>CM040403.1:120510914-121110914 GCA_022702515.1 Ilyophis sp. 1 JC-2022
ATGTGCTCTACTCAGTTTGTGACTGTTTTCACGTCTTTTGTGGATTGTGTTTATACTCGGTATAAACGGTTATCTGTATGTACACTGCCAAATTTACCCAGATAAATGTGCTGATGACATGGCGTGTGACTCGTACGACTCCTAGATTATATCAATACTTCTCCTTTTGTCCTCTCTGTCTGTCTTCCAATATCTCCTTCTTTTGTTCTACTTCTACACACGCCTTTCTTTCTAAACCTGTTACACTCATGCACACAGTCACATACAGTAGTATATATATAGACACCCATTTCAGAAGAGCTTTGAAGTCAACTCTGATGCCAAGGGATGTGTGCAGAATGAAGTGACATACCAGATTTATTCTCCGGTGTTTTTTTAAAAGGAAACACTGTATAGAGAGACGACTACAGAGAGGAAGACTCAAAGACGCTTCATTTGTTGTGTTGCTTCCGAACTGTTCTTGATTGGAGCAAAGTTCCTGAACATGAAAATGTAGTGATGTTTAGGTGACCCAATTTTTAAACCTACAAAAAAAAAAATCTGATCTTAACCCCATCAATAATGCTGTTAATACCTAGGTAACACTGTATGACAGTGTTGTTTGGCTATGATTATGAGTCCACCTTATATGTTTGCACGTTTAAGTGTCCAAAGTTGCTCACGCTCTTGTTGGTGTGTTGTTTTATCCCTACAGAGCCTGGTTAACACCTGTCAGGAAGTCCTCAGCAGCAGTTAAATGAATTTGGCTCGCTAGCATCGCTAACGATGAAGGGGTTATCAAGCAGCCGAAGCCATCACCACGCCGTGGCGTGCGACTCTTACGACTCCCTGGCGCACCACTCGGACCGCAAGCCGTACCTGCTGAACCCGACTGAGCCCCACCCTGCCGACCACCCCTACTATGCCCAGAGGAACTCCTTCCAGACGGAATGCGTGGTGCCGTACGGCACCTTTCCCAGAAGACACTACAGCTCACACCACGAGCTCAAGGACGAGTGTGCCCTGGTGCCCTATACTGGTGTGCCTAACAAGGGCAACCGCCTCCCCCCGACCCTACTGGACCAGTTTGAGCACCAACTGCCTATCAACCGCGATGGGTACCACACCCTGCAGTACAAGCGGACGGCGGTGGAGCACCGCAGCGACAGCCCCGGGCGGATACGCCACCTGGTGCATTCGGTGCAGAAGCTCTTCACCAAGTCCCATTCCCTGGAGGGTCCGACTAAGGGCAGCGTCAACGGCAACAAGGCCAGCCCGGACGAGGTCCCCACGCTCAAACACCGCAAGAGGAGCAAGAGCCGGGACCGGTGCAAGTCCGCCGAGCCCAAGCACCGGTCCAATACCTCGGGTTACTGGAGCTCCGACGACAACCTGGACAGGGACATGTGCCTCTACCACAGCCCGTCGGGCATCATGACTATGGGCCGGCACCCGGACAAGTCCCAGTCGCAGTATTTCATGGATGCTTACAACACGATCAGTGAACACACTCTTAAAACGTCCCGCAGCAATAACGATGTAAAATGCACCACCTGTGCAAGTATCCCCCTAAACATCGATGTTCAGCTCATGAAGAAGAGCTCGTGGTCGTCCACTCTTACGGTGAGCAGAGCACGCGAAGTCTACCAGAAGGCCTCAGTAAATGTAGATAACACGCTAATGAAATCTGAGACATGTCAGCAGGACCGGTCATGCCAGTTTTTGCAGGTATGCACAATTTTATTACATTTCTACAACCCCCATCCCTGCCCCACTGGACACCCCTCCAGTTTCATTTGAGAAAGAAGTAAGTGCAGACCAGTAACAGCCTTACTCTCTTTATTAGGCACTCATACGGTTTCATTTCTGTCTTGTGCTAGAATAGATTTTTCACTGACTGCTTGATTTCCTCATTCTATTTTCTATTTTGTACTTTTTATTTCTCTTAAATATGCGTTCTTATGTGCGCATGTGTGTGCGTATGTGTGTGTGTATGTGTGCTTGTAAATAAGCCATATTTGCAACCCTATTTTAATATATTTTTGATTATGGCTCTCATTCATTCAAAAAAAATGAGAGCTGCAGTTGTTAGAATAAGATCAGGACAAATATATCACAGCTGAGGTTACATAAGACTGAATTGCTTCTGAAGGCAAAGATTCGTTTTTTTTTTATGCCTGGCAAGCGCCGTGCACCCTGGGAAAATCGTCATTTTAATTACTTTGTGCTCTTTTTTTCAAAGATAAATTGAAGGAATAAGGAAAACTCTGATGCGTGTTCCAGTGCTATTTAGATTGCCTCTTTCAGCCTGGGCCCAGGTGGTGCGGGCTAACTCCAGTCTGCAGTCATATCCCACAATTCATGACACAGATAAGGAGGACTGCTCAAATGAAGAACAGAAAAACGGCTGTGACTCACAGAGCCGTGAAACTGTTTGGGCCTCGAGAGAGAGGCATACTCTGCCTTTAATCACATTTTTTTCCTTTTGTAATCCAGAGCCGTTGGTTTTTTTGTGGTTACGGTAACATCGGATGTGACCTCGCATTCGCTTAGCCTTTAGAAGCACCCTGCCTGCATTCACAGGCTCAACATTTGAAACTTGTCTCAGGCCCGTTCAAGCGACCGCAGGTTGTAATGTGTGGCTATGGAGAAAACCATGACACCCCCTGGTATTTAATTTACGGGGTGAGCCTGCAGCATCGGTCGACCCTGCTGTTTTCATGCATTTCATGTTTTCATGTGTTTTTTCTATCGCGCAAGTCTTTTCTGCGGAAGCACCATAACGGGTGTGAAACGAGGGTGCCTTGAAGTTTTGTAATGCCATTAAAAGCACACATTTATACTGGGAACACACAAGCCTCATTTACTGATACAGAGGCACCTGTAGCCTGTGGCATTTCTACAGACGACCACACTATTCCAGTGCAGAAGCATAAATTGGCCTCTTCGGATGTTCCACATGTAAGCCTGCGCTCTGTTGTTGAGCGGTCCCTCTGGGGATAATTGGCATCTGTATTTTATTTGTTTTTTTTTCAGTTGTAAGCTCCCGTATTCTTGTTTCCATAGTAACTATCAATGGCATCGGCTTTTCGAAAAGACATTCTGGAGTTGGTGATGCTGCTCACTGAAGAATGGCTAATAAGGAACCATAACTGCCGGGATTGGATAAGACCCTAAGGAGAAAGCAGATTTATTTTTGAAACAAATCTATTTTTGAATGTTTGTGTGCCGTGGTACACATTGAAGGGCGCATGATGAGAAAAGGCATTGTGTGTCACCTCTCTGAATACATACAACCAGACAGGTTAACACTGTAGACCCCACAGCAATGGTACGCCACTTAGTTAAATAGTAGATGGTTTGACCAAATGAAACATTCAGTATATGAAATCAGTAGTGGTTCTAAGGTTGATTTATGAATGTCTTTATGGACGTGCAATCTCAGTCCTTTCCTAAGTTTTATAAACTCAAAAGGCCTTTCAGGTCTACCATTTCTACATATCCCTTTTTTTTAGACAACAAGACCCATCACCCCAGTAACTAAATTCAATAGTTTTACCTATGTGCTGTGCTAGGGTGCTCCACGTTCTCCAGTACTTGGCTCTTATATCCATTTGTAGTTGTAGAAAATTGTACTTTGCTCAGATAAAAGGGGGGGGAAATGCCCATGTTGTCATGAGTTTGCCGTGTTTTATTTAAGTCTCTTTCTTTCTCTCACAAACTTGTTTGCGGATGAGGGAGAAGTGATTCAGCCGCAGTAAGTTTCTCCTCAGAAAGCTGAAGAGAACTGCAGTAACGTAGCCTGTGGGAATCACAAACTAAACTAGAAAAACGGCAGTTGGGGCTGAATGGGTTGTCACAGCAACTGTTGTTTTATGTTTTGTGACAACAAAAAGTGTAAATACAAAAAAAGGAGACTTTGGTGCAAACTTCCGTTACATTTTGAATGCTAATAGCAGAGTTCAATGAGTCTCCTCATGATGTAGGAAGAGGGGGTCTTTTTTTAAGAGTCACATCCTGGGAAGAAATTCCAATTTCCAGTGTTTAAACTTCTTTTCAGCGAGCGGAGGTCTAGCGAGAAGTACTGATTCTTCATCTCAAGCTGCATTCTTTAATGCTGCCGTACATCCGGGTGAATAAAAGTTTATCTGTTTGGCTTTTTCTTGTGTTCTGCTGCTGATATCTACAATAGCGAATATACAGCGTGTTCTGTGTGGGCATCGCTGCGGATGTTACCGGAGTCGTCGGCGTTCTCTGACTCCATGCGCAATCTGCTGATTATCGCCTTGACGTCAAAGGCTGGTTGTTTCCGTAGTTACCAAGGCGCTTGAATGATTCATGTGCTGCAATCATTCAGACGTCCTTTTTTTTTATTTCTGTTTCACCTCCACATTTTGTGCTACAAAACCTTTTTTTCTCTCTCATGACTAGAGCAATGCTCAGTGTAAATGATACCCTCTTTTTACCTCCAGTGTTGAGAGCTCTGTAATTTTAAAGTCCTTTCATGCATTTGTTAGCGTGAGAGCCGTGCATACTTATCTCATAATCAGACGTATGCTGAAGAAGTAATGGAGGATGAGCATTGATGCATTTCAGTGGTTCTCGGGATGTTGCTCATTCTTAAAGCTGAACCTGATGTAACAAAATTGCTCAATTTGATGACAAATTCTTGTGATAGAAAAAAAAGGTATAATGACTAAAAGCCCGGATAACAGTGATACAGATTAAAGCACTTCTGCAGTCATCAGCAGCTGATTTTATTTGAATGTTTAAATAAATGCCAAAATTGTGCAGTTTTTGGCAGAGGCCGTGGTTGGGGAGGATTTTTACAGTGTGCTATTTCTGAGGTTGTTAACTTTTTTAAGCACTGGCCTGCGTGGTCATTATTAAAAACGTGGTGGTCTAGACTCGTTCTCAAGTGCTTCTACAGAGGGTGACAAAGCAGGGCTATTTAAATTAGGACACAGATATTACAGTGATAAACCCATCACATTCTTCAGAAATGGCTTCGGTGAGAGTTTCCGTTGGTCACACTGTTGTCGTTCTTTTGGAATCAAGTTAATATCAAGCAAGTGCTGTATACTGCTATTCATTTATTAACTCATTCATATTTATTTAGGTTTATCCCGAGAGATAATAAAGGAAAGATACTTACGTCTAAGTGTTTATACAATTATAGCAGTGACAAATAAGACCATGTGTACAGAAGAGAACAGTGGCGGTGATCTTAAGAAGCAGGAAGTGTAGCATGGACAATGGTCGACAAGAGTAAGTGTATGTTCCTCTTTCAGTGTTAAAATACTGCTATCAGCACGAGCAGGAACTCCTGCTACTGCTTTATTACTATCATTTTTCAGGTTTTGTCATAGACTAAGGAAGAGGGCGAGTGAAAAGGTGCTTTGAAGGCCATGTTGACACCATGTCTACTGCAGTTTTCCTCTTGAGCTGAGAGGCTGCTCGTATTAGGCTGAGTGGAAAAGACACATGAAGGGGACTCTTACCGGCCTGGTCTTTTCTACTGTATGTGTCATGGTTCATGGGTTTTTATTTTATTTTCCGTTGCAGTTCTCGTCCTTATTTTTCGATTGAGAATCTATCTGATTTTTTCCACGTTCCGTTCCGGGGTTTGCTTTCCCTCATCATTGTTTTCACCTGTGCATCTACCTGCGGGGTATTTAAGTTCCTCACTTCCGCTTCTCCGGTGCTTCTTTGTCATTTGACATTGTATTGAGCCAGGTATAGCCAGGTACTAGCGACCTTGTGATATTAAACGCTGTTAGCTTTTAGTTCAGGTATAGGTATTATTCCTCCTGTTAGCATTCTGTGCTATTTATTTTATTATTTGCTGTTCTCTGTTTTTTTTCGTTGTTTCTTCCGGCTCTCCGAACTTATGTGCCGAAGGTGTTCTTTTCTTTGCTAAGTTTCCCATTTTGGCTCCAGTATTGAGCTCGGGAGATTTAGTTTGTGTTTCACTCGTTATTCGAGTTCGCCCTATTTTAATGGGTTGATTTTCGTTTGGCTGTTTAGCCACAAGGAATTCGTTTCCTGTCTTTTCTTCCTTTCATTTATTTTGTTATTCCATTTATTGGTCCTCACTGTGTGAGTGACTTGTTTCTGATCCCCCTACTTTCGCGTTTGATTATCTGGCACTAAAATCCATTACAGTATGGAGAGAGCGGCCTTTTATTATGTTAAATATTTTTCTGAGGTAAAATAGTGAACTGCTTCAAAAAAGACTATTTCCAGTGCCCGAAACGAAAGACACAGGAGAAGCCTCCAATTGTTTTTTGCCTGTAATTGTTTTGAGTGCTTGCACCTGTGTGCCTAAATTTTTAAATATGGTTGAGCTGTTTGAACTCCAGTTAACGTACACATTTCTCCAAGCAGAAGTTTATTTTTTTCAGAAGTGTTTCAGTTATTAGTGTTTTTTTTAATTTTGTTGTGTGTCGGTTTGTTTTTGATTTTAGAGCCTGTGTGCTATTAATCAGTATTTTGTGGAGTGTGAAACAAGCGTATCCTCAAAACTATAAGAGAGAGAGGAAAATTTGCATTTCTGGAAGTATATTACTGAAGAAGTGCTTATTTTCCCAAACTATTATATTTTTAATACACTTAGGTATACTATTTTAGGTTGGGTTTTCTTGGCTTGAAAAACTATAAAGTACAGTAAATGTGTTGCTGGTGCTTTTGAGAGAGGTCTAACTTACTTACTGCAGTGCCATAAAGTCAAAAACCAAATGAAAATGTCACCAGAAATGTTGAAATAAATGCGGCAAAGAAGTACCTCCACTCTAACAACAGACTTCTGTATTTTTTCCATATTTACTTATTTATTTATCTTTGTTGCTGTGGGCTGGCCATATTGATGATGCAATGCCTCCAAGTCACTGTAGAGAAACAGATGCTCAGGTTGCTAAGGCTTTTTTTCTTTTTCTGTATAATTAGGAGAGTTGTCTTCCAGCATCTGTGATTATTACCGTTTTCAGACAGAGAGAGATGCGTTTTGTTTGGACAAAGGGTGCATGGTGAAGCTGGGGAACGACAGTGGCATGCAGGTAGCTGACCAGGTGTGGGCTTCCCCACCCCCACAGGTTCCCCAGGACGAGTGGAGTGGCTTCTCACCCCTCGGGAAGGACGATGAGATCCCCTGCCGCCGTATGCGCAGCGGGAGCTACATCAAGGCCATGGCGGACGAGGATAGCGGTGACTCGGACGGCAGTCCAAAACCCTCGCCGAAGGTCCAGGCGCGGCGAGCCAGCTATCTGAAGGCCACCCAACCTTCCCTGACCGAGATGACCACTCTCAAGTAAGACCCAAGGGATTCTCTCATGTTCCTCACTGGTATTTTCAGTCTGCTATGCTTCTGAGGAATAGGGTCTCTGAAGCCTACCTGTAAAAATCTGTCATGTTCAGCGTCATTTAACGTACCTCACTTAATGTCTGCAACATAACTGTAGCGGAAGCATGTCCCCTGTCGATTGTGTGTGTGTCACATTGAGGCTTCTTAATACCTGTTTTGCTGTTATTTAGCTTTTATGATTATATAAATGTTGCATTTTGTTATATTAATCTGAATTAATTCATTCTCATTGACAGCAGAACGTATAGCGTTATGTAACTATTAGACACAGCAAATATCTTTTTTCCTGAAAAATAAATAAAGTAAAAGAAGGTAGATGTTTTTATTTCCATATGTGCTCCATTCGGAAGCAATAACTGCAGCAGAAATTATGCATGTAGTCATATATTTAGCATCCTAGCTGCACCGACATTAGCCAGGTGTTCACTGGAGAATGTGTGCTGTGAAATTTCAAGTCTGAGTAAAATACATCTCTCAAATTCATGTGGAGGAAAATGGCCATATTTTCATTTTGGGTTCGTTAACCTGTATCGCACTACTTTGTATGATGTATTGCTTGGCAGACTGCTTCATGTGACTTAGAGCTTGCACTTTATCCATTTACACAGCTGGATATTTACCGAAGCAAGCCAGATTAAGTATGCCTTGCTCAAGGGTGGACTGGCAGTGTTCCACCTGGGACTTGAACCCGCTGTACAGCTACAACAGGCCGAGTACCTAAAGCACACCGCTGCCCCCTCAAATTACTCAGTTTAAATCTGCCTTACACTCGATGTTGAATTTAGCCCTAACAGTGTTGTTGGGCTGAATTCTTTCTCACTACCTCAGATTTACAGCGCCCTGTGTTTGGCCTTGACGTGTTAGGAAATTTGAGTTTGAATTAAGCTGACCTCAGGCCGACTCTCATTCGATTTGTTTTGTTGGTTTTGATATGTGTGCTGGGTTTTTGCTTTCCCACTTACTGGTGTGTAGCGTCTATCCGAAACCTGATCGGCACAATTTCAATTGTATCAATATATTTTTTTGCAGTAATCCTTTTTTAAAATACTGCAGAAGCAAATTCACCATCATTACTTGGAAGTGGTGGTGTACCTGATTACTATCATTTGCAATTGAGTGCACAGGTAAAACATTATTCTGACTGGTAGAGCCAGCAATGCAATGGCTTAAAAAAACACAGCATGTTCTGTGCAGTCCTTCTGTATTGGAATAATCACATTTATCGATCCTCTTTAAATCTCATGTATATTTCTGTAAGGGTTTGGGTTTGTAACAGTGAGCCAAACGCGACAAAACAAAGAAGTCACTCACGAACGTGAGGACCACTAAAAGAGTCTCAGTAGCAACATAATAAACAACCCACTAACACGCGTGTGGCTCGTACACACAAGCAGAAAGTAAGAGAACAGAGACTCCTACACAGAAATACGCAAGCATAAACTCGAAAAGGAGAAAACAAAGAATCACCCTCGGAACGTAGACTATAACGCCCGATAAGAGGTGAAAAATAAATGAAATAAATAAACCTTTCACTCTCAATATAGCATGAAAGAGGCTATCCCTCTTCATATAAGTCTGCTTACTATGCTCTATGTTCTCAGGAAACCTGGTTTCTCAGGTCACTTTAATTATGAAACGTGGCTTTATTTAACCAGAAAATCTAATCAAATAATGAATCTCTTTTACAGGGGTGACCTGACCAAGAGATCGGTATAATAAATAAATACAAATATTATGCAATAAAAAAATATGAATGCACAGTAAAAACAAGCAACAAAAAGGCAGTAGTTACACACTTAGACCATTTAATTGCTGATGTGAAATCAGTCAATGAAATAAATCTTTGAAGGCAGAAATAAATCTTTGATGGCTATTCCAGGACCAAGGAGCCAGGACGACAAAAGCATTCCTACCCAAGTCAGTTCCTGCTTTTGCTAGCAACCTGGAAATTAAGCAAGGATTGGCAGCCTAGATTTTAAGAGCTTTAACTTGAAGGTTTTAAAGGCGCAACGACATTGTGGTAGAATACCAAGTATAGTTTTGCAGAACATAAACGTACGATTAGTATATCATTTTTGACCGGCTGGCAAGGGCACAGACACAGTATTCATTCATCATATTCTTCAGAATTCATTATATACCAGACTGTGTTCTCATTGATGTCACTCAGTATATAAATGTACAAATTATTTTGACTGATGGGGTTCCCAGAGTATTTGTCTCTTTCACAAACGTACATAAAAAAAGTGCATCTGTCAGTGAGGTATCATTGCATTGTTATTCCGATTCTTCATCGTAAAAAAATGATCTATTTCACAGCCAGAACATTCGCTGCTTCCATCCATTCAAAAGTATCTACTTGTGATGCCTTTGAATGGCATTATGATGCAGGAAAACGTCATTGAAATGGTTCATTAACTTTGCAAGGACAGATTTACAAAATGCAAGGGAGCAAGATTTGACGTGAATTAAGCCAAGACATCTGGGAAGTTCAAGAAGTCAGGTAGAATTAAAACAGCAATGATCTAACTCAGCCATCTCTTGCCCAAAGTCACCTTGAACTAGTTTTTTTATTTCTAGAGGACTGTGTGTGAATATCTGCTGTGTGGTGCTTCTTCACACTAAATTCAGACCAAAGCTGTTTGCAAAAAAGTCTTAAGTCTTAAGAAATGTTTTAGTCTTGTAATGATACTTAAAGGCTTATTTTTCCTTTTTAAGGTAAAAAAAACCTTGGCCACTTTTTGCTTGTCAAGTGAAATTGTCTTGGAATTAGTCGAACTGTTTCACCTTATTGGCCTCTTATTTAGCAACACAAAGTATTGGGAATAAGATTGTAAGTCTAGATATAAGATTTTATATTTTTTGGTTTTTGCAGTGTGGTTTATCAGAGGCTCAGACACTAACACCCAATGGACCTCTTACTGCAGCTCTTCAGAATCACAGTGCCAGGGGCTGTGCTTTATTACGCTGTTTCTGCTTGTGGTTTTCTGGTGGTTTCAGCAACAGCTTAAGTGGAGCGCTGCAATTCTCATCCTGCAGTCCATAGCCTGTGCAATGTCTCCCAGGGGATGCAATTTCTGTGTGTTCTAAGGAATTATGTGATTTTTTCATGTATTTTTATTTCATTCTGAATATCAAAGCATACAGAATTAGACTTTTGGAAGCAATAAAACAACGCTGTTTCATAAATGCAAATGCAAGACTTTGTAGGAATTGCCACACAGTAGGAGTATCAAAAGCACTTGAGAGCCAAATAGCATACCAACACAAGCAATATGTGGTATTTTAAAATATACAGTGCCCTCCATTATTATTGGCACCCCTGGTAAAGATGAGTAAAAAGGGTTATAAAGAAATGACCGTTTGGTGAATTAGCTTAATCTCACACTGAAAAAATGAGAAAAATCCAATCTTTAATTGAAGTACATTTATTATGTGAAAATCAAGAAATAATTATTTTTAACAAAACCATGTGTGCCACAATTATTAGCACCCCTTTATTTACATATAGAATAAAGTAAGAATTTTTATTTGGTCGCATATCCTTTGAATTCCATGACTTCCTGATGTCTGTGACCCAACAACATCAAAAGACTTGATATCTTATTTCCTGGTACTCTTACAGGCGATATTATAACGTCTCTATGGGAATTAGGGGGTGGGACTAGATTTAGCTGTAAATTACACTGGAACAGTATATGGAACACATGGTCCATCCATATCTACTGCATATTTGGTAGCAGAGTGATGGTTTGAGGCTCGTTTGTTACCTCAGACCCTTGATTCCATTTAGTGCTCCATACTGTTCCAGCATAATTTACAGCTAAATCTAGTCCCACCCCCCAATTCCCATAGAGATCCATTCAAATGCAGAGACGTTATAGTTTCGCTTGTAAGAGTACCAGGAAATAAGATATCAAATGTTTTTTGATGTTGTTGGGCCACAGACATCATCAAGTCATGGCATGCAAAAGATATGCAACCAAATATTAAAAATGATTACTTTATTCTATATATAAATGCAGGGGTGCGAATAATTGTGGCACAAGTGGATTTGTTAAAAATAATTATTTCTTGATTGAAGGATCAATTAAAGGTTGGATTTTTCAAATTTTTTCAGTGTGAGATTAAGCTAATTGACCAAACGGTACATTTTGTATAACCCTTTTTACTCATCTTTACCAGGGGTGCCAATAATAGTGGAGGGCACTGTATATATTGGCTGAGAGACATTTTGAACTGCTGCACAAGCCGTAGTGAAACACAATTCCATGTTGTCTAAGACATGGGCTCAGTAACAAGCTCAGTGGGCTCACTGTGATCCCCTTTCCTATTTTCTACACAGCTCAAATTTACATTGTGTTATCTAGATTGTGTTGCTATGTCCATTAAGGCTTTTTAGTTCTGAATACTTATGGTATTGCTAATTGCTTGTTGATCTTATGAGTGATTACAGTGGAGGCAGAAAATACCATAACTGAGAGACTTGCATATTTTTGCACATAGATTATTACATAATCTGATCTGGCATGGCTATGAATATGTCATATTTTTTCAATAATTTATTTGCTTGAAATACCCTGAACAGAAAGTTAAATTGTGTCAAACGCATTGTTTGTGGCACTGAATATAATTCCAGAGCCAGATCCGACAAACTAAGCATTTCCTTTTAATACTACAGGGATTTGCTATGCATGTTAGGAATTAAATCTATATTTTCTGCAAAAAACATTGTTTCTTGTTTACATATTAAAAAAATATCTATAGCTTCTTTGATAATATAAGCCAATGCAACTTTTTCATTTTAATGCTCACATAAAGTTAAGTACAAACAACATTAGTAGTTACAACATTGAAAGGTCCTAGATCCGTACACATATATGCCATCTCCCTGTATACTCCAAACACTCTTGCATTTAGTCATGATAAGCTATCATTTTGAGGTCGCTCATGATTTATTCTGTATTTTACTCTTTTGCATCACTTTTACTATGAGGCACATGGGAAGTGAGTTTTTAAATTCCTTCACCGATAACTTTGGACTGACGGTGAATCAAAAGCAGATTGCCTGTTCCAAATTAACTGCCTGCGTAGGGTACAGCGTATGTCTAAGTTACTGAATGTATTAGTCTGCAATTAACAGAAGAGAAAAGATTTAAGTCAAGTGATTTATTCTTAAATTCCCCACCGTGTGTACTACAGGGGAAAACAAGCTTATGATTGTAAAAATGCATTTACTAAGCCTATTTGCATCTAAATGATTTATAAATAATGTCCATAAAATTGTAAACAAGGTCTATAAAATATATGACATATACATGCATTACATTACATAACATACATACATGTTCATATAATCAATATGCAATATATGAACATAAATATATCACAATGGAACCTATAATCAATATGCAATGCATGAATGCATAAATATATCACAATCATATTACGTGAGTCCATGTGTGGCTGGCTCAAACAAGCCTTCATTTATGATAAGACCCAAAATGCTTGACATAGGCATCTGCCACCCAACCTCTAAAATTCAGAACACCAAATACATTTTTAATAAGGGGAACCTGTTTACTGAAGTGTGGACTTTTCGAACCCCGTCACAAGGCTGAGTCTGTCATCGTCCTCGGTGAGTACAGTAGTCTACGTCTGTACGGTTGCTCGTAGGGCGAAGCAGAAAAGATCGCCTTATTCCGCGCCAATGCCGTAATGCATAAACAAGCCCGTGCTGGTTGCTGTGGAGTCTTCAGACCGCGCTTATCATCGCCTTTCTCCTGCTCTCTTCGTTTCTGGGGAAAAGCTGGGTTCCCCACAGACTCTGAGTGGGAAAGCCATTGGAGAGAGCACACTCCACTTTCGCAAACAGTCCACGTGACTCCTCCCAGGCATTTGAGTGCGGATGCGTCTAGGTGTTTACAGTGTGAGACGTATGAGATTGAAGGCTGCGTGGGCGGCCTAAGTGCATTTAACTGTTCCGCCGCGGTGCTGAGATGTGGCTTGACCCGTTGCATCAGAGAGTGAGTAATCCAGTTTGCTTTGCCTCTGTAACCATGATCTATTTTAAGAGCGACATACATAATTAAGCTGGAGTGAACATGGACGGACTAAATCATAAGAACATTTGTATGTTTTAACTCTCCAGACTTGCTTTGTAACAAGAAAAAAATACAAGAAAAATTATTCATACATAATTCCATCTTCGTCTTGTCAAGACTGTATGTATACACATACATTAAGCCCTCCCTGTTACCCAACTACATTATTTTTAAATGAAGCTAGCAATATATTTACATTCCATATTTTGTCTTCCTTTCTAATAATGATTAGCATTAGCATGCGTGAGTACGTATTTGGACAATTTTTGTTGTTTTGGCTCTGTATTCCAGCACATTGGATTTGAAATGAAGCAATTAATATGAGGTTAAAGTGCAGACTGTCAGCTTTAATTTGGGTGAATCATTGCAGCCCTTTTTATACATAGTCTCTCCATTTTGGGGGACCAGAAGTAATTGGACAATTGGCTTCTTTTTTTGTTGGTCAGCTGTGTGTTATTGACACAAGAAAGCTAACAAAAGGTCTTGAGTTGATTCTGGGTGTGGAAATTGCATTTGGAGTCAACGCCAGTAAAGCATGGGGTGGAAAAATCAGAATAAAGAGACATACCCAAAACATTGGGTGTTAAATCAACTGTTTTTGTGACATTGTTAAGAACAGACTGGTGAGCTCAGCAATAGCAAACAACCTGGTAGAATGTGTAAGACCACTGTAGTGGATGACTGAGTAATAATCAGTTGTTAAGAAAAACCCCTTTTGAAGTATTAAAAAGTTCAAGAACACTCTCCGGGAAGTAGACATAGATTTGTCAAAGACGAAAGTAGAAAGTAAAGAGAACATTGCACCAGCATAGCCTCAGAGGGTTCACTGCAAGTTGTAAACCACTGGTAAGCCTCAAGAACAGAACAGTCAGGTGAAAGTTTGCATTTACAAACAATTGTGAGCTCTGGAGAGATTAGATGAATATTATCTTTTCAAACTCAAAGTGCTAGAGTGCACAACCAAAATAACAAAACATGTGTCACTGTCCAATGAATTATGGTTCTCACTATATATATATATATATATATATATATATATATGTGTGTATGTATTAAACTGAATACTGTGGGTAATGACACCATTCAGGCTATTGGTTGGACATTAAACCACACTTGATTAGACCCTTGAGGGCTTTAATTTGTAATTAACTGTAATATTCCAGAAGATTGTGTGTGGAAGTACAGGGGTAGGTAGAGCCTCGGTACTTGATGAAGTGTGTGCATTTAGGCAGCCAAGCACACTCACTCCTCAGAACCTCAGAGTGTGAGTCACACCTACACAGCTGGCCCCAGGGAGCACGCCCATTAACTCCGCTGTATGAGTGGCCCTCGACGTTCGTCTAGCTCTCTGCGGGTGGGGTTTGATGGGCTTTTGGATCTTCCACGGTCCATGTAAGATGTGCACATCTGTCTGACCACTCATTTTGACTTCAGCTCTGTTTTTCTCCCTTATCCGTTTGAGGATGCTGTCGGACTCCTAGCCCAATGTGTAAAACTTGGTAAAACCTGAATCGAAAACGGTATCTCCTGAGTAATTTCTGTAAGCGTTCATTATTTCTTGGAAATTAAGTAGTCAGGTTTAATTAAAATAATATGTAAAAAACAGTACCTACAGTACTGGCCTACAGTACATGTGACATCTTGTGACATCATATTGATGCTGTTTCCCTCTCTCAGCTGTATATCACCTGCACTCTCTGCTAGAACTCCACCCCCTTAAACCGCTCTGTTTGTACACGCACAGACTCATGGGATACCTGTGCCCTCTCCTCTTACAGGATCTCCACCGAGCACTCCCCCAAACTGCAGATCCGGAGTCACAGCTACCTGAGGGCGGTGAGTGAGGTTTCCATCAATAGGAGCCTGGACAGCTTGGACCCCGCAGGGCTGCTCGGCTCACCTAAATTCCGCTCACGAAACGAGAGCTACATGAGGGCCATGAGCACCATCAGCCAGGTTGGTGCCCCCACCACCCCCCCTCCGGCGTCGCCATGGTCACCATCGCCGGTACCTGTCTGCCTAGTGGCTGTGCAGGGGGAGGAAAATCAAGTCAAATTAACGAACCCATTCATCAGCAAGGGAAAATGAAGTGCTAATTAAGCTGACGGTTTCCAGACGTTTTTTCTTCTTTCTTTTTTTTCTCCTGGCCTGACGATGAGAGTCGAGTTCAGAGCACTAATTAGTCATGAAGAAAAACCCAACCCCCGCTCACCTCCGTCCCCCTCCCTCTCCCCATCCCCCAAACACAGACATCTGCGCAATAGAGTGACATGAGAAATACCCCAATTAGGCATATGAAGTGAAATCAGACTCATTCCCACTGCTGGGAAACATAGCTATTCTTTTGGAAGAAAGTTGGTGAAAACACATACAATTACAAATGTCAGTAAACTTGAAACATAACTTAATAAATTTAATACACCGGTAGGTCCATCCTGTCACGTTACACGTATGAAACATTTATACTGGACAGGCATATCAATTCTCAGTGATATGTCACAACTTAAACGGTAGAGTCTGTTGAATTAGTAGATTTTGTGCTGCATTTTCAATATGATCAAAAATATAGGTCTATCTTGACTTTTGTGAAATATTGATAAGGTCAAAAAGGAGATAAACTGTAACGCTTACTTTAAATCAGTAAGCATAAAAATGTCCTTTCTCTCTCAATCTTCTAATGCTGACATTTCACATAACAGTTTCACATATGCAGCTTAAATCATTTTGGATATTCAAAAAATACATGTTTTTATAAAAATCTAAATCTGAAATGTACAGGAGGAAATATCCTTGTAACCTAAAGGTTGCGGGTTCGATTCCCAGGTAGGACACTGCCCGCCATTGTACCCTTGTGCAAGGTACTTTACCTGCATTTGTCCATTCAATATAAGCTGTATAAAAGCAGCTGTGTACGTCACTCTGGATAAGAGTGTCTGCTAAATGCCCATAATATACATATTGTGTCACAGTTACGTGTTTGATCACTGGCCAGGTTGTGTTTGAATGATAACACAAAAACAAGCAGGACTGGCCCTGCATTAACCTTTCTTATCGCTTTTCTGGGAGGAAAAACAGAACAAACCTGAAGGAAAAAAATAAATGTAAAATTATTCTCAACAGGGGTGCACAGAAAAACAAAGGCTCCCCTGTCCTTAAAGGTACCCTTGAACACGAACCATACAGCACATTAATTTCTCTTCCAAAGGCACAGCCACCTGTGCCAGTATAACAGGCCTAGTGATTATCAGCCAGTCTCAGCAGTATGTGCCTGTGATGTTGTTTAAGCTCCTGAAAGTATCCCAGGTTCGGAGAAAACAGGAAGCTGATGGCAGATAAATAGGAGAAGCACCACCACCCACTCCTAGCCTCAAACCGAGCAACACCACCCCATGAAAACATGATTCAAAACTAACATCCATCCATCCATTTTCTAAACCGCTTACTTCTGGTCAGGGTCTGCTATAGCTGGTGTCTATCCCAGCAGACATTGGGTGAAGACACCCTGGACGGGTCACCAATCCATTACAAGGCCCACACACCGTTCACTCACACTTTCATACCCCAAGGACAATTTAGACTCTCAAATGAACCTAACCTGCATGTCGTTGGACTGTGGGCGGAAACCTGAGTACCAGGAGGAAACCCACATGGACACGGGGAGAACATGCAAACTCCACACAGACGGGCCCTTGCGATGCCTTTGGAAACGCTTGTAGAAATGGGCAGGTAAACGTCTCTTGTTGCTCAGTGTGTAATTGTTCCCCTGGAGCTCGAGCTTTTGTAAGAGCCCCAGGGAACAGAACACTGCCTTCAGACATTTTCGTCTCACACTGTCGTCAGAACGGAGTGCGTTCAGTTACCGCGGGAACCGTAACTCGCGGCACCTGCAGAAACGCCTCAAAAACAGGCTCATGGAAGGAAAATACCTCAGGCTCTCCCGCTTATCCGTGATTTGGCAAATCGTCCGTCAGTCCTGCGAGGTGGGCGTGGTGTGCCGTGCGCTCTTCCTCCGCCGCCTCCAATGCACTGGCTGTGTCTGAATCAAAGCCCTATCTACTGCATCCTGTTTCCTGTGTACTGTATACTAGAGCAGCTGTGTACTGTGTACTGTTTATTACATGACATGCAGCATGCAAAAAAAATATCCTTCGTACTGTTTTCCCACCGTACTGTGTAAGTTTCCTAAGAAGTCCCACCCTTGCACGGTCATGTCACATGTTGTTTTTGTTGTAATTGAAGGAAAACGTCAGCGAAGCTGCGTGTCATTTTTATGTGACCAAAATGTTCACATATTTCTTGAAAAGTATGCTCCTGAATATACTCAGCAAAATCCCAGAAGTAAGTATATCATACGGGGGTTTTATACTACATATAGAGAAAATATCACTTACTTAACTACTTTCTCATCCTGTTTACTCAACAAGCATACTCAATAGTATGGAAGGGCGCTGATTCGGACACAGCCACTGAAATTCCCCATCGGGCCTCGTGTTCCTCAACAGCCCGCTGTGTCCTGCCTCCTGTTTTAGCATCCTGTCCCCTCCTCTGACCTCTGACCCCCTCTGCTCGTGGTCGCCAGTAGCGACAGAATGACCCGCCTCCGTAGAACAGGGCCGTCAGGCAGCCCGGTAGTGACATGCCTGTCCTCTGCACATGTAGCCACCACCTGCATTTCTGCTGCACCTTTGCCTCTAAAGCACTTACCTTCTTCTGCATTTGCCTGGAAGGGCCTGAATTTTACCCCGCACCCCTTTGACTTTCCTCCCCTGGGCACATAGTATTTCTACTGACTTTTCATAGTTGTGTTTCCTCAGTTTTTCCATCAATCCCTGGAAGACTGTGTTTTAACTGCACATGTTTTTATCAGTGTGGGGGTGGGCAGCCCTGATCTTGGAGAGCCCAGGTTATGCTGGCTTTTGCTTTCACTTTAAAATCAGGAAATCAGTTTAGAATTGACCCAAATATTGATGAGGCGAGTTGACTCTGTAAACTGCCGTAGTAACTGCCTGAGTAACTGCCGTAGTAACTGCCTTAACTGATCAGTTACGCAGTGAGTAACACTGAATGCCAGTATACTCTGCAGCTATCTAGACGCAGGATTAGCCACCCCCGGTGTGTACTATGAAAGCGCTGATCACGGACTGACTTTTTCAAACGGCGCCCGCCGCATGCCGGCTTCTGTCCCCCCCCCCCCCCCGCGCAGGTGAGTGAGGTGGAGGTGAACGGGCAGTTTGAGTCGGTGTGCGAGTCGGTGTTCAGCGAGCTGGAGTCTCAGGCGGTGGACGCGCTGGACCTGCCCATGCCCGGGTGCTTCCGCATGCGCAGCCACAGCTACGTGCGCGCCATCGAGAAGGGCTGCTCCCAGGACGAGGACTGCGGCCTCATGGGGGCGCTATCGCCCCCGCGCACCACCACCACCACCGTCAGGACCATCCAGAGCAGCACAGGTGAGAGCCTACTTAGCCCCCGCCCCCACACACTGGCTTTCTTGCGATGTCTGTTTGTGCTCGTTCGAACGCTCTCATTTCGCTCCGACGCCAGCATCTCATCCAGAGTTTTCAAACTGCAGTTGTGTATTGTATTTTCAAACTTGTCCCCTGCCATATCTGAATAAGAGTTCTGATGGATTCTCTGAATTACTCTCGCTGTGCTGTCATGCCGTAGCTACTACTCGATGCCGTTAGCACCACCAGTGGGTTTGTTTTCGTAGCGTCAGGTTTAATTGTGCTCATTAAAGCATATTTGTTTTCTGTTATTTTCAAGGTTATAGCTGGTCAAGCAAAACAACTTAAAATTGTACGGCTGAACTGAAATGATAGTTTAACGCCTGTTCAATCAAGTTGAAGCAGCTCTGGTGATTCAGAGCGAGTGCATATTTACCGATAGATCAATTTTAAATTTTACTCTGTTTACTCTGCTATGGCTCCAATTAAGTCTGTGAGAATTCGTTGGAGCACGTTCACCCTTACTGTTTTTATCGTTGATTGAAACCACACACAATTAAAGGTTGTGGAAAATCATTTCATGCCTCTCTCCTGCTTTGATTCTATCGATTTGCGAGTTGCACTAGTTGTATATAGCCTGCAGACCTTTCTAAACTGTGATTTCCACAGAAGATGGGTGTGATACCCAATGAATTATAGATTCCGCTTTGCTTATGAAGTTCTGAGGGCAAGTTGTAATTTCTTATGGGGCAAGATGTCTTGCCTACAACAAGAGATAAAACACAAGTACACACACACACAACATTCTCATCTGTGTATGAAAGGACTCCCATCCACACTCAAAGGCGCTGCCAGAGAAACAATCAATATTCATCCGGTGGTGATGTAAGGGTCACAACTTCATTATCTCGGTCAGACAGCAGCTGGTTGCTGATTTGTGGAGGTTTTTGCAGGCCACAGATGTTGCACGTGTGATGTGATGTTGATTAATGCTCTGGTAGTAGAAGAATCCAAAAATGGAGTCAGGTTTGTGCAGTAACAAAGGGTACCAATCAGACTGAAAATATGGTACTGATTCCATTATGAAACTTCTATACATTTTATTTTCCCCATAAAAGACCTTGGTGCCAGTTGACAAATCATTATTTTGCCAATGTTTTAGAGAAGCAGTTATTGAGCTGTTACTTGTGTGGACTGTGTCCTAAGGAAGAAAAAAAAAAAGAATTGTTTGTGGAAATATGAAACCAGAGAACATGAAATATGAAGTATCGATCTACCTGATATGAGGAAACCGACCGTAGTCATGTTCTGTTTGTTTCATGTTTCTAATCTTTAAGTTGAAGCTAAACTATCTGAACAAAAAATGGTTATTTATTTTTGAGAAAACTAGTAGTAGAGTAGACTGAGCTACATTGTAATGTAATGTTTGCTTCCACCAGCCTGAAAGTCAAGACTAGTGCTACCAATCACCGATTCCATTTGATTCACACAATTTTCTACTGGCTGACTAAAACTATAAAGTTAAACTTGAACTATGTATTTACAGCCTTGACTAAAACATTGCAACTAAAATGAACCTAGAGATGGCCCTTATGATGGGTCTCAATGGAGGATGGCTGGTCGAGAGAACAATCTTGCTTTTCACTAGATTTCTGAACTTTGAATGGTAATGAACACATCCTACATGAGTTGTTCCCAAAGGAAAGTTCTGATTTTCTGCCCTACACTTATGGAAACTACTGTCCTTCAAGAAAGCCTTTTGACTTATAAGAATGTTCACACATTCACAAACAGCTACTTGATATGTTGTACATGTGTGTGTATGTGATTCAATGCAAAAACTGCTCCGATACAGCAGTATTCTATAGAATGGCCCAGGTGCGGTATGAAATGGGGTCATACGGAGTGCCGAGCGGTCTGGGCTGCGTCTCTGTGACACTCTCTGGAGGCGGGGGACTGGCAGGTGAAATCATTTCCACACAGGTGTGGAAAGAGCGTGTGGCGTCTGTCAGAGAGGCGTTTAAGCTCTCGAGCCAAGCAGAAGGCCGCGCGAGCCAAGATTGATGACGCGCTTTTTCGGAAACTCGCAATTTATTACAGTTCGGGTGAATTCATTCTCTGACGTTTTTTGTTTTTTTTTGCACTGTGTGGAGAGAAGCAGTAGTCTGTCTGTCAAGCCTAGCACTCCTGGTAGAAACCTGTCTGTCAAGCCTAGCACTCCTTCTCTACTGGCTTAGCATCACAGACAGAGCTGTGATGGACACTGCCGGTAACTCCGCGTTCAGTGACTGAGCATAAAGGGTATGGCGTAGATGGCAGCTTCTTTGCTTTAGACGTGAGAAGGCAGTGCCTTGTGCATCTTAATCCAGGAGTGTGTATGGGGGGGGTGAATCTCCCCCGAGGTTGTAGCCATTGTCAGTAATGTGGAGTGCGCTGGCCGGTGTGCAGCCATAGTTGGACAGAGGCATGGTTAGCGTTGCCTGCAGTCGTGTTTCTGCTCTGTCTAGATTTCCTATGAGTGAAGAGGATTGGCTAACAATGTTGTTCTGAATACAAGAGGGTCATTTGCATTCTACAGAAGTGTTTCCTTCCTGTAGTGAAATGTTTGCTTCTTATTGCGCTTATTGCTGCTTATTGCACATGTAAGGCAGCTGTTCCCTTTGTGTTTTTTCTTATTTTCTTTGCACTCTTTTCCCTGGTTTATTTAAGGGGATAATTACATGCTTTCTTCTCTGCGCTCTCTAAGTTGTGGGTAGTGCAACTTCTGTCTGGTGTATCATTTATTTATAGGCCATCCGTGTGAAAGATTTTGTGGGAATGCTCTGTTCGCATTCAGGGATCAATTAATTTAATTACCCTCTCAAATCTAAATTCAAATCATAAGCCAGTTGGAATCAGGCTGTGAGAAGCTTCTTATATCGGACAATGAGCCGCAGGTTATGCAGGGATAACTGTCCTAGCTGATAACTGTCCTGCCTGATAACTGTGCCTGAAGATATCACTCCTTCAGTACACAGTGGGCTGCGTTCCAATCAGTAGGCTACTTCATCGCTGGCAATGAGATGTAAATGCAAGTGCCACTACGCAGTTTGGGAAGACTCAGGTGTAAGATCCCCCTTTCATGTTGGATTGCACTGAGGTGTTTACACCGTTTGCACTGCTGATCTCAGTTAAGCCCAGCCATCTGTATGCTTACATTACATTGCCCTTTCCTACACAGCCAGGCTTTATCTGTCTTCTTTGCCAATTTTGTTCTGCGGTGCCGATTATTGGAATTAAAGGATCCCGTCTCTCTCTCTCTCTCTGAGCATTGCACCAGTCACACATTTTTTTTTCTGTGCGTCTCACAGCAAAATAAATTAAATAATAAATGTGCCACCCTACAGATAACATCACATCAGGCCATATGACTTTCCCAGTGAGGTGCAGCTGAATTTTGAACCATGTTCCCTACGCAGGGAGCACAAGAACTGTGAGCATGTACTCTGAGCACGTACTCTCCTGCCCTTACCCCTGCACTGTCCCTGGCAAAGGATTCTGGGAGTCCTACGCTCATTGAAGGTTGTGTGTGTGTGTGTGTGTGTGTGTGTGTGTGTTATGCCCCGGGGTTTAAAGTGTCTACTGGGTCACTGTAATTAGAGGCCTGCGACGGCAGGGTCACACAACGCTGCTGCCGTGGCACAGATTCACTGCCGGGCTGCGGAATGCCAGTTTGCATTTGAATGCAAACAAACCGGGCTCCCTGGGCACGGATGGGAATTAGGTCCCATTGATTTCTTTAATTTATTCGCTGGGAGTGAAAGGATGGTTAGAGTGGAAAGCTGCATATATCACCCTAAATAAATTGTGGCGGTTATACAACCAAAGTGTGCTCATCCTTCACTGGCCACGCTCAGCCGCCATTTTTCAAGCGCTCATCAACGGTGCAGCTAGCGGAATGACTGTCTGTCACCTTAAACATCATTCGAATGTAGTTCTGATGTGTAAACAGAATTAAAATCAAATGCATTGCCCAAAGAGAATTTTTTTTTTTTTTTTTAAACAGACATTTTTCAGCCAGCCTGACAAGACCATACCGATGCCCCTGTTTTAAAAAAAAAAAAAGATTTTATTTATTTTTTTCTTTCACTGAGTCTGATAAAAAGGTGAAGCCAAGCATCTAAGTCCCTCTCCGAGTCTCTAAGACAGGCCAGGCCAGGCCAGGCCAGGTTGGCGCAGTGCGTGTTAGCCTCACAGCGTGCAGCGTTGATTTAAGATACAAGGTGCGGGATTGGAGGCTGTAACTCCTGCCTGGAGCCAATGAAGACTCCCATCTGGGCAGAGCCTGTACAGCATTCACATGTTGGGGGGGTGGGTGGGAACTGCTGCGGCGTGGAGAATATTTTCTGAAATAGAGAAAGAAAAGAAAGAAAAAAACTTTTGTGGTCTTTCTGCTGTCCTCGTTGACCTTGTGAAACTCCAGGGCTCCTGCGAGACACCTCAGTGGAGGACAGCGATCACTCCGCCTGTGAATTATGAAACAGAGCGGGGATCAGAGAGGGCACAGACTTAAAAGAGTGACGGGCCGCAGCGACAGAAGCGCTTCAAGGCTCCCAGATGGAACCGGCGCGGCGTCGCTCAGAAGGAGTGGATGATGAATAATTATAAAATTAGCGTCCTGCGCGACGCAGCGGGACAAGCCAGGCGGTGCTGGCGGTTTTGGTCCCTCGCGATGCCGGCTGTAGGGCGCCGGAGGATGGAGGACGTCGTGTGGCAGCAGCCCTGCTAAGCACTGGTCCCTCTGTGTTCATCGTGCGTAAGAGGCACACACGCAGGCATCAGCTGCTCCCCCTGCAGGCAGAAGGGTGTAACAGCAGCTCCGTGTGTCAGGCGCGTAATGAGGGGCATAACATGCCTCCATAAAGGAAAAGAAACAGAATTTGATGTGTTGTTCTTATCTTTGAAACAGATTGCATTTTTGCATACCCATCCTTGAATTACCTGGATGGCCAATCAGAGCAGGCGTGGGGCTTGCAGATGAGCCATCCGGGTCATTTATAGATCTGAGAATCTGTGCTGACGTTTCCCCAGATGAGGCACTCTATGAGCTCTGAGGGAATGTGTCCATTTCACAATGCTGATTAAAAACACTGTAAAACTTCTTAACAATGATAATACCAACTCTTCTTTTAAAGGCAATAACCAACTTACCTTTTTCTTTTTTGGCTTCTTCTTATTCTTTTTATTATTATTATTATTATTATTAATAATGGTAGTTATTCTTTGAATTTAGTATCGAAATGAAGAACTGGTCACAGAATCTGAGCTCCACATGTGATTTCACCTCTTGTGTATTGGAAGACTTCCTACCGAGTTTGATCGATTGCGAGCTTTAATCTGCCAACGCCTCTGTAGACTTAATGATGCCCATTACCTCCATCCCCTCCCACCAGTCAGAAAACAACTGTGCATTGGAGATGAGGCCCTGCCCGTAATTAGACACGGGGAAATAGCCCATTCCTTCAGCGAAGGTCACCTTCGATTAAAACCATTGCACAGAGATCTGAGGGCTTGCAAATCGCATCACCCTCTCTCTATTTGCCCATCTCTCTAATCCGGCCTACTGTACGCTTTGATGTTCATTATTTTTTCTGTTTTTCCCACCAACTCTGGTTCTTAAGGTCGGTTCACAGAGAATGGCTTAAGATGTACCAATTAGGCAGTTACATTTTATCTGTTTGAGTTCAATGTATTATTAGCCTTTATTATTACTAAAATCATCTCTTGCCTCATATTTGCTTAAATGCATAACCAGATGCACTGACTCAGAATTAAATACCTTTTATGGTTTCATGAATACTGCTTTAAAGTAATTTTTTTTCTTGGTCAAATTAATGCAAAGCAATTGATTACAAACCAAAATCAAATTGAAGCAATAGAACAGCCTTCTTATATAACACAAAAAAATGCCTGTATAAATTTAACACTGCTGGTGTACATTTAACACCCTCGGGTGTTTGCATGAGTCCACACACTCAAATAAACACCCTTGGGCGTTAAATGTACAGCACCAGTTTTGCTGTGAGTTGACAAGTGAATGCAATGACAACCTTATGCAACGTCACAACATTTATTTCCGTCCAGAGCTGCATTAATTTTTGGCCGAGATCTTGTATTGACGACGGGAGAGTCAAACCACTCCGTAGTCTTCTCCAGCACATCCCAAAGACTTTCAATGGGGTTAAGGTCAGGACTCAATTAATTAACTCATTAATCTTGGCATTGTCGTCCTGGATGCCCATCGATTGGATAACCTGGTCAT
The DNA here is from genome assembly GCA_022702515.1 of Ilyophis sp. 1 JC-2022. Lineage (NCBI taxonomy): Eukaryota > Metazoa > Chordata > Actinopteri > Anguilliformes > Synaphobranchidae > Ilyophis > Ilyophis sp. 1 JC-2022. The sequence continues at coordinate 120,536,103 of CM040403.1, forward strand.
TCAGTACATTCAGGTACTCAGCTAACTTTATTTTATTGCTGCATAACGTTGCTGAGCCTAGACCTGACCAATGCAACCCCAGATCATAACACTGCCTCCAGAGGCTTGTACAGTGGGCACTATGCATGACGGGTGCAACGGCGACTTTTCTTTGACCAGGCAGTGTATGCAAAAACCTTTCCACCTGGTCATGCTTTCATAAAATGAGTTGTTGTTTTTTTCAGAGGACCTCTGTGTTGTACAGCAGCTAGCTGGCGTTGTGTGTGTGGGTAGGTGTGTGTGCTCCTTCAGAGAGCCACACCCATTGGTTTCCCTTTAGGGCCCTGTGGACCTATTGTATGGCTCGTATAAATGTTGTTTTATCTAAATACAGAAAACCTGCCTTTAACAGGACCAATTCATTTCCTGAATAAGCTCAAAGATGCATGTAAATAATACATTACATGTTTGAGTGGCATCAATCACTGTTTCTGCAGTGCCGTTGATTCCCTGAACTGAATAATGGCTGTGGATATTTTTTAGGGGGAACGTAATGAAAACCCAAAGGGAACATTCCGCCTTTGTAGTTTATCTGAATGGCCACCTAAATTGTCTGGAATGGGCAATATTTATACTTTAGGAATCTATTGGCAGTAAATGTACTGTAAATGGCCCTGTGTAAATAAATAAAAAATGCTGCTTTCAAAATATATTGCCTGGGCCTACTGATATATAGACTGTGTGCTGCTTAGCATTAGCTATGTGTGGACTGAGATGGATGGCACATGAATTCCAAGTATTTTCACTGAGTTTCCACACAGAATGATTACATCAGCATGTAATATATAAACTTCTATGGAAAGGCTATCTTGCCGATAAATGTGTGCTCAGAATGCAGAGTGTGAGAGGACTAGCTTTCTCTTCCTCAGAGAATGGACTTTATTTCTTTATCTCATCCCTATGAATCCAATGTATTGTATTCTGGCGCGTGCCATTGGTTCATTTTTCCTCCCCCAACGTTTAATATCGCTCTTGACATTAACGTGATTATCGGTGTGAAGTGGGCTGTAGTTTACTGCCTCCCTAGTTTTCTCTCTCTCAATCTTTCTATCTTGCTGTGTGTGTGTGTGTGTGTGTGTGTGTGTGTGTGTGTGTGTGTGTTCTATCTTGCTGCTGTGTGACAGAGAGAGCAAGAAAAATTGAGAGAGAGCGAGAAAGAGAGATGGTGATAGAGGGCAGGGGAAATGAGAGAAATAAAGCAAGAGATTTAAGCACAGACGTTATGATGACAAGTGTAGCCAATCTGGATGTCTGTGTTGCGGGGAGGAAGTCAAATGAATTATGGGAGGGCTAATGGAGAATGCTGTCAGAGATGACATTGAGAGGGCGCCTTTCTCTCCATGTCGTGGCATTGCCTTTGGATACCGGAGATACGCCATCTGCTCCTTTGAATAAACGGGTGAGTGATTCAGAAAGTTTCCAAAGTTACACAAAATGCACTTTGGGTGTTCTTTGAGAAACCAGCTGAGATGCTTTGTGTGGCAACTCGTTTTAGAGGAAAGAAGATCCTGCATTTATACATCTTCTGCCTTTGTTAAGAGTTTGCTTTTTTTGCCAGTCAGCCACATGTATATCCTAATTATATGAATCTGTTGCTATTAGAATGTGTGAGCCATTCAGAATCATATACATGTGCAGCCATCGTCATTTATCCAAAGTGCTATTGTGACTGTGGCCAAAAAGTTGTTCCACTTCCTTACCAGCAGGTGGTGGTCTTGAGCTCCTATACTGCACATCAGAAGAAAGTCATCGCTCTCTTTTTATGTCCATTTGTAGAAAGAAAAAGAAAAAAGCAAAGCATATGGATTTTGGATCCCATGTCAAGTGTACACAGCCAGTGATTCCAATTATGGGCAATTTAACACCCTGGGGTATTAAATGTAAAACCCTGGGGCCACATGTATAAACAGTGCTGAGCATAAAAATGCCCTCAGAAAGCCGCGTAAGCGAGTTTCCACGCAGAAATTCAGATGTATTATATAACACGCGCTGTGAGAATCTGCATACCTCTGCACACGATGGACACCATACATACGCAAATGTTTGGGGTCTGTGTGATATGGCGACACTGTGACCGAAAGGCAGAAAAGGTAGAAAAAGCAAAACTTTTTTTTAAGCAGATTTACGACTTTCACCGTTCTTTTACGCATTATTTTACTCAGAGTTTTATACATGTGGCCCCTGGTGTGTTAAATGTACACCACCATTTTTTGCTGTGCTTTTCCTGTTGGGAAATGTAGTTTGTGAACACTGGTCTGCAGCCTAGCCTGCACTTTTCCTATAGCCAACTCCTCTCAGCTGAGGTGCAAGTATGCAGGTTTTTTTTTGCACCCTGACATTCCAGATACAGAGCAGCTGAAACAGTCACAAAGCCGGACCGCGATGGCGTCCTGATCTTGACACGCTGCCGCGTCTCTTCGTTTACCAGACAATAGCAGAGGGGCAGTGATCGGCATGACAGACAGGCGTACAGAGACAGACCCCATTCCTGCTTCCAACTCACTGGTGGCATGAAGGAGTTCTCCCCTTATTAAGTGTGGCAAAGTGCTTACTTTACCTGTCCGGATTTGACTTCCAATGAGCCAAATCACCTCAACACCTGTGCCCTCCTGGGCTAATGAATGGATGTCACGCTAGCACAACTGTCAGAGTCACTCAGTCAATCAAAAATGTTGGCAAAACCATTTAATCATACTATAAAAGTCTATCTTTATTTTCTGAAGGGATACTGTCTAAATTGAATGATGAAGTCGCTTCGTGATTTTCAGTGTTAGGAAGTATGTAGCTGTCAATACAGCTGGCAGTCCGTAAGAAATATAATTTGTCACTGTCATTTATACTTAATCCGAAAAGACGACACAACTCAGCCGGCATGTACAATGCCACCATGTGGATGGGTGTGTTAATCGAGATGGCAGAATACAGTGCGCCCATTTTCCTCTCCTGTTCTTTATGGTCATGAATGAGGGGAATTTACACATCAGCATATTCATAAGACCATTAATATAGCTGTTCAGTCACTGGAGTGTTAAGCCAATGTAGGCTACTATACAACTGCATTAGTCATTAGTCATATTTTGAGTAATGATATAGATGGAGATGTGTAAAGATAGGTTCTACATTCAGACTACCGCATCAGAGTACAGCCCGTTGTATTAGGCTCTTGGCCCTATGCGTGTTGGGAATGTTAAAGAGAGCTTTAATGGAATTGCTGGCACACTGAGATGCAGTAATATTTGTCGAGTAGCCTACAAAATTGTCTTTTACGTGTTAATAACGGAGGCGTGAGGTGTTGAGAATTGAACAGGTACTAAAGCAAGCGGCCACGCTATTTCACTCTGAGCTGAACGTCTGCGACCGAGCTCATAATTATTCCATCTGCGCACTACCCCTCCTCCTTAGGCAAAGTATTCAATTTATGTCTTCCCGAGAAATTATTGCTATTGTATTTTGTCTTGTTTGTTTAATTCCTGATGACCCTTATATACAGTTTTTTTTTTCTTTTACGAAACTTCTAGTTATCCATTCTAATCTGATACTAATCGATAGCCTATAAGACTATAGTTTACGTTTTTTTTAAACAACTAATCTGAAAAGCGTTGGTGCACAAACTAACATAATTTAAATCAGATAAAAACGTGTGTTGCGCTTATGGTGGCGGAATAAAGAAATTGCCTGAATTAGCCTACTTGTAGGCTATTTACATTCGATTTTCATACGCAGCTTAAAGACATTTTGAATAAAATGAAAGCAGTGTTAAGTAAGTTAGAAAGTGACGTTGGGAGTGTAATGAAACTGATGTCGTCCCCGATTTGGATAGTGCTCGCTTCTCCGTCCTTAACAGCTGGCGAGATGTGAGCGGAACTGTCACACTTGGCTGTGAGTCACCAAGAGGGCAGCGTAGGGGGGATAAGAACGGGCGGCATCCCGCTGGAAGCCTGTAATCAGATCGAAAACGGGAATCACGCCTGAGCGATCTCAGCTTAGCGACCACTCTCCAGCAGCGATAGGGGAGAAGGCGAACGGCTTCGTTTACTTTTGTCTTTTTCGCTCCCCGTTTCCATTTCCAGTAAATTATAGGGTATGTGTGACAACTGGATACGCTTTTGTAAGTAATGAGCATTCTACCTTACAACACTCCTTCCTGAAAATGAATGTCTTTGTCCGCACAATTTGTTATTCGGGAGATTGTATTGATCCAGCAAGGGAGGTGGCCTCGAGCGCATCATAGCTTTTGTGCTTACTCATGCCGACTGTGATGAAGGGGTACCGAACGAAAGGAAACCGAAATCCTACTTGTATCGTTTCATTTTCTACACACAATGTAGACTTGTATTACAGTTTCAGAAACATTCTGTTCATTTGTATTTCGAAGTAGCAACACACTTGTAATAACAACAATAATAATAATAATAATAATAATAATAATAATAATTACACAGTAACAATGCAATAAATACCTATGGATTGATATCTGAAAATTCAATATCATAACTGTAATAAATAGAGTAATCATTAAAAATTACATATTACATTTGTAAATCTTTTTATTTATGAACTCATGTTTCCCCTCCCCAGAATTGTATAAATAGGCTAATATATTGAATTTTTGTAACATTTCGGTAATTGTTTCCTATACTTCTCTAAATTATGTTGTAAGTTATTTTTTATATTCTTTTTTGTAAGCCATTCTTACAAAACATCCGGATGTTGTGGGATTTCCACCAAAAAAACAGTGGCGATATGCTCGCTGTTAAGGGTGGCATAATGTATCTTCCCGTCTATGACAGCTCAGCTATGTTGAACTTTACCCAGCACCCAGTCTATTTTAGTAGCTTATTGGTGATGTCGACCGACAGACGCTAAGGATGTAGCAGAGCACTTGCACGCCTCTTAATTTCGTCCTTCTTCAGAGCAGCTTGAAGATTCATATGAGGGCCAAACAGCCATATTTTGTGTCTTGGGCATGTGTGGAATTTCTGGGCAGCGAATGGGGTGACACGGGTGCAAAGCCTTATGGGAAACCAGGAGGGTGACAGCTGCAGATCTGAGTGGTACTGCGGATCTCATGTGACAGACAGGTCTCCAACCCCCCACCCCACTTCCCCAACGATGTCTGTGAGTCACCTACTCCATTCATCCAACACCCCGCCACTAATACTGTCAGCACTGTGAACTTTATTTACCGCCACCCAACCTCTCCCATGGCTCTGTAGGTTTATAGTCCTCTCTTTGCCCTTGCTTGGCACTGATCAGTGCAGAATGTGGAGGCAGGCCGGTGACTACATTACTCCGCCATTCATCTGGATCTTTAAAAACAATGGGCAGGTTGACATTGTCAGGGCCGTTGTTTTTTTCTGGCCTGACACAAAATGGCCGCACGTGGGCAGAGCGGTGCTGTAAAAGGAAGGAGTGTATGAGCAGAGACGCGTGATTGGACGTGACACACACTGTACTGCTTGGGCTGGCAGAGGCCTTCGGGACCAGCGCCATTTGGCCGCGTAGCCACCGTGATGTCGCCTCTCTCCGAGTCAAAGCGAGCAGGAGGGGATTGTTCTATGAAACAGGAGAGAAGCTGCTTTCGAAAGGGACATTGGTTGAGGAAGAGGCACTTTCTTGTGAAGGTTTTCCCTCACATTTGCCTGTATAGGATGGGTTGTTACAAATCCTGCCTTGTCGTCAGTTTTTTTGCATCACTACAGTGCCCACCAGAATCATTGGTAACCTAAATTAATATGAGCAAAAAGTGCAGGATTAAATTCAGTTTATCAAATTTCTTCTATGCTCAGAAAAATTGGAAAATTATACAAGTTCCATTGATCAGAGGAAAAACCAATATTTAATGAGAAATATATTTTTTATTTTGAAGAAGATATGTCACAACTATTGGCATCCCTGCATGTAGTACTTTGTGCACCCTGCCTTTGACCCACTTTTAGCCTTCTGGCAGAGGCAGTCAGATGTTGGTCTAAAATCACCTGGTATTTGATGGAGTCCATGATGCCATGTATCCTAACAAGCTTCCCAGTGCCTTTGGGGGAAAAACAGCCCCACAACATCACAGATCCACCACCATACTTCACAGTGGGGATAAGACTCTTCTCTGCCTAATTATGCCTCTTATTATGCCAAACCCACCTTTATTTATTGTGGAAATGCTACATTTTTGTCTCATCACACCCAGTTCCAATCTAAATTACAGTAACATTTAGCAAACTCCACGTGCTTACATTATGATGGCACCCAAGGCTTTCTAATGGCAAGCTTTCTAAATCGCTTTCTGGCATAGAGCTGGCATCTAATTGTACTTTTGCCAACTTGGTGACGCCAAGAGGCAACCAACTACTGCAATTCTCCAACTGGGATCCTTGGAGAAATGTTTGCCTTTCGAACCATAACCTGCACTGTGTGAGGGGACAATCTACAGCATCCTCCTCCGGGCAGGTTAATCACAGCTGTAGTTGCTTTAACATAGCCCTAATGGCAGACATAGGTTTCAGACATTAAGCAGTTTTTCTTTAGCCATTGCCTGATTTATGACAAGCTTTTGTCTTATTTAATTTGTGTGTTCTCTGATCTTCCCCAAGTTGATGGATGACTAGAGAGTTTCACCTGCATGTCACATCGTATTTTATACCGCAGTGAAACAAGAAGTTATGGATGATGAGTTCCTAAAGACTCGAGGAATATATGTACGTCAATTCTGTTCATAGGAATTTCTATGGGTGTCAATAATTGTGACGTGTTTTTGAGGGGAAAAAAATTTCCCCTTTGAATAATTTTAATGAAATTAAAGATTAGAGTGTTCTCATATCTTAAGTGTAAGGTCATGCTGATAAACGACAAATACATTTTTATAGCATTTTTTGCTCATATTTTCCAGGATTGCTAATAATTCTGGTGGCTGGTAGGCACTGTATATGAATGATTGAAGTCTGATAGTTGACAGACTAGTCTGACAGATGCATTAGCAGAGATGAGAGCAAATAAAGATGACACACAGATATCCGTGTGTTAAGGGTATGGGTGAAAGGGTGGGGTGCAGAGTTTATAGGAAGGAAATCCCTCTGTGTGGAAAGGGCCCTGCACTCCAGTCCAAAAGGAATTACGAGCGACATGTCCTATGAGAGAAGCCTGTATTGATAGCATGAGAACTACACAGATCTGCCCTCGGCAGAAGGGATGCAACATCATGCACTTTTGTTTCTGGATACACTTGCACGTTTGGCAAGACGTGCACAGGACTAGAGCGATTGATTCGAGAGCAGAACCCGAGGAAGAGTCTGCCCCTACAGAGGAAAGACCTTTGTCTCTACATTTTTAATATGGCGTTTGTAGCTGCCTCCATGGGCAGATTCATGATGTGTTTGGCACCTCAAAGGATAATGTGGTGTTTTTTTGTGTCTGTCCTCTTACTTCAGTATTCTACCCACCCTTCGTATAAATAACTTGCGATGCACAAACTCTCAAATGATAAAGCGAGCAGAACCGCGTTGTTCTGCGCCATAAAAAAATAACTGAACATACTTTCATGCGGCACGCATAATGGAAAAGACCAAGGACAACGAATATTAGATACAGGTACTGGGAGCTGTAGTTCCTGTCAAAACAACAGGAACCAGAGTCAGAGACCTTCTATCATTAAACAGGATTATACAAACTAATCAAGAACAGGTTTCTCATATTACTTTTACCATGTTGTGCTTTATTTTATTACAATATTTTTTTATGTATTTCTTTTACTGTACATAGGCCTACGTATCTAAATTGTAAACCCCATGCAACAAATCCCTCAGGAATACTCTTGTAATATAGGCAAGGATGTCCACTTCCAAAGTAGCTTAATTTTGGAGTGAATGCCATTGGTTGTGTAAAAACATATAAGATAAAAGAGAATGAAAATTAAATATTATATCTGTCGTTGTTAATTTTCCGTTCAGCCTTGTTCTTCAGTCACTCTTAAGTGAATTTTATCCCTTTGGCTGTTTACGTGGCAGAATGGCGTTTGCTGGCGGTATGTGAGCACTTTGACTCTTGTGACATTGTTCCGTCGTCTTCCCGCCTCTGTTCGTTTCTTACCCTCGAGGGGAGTACGGACACAGGGGACGGAGGGCGGGAGATTGCCCTGCCATGAGAATAGAGACGGATCGTTCCCCCGGGAGTGACTTATTTGTGACTGCCTTTCATGGTGCCGCGGCGAGGTGCTCTTACCTCTCGTTGTAATTGCAGTTTGCGGAAGGTCCACTTTTGGGAAGAACGCCGTGAGTGCGCGGTTCGGGAACCTACACTCCCTTTAATTGCGGCGGAATTATTAAAAATGGTAGCACCCCCCAACTGCGTTCTTGCGAGTAGTTTCGCCGTGTTTGTCGTTTTCCGGTTAACATTAATTAGAATTACCCCGTCTTCCGCGAGTTGCGCCACCCCTGCCGATAATTTTAAATGAAGCAGAGATCCATCAGGCTAGGGTCGTAATGCTGATTGGTTGCATGTTATTTCAGGTTTATTCAGATGCATGTAATACAGCCTCTGGCCTAAACAAGGCATGGATCAGATACAGTACTCTACTGACAGAACTGAAGTCAGCCTTCTTCAGTCGCTTGGCAAATGTCACTTTTTTATACCACTACTCACTGTGTAGGCTGTTGCTTGCCAGCTGGCTACTCCATGCATTTATTCTACAAAATATAATTTTTTTCTTCTGGTACAAACAATTTGCAGCCACATTTAGCACTTGCCGAATTCATTAACACTAATTCATGAACTATTGGCAGCCAATTATTTCTGGCAGTGTAAAAAGGGTTGTCTCTATGAAGAATCAGAAAAAGAAAGACCCTGTCTCACGGGAGCTATCGTAATTGTTGCAATTAACACGGAGAACTTATAATAATAAAAAAATAAAAAAACATATGTTATCATTCACACACTGTATTTTTGGATTGTATCTTCAGTAAAAGCCTATTTATATATTAACTGAATAAACAGTTGCATGGCGAATACTGCTAATTATCACCAAAGTAGAAAGTGTTGTTAATGGATCGATGGTTTGTTTGTGTGTCTGCCTTTGCTTTGTTTTAAAAATAGACGCGAAGCCACTCGGCATTAAGCTGTGTAATGAGCCCTTCTCTTGATCCTCTTGGGTCCCATAGCCTGTTGTTTGGGCTGCATTTATGTTTTTAATATTATCTCATTGATGCCACTTGAAACAGTCATGTAGCTGTGCATTCTGGGAAACAGTTTTTTTTTGCAGAAAATCTGTGTTCGCTATACTTAGAACAGGGGGTTTCACTTATTCTAGTCATATCCTTCAATTATTTGCATGAATGTAACTATATTTAACTTAATCCTTAATCTGCAATGTGTCTGGTATGAATGTGTATTGCATTAATTAGGATAGTGTATATGCCCATTTATACTTATAAAACCGCCATGCGGATGCATTGACCACACATACACATACAGTGCACTCCAAAAGTGGCAGGACAGGGACACATTTTTTGTATTCCCATGTAATTTACAGCTTAATCTAGTCCCACCCCCCAATTTCCATAGATATCCATTCAAATACAGGGAGGTTATAGTATCGCTATTAAGAGTACTTGAAAATAAGATATCAAGAGCCATTTGATGTTGTTGGGTCACAGACATCAGGAAGTCATGGTATCCAAAGGATATGCAACCAAATATGAAATATGATGACTTTATTTAAGTTTATTTTAATTTGTCTACTTACTTTTGGTGCCCTAAAATGGAGGGGACTACTTGTAAAAATGGCTACAATTGCTACACGGTTCAACCGATATGGATGTAAAAACCCTCAAATTAAAGTGGAAAATCTGCACCTCATAGTCACTGCTCCATTTAAAATCCAATGTGCTGGAATACAGAGCCAAAACAACAAAAAAATGTGTCACCGTCCAAACACTTTTGGAGCGCACTGTATATGCATATACATTGATTTAAGTCAATTATAATTTGGAAAGTAAATTTAAAGCTTAATGTATTCAATTAGATTTTTTACATGTATTTTTTTATGTGAAACTATACTAAGCTGATGTGTTCCAGGAATGTAATTTAAATGAGCTATGACCTGATAGGTTGAGGGGGAAGGTGCAGTCACTGCATGCAGAATGATCAATTCATGCGTTATTATATTGCAGTAATTGCTTTTCAACACTAGAGGGAGATGCTGTTTGTCTTTTCCTGTTTTTCACCACAGTCAAATCCTATCAGGTGGATTCTGCACATTTAAAGGAGGCTAATTTACACAATTAATAAGATGCTAAAGCTAGTTCTTGAAATTGACCCAGTGTTTTAACTGTCTTTAATATGGCAAGAAAAAGGGAAAAATTTGAAAAGGGACAGTTATATAGGTCAGTAAAGGAGAATACTTAAAGGCAACTTATATAAACCATATATAGATGGTTATATAGAACCAGCTCAGTAACCTCCAAGTCTGTCTTGAGTCGTGTTTTTAAACAAGATCATTTTATTCAATAAAACCTGGAGGCATCGAGTCTAAAGTATTTTGTTTTCAGTGTGAGAATTGGCTGGAACTTGGGCTACCGTACTGCCACTGGGTAATATTGAAGCTCAAGTTATTTTGAGTAGACAGAGCAGAGTGTGGCAAGGACTGACACCCACACAGCCTTGGCATTCTGCTTGGGACTGTTGAAAATGTAGGTGAGTTATCTCCAGAAGGCTCCGCTCCTAACTGCCAGAATCTGGAGGCTACAAAGAACACTGGACCCTCTATTCAAACACTCCCTGCGCTTTGAAGTGACTTACATGACCTGGGAGCCGGAAAGTGAGGAGGGAGTGAAGGAGAGAGGGAGAGAAAAAGGGAGGGAGGGAGGGAGAGGGGGAGGGAGAGGTGGAGAGATTGAAGGTTGTGCAGCTGGCAGGGGCAGGTCCCTGCCTCAAAGGCCCGTGGGAAGCATCCGGAGACTCCTAACGCCCTTGTACCTGCGGCCCGGTGTCGCAGACCGATATGCTCTCAGCGCGATAGCCTGTGTGTGCGCATCCTCTCCTTCGTTTATTAAGGGGCTTTTTTCTTGCTGTCATCCCGGCTCCCTTTTCTATGGCTTTCGCGGCCTGAACAAAGGCGTTGTGTGTGGGCAGTGTGGGCAGTGTGCGCATGTTTACGTGTGTGCGAGTATTGGTGTGCTGCGCTTTTGAAATGATTGCAGCCGGCGAGGGACCCAGGGAAGATCAGTTAACGAGCTCCTGGAAGGCGCTTCGCCCTCGCTCCGCCATAGCCGCACGCCTCCGCACCTCGCCCGGCGCCTCATTAATGACCCCTCTGATTATCTGCTCCTTAATGGCGAGGGTTAGACGGCTCTCCGCGTCTCACTGAAAGCCCGCGCGGCGGCGGCCGCAGAGAGTGGATGTCGCCGCTCGTGTCGCCTCCGCGGCGTGCAGCGCTCCTCAGGGGGGCGGGGGCAACACGCAAGTGAAAAGAGCCGATGTGATCTCCTGGCCCATGTGGTGGGGGAGGAGGCGTGTCTGTCAGGAAGTGCGTGGGGTGAGTGACAGGTGGAGCAGGTCCCAGGCACCGTGCAGGCAGATGCAGCCCGGATGTGGTTAGCCGCCGAGCACTGCGACACGGCCCCCCGCTCCCCACACCGGCCACGCTGTCTTACCTACCCACCGCAGCTACTCACCTGTGAGACGCACACACACACACACACACACACACACACATCACCTCATATCTGCGCTATGACTGACTGACTGAAGATATGAAGAAAAGAGCCCTCTGAACACTCGCCAGGCAGAGATGTGCTTATGTGATTCAGGGATTATTTAGTCTGTGAGGTGTGTGTGTGTGTGTTTCTTTTTTTCTCTCTATGGCAGCTGCATGTACTAAAACTTATCTCCATAAACTATCATTTGGTTATCTCTCTTCCTGTTGAAGACTGCACATGCCCTTGTCAAACACTCGGTAATTACATCGTCCCGTCATGCCTGTCTGAGAATGTCAGCTAGTGGGAACTTGCACAGTCGCTGTCAGGTGAGGAAACACAGCCTTTCAGAGTCTGCACAGCGCTGCCTGCAATGAGCTTTATCCACCTAGACCAAGACTGAGAGAGCTTGGATCAAGAATAAGACATAGTATGTGTGTTGTTGCAGCTCTGCACTTATTCAGTACCTGGGCTATGAATTAGCGGCTTAAGGTTGCGACCTACACAGTCCATCAGTTGGTTGATGGCAGTATATTGTGTGCTGTCCTACCGGTCTGAGCCTTTTACAGATACTAGAGCTACAGCCTGCGCTGATATTATTCCACATCACCAGCAGAGGGCGTCGGACACATGATGAACACACACTGCGTTCAGACATTCTCCGTGTTCCTCAGCATTGTGTGTGCGTGTGTTTGTGTGTGTGTGTGTGAGGGCATGTGCACGTGTGTTTGTTAAAACATGCATCTGCTTCTGCTGAAGTCCATAATAGACTAAATAATATTGTATAATGAATCCACACTTGCAACTTTTTTTTTTTTAACCAAAGAAAGTCTCTTCAATGCTGAGGTGCTGTTGGGTCTTGTTTGAATAATTACTGAGGCCGATGAGATTCTGCCCAGCGCAGAATCAGCTTTGCCGGTGCCTACGGTTTAATTGTCCCTTTGTCGGGGGAGGAATGCTTTGATAGTGGCGTGTGGGAAGGAAATGGGCAGTAACGTGAAGGGCCCTAGGAAGGCTCATCTCACATTATACTGACAGGAAGTGGAAAGTACCTTCACAGAGCAGACACACTGCAGAGGGCCGAGGGGAGGGAGTGGGGGTGTGGGGGGGCTAGCGGTGTTGTGTGAAGACAGCCGACAGTCCCTAAAACAGAGAGTCTCAGGCTTCGGGTCAGGTGACCGCTTGCGTCCAGTCACGTTCTGAGACCTGGGTTCTGCAGAGATGAAAACCGACACGGAGGTCCTGCCCTACGAATACCTATGTGTCATTGATTTAGCACTCTGGCCAAAGAGTCATGTTCAGCTTGTGTGACCCCTCTCCTCAGACAGTCAACATAATCAATATAGTTTACTTTACATCATCGACTGGTTTTTAATGACTTACCCAGCTGTGATTGGGGCTGGCCAGTGAGATTCCTTAACACACACACATGCAAGCGTTGGAGGTTCATATTTGCAGTGGTGTTGCTATCAATGCACTTGATTAAAGTCATGGCAGTTTCCAAAAGGCATAGCCTGTCCTCTGTAGGTACTACTTACTGTGGTATTCGATGGCTGACTAAAGAGATATGATGAGTATAAGTTGTATCCTTGAATCACCACTTTTCTCTCCAAAAAAAAAAAGTGTCCCAACCCAGTCCTCGGATGAACCGATGTTATTGTGAACATTATAAATTTTCTATACCCCTGAATACTGAGTTACTGTTTTGTGACTGGCGGCAGATTGAAATTCTGGGGCCAGGCCAAGTCTTCCATGCAAATGAAATGCGTTGAAAGTGACTGAAAGGTGAGAGTCGGTCTGGCGGCTTCTGTCAGCCCTGTCTTTGGCATTTCCCTGTGTCTGTTACTGTATTCAGTGACTAAGCCCTATTGGGTCCCTCCAATCCTTCTGTCAGTATTTATGTGACAGGGAAGGGCATTTCCTGTTTTCATAAGAAGATGGTAAAAACAACAAAAAAATACATATATGTTGGGCGGGCAAATTAATCGTTCAACCTCCCAAAGTGGGTGGTTTGGTTTCCCAGTTTAAGGCTGGGCTTAGCCCTAATTACTACCCACTTTGTGAAAGTATCTGCCTTAGAGGAGCCTCTTCCTGACTGTGGGATAAGATTATTCAAGCGAACGTCCTGGCAGGGCTCCGTGGGTAAAGCCAGCTAATCCGAACGAGGAGTCATCGCTGATTCAGTGCAAATTCCTCTCTGATGTTCAGCTACGTGGAGAGCTGGGATTTTTTAGGCCCGAGGGAAGAAGGGAGGTGGTGGGGGAGGGGTTTTTGGGGGTTGTTTGATTCCTCTTCACTTTAAGACCCCTTCATACAATGGGCTGGCAATTCACTATAGCCAGGAGGCGAGAAAAGCAGTGAATAGCCTCGGAATGCAGGAGACAAACGAGAGCGCCCGGCAGGAGAGCGGGAATGTGTGAGGGCCATTGTGTCAGAGGCTCTCTGTCGGGATGTAAACACTGTTTGCCAAACGCACTACCTCTACCTCTCACAGGATGCGGGGTTCAGAGGTCAAACTATGGAGAGAGAGAAGAAAAAAAAAACTGAAATGTGCAAGTGGTCTCAATCCTCCTACGGCTCTCAAACGGTTCTGTACTCTGGCGCACTGCATGTGGAGGAGGGGAAATATACAGGTGGCCTGAATAACAGAGAGCTTTTTGCCAACCAGCCTGGGTTGTCTATCTACTCCGACATCAAAAATGGCATCAGTTAAAGACAAGAACTCTGAGATCCTGACTATAAAACTCACTAAGGAACTAAACTCTACCTGTTGGCAATGTTTGGGGCAAAAAGATTAGAGGTATTTATGAGTATAACGCTCTGCTTAAAAAGAAAACCCAATACAGACGTGATCATTCAGCTCCGCTCGTTAAACTCCTCCCTCTCTATATTGTGAACTCTTGACCGCATTCCACTGCATTTATATGCATATAAGGGCGCCATCAATCATGCCGTGTGTTTTATACCGTGTGTGTGTGTGTGTGTGTGTTTAATTTTCGCCGTGGACTTGGTCTCCTTGGAAGCTCTCTGTCAGCAAAACACTTTACAGAATAATGCGCCTGATTCCAAAACAACAGGGTCATGTCCGACTGAAATAATAATTAACAGAAACACATTATGTTTGGCCTGCAGTGCCAGACTAGCAATGCGCCACCAGAGGACGCGAGCGACAGGGTCGGCTTGCCGCGTCGTATCGCCGTGTTTTCAGTCAGCAGACGGAGGCAGAGGCTAAGCAGATTGTAAGTCATCCGCTCAGAATATCGCGTCCGTTAGCGCCGAGGCCGCTCTCGAAGGCGTCACGCATGACAGCGGGCCCAGAATGCAACACAACAACAGATGCGGCGGAGGGAAACGTTAACTGACGGCACCGTTCGTCACGTGCCCCGCCGCCATCCATCACGGAGAGGAGCGTCTCTGATAAGGTTGCCATGGTGATCCCCCCCTTCTGCACCTGGGAGACAATGGGAGCATATCACCTTGTGCGGTCACATGATGGGATATTAGCATATTCAATGCGCTTCCTTTTGTTTTCTGTGGCACGTGTTTTCTGTGGAACGTTGGAGAGGATTCGTTTTTTTTATTCTTTTTTATTGCGCAGAACATTGTATGATCCTCAGGTATGTGTAAATGACCCAGGTTACCTTAATAAACATGATTTTCTACTGGGGGAATAACTAGGTTAGCGGTTAGCTGACAATACAAAAGATGTAACCTAACTGTTTAAGGCACCGTTGTCCGCTATATCTAAGTCATAACCAACACAAGATTGTGATTAAGATCGATGTTGTTGTCTGAATGATAAATGTGATAAAAACGGAAACTTTGACGTAGAGGTACAGGTTATTGAAGTCGGTATAAACTTGTGATTATGTTTGTGTTCTGAACGTTACTTTGCAACAAAAGTGTGTGAATAAATCAAGCATTCAGTGTGTGGGCGCTTACCCCTGTACGGAAGCAGGAATGTTAAGACAGGAGAAAATGGCAGCTAATCTTATCCTTTCTTGTGTCTGAAGTTACTGTTTAGTCATCAAGGCCCAGAGCTTTTCAGCTCTCCGCTTTTACATTCACCCCCATGGGGCTTTTACGCTTTGTCTCAAACAAAAGAATGATGGATTTCTTCATTTGGTTAAAGATTGTCAGGGCTTTAGCTGACAATGGTTTGTGCTGGTCTACAATAGAGGCCTGTCTGGGCCCTCCAGGTAGTCCTAATGACCAACTGTTTGAATTTTAAATGCGTCCCGGAACTTTCTAGTAATTCCTAATGTCACCTCAGTCAGAGATCATTAAATATATTAGCTCTACGTGGCAACAAGCTATCACCAGCAACAAAGTTAGAAAACAGATGGATTTTCCTTTGTGTTGTTTTTAAATGTTTGGGAAGATGGCTGCAGAGTTCGTCATTGCAGAAAGTAAGGGTTATTTTGCAAATGAAAAGTTCAGAGTGTAAATGGCTCATTAAAGCATTTTGAACTTGCACATGTGAAATTGTAATGAAAAAAGTGCATCCATGAACACGGCTAAATCTGGCCTGGCTCATCATGTCGTATTGAGTACACACGCTGAGTAGGAAATCCCGTCTGGCATTAGACTTGAGTTTAACATCTACAAGCTATTCCCCATGACACATGTGCAGTGCTAGCTTGTGTGTGTGTGTGTGTGTGTGTGTGTGTGTGTGAGAGAGAGAGAGAGAGAGAGTGTGTGTGTGTGTGTGTGTGTGTGTGTGTGTGTGTGTGTGTGTGAGTGAGTGAGAGAGAGAGAGAGAGAGAGATAGTGAGTGAGAGAGAGACTGAGAGAAAAAAAGAGAGGGAGCCTTGTCTATTACCCTATCAGCTGAGGCGGCAGCGTGGCTCCGCCCTCTTCCCGGCCCAGCTGCACTTTGCTCTCCCGTTGCGTATGACAGGTCGGTGATGCAGCGACAAGCACAGTCTGATTCCCAGCGCAATGGCGGGCGGGGTTATCAGCAGTGACTCAGAGCTGTCTGCGACTGGCCCCGGGGCCCGCGCTGCACCACTCATCTCCCAGTCATCTCCGCTCCTCTCCCGCGAAAGTCCCCGTGCAGCTGGGCACAGCTCTGAGAGGGACGCTGGGATCGCACTGTGTCTCTCACGCTGGAGAGGCTGGCTTTGGAAGGGGGGTGGGAGAAACGAGGCGTGGGAGGCGGGGCTTGCCTCGCTGGGCGTGCCGTTTCTTTTATAGTTTACATTTCAGAGCGTTGAAGACGAGACTGAGAATGAAGAATAACAACAGCAGCTGTGTGTCGCATGGTGTTTTAGAATAGACAGCACTTTATGTAGCTGAGAAGAACATTCTAGATGTTCCTCAGTTATAGATGCTGTGATCACATATCAGTTTTCAGGATATTTGTGGTGAAATTATTACATTTATAACTTCAATATCTACAGGTGTATTAAACAAAGCTTTTTACTGTCCAAAGGTCTAGGAGACAGGATCATTAATTTGTATATGAAACACTTATACGAACACTTTTTTTAAAACTTTTTTGTTGTAATTGTTTTTTAACATGAACAGAGAACACTTAACAGCTATCTTTGACTTTCAGAAAACAATATTATGGTGGGAGCAATAACACTTTATTTATGTTTTCACTGTATCTCAATATCTGTAATGATTTAATGGCTGTCGTCTGGATTTTTTTGGATATGCGTCAGCGTCAAACTTTTTAATTGGTCCAAACGAGCAGCGCAGCTTCTGGAAGGAAACCCAGTCAGCTAATGTTTATATGTGAACTTGGCACAGAGCAAAGTAGGTGACTGTGTACTGTTGCCTAACAGAGGCGCAGTCGATTACAAAAAGTGCTTCCGAGCTGCAAACGCTCGTATCTAATCAGATGTAGTGATTTCAATATTCTGCGGCATTGTGAAGACTGTTTACAGGAGTGAAGCGAAGGACAATGACAGCTGGTTGAAGATAGATGGCTGCAGGAACGTGTCTTGTCAATACAGTAGCTTGGGTATGTACAACCTGCATGTACAACCTTTAGATCAGAGTAGTCATATTTGGTGTTGATACAGTGTAGCAGGTGGTGTCATGATAAGAGCTCGAGACAGTTTGTCTTGGGTTTGAATCCCACAGGAGACCCTTCAGTTGTGCAGCTAAACGTGGTGCTTTATCTGAATTCCCTTCAGGGGGAATCCAGCTGTAAAAGGTCACTCTATACTCAAGGTGTGAAACCAGGAGGACTGCCTCTTCCTGGATAACATGCCCAGCCTTTGATCTGGAAGAGGCAGGACAGCAGACTTGTGGTTGTGTGGGTAGAAGATGAATGAGTGATTGGGTGAATGAGTGAATAGATCTTTACAGTCCCTTTTATCTCAGCATCTCAAAAGCCTTTACAATGAAGGGAGGTTGGGGGGGGGGGGGGGGGTGTGGGAATTCATCTGGGTGATCAGCCATTTTGATTTTGTGGCGGAATTCCCACACATCAGCTGAGTTGGCGAGGGAGGGTTTTATAAGTTGAACTCCAATGTGTTTCAAGGGAAAGATCTAAAGCGAGCACGCTGCACTGGCAAGGAATCAGTCGTGCTTTCCTGCCAGACACAAAGCTTGGCTTCTACAGGGAGTTTTACCAATTTAATGAGTTTCTTGCTACACCACGAATCTGAGCCAGCTTTAGCCTGTGGAGGACTACCACTGCCGTGCCTGAGTCATCTGAATTAACGTCTGTTTCGCACCAGTCACCGACCTCAGGTCAAAGGTCACAGGGTGGGGGGTGCGTGCTCTCTTATGACGTGCCCTGTCTGAAGGAGCAGTGTTTCCCTCACAAAGAAAACACTGTGTCCTTTTAATAGAAACTGTGTTCAGAAAGAATGCTAGCAGAACCAGTAATAACTCCTTAAATTCCAGGTGAGGTCAACTTTAAGTTGACAGAAGTGAAGTCATTCCCATTAAAAAAAAAAAAAAAAAAAGTGTACAGACTGATGTAAAATCTGATGTTGATATAGTTTCAGGGTTTTGAGGCCTATGAAACATGTTTTTAATTCAGAAATAAATAAATGTATAAAACCAGCTTAATTTCTGCTTCATTTAACAATTTTTAAAGGGTATGTATATTTGCAATTGTAATGCAATTGTTAGCCATAAAATCATTGCAAGTAACATGATGATGTATTTTGGTTGCAATCTATCAGATTTTTTAATACTAGACACTGACATCTGACTAGACTGTATAGGTAGGAGTCTTTGTGAAGCTGGTTAGATTACTTCCTTTATGAAGGGAGCTGCATGTGCGATTGATTTTAGTGCCTGTTTAAAACTGATGGCTTAGAGGCATCATGTTACCTTTCTCCTAGAATGCTGGTAAATAACACCCATAGAAATGGGAGTGAAAAAACTGGTTTGTGGAGTGCTCTTTGTGCTACTTACAGACGCGTAGCTCATCAGGTGAAATCCCCCGCGGGGCAAACGGTTAATGCTAACGCCGCTTTTATATATTAGCTGCTAATTAAAAAACATGTTTCCATCGCGGCTGTCGTGGCTGAAAGGAGAGTGAGTGTTGTTGACACACGGAGGTGGAGCTGTGCGCGGCGGTGACAGCTGTGTGCGCGCGAGGTTGGTGGCGGTGTATAGCGTCTGGTCTCCTCAGAGCTGAACCGCTTACGACGGGACGCGCTCGTCCTCAGACTGTTGCTCAAACTCGCACATTCAGAAACACAAAGGCTCTCGGGCCTAATCTGCACTGACCCCGTGCACTGTTTGTCCGGTGTGTGCGTGCGTGCGGGCCCTGCGCAAGCGCGTTTGTGTAAAATGTAGAGTAAACAGCGAAAGGTAAACGGGCCGCCACCGGCAGTCAGCTCGGCAATTAAAGGAAACCTTCAGAGAAGAGGAGAGGTTTTAATGGCATGACTGTTGCCATGGAGACTGTATCACAAAGGACTCGGGCTGTCTGTGGAGTTGCAACAGGAGCAGACGGCCCAGTGGGCCGGGGGGGGGTGGAGGGGGTGGGGGGAGTTTGGCTGTGGGGGAGGCGGGGTAAGGGGCAGTGAACCTGAAAGCTCGGGGGCCGTTCCGAGCCTGTCTCCTCCCCACCGCAGTGCAGCTGGATTTGGGCTGTCTGTCCCAAGAACGGGAGAGAGCAGAGCCCTTTTCTCTCTTTGTGTGGCGGTGTCCGTGACTCCCTATGTGGAAGAGTCCATGTGGCTGGGATGTGGGGTGGGGGGGGGGGGGGTGCAGCTGTAGTCTTTTTCTACTTTATGCAGAGATATTTTGTGAAGTGGAATGAGTCTTCCTCACTCAACCGCTGTATGTCTGGTACGGTTTCAGTATTAAACCAGCGTCGTCTGTTCGATTTATCTAAATATCTAAAATGAACTAGAAGTAGTTTTTGAGTACTTTTCTTTTAGGGCCCAATGAAGTGTTTTGGTGAATGGGGTGGTTCTTTGATACTGTGTAGCCTGGGGGGAGGGGTTTCTCCTACGGGAGCACAGCTATTCACACACCCTTGTCGGGGTTTTTGAAGCATTTGTCAAAGGAGGAAAGAATTGGACGTTGGCCAAAAGAGAGCTGTCATTCATGAACACTTGGACTGTGGCATTAACAATGCATGGAGCCGTCCTTTCCCTGTAGTTTAACAAAATACTCAATTTTGAAGTGGAAAAAAAAAGGATTCACCTAAAATCCTTAATTTTTTTATTGAATGTAATTTATTTTTTATTTTTTATTTTTTATGACGGGTTGTACACATTCCAGTTCATGCAAAACAAACAAAAAAAAATTAATACACGAAAGTCTGAAGAGAATTTTTTATAAATGCTGTACTTTTTTTTGGAGGGAAAATGGTGCTCCCAGCGTCTGTGCGGTAGGAGACTGTGCTCCGTTTCCTCTCGTTTAATGGGGGCTGGGATTCCAGTGTCACATTCCTTCTCCTCCGCTCTCTTCCGCCAGCAGGAGCAACTGCGCGTCCCTGAGGCGCTCTGGAAGCAGGAGGTCTGGTTAGCCATGCTATCATCACGTCATGGGCACTAAGCATCAAGTTCTCTTCCTGGCCTTGAAAAATTGGCAGCGCTCTCACACACTTAGTGCCTTTTATTTTGATGCCATTTCCTGTGTTTTTTTCTCATTGTTAAAAAAAAATAACTTTTTTACATTTACATGTTTTTTTCTTCTGTGAAATATTTGGAATCAGTTTTATTATGAATGTACCATCTGGCTGATGCTGTTCACATAATATTTGTTCTTTACGCATTTTGTATATTTGGCTCCCCTGAGTTCCATAAACCAGCCTAAACCAGTTACATTTATCTTGTGTCTTGTGGAAGTGTTGATGTGGATAAAACGCTAGGCTCGTAGGCTTAGCTTTACAGAAGGAACAGATCTTGGGTCGGAGTCGAGCGGCATGTTTGAGAAGGCCTGTGTTTGCACAGACCTGTAATGAATAAGAGGTGTGAGTCAGGCCATAAACCTGAGACTGTATACCTCAGCTCTGACATGTTTTAGATGAAGGCCAGGTCTATCACTCACAGGAAGTCAACCCCCTATGATGTCATAATACCTGTTACTTTTTATTGTCTTCCCGTGGCACGTGAACAGCCACACACATAGCAACCAATCACAGTGTTGGGTTTAACCCTTTTTGGTGTTTTAGTGCTATGGACAAAGAGGGCTTCTTTTCTCCTCTCACCTAAAGGAAGCGGTCACTTGGGGGGGGGGGGGGGGATCTTTTTTTGTTTTTGTTTTTTCCTCATTTCATATTCACTCGCCGAGCTTCGGCGAAATGCACCAGTAAGCCTGTACAATGCGGAGGCCTGTGAAATGGCTCGGAGGCCTAAAGCACTGCTATTGAGCACTGACATGGGAAGCATCCTCCCTGGAGCTCAGCTTCCTGTGAGGCTGGCAGAATTGGGGTGCCTTACTAGATTTGTGACAGAGCGCAGAGGCCAGAGCGAGGACTCACATGCACCCCCCCTCCATTGTAGAGGTTAGCCATTTGTGTGAGCCCCTGCTCCCTGCCATCTTAAAACTGCGTCCTTTGTCAGTTATTCATGAGCTGTTCTCGGGCTGTGGTGCAAATTCACTTTGGCTCTGGGTTTTTCATTCTCTCCAGCTGTTGTTCAATCAGAAGGCTTTTTAAAACAAGCGCACTGACCCATGGCAAAAAAAATTTGAAAGGGG
Source organism: Ilyophis sp. 1 JC-2022 (assembly GCA_022702515.1). NCBI lineage: Eukaryota > Metazoa > Chordata > Actinopteri > Anguilliformes > Synaphobranchidae > Ilyophis > Ilyophis sp. 1 JC-2022. The sequence goes on from CM040403.1 coordinate 120,557,951, forward strand.
AGGGGGGGCGGGCACACACCGTTCGGTTTGCCCTTTTAAAATCTCAATCACACCTGCATTGTCAAAATAGCATCTTTCTCAAGTGCAAATATTGGCACGACCAAAAAAAAGCTCTCCCTTTTATTAGAATAATATAGACTGAAGGGATTTTTTTTATATTTCTGGAATCTCTGTGTTTTTATTAACATCGTGATATGAGCATCTTTGTTGGGGTAAATGTATGCCTTTAGCTGGTTATGGAAGCGTGGACATCAGTGTGACGCTGCTACAAAGTTGACGTGCTTTCTGGTTATGAAAGGTCAACAGCCCATTCCAGTGAGCAGGTACTGTATTTGTTTTTCACAGTCTGTCTGTATTGGCAAAGTCTCCGCTTATTTCAGTTTTACTTGTCAGAGCAATACCAGGGGTTACGTAAACGGCCGGACTCTCTCGCTGGGGTGAGTGTAGGTTTACTCGGCTGTAGGAGGAAGCGTGCTTTGCTTAGAGTCTCACTGTGGTTCCCATTGTTTGTTACTTTATGGATTAAAGGGATTCTGCAATTTCACTGTCCTAGTTACTGGATTCATGAAGTGACCTACTTTTGTATGTTAGAATGGAAATAAGAGCTGTGACTTCTTTCATTTGCCCTTCTCTGTGTATGTGTGTGTATGTGCGTGCGCAGGCGGGCATGTGTGTGTGTGCGTGTGTGTGTGTTTTCTTCCTTGTGATTTGTACAGTAAAGCTGATTCTCTGCTCTGTTTTGTAATGTGAAACAGGAACATGAGGAGGCATGGAGGGGTACAGAGTGAGAGTGAGAGTGAGAGTGAGAGAGAGAGAGGGAGAGGGAGAGAGAGAGAGAATCAAAGGGAGAGGAAGAGAGAGAGAGAATCAAAGAGAGAGGAAGAGAGAGGAGAGAATCAACGGGAGTGAAAGAGAGAAAGATAGAGAGAGATTGAGACAGAGAAAGAGATAGAGATATATAGAGGGGGAGAGAGAGAGAGAATGAGAGAGGAGGTTGTCTTTTTCTGACAGTTCTTGTTGTGCTTGTGAATGCCAGGCCTGTGTAGGCCTGCCCCTACAGCTGTGTATCTGCTCTATGGACCAGGAAATGAGGGAGTATGCAGCGCTCCACTGCACAGTCTGCATGTGGTAGCGGCGTACATAAAAAGCCAAATAATTACTAAATTATTAAAACAGATTCCTAACAATTACATTCTATAATTTCATAACAGAATTTTACATACATAAAATATTTTAATCTTTCAGTCACACACACAGATATGAACACTCTGTCAGGGGTAGCGTGGGAACGAAGGACCAGACGCGACAGTAGGGGTTCAAAAAGTGCTCGACTGAACACCACAGAGCGGGAGGGAAACCCCGCAAACAGGGAATAACGATAATACAATCAAATAATAACTCTCCACACCAGGAGAGAGACCGCTACAACTCAAAGCGACCTGAAGAGGGCGAAAAACACTAGATATTAAAGCAAACAACAACGAAAAACCCTATAGCTCACAACGAGGGAGCCGAAACACATAAACAAGAGGTAATAGAGACGGCGAAGACAATCTGTCAAAGACAGAAGACGGGTGAAAAAAAGAGACAGGATAGAAACGACTAGCCTAATCTAAGTTTCTAGCAAACTCTTGAACACATGCGTCCTTGTCCCGTGGAGCCACAACAAGTTGAGGTGATACGGTCGACGCTTAATGTCCGGAATAAACCGTAAATTACCAGCTTTCCTTGTCAAAAGATTGGCAATATGGAAGCGTCTAACAACGGTGACGCGAGGTTTAAATAATGACAGGAAACACGGAACAGGTGAACACACTAAGCTGAAAACCCAAATACACGAAACGGACAAGGAAAACAAAGAGAAGAGACGCAACATGAGCGCTCCCCAGGGAAGTGAACAATGAGAGAAGAGCAGGCTGAGAAACCATGACACACAGTGATCACAAGGCATAAACAGCTGTGCACACGCTAAACGTGTAATGATATCAACACTTTTAAAATATTTATATTGTCTTGTAAAGTGGCGCTTTTAAATTAGCTTCCACTGTCTCACTGTAGCAGTGAGTTGCAGGCAATATATAACTCACAATCTGTATGATCTATTTGTGAGAGACTGTGGTAACTGAGGGATCTAAAAGGAAATATCAGTCTCATTTGTCCTGTAATTAATTGCACAAACATAAGAGTTTTTTTTTTGTGCCAGTGATTATAAACAACCTAATTAAACTGTATGGCGTAAGCTCATTAAGACCCAACATATGCGATATGTACTTCAATGGCTTGTCTCATCTGACTTTGGCTGCATCTCCCAGATTGTGGTTACGCAGTTCTGCATCTCTGCCCAGCTCTAAATTTAGCCCCGTCTGGCTGCTATGATTATACATCAGACGCGTCGGAGGATGGGCCGCCACGTTGGGGCGTGAGACGCCCACGCGCTTGCGCAGGCAGTCAGCGGGGAACCCCGTCTCGTTCAGGCGAGAACTGTCACAGCCCGCGTGCTTTTTTTCGCCGTTTTTCGACTTGTGTTGTTATCGTACTTTGTGTGGGCGCGCTTTAGAGCAGGAAGTAATTACAGGCTGGCTAACGTCTAGGTTTCAGGTGGACTTTCAATTTCCGTCTGTGCCGCTGTAGCGCAGGCCCCAGTCTCTCTGTTCATGTCCGGGCTTTCTCCTCTCTCTGTGCGTCTGTGCCGCTGTAGCGCAGGCCCCAGTCTCTCTGTTCATGTCCGGGCTTTCTCCTCTCTCTGTGCGTCTGTGCCGCTGTAGCGCAGGCCCCAGTCTCTCTGTTCATGTCCGGGCTTTCTCCTCTCTCTGTGCGTCTGTGCCGCTGTAGCGCAGGCCCCAGTCTCTCTGTTCATGTCCGGGCTTTCTCCTCTCCGTGTGTATGTCTGTGCCGCTGTAGCGCAGGCCCCAGTCTCTCTGTTCATGTCCGGGCTTTCTCCTCTCCGTGTGTATGTCTGTGCCGCTGTAGCGCAGGCCCCAGTCTCTCTGTTCATGTCCGGGCTTTCTCCTCTCCATGTGTGTGCGTCTGTGTCCGCGTCGCCGGTGGCGGCCCATCGCCCTCCGCCGTCCGTCTCCGGCTCATGCGCCATGTTTTTGTGTCCCGCAGTGTCGTCATGCATCACCACCTACAAGAAGACCCCGCCCCCCGTGCCCCCCCGCACCACCACCAAACCTTTCATCTCCATCACAGCCCAGAGCAGCACCGAGTCGGCCCAGGACGCTTACATGGATGGGCAGGGCCCCCGGAGCGACATGACCAGCCAGTCGGGCCTCAGCAACTCCACCGAGAGCATCGACAGCATGAAGGCCCTAACGGCGGCTATCGAGGCGGCCAACGCGCAGGTCCACGGCCCCGCCAGCCAGCACGTCAGCAACAGCACCATCACCATCACCACCACCACATCTGCCATCGCCCAGATTGCCGAGGACAACAAGAGGGACGCGCTCAGGAAGTGCCTGTCCATCGGGATACAGGTGAGCGGGTGACCCACTCTGACGGCGGGCGTAAACACAAAGGTCTGTTCAGGGATTTCTGGCGGATGGTTAGACAGGAAGTAAATTAACTGTACCTTCTGATGTCATCAGTCTACCTTCTCAGGCACTCACGGGGGTTTTAAGTCTGTTCATTGTAAATGTTTAAGCCTTTGGTTACGGCTTTTAAGAGGGGTTGGGGCATGGAAGGAAAACTTTTGATTGAGTAGTAATGAATCACTCGTCCATATAAGGGCTTTTTAGGGCCTGATTCCTTGTTATGAGTGACCTTCAAGATAATGAGTCAACTTTCCTCAACCTCTTTATATGCACTAACATTTCCTCTTTCCTCAACCTCTTTATATGCACTAACATTTCCTCTTTCCTCATTTTGTTGTTGTTACTGTTTTTTTCTTTCACTTAAAATTCAAGAGAAATTTGGTTCATTAATTGAAAAATGCCCATAATGTGTAGACTTTGCAATGAAGTAACTCAATTTCAGTCCGCTCCCTGATTTGATGGAATTGATATGGAATTGATCCCAACCAACGCCGGTCCCAGTATGATTTAAGTCTCCATGTTCTGTGGAGACTTTTCAACAAATTAACTGACTTTCAGTTCACTCTCTGAATTGATATGGAATTGATCCCAACTGACGCTGGTTTAAGAAGATGGCAAAGGACCCTCTCATTTCCCCTTGTCCTCTCCTAGGTGGACGGGCCTGAGGATACCCTGACCTTGGAAGACCACTCCAAGTTCCAATCTGTGGGGATCCAGGTGGAGGAGGAGCGGTGGTAAGTACAGACGCCATTTTGTGGTCCCAGTGACAGGCACACATTCACCATTCATCAGCTGGATGGTGAAAATGCATGATTCAGCAACAAAAAAAAAACAATACACTGCAACTCATTTATAAACATTAGATTACATATCCCATTTATAGGATATGGCATCCAGGAGAAGGACTTGAGCTTACAGGCTCTTTGAAAGTGATGGAGAATTGATGACAGGAGCGAATCACACCTGATATCTGGTGAAATTAGTGACGTATTATTGATTTGACAGCAGTTTGTTTTCATTCATCTAGTCATCATGCTGTCATGGAAGGGCGGTGATCTGCATTTGCATCTGAAATGCGGGCAAGGCAACAGCCGTGCATGGATTGTGTAACGCAGTATGTGTGAGTGGGGTTGACATGTGCTGAAAGAGGCAGGGAGGGAGGGGGAGAGAGAGAGAGAATGTAATCTGACACAGGAGTAGAGAGAGGGATAAGGAGAGAGAGAGAGAGAGAGAAAGAGGGGAATGAACGAGGGGAAGAGTGCAGGAGGGAGAGGGGGATATAGGAGATGTGTAACAGGAGCATAGTCAGTGACTGCAGGCTGGTTCCACGGTTGACGTCAGCGCTGTGGAGAGTTTGGGGCAGCGGTCAGTAGACCATCCAGGGGGCTCAGTGATAGCTGCCAAGGGAGGCCATCTGTTCCCTGCATCAGTCTTCCTCTGGCCCACAGTGCACTGGGCCAGCGGGGCTGATGAAAGCAATGCCTTTCTATGTAGTTTTTTTTTCTTTCTTTAATCAGGACTCACAGTTGCGGTTAAACACGCCCCCAATCTGCTTTGACAATGGAGCACAATTGCGGAGACACAATCACCCCCGCCATCTTGACTGTGTCACTTCAGTGTCCTAACCAAACAGAACAGGCAATTGACCTAGAAAGGGAACAGTCACTTCCTTCACGGGAGGGTTAGGCCACCGTAACGAGGCCCGTTCGCTGAGTACTGCGTAGTGAGTTGTCTCCCTTTGTAAATTATTAAAAGAATTTGAATAAGGTTGTCATTACTTTTGTTTTGCGACTCACACAGTTCTTATGTTTTTTTTTGCGTTATTATTTTTCTACCAACTGAGCGATTAAAAAAATCACAGTTACAGTTTTCATACACAGTGTCTCTTCCCCACACTATTCTTCACAGGTATATTTAAAGGGATTTCAGCATCCTATCGGATATGTTAATCTTAGAAGAGGAGGTGTGGTGTTGATTGGGCTGAGAGAGCAGCCATGAGTGATCTGTAGTGCCCTAACAGGAACCCAAGGCACATCTTGGCTGCCAAGGGTAAATATTAACATAGCTGCGATCTGCTGAAGACGCTTCCAGGACGACGCTAATGCCTAACGAGCCCGTTGCTCATTAACAGTGTCGCAGCGGCGGTGGCGGTGTGAGCTCTCCGTTGCTTACTCCTCCTTCTCTCTCTCTCTCCCTCTCCTCGCTCCTCTCTGCGGCCAGGAGCCGGCTCACGACCGCAGCTGGAGTGGGGGGTTTTGGCATGCTCGCGAGTCAGGAGGTCGCGTCGAGTCGCGCCGGCGCGCGGTGGAATGAGCGTCGGCCCAGGCTCTCAGAGGTCGCGGCAGAGCTCGCTGGCGGGAGATTCCCAGCCGATGAGAGCTGCGCTCTCCCGCGGCGCGAACGCCCGTAAATCCGAGTGTATCCAAACGCAGAGCGCGGAGCAGTCAGCCGCCGGCCGCGCTGAAGCATCCTGGGAGGCGCCTGGCCGCCGTCATATCCCCGTTCGGAAAGGGGTCTGACCCCCTCGCCCCCCTTCATGGAAACCCCAAATGGCGCTCTCTCCCAGGGCATTCCTTGGAAAATTAAATGCGGCGACCACACACAACAGCAGTGCCGTTTGTAATTACTGTCCCAGAAACACCCCTGTTATTCTGGGCTGCACATATAAAGTGACCCTGCCTGGTTCTGATTCTATTAAATGATTGAAATATGTGATTCGTTATTCCATTGTTTGAGATGTATTTTTGGAATGGTTGTGTCCAGTGCCCCATTGTATTCTGGGAAGGCAGGGTCCTACAATGTAGCGGGGTTATGGTTGACAAGTGGTTCTTTGGACCACGAGGGTGAAGGAGAAGACTGTTAAGAATGCTATAAAAAAAACATTTTTTTTATTTTAAATGTAGATTTAACATTTTATTAAAAAATGAATGAGTTCATTATTAAAAATTTAAAATATTTTAAAAATATATATACAGTATATACATTTATAATGAATTAATTAATTTGGTTAAGTAGTACTTTAATTAATTAGTGCTTTATGTACATTCAAGTTGCATTTATTTTATACTTTCAATTTAAAGTAATTTTTTACTGAGGACATTTGACTATATAATTTGCTTCCAGATCTCATCTTACTGATATATGCTCATTTTTTATTTTTCTAATTTAATTGCCATAATTGTCCATCAAATCACTTTTGGGAATGATCCGAAACCACTAAAATGAATACTTGGACATGAAATGTGGGGAGCTGTTGTACCTCACAAGAGTGGGGCAAAGGAACACTCCTCATATCTTCCAACAAACCCAAGCAAACACCAGCATCAGGTTGGACGTGCTTTGCTCTTCACTATTAGGTAGTTTGAGCTGTAGCATTGTTCATTCAGGTTAAACATCAGCGCTGTCAGTCAGTCTTGTGTGTGCCTTTTGATCCAACAAACATTGGAAAAGCCAAGCTTCCTTACTGCTCCATAGCAACACAGGGCCAAGCACTCAGTAGCCAATCGGAAGTCAGAAGAGTTGGACTTTTGAATACATATCTCAGAATGTTTGGCTCAAAGAATTTTGCATTTTATTTCCTTTCCAACCATTTGTGACCCGCTCCACAAAAATGAGTCTGATGTGGGGAAAAATAATAATCATTTTCTCATTTAAAAAAAATCACCCCACAAGAGTTTTTCCCACATTTTCGTAGAGCGGGTCACATTTCTTCTTCTGTGGTATTGTTTAATGGCAGGGTTTCAAACCTTAAAAGAGGTAGCACACTAATCTCAGCCAGTTTCACTCTTTTACTTTTCAATCACTGTGGCTTCATTGGAGAATAAAATACAATAAAGCAATGTCCTCATGTCCACATCATGACTTTGCTCTGTCTGATTGTTTATAATCATTCACAATGCCAGAGGTATCCTAGTTACCTTGTTGTTTACAACTGTGGAAGACCTGATAGGACAGTTTTATTTCTGTGATCACCGAGCAGATGAAAACCCTGCTTCACTACCCTGTGGTGTACTGGACCGTTGCTGTACTTTGGCTTTTGTCAGAAGGTTGTTATGGTGCAGTGTGCCTTTAAGAAAAACATTCAGTTTCTGTTCCAAACACCATCAAAACATTGAGCGCTAGGCTACAGCTCAGATCTTGGTCCAGTGTGCCAGTGTACTGAATGAATGTAGCATACTTCCATGACAAGGCTGAGTTGATAAGCTGAAAGTCAGACAAATTCTTTCGGCATTGTGATTGTTCATTTTGAAATGCTGCAGGGAAAACACTGTGGGCATGCCACCTAAGTATCTTCTATATAAATTCTACACCTGCAGTTTGCTGGCTTTTATGCTATGAAATTTAGATTTATACCCACTCAATATTTTATATCTGTTTCATACATGTCTTTTTGTGAAGCCAGACTGTTACAGCTGTCTTTAAAACAAGCAAAACATGTCAGTTTTCTCTTAGAAAGGCATAGCTTATTTCTCAGCCTTAAGCAGCAGGCAAGGCTAACTGTGTGAGGTATTGCAGAATGTAAATTAGTTTGTGGTGGGTGGACCCACTGTGGCCAGGGGCTGGATTTAGGCTTGTCACGGTATCCAGCTGACACTGGTGTCATCAAGGCTCTGAATATGCTTTAATCATGCAGCTCTTTGCCTACGCAGCTACCCAAAGGGAGCTGCGTTGGTTTAATGTCTTAGTTACTACAGCAAATCTGCATTTCTGGAACCATCTTAAAATATTGCTACTGGGACCTGGCTAACAGTTTCTGCTTATGAGTGGACAGACGCTCACATACGCAAGCAAGGCCCACAGCTCAGCAGTACCTTTGTACTTAGCAGGGCTGATGCGTTTTACTTCCCGCTTATTATGCTTATTTATTCATTTGTTAGGGGCTCGTGTCCAGAGAGACTCCATTGCATGATGCACAAAGTGCACGTTACATGAGCTGCAAGAGCAGGGGCACGGGTGCAGAATAGCAAGTAACACATTAGCATAGTAAAGCATCATGCTAAGCCCGGCAGTGAGCATACAATTACACACAAGCAGGCATTCAATGTACTTGTTTATGTGTCTGATAATTCATTCATTATTTCCTCGGGTGATTAAGTGTCCCATTTGATTGGCTGAATAAGTGTCCCATTTGATTGGCTGACTAATTTTCCCATTTGATTGGCTCCTGGCTGTATTAAGAGTGAGGGACCAGCTCCCATAGTCTTCAGAAGCCTGTCTGCCCATGCAGTGAATGGCCTTGCCTTCCCAACCCTAGGCAGGAAGTTGTTTCACGGCCGATAAAAAGCAGGCCAAAATGATTAAGACCTGGCAGTTACGCAGCCACCTGCTTGGCCAGGTTACTTTTTAACTGTGTGCTCTCACAGTGTGATTCTGTGGGAGTGAAGAAAGGGAGCTGAGCAGTGAGTGAGTAGGGGAGGCTGTGTGTAGAGGTCTGAGCAGTGAGTGAGTAGGGGAGGTTGTGTGTAGAGGTCTGAGCAGTGAGTGAGTAGGGAGGCTGTGTGTAGAGGTCTGAGCAGTGAGTGAGTAGGGGAGGTTGTGTGTAGAGGTCTGAGCAGTGAGTGAGTAGGGAGGCTGTGTGTAGAGGTCTGAGCAGTGAGTGAGTAGGGGAGGTTGTGTGTAGAGGTCTGAGCAGTGAGTGAGTAGGGGAGGCTGTGTGTAGAGGTCTGAGCAGTGAGTGAGTAGGGAGGCTGTGTGTAGAGGTCTGAGCAGTGAGTGAGTAAGTAAGTAAGTAAGTAAGTAAAACTTTATTTATAAAGCGCTCTTCACAGCACGAGTGCACAGAGTGCTGTACAGTGAGGTTAAAATACAACATATATAATAAATAACAACCCCAGAAACCACACAGAATAAATCATAACAACACGGGGGGGTCAATAGGAGCCCAGATCACCAAACGCCTGCCTGAACAGGTGAGTCTTCAGGAGTTTTTTAAAAGAGTTCTCAGAGGCTGAGGCTCTCAGGTCCTGGGGTAGGGCATTCCAGAGCCTGGGGGCCGTTGCCCCAAAGGCTCGGTCGCCCTTAGTCTTAAGCCTGGTTCGAGGCACCGCCAGGAGCCCCTGGTCAGAGGACCTCAGGGACCGGCTGGAGGAGTAGGGGTGAATAAGGTCACAGATATAGGGGGGGGGCTAGTCCATGGAGGGCTCTGAATGTGAAGAGCAGGACCTTGAAATTGATCCTGAAGTGTACAGGGAGCCAGTGCAGGGAGGCCAGGATGGGGGTGATGTGGGCGGATTTCTTGGCCCTGGTGAGCAGCCTGGCCGCTGCATTATGGACCAGCTGCAGCTGGTCCACAGAAGATTTGTTGAGGCAGGTGAACAGAGAATTACAATAGTCCAACCGGGATGAAATAAAAGCATGGACCGACATTTCCAGCTCACCATGTGAAACAATTGTCCTGAGCTTGGCTATGTTTCTCAGGTGAAAGAAACAGGTGCGCGTTAAAACCTTGACATGTTTGTCTAAGTGCATTGAGTGATCAAAGGTAACCCCTAGGTTCCTTAGGTTGGGGCGTACATTACCACTGAGGGACCCCATGTGTGCTGCCACCCTAGTGGCTACACTGTCTGATGCCACTATCAGGACCTCGGTTTTAGCCGGGTTTAACTGGAGGAAATTACTTGCTGTCCACTCCTTAATAGCAGCTAAACAGTTATGCAATATGCTCAGCTGTTCGATCTTGTCAGGTTTAAAAGAGAAAAATAACTGAATATCATCAGCATAACAGTGGTAAGAGATACCCTTGAACTTATTAATTACCATGGCGAGGGGGAGCATATAGAGGGCAAATAAAACTGGGGCTAGGACGGAACCCTGGGGCACACCACAGGAAAGGGGGGCAGAGTCGGACTTATAGGGGCCCACAGCGACAGAAAAGTTTCTTCCCTTAAGATAGGAGGTGAACTAATCTAGGGCTGTCCCAGTGAGGCCCACCCACTCCCTAAGCCTGTCTAACAAGATGTTATGGTCTACTGTGTCGAATGCTGCGCTGAGGTCCAGCAGTACTAGGACACCACAGTTACCAGTGTCTGTGGCCATCATGATGTCATTGGACACTCGTAGGAGGGCAGTTTCAGTAGAGTGTTTTTTCCTAAAACCTGATTGGAATCGATCCAGGATGTTGTGGTCATTTAAAACAGTGTTTAGCTGGTTAGCTACCACTTTTTCTAAAACCTTGGAGATAAAAGAGAGCTTGGAGATGGGCCGGTAATTTTGGGGTAGGGAGGGGTCCAGATTGGGCTTCTTAAGGAGAGGTTGGACGACCGCCTGCTTAAAATAGGCTGGGACTGAGCCTGACTCTAAGGAGCTGTTTATTATAGTCACCAGACTAGGGCCAACTGTGCTAATAACCTCCTTTAGCAGGGTTGTAGGTAAAATATCTAGGGGGCTAGAGGAAGCTTTCATGGAGGTGATGGTGTCTGTTAGCTCAGTCAGGGAAATACAGGCAAACTGGCTCAGAGTAGGCTGCCTGGCTGGGCAAATGGGGAGGGGAGAGGGGGTGATGCTCGCCCTTACTTCTGCTACTTTGTTTATAAAAAACATGAGAAATGTGTTACAGTCGTCGTTAGAGGATACAAGAGCAGAGGGGAGAGGAGGACTGACAATCATATTAATTGTGTTAAAAAGCACTCTAGGGTTTCGTTTACTTGCAGAGATTATGCCCGCAAAATACGCAGCCCTAGCGGCCGTGACCACTGCATTAAAATCTGCTAAAAGGTCTTTAAGAAACAGCCGGTGGACTTCGAGGTGGGTGGATTTCCAGCGCCGTTCCGCTTTGAGTAGGGAGGCTGTGTGTAGAGGTCTGAGCAGTGAGTGAGTAGGGGAGGCTGTGTGTAGAGGTCTGAGCAGTGAGTGAGTAGGGAGGCTGTGTGTAGAGGTCTGAGCAGTGAGTGAATAGGGGAGGCTGTATGTAGAGGTCTGAGCAGTGAGTGAATAGGGAGGCTGTGTGTAGAGGTCTGAGCAGTGAGTGAGTAGGGGAGGCTGTGTGTAGAGGTCTGAGCAGTGAGTGAGTAGGGGAGGCTGTGTGTAGAGGTCTGAGCAGTGAGTGAGTAGGGGAGGTTGTGTGAGTTTTGTGTTGGTAGACTCAGCCATTGCAGTTTGCTGTGGTGTTTGGCCTCCCCAAGGGCAGATGTGTGAGTCTAGCTTCTGCAGGCCAGGAATTTCAAGGCACTGTCCTAGGAAGACAGTTTGACCCAGTATTGTTAGAAGTTAGTAACTTCTGCTCTCTCTCCCTCTGCTTTCTCTCTTTCTCTCTCTTGCTGTTCCTCTTTCTCTCTCTTTCCCTCTCTCTGCTTTCTCTCTTGCTGTTCCTCTTTCTCTCCCTTTCCATCTCTCTCTCTCGTTCTTCCTACCCCCCCCCCCCCCCCCTCTCTCTCTGTGCATCATGCCATGAGCTGGCACGTTTTTTGGGGGGAACTGGCCAAGCCTGTTGTGGAACCTGAGCGGTGTTTCACGCTTGCCACACAGACTCTGTGAAGCAGAATGTTCCTTTCATGAACACGTGCTCAGCGTGTACTCGACACCACATTACCTCACTTCTTCCTTTTTTTCTACATACCCACATTTCAAAGCCTTGGGCAATATTTATCAAAGACAAAACTAGATTTAGCATTTGCACAACAACAGAGACATTGCATGTGGGATCTGAATGCAAACATTAACGCGTGTATTCCGCCTCTATATTCAGAGGTACATAGATCAATGGGCAAATTCAGGATGAAAATGAAACTAACTGGACAATGCACAAGCCTGCAACTGAGGGCTTATGCTGCAAGAGCTTTTCTTTACAAGAAACAGACACCTGTTAAATATTTACTGTTTCTCATGTCTAACACACATGTACTCATCTGCCAGGGAAATATAGCACTGCATAGGGCATAGCACAGAATATGCCAATTAAAGGGATAGTTCACCCATTGTATGGCAATGCTAAAAATTAGGATAAACTGAAGTTAGCCGGGGGGCAATTAAACCGAATGCCAAAATGCTTGTTGTTAGCATTGTTCCAATTCAGGTTTAGCCAATTTTAGCTACAATGGTGAGACCAGGACAGCATCACTACAGCCTTACAAACACTACTACAAAAAAAATTGTTGTAGTAGAGAGATTACATTTTCACTTGTGAACTGCACTGTGTTCGTTTGTAGGGGATACTGAGCTGTATGTATGGGAATAATGTTTCTTTCTATGTGTCTGTGTTTTTACTTCGATGACCTTTCTATATGCACTTACTGTACGTCGCTTTGGATAAAAGCGTCTGCTAAATGACTGTAATGTAATGTAATGTATTTCGGGGGTAATTTTTCTAAATGGGTGAACTATCCCTTTAAAGCCTGTTGAATTAAAAAAATAAATGGTTTATTGTTTATTTAATATACTGTAGGTACATAATGGAAACTGGCCTTGCAGCTCTGAGGTTGTAGGTTTAGTTCCAAGGTGCGGCACTACCGTTGTACCCTTGAGTAAGGTACTTAACCTGAAGGCAGGTGCTTCAGTTTCAATCTGTATAAATTAAAGGTGTGTAAAAAATTTAAGCTGTGCAAGTCACTCTGGATGAGAGCATCTGCTAAATGCTTAAAATGTAAAAATGTGAAAAATTTTGTGTAGCTTGAGAATAATAATAATAATACTTTTTTATGATTTGTGGCAAACCCTGGTCTTGGAGAGCCGCTGGGTGCAATGTAAGGCAGCATCGGCCACCCGATGTTGTGATAGATAACATTCCCATGCTCTTGGTTAATGCTATAGGGTGCTCACATGTTCTCTGTGGTCCATAGCTACCGCAGGTTCACCCGCTCCAACAGCGTGACAGCGGCCGTGCAGGCGGACCTGGACACCCTGGAGGTGCTGGACGGTCTGGTGGACTCCCCGGACATGGAGCTGACGTCCTCGGGCCCCCTGTGCCGCCAGTTCTCCCGGGACATCTGCACGTCCACCGTCAGCATCCAGGGCTCCGGCAACCACTACCACGCCTGCGCCGCGGACGACGACGACTACGGCGACGTGGGCTTCGACCCCTCCATCCTGCCTCCGCCCGACCCCTGGATCGACAGCGTGACGGAGGACCCCATGGAGGTGGTGCAGAGGTCTGTGTGTCAGCGGGACGGCCGCTGGTTCCTGAAGCTGCTGCAGGCCGAGACCGACCGCATGGAGGGCTGGTGTCACCAGATGGAGCAGGACGAGATGGAGAACGAACTGCCGGACGAGAGTAAGTGGCCGCCAAAACCGCACTGCAAAAAATGTCTGTCCTAGCAAGTGTTTAGTCTTGTAATGAGACTTTTTTTTCTCTAAAGTGGTGAATATAAACTTGTTTTAAGTTTTTTTTGCTTTAAAAATCTCACCCCGCAATAACAGAAATAAGATTCTAAAATCTAAATATCAGATTAAAATGCTTGTTAAGATTTGGTTTTTGCACTGCGACACTGCCCGAACCCCCGACCGCGCGGGAGATGTCCAAAAAAACCCAGCTGCCCAAAAAAGCCGCATGACCAAAGCCGATTTAACATTTGTACAGATTTCATTTTTTTGCGCTTATTACGGTTGTGGGACAGTTCAGGAAATGACTGAAATGAATGTGAGCAATGTTTATCAGGGGAGTTAGCGATGATGTGATACCCTGCAGTTGTTGCTCCTCTTCTCCCAGTCTCTTTCTCCACACTGTCACACACACACAGAGATGCGTGCAAAACTGTCTCAGTGGCCTGAGATACATGCTGCACCCACAGAAGCCCCACAAAGCCTGGTTGTTCAGCTATCTCCTCTCCGCAGTCTCAGCAGACATACCAAGCATTTTTATCAATGGGGAGTTGGTCAAGGGAGGCCCACATCTGTCCTCTGGATACGCAGCGGTCTCCGGAGCAGAGCCAACGCTGTGTTCACCCCATTGTGAAACTCTTCGAACCCTGCTGCTGCAGTCAGATTCACACAGCCGGCGTTCCGTGCGGCTCAGTTTCCAGACGGAAAAAAAATGAGCTCACTTCTGGTTTCATAAACGGACTGCATTCTGGCACTGCAGCACAACCGAGCACAGCTTCGGGGAACTGTTTTCTTTTCTCTCAGTGTCAGATAAAATGAAAGTGAATGCGGGAAATGTCCTTGCGGTAGAAACGCCGATGCCGGGACATGCCAAACGGAGCGTTTTCACCTTTCACCCAGTGAGGCTTCTCCCTCTTCCAGACTCATTTTCACTTGAAATAACCTTGAAGCTGACTTCAATTGTTTACAAGCATGCTTCTTATGAGCAGGTACAGCATTTCTTGTTTCTCACCTATATTATGCAATACAAGCTTTCTAAGACCTTAGTGTCTTAGGCCATAGGGCGAGGAGCTATCTCTGTGGCCTACAGGTGCCAGATATACACACTCACTCACTCACTTATTTGATGGTAGGCAGACTAGACACTCATGTCAGGAGTGAGCAGTACTAACACGCCTCCTGCGCTGTTGTGAACACGCGCGGTGGAATTCCATTCGTTGGTGAGTAATCGGCCCGGTGAAGAAACACGATACGTCCAGATGTCGGAGGGGTTACATCAGAGCACCCTCCTCTCTGCGCCGTCACACTTCCAGTGGAGCCCCGCTTGAGCCTGCAGGCCGGCTGAGCTGAGCTGAGCTGGGCTGACAAGGCTCAGTTGGTTTTCCTTTGCAATATGAGCCACATATGTCGTTGTATGCCCTTCAGCCGCGGAAAGAAGCAAAAGTTTAGAGATTTCCCAAGCTTTTGCTGCACTAATGGGCAAGACAAAAAGAGGTTCAGATCATGTTTCAGCTGGCCTTATTATCATGGTGTGGTATATACGTAGATCAGTTACTCAGCTATACTACACTTTGTGTGGTGGATGTAGGATTACTTTATCTAGTGATAGCTGAAGTGAACACACGTATATTTCCAGAGTGGTCAAGAATGGACCAATAAAGAAACACGATGGATGGTGCATGATTTGGACATGTGAACTCCCTTGAAAGCTTGATTACTAGCTGTGATGTGTAGAAAACGTCCCTGGATATTTTCCCCTGCCTGACCGTTTTGGAGCTAACTGATGCAATGTCACTACGCAGGCTGCTAACCCTTTCTATTCCTGTAGTCCTCTAAGAAAAGGACATATAGAAGAGGCTGCCACCTGTACTTAGCAGCTCTGCTTAGATTTAGCTTGGAGAACGAGAAGCGCAAAGTGGTTTCAGCCTCTACTTTAGTGTCACATAAGTGGCCTCTAACAGCTCCCAGGGCCTAATGCAGTCCTGCTGTTTTCTCTGTGTTGGCTAAACACATTTATTCGCTATTTTGGTTCCCATTTCCAGACTATTTATAGGGAATCCACAGGATTTTGTAAGTGTGGTGTCTTTCATGGGTACTTTTTAATGGAAGGAATGTTGAGCATGCACGCAAAAAACTCCATTTGTGTCTGACCTTGTGTACATGTGTGTGTTTGTGTGTGTGTGTGTCTGTGTGTGTGTGTGTGCATGCGTTCCTGTGTGCGTGTTATCTTGCAGTTCTGGGGAAGATCCGCAGTGCTATAGGCAGCGCTCAGTTGCTGATGTCACAAAAGTTCCAGCAGTTCCGGGAGCTGTGTCAGGAGAACCTGGTAGGTGGGCGGCTCCACGTAACCCCTCCCCCCAAACTCCAAATCGCTCTGCCTCTGACTGACAGCCCCTCCCTGCCCTGCCTGCCCTGTTCCAGAACCCCAACGCCCACCCGCGGCCCATCTCTCAGGACTTGGCGGGGTTCTGGGACATGCTGCAGCTGTCCATCGAGAACATCAGCCTCAAGTTCGACGAGCTCCACCAGCTCAAAGCCAACAACTGGAGACCCCTGGAGCTGCCAGAGAGGAAGGTAATGGAGCATGTGGTGACTGAGAGAGACGCTATGCTGACCCTCACTGGAGCCTATACCTTACAGTTTCAGTGATTGGAAGGCAGTACTTTTACGTTTTAGACAGACAGGACTTCTCCTACATATTTCATAGATGAACACTTAACATTATGCATGGATGTTACAAAACTTAAATGCCTTATTTTAGATGTTACTTTCCTGATGGCTTCTCATATGCTTTATGTGTGCAGAAAAAAAACTTAGCTTTTGTGCATGTTCTTTTACTTTGTCTAAGTTCACTATTTGTTATTTCATTATTTATCCGTGCTTTTGTTTGGTTTCATTTGAAATTTGTAATCGTCCATTTTAGTTGCATGGAGAGATGCAGTTGTGTTGTTTTGCATTTATTTGTCTTTTGAGCCTGATTTCCTGACACGGTTTTTCCATTTTATTTTTGTTTCGTTGACAGTGAGCTGGTTTTGCGAAGTCATTCCATCTGGCACTCACCACGGGGCCCGCCCTCGCTGCCTGCACTTACCCCCCATGCTCTCGGCACGCCGTTGTTTTTAGCGCTAACCTTACAGGTGTGCAGGTGCTGTCTGAGCTCGGCGACCTCTCGCCCGGCTAACTGACTGTTTGTCGTCCCTGTTCAGGAGAGAAGGATGCCTCCTCCCGTGCCGAGGAAACCCCCTAAAGGCCACCCCCCCCTGGCCAGAGATAGGTCCCTGGAGAGCACGGAGAGGCAGCGCATGGAGGCGCGGAAACGCCTTATGGCCGCTAAGCGGGCGGCATCGGTGCGGCAGAACTCGGCCACAGAGAGCGCAGACAGCATCGAGATCTATATCCCCGAGGCCCAGACCAGGCTATGAGTCCCCAAGTCACACCATGACGTGGCCCCGCGCGCAAACACACACACGTTCAGTTACACAAACAAACACACACGTCACACGTGCATATATATATATATATATGTATATATATATATATATTTGCACATGCACACACACACAAACACACACACAGGCGCACGCAGTTAATCTCACTGAAGGGTAAGGGCAGGGCACTTGTAATATATCCCCCCCTTTTGTTTCCATCGATTAGATGGTGGGCAGGATTACCACTATGCCAATTATATTACTGTTTTATTTCATTTGTTTATCTCCTCCCCCTTCTCCCCTCGGATCAGAATGGTTTCAAGCCTGTTTCAGTCCACACCTGTGATCTGATCTGATCCTTTTCTGCTGACTCCCTGAAGATATTTTTGTGACCCTTTGTTTGAATCGTTCCCAACTACTAACATGGCTTAGCCTCGCAATTTAATGTATCATAGCCACCGAGCATTACTGTAAAGCGTTTAAGCCCCATTCATCCGCCTTTCTGTTTAAACCCTCTGCCCCAATGTCTCAAAAATGCTCTACACCGCCGTGTGAGCGCGCTGGTGAAGCTAGGGAGAGGAATTAGACCGTCCGTGACAGGAGAAAGAGGGCAAACTCCTGCCCCCTGTGCCATTGTCACAGCGATCCCGACGTTTCCCTGGAGAGAGCGACGTGTAAACGACCCGGAAACGCATCCAAGCTGCAGGCGGCGCTCTGAGTCACACCTCCACACCTGAGCTGTGACTGCCATTGTCCCTACCGCCGGGGAGGAGAGGAAGAGAGGCTCTTCACACACCTGCGACTATCCCTCAACAGACCCTACACCCATTACCTCACCAAGAGCTTTGTACTTCTGTTTGCTTTTTTCCGTTAGCGATTTAGTGCCAGTAGCAACGCAGCCTGGGGAAGTGCAAGCGTTACGAGAAGAGAGTCCGTTAACTTACGTCGAAACAGATCCTCCTTAAAGCGAAGAACTAGCGTGGAAGAAGAATAAAAATGGTGAATTATAACAGTGCACCTTAAACACTTAGGTGAAGGGTTCCATATAAATAATCAATGGCTCGCATTTAGGAGGACTCCACTGCTTTGTGATTTTTTTTCGTTTGTTTGTCATGCATATAACCTACTCGTTATTGTGAATGTTTGCAACTGCGACTTCTAGAGACAATGTATTAACACTCGTGTTGCCATCGGTCGGATTTTAGAAAGACATTCTGAAGTGGATATTCCAGGTGATATTCTTCCTACCAGTTTTTGTAAAATTGTTTGTTTTTTTGTTTTGGTGGGGGCGGGGGGGGGGGTGTGTAAGTGCATTTGTACGTTTATTGATCATCAGTGGTGGGACTATATAAATGAGTTTTAAAAATATCTAACAATTAAATGCAAATGTTTTTTTTTTCCCCCTCCAAATGAAGTCTTTCTAGTAGCAAGTGCGGTGGCTTAATTCTACCGGTAAACTAAGTGTTTGAGACTTCTTGGTTGGGTCAGCTGAGCCCAAGTCCTCGATAGGCCAGGATAGGCAAAGCCACCACAGGACATTTTTTGCACAAGGGACTGATGGGAAGTGAAGTCCAGAGTGTGTTAAGCATTCTCAACAACCTAATGCACTAAGGACTTAATATCCCATGAAACCCTCTGTGAAGCCTTTTGTAATGCTCTACTAATTGTGTGCAGCTCGGGGATGAGTTTAACAGGTAACATGTTATGGATTGTTTCACAGAGGTGCTCATTGGAAATGTAGTCCAAAGCTTGCTGTACTATCATAGTGTGTTCCAGAACTTTTAAATACGGACTTCAACTTCCACTGGCAGAGTCACAGAATCTCACCCTCCATTTGCTCGTTTAACTCACCCCCCAGTTCTCGAAGACGACCATGTGACTCATCCTGTCCTATCCATGGTGTGGTGGACTGGCTCAGTACTAACTCTCAGGTAGAGACAGGGAAACAGTTTGTGCAGAAAAATCAGGGTCTCCCAGAAAACCAGGGGTGATGTTTGTCGGTCTGTATTTATGTGTGTGTAATGGGTGAGTGTGTGTGTACGTGTGTGTATGTGTATGTGTGTGTGTGTGTGTGTGTGTGTGTGCGCAGTGTGTGTTCTTGTGCGCGAATGTGTGTGATTTAAGTGCATGTCTCTTAAGTGCTTCCTAATTTTCAAGGTCATTATTGACCTGTCTTCTTTGGATATGATGAAGTAGCCTCTTGGACATACTGTAAAATAGACAAGCAGTCCCACATCATCATTTTAACAAAAATGAGTGATATTTGTGTGTATAAAAGGAAGTTTGAAAAAAGGTATTCCTTTAAGCATGCAGACACAAGTTCATTAATATAGATGTAGATCTAAATTCTATTATTTTTTTATTTATTTATGACTGTTTTTTACTGTTTGAATTTTGTTTATTGTTATTTGTGGTACTCTTATGTTAAAAATATATAATATAAAATATATCACATTACATATATGCATAAGCATATATATCACAAAGTATGTAATTGGTCGCAATATGAGTTTTTAAGAGTTCCTCATAATCTATGGACATTCTTTTTCCAAAGAGGAACGCACTACTCAAAATGGTCTATATTCAGTTCAAACTTCAAATAAACAGAGGAGTCATCGGTCTGTCAAGGAAAAAAAAACACTTCAATATGGGTCTTCATTAAATGCAAGCATTTTACCACAACTCGATGTCCTTCAAGTGAATGGCAGATGTTCCAAAGCAGATATTCTACTGTGGAGCAGAAGTGAAGTATGGAGCCAAGAAAAAAATGTGTTGGCTCAGGTTTGAGCCAATGTTTCCCCAAACATTACCATAACGTTCCCAGGACATTTCCCTGATATTTCACTTGGAAATCTGCACACACACAATGGCTGCACTCGAGTAGAGCTGCTGGCCCCGTTGTCTGGGTGGAGCTGTTGTTGTTCAACGTTTATAACATCAGGTTTGTTGGGATCTCTTGAAAAGGCATGACGGCAATTGTCAGTGGATTGAGGAGTAACATACTTCTTAAATCGGGATATCGCTGTCCCCAAGCAGGTACAAGGTATACATCAGGTCTGCAAAGCATTACTGGAAAGACTTAAATTAATAAACCTTTCAGCAAAAACAAGGAGTCAACTAGATGGAAAAAAACTGGAACTACATTTCAGCCAAGGCTAACTCTAGTCACCAATGTGACCAAGAATTAAGTCCTTTGCAGTTTTCCTGAGAAAATGCACAACTGATTGGTCACAATAAGAGTGTACAACTCCAGATGGTTTACACATCCATTATTTTTTCATAATGTTTGACAGTTGTAACTATTTTCACATCTCAGTGTTCATACAGTAGTTGTTTCACGTACAGTATATATATATTTTATTACAAACGCACTATTTTTGTTTCAGTTTTCAATTTTATTGATCTGCACTGCAAAAAAAAAAAAGCTGGTACACATCTCTGGTACACTGGTCATCAGTTTTTTTTATTTCAATAATCAGCCTTAATTTATGTCCAGATAATTGAGCACAAAGTAGTCTCAGGGTAAGATATATAAAATTTAATTTAAAATGAGGAAATCTTAAAGGAAAATTGCAAAACTACAGTTGTGAATTCAGTTTCCGATAACCAGGTAAGGTCTGGTTTGGGACTTAAGACAAAATTCAAATGATCCAATCATGCGTCACATTATATCCTGTGTTATTATTTTTGTAAATTTATTTGTTGTTCTTTTATTTTTTGATAAGTGATAGTATCCAAAATATCTAAAAATATGTTTGTTGATTTCTCGTGGGAACAGAATTGTGAATAATTACTCACATAGGATAATGGCTAGATTCCAGATGCATTTTTAAAATTGTGGGTTTTGAGCTATAGACACATATTTGACCATGTTTTGTATTATGTGATACAGTATCCATTGGTGTAACTTTTTTTCCACCAGAAATGTAATCTTATAAATCCCTTGAGAAAAATTTCAACAATTATTAATAATTGTTAATAATATATAATAAAAAAATATATTATTACCATATTTCAACAGGAGCTAAGCCAGTTGACTTACTTTGTGGTAAAGCCCTTTCTTTTCAGAATGTAAACCGACATGTGTATCTTATTAGTTACAGATTACATTAATGTTGATACACTGTACAATTCTAAATTATATGGGGTTTCAAAAGTGTATTGCTCAATTCCTTGGTCTGACAGGACAATTCTCTAATGAATTTACAGTCACTGTAGATTTGCACTTTGAGGAGGCATTATTTTAATATTTCTCTTGATTTAAGTTGTCTGTCACATAAATTAGCTGCAGCTGTGGGTGAACATTATCAGTATGCCCTGACATTTCAATTTGTTTCATAAAGTGACTAAGCTGAAAAAAAGTGAATTGCCAAAACAAGGACTGTGTGACAATCCAGGGGGTTTTCAGAAATGACTAGATAGTTTGTGTATAAGCAGATAATAATATCACTAAAATTAATATTTGTAAATAGATGAATGTTTCCCTATGTAAAAAAAGTAATAAAATAACATTAAACAAAGATACATTTTGTATTATTGTTATCACACAATTAATAGCATTGCATGTGTTCAAACTTTGATATGTATTAGTTTCTTTCACACCATCATGTTGTTGGAAATGAGTTTCATTCAGAACATGCATTATAGTTCACTTCACCCACAAAGCGGAGGGCCAGACGGGTGGGAACGTTGTGTAACTCCTGTCATTTTATCCAGTGAACGTCCATTGGGTAGCTCTGCCATTTTCTACCGAAAAGCAGTGTGCAATTTTTCAGTGCTTCCACATCAGTCAACGCATAGCCCATCCCACTCATGGCATAGAACCCCCCTAGGGGACCATGTCACTCTTCAAATTCTCAGCCCGGTCAGTCCCAGTGGTCACTTAAAAAAAGAAATCAGTTCCTCCTGTTGTTGCACGTGTGCAATGGCCCCCTGTTAGCAGTTGGCTGCAAGCACTTCCACCATAAGGCCTTTTGGGGGAGACAAAAGGTTAATTCAAAGTCAGTCCTGGTTGCCCTACTGCACTGCCCTTTTCCAGTATCTGAGCATTTCTGCACAATTGTGCGACAGATGGCACTGTTTTTTTCCCCCTCCCCAGTCAACGGGTCAAATTTGTTCAAAACACATTATTTGTAGAGACGTGAAGGACCGTTCAGGCCTAAATTAGTTGACACACAAATATGTTATTTATATATTTCACTCAAGCCCAGTGCTAACAACAGGAAGCACTCCACTAAAAAAAAAAACTACAGCCAGGCTAGATCAAGCATATGGACTCGAGGCGGCATTACACTCTCAGCAAACAGGCACATCTGTGTGAAGTGCCTGTGAAAGCCTTGGTATAAATACCATAGCAGCACCCCCACAGGTTCTGTTCTGAGCTGTTGTCCTACATTAAAAGCTGCCTCCACATTGTTTGCAATAAGCTTACCCGCTGACCGAGAGCTGCTGGAAGCGGCAGAACTGAAGGCCCCGTGCAGGCCGGGGCCTAATTAACGGGGGTAGAGGGTAAACAATGCTGCTGCAAGCGTGCATCACAATGCTGGAATGCTCCTGCTCCAGTCCCTTCCCTGTCACAACACGCCCCGCCGGTGAATATGCGTTCCGTCCCGTGCCTTTAAGAGCTCCGACGCTGCCGCAGGGTCTCAAGAAGATGAAGCTGACTTCCTGTGATGTTGCAGCTCTCTGCTTCATGCGCTTCCCAGCGCTGGCTTCAGCCAGGAGCGGGAACTCTGTACAATTGTTTTTGCATCACTGGTTGACCTCCAAATAGAAGTGGAAGACCTGTCTGAGAATAATTAATTTAGCAACCTGCACTCCTTCCACTAGGCAAGGTATTTTAGTCACTGATTTATTAATATTAATGCCTTTTTTTGTTAGTTTGCAGAGTTGTTATTATTATTATTACAGATTTAACAGTGATACAGATGTGGAAGTGTAGGTGCATCAATTTGACACCAAAACCCAAAACATTTTTGTAGAAAACAAAACTTTATTTGAATATCATGTGACCCAAACTTGCCACAAAACATTGCACAGTATGAAAATATTAAATCACATCATTGGGCATTTTTTGTCACATTATTTACACACAGGGTCTTTTTACGGTTTAGTTGATTTTCTCGTTTATTCAGTGGTGATATGAAACAAAACACAAAAAAAACTTATTCCAGCCAACTGACTTAGTGTTATTATTCCAGTTTACAGTACAGATACCGCACACCAAGTGCAAGGCATTGTGGGGTATAGGGGGTCTCAACTTGGCACATTCATTGGCCATTGCTACGCAGTGTAAAGGCTCAGACAAAGTGTGAAATTGCTACATATGTCCTCTCAAAATGCCCCTGGGAGAATAAAATAAGAATGAATTACTGAACGAAGATGTTTCTTTTAACATGACAAATGAAAGCAAAAAAAAAAAAAAAAAGCCTATATTTTTTTACATATACAAATGACAACAGTAGTGATTAAGCTCATGGTAGATGACGAAAAGAAAGTTGTACATTTAAGACGCTGGGATGCCCCTTTTTCTGCCCTATTGTGCAAATGAACAAGGCAGACAGACTGCAAACTGATCTGTAAAAATAAAACAGCTGAGAGTGAATGAGCCCCATTAAGGAGCTGGATTTCAGGTGAAACCAGAGCCAGCCTCACCAGCGAATGCTTTCTGCTTTCACTCAAAAGTAATCTTAAGACAGGCAGCTTCATCTCTTACTTTGTCTCAGCTTTCATTTTTTGGTCCTGTGTGTGCAAAGAGATACAAAGCTATACATTTATATATATGAAATACAAAAACAAAAAAGGACGTCCAAGGCACCAAAACGCGATTTTCTTTTTAAGTTTTTTTTTTCTTACAAAATCCTCGATTTGATTCATCTACCAAAAAATAGAAATGATAAGACGTCTTCTCTCTCTCTCTCTTATGCATGGTCAGTCAATAGAGTTGGGAGTCTATCTTGAAAATGCGAACCCATTGAGAGTTTTTTTTTTTTGCTTGTTTGTTTGTTTTTTAAGACACGAGTTGTTTGGCCTGCAGTTCCATCTCGGCCGCTCTCTTCAGCGCCACATCCACCAGGAGCTGGAAGCCGCTGAAGTCCTGCGTGAGGTCGGGCGGGGTTGGGGGCGGAGTGTTGAAGAGCCCACTCTGGGGGCTCGAGTTACCTTCCGTCGCCGCCTCCCCATGGCATCTGAAAAGGCCCGGAGCCCCCGTGGAATGTAGGTCTGTGGCTTTGTCCGCCAGGATGGAGGGGCAGCACTGCAGGGGGCTGCCCTGGGAGGCCGTGATGGTGGTGTGACAGATGACGGACGGCCGGGGCAACACGGCCCCCGCGGAGGGCGATTCGGGCGACGGGTTCTCGAAGCTGGACGGGTGGAGGGCCCTCCTGTCGTAGGACTCCGCTGCCGCCACCGGTTTGGGGGACGGAGCGTTCTCCATGACGCCCCCCTCGCCCGCCTTACTCCCCCTTCGTGAAATGGTGAACTGGTTCGGGTCTTTGCCGTCTTTTCGTAACATTTCGGGAAGTAGCCTTCGGCGGGCGTTGATGAACCAGTTACACACCTAGATTAAAACAAGGGACACGTTACGATATTTGGTCACCATTTTTTGACAGGTGACCACTTTTACTGGAGAGAGTCATTTTCATAGGACATGATTGCTGATGTGCCTCATTTCCTCACTAAAGTTTCACTTCCACATTAAGTCACCTCACAATTCCTAAAGCCCTGGCCACTCCAAGTGCATTTTGTCAGTGACTCCATTCATATTAAAAGTGTATGGAAAGCTGAATGAAAAAAAAAAAAAAAGTACAATAACCCCATGAGTGCCTCATTCAGCATTATCAGGTATGTAATAGGATCCTATTCCTATGCGTGTTATTTGAGGGGAAAAAGAGGTCATAACACGTGTAATTTTCTTAAAATGCAAACGGCTTGGTCGCCATGTTGTTCTTAAAGTGGGGGAGATTCCTGTGAACACTGCTGCGTATTTCGTAGTGAGTGATGTTCCTTTTAATCTTTAACTGCAACCTTATGTCATCTGAGTCAACTTTATCACATCCTTTATATGTCGAGACTCTCTGATAACCTACAGCCAACAGAAACCTTAGAATACACACCCCTTTAGCTAAAACTCCTTACTTCAAGATTCACACCCTCAGACCAAACCATCATTAAACACAAACCATGCATTACTGTCCCATCCCACACATAACCACAGCTAGACAAAATATCACCTCAGCACTCAGGGTAACATGGGACTTGTACAAACATTTGCCTGAAACAGTCGTGAGCGCACCGGATTAGCTGCACAGGATAGTAATCAATCACACCTGTAGTGTGGAGAGATGAGTCTGTTTGGAGAGCAGAGCCTTCTCTTGCTCCGAGGGGTAGGCATTGTAGCGGTGCTCGTGCAGCCAGTCCCTCAGGATCTGCACCGACTCTTTCGGGAGGTTCCCTCGCCTCTTCCTCTTCCCGTTTCCCCCGCTGGAGGACAGGTCCAGGGGGGCGTCCATGCAGTCCTCTTCCTCCGTCTCGCTGCCCGACAGCACCGCCATGCCTGCGCACGTCAGAGACGGAAAACAAGGAGTCAGGGTCCACCCCCATTCCCGACAGGCGCTATCATCAGGCAGCTGGCGTGTCAAACGCACACAGACAGGCCTGGCCCGCATGCCATGAGTAGGGAGGAGACACAGGGACAGCATAAACATTTGCATGTGTCAGAATTTAAACCTGCCCCAACAAAGACAGCACACACCTTCATTTTTTGGCAAATGGAGCCATTCAGGAAGTTATGACAGGGGCCAGGGGCAGCTCTAATGGATTATTTTTAGAAATATAATAGGGTTTTAAACGGGTCAAATAATCTACTTTCATGATTCAGACATTGCTGAATACATTTTATTTCTACAAAGTGTTTGTACTGCTGACCACACAGTATTCCCTGAGTGTTACTTAAGGAGAAAAGTATGGATAATGCTGGCAAATATGAGTGGCAGCATGGCAGTGTTCTCACCAATCAAGCTTTATATAACCAATGCTGTTCCCCAAACCACAGGTTTAAGACGCAAACCCTAACTAGTGACACAATTACTTAGGATAGTCAAAACTAACAACTAATGCAAAAGTCTAAAATGCAATGAACGTGCAATAAGTCATAACTCATAAGACGTCAAAAACGACGTACATTAAGTGCTCACAAAAGTTATATAATGGAAAAACAAGTTAGCAGTGTACCTTATTTGGTTTCGTTTTTACGCCACACATAAAGTAACGGTTAAACCCGAAACAAACTAACGTCAGTAAAACTGTTACAGCCACGCGTGACACATTCAGTTGTGAAGGGGACTTGTTTTAAGATCAAAGCCAAAAGTAAAGCCGATTTAAAACAATGTTGTTCGCCATTTTATTGACAACTCATTCGTGCTTTCAGAAACAACGGATGCCTTGGTATGTGCCAACTAACAATGGGGAAAAAACGCACTTGTAGAACAAAGGAGAACTCCTAACTGTTATGCGGGTGGGATTTTGTAAATTCATATTTAAACTACATATTCTAGAGGAATTCATTGTGTACGCTTAACGTATAATTATAGTTTATGTGGATATAGTCCAATACACGGAGTACAATTATACAAAATAAGTGGGCCTATATAAGGGGGCTCCACGACTTCCAAGACCTGTTGCAAATCAGCGTCTCGAGACTAAACAAAAGAATCTCGGTATTCGACCCATTCAATCGGTGTCCTTTTTTCTTTAAAACAATAAAACATACATTTTCTTTCTTCAAGTGTACTCACAAACACTGCACGTACGATGAAAAGTTATTTCTACTCATTTTTTACAACTAAAATAAAGTTTAAGTAAAGTGTGAGGAACAAGTTCTTTTGTGTGCAGTGTAACACGAGGTCTAAGAATGCGAAACGCTGCCTCGGGGAGGAAGCCAAGCAAACAGTAACTTCACAAAGGAGGTCAGGTTTTAACGTCCTTCTCTTCCACACTCTTGAACAAGATCGCATCTGTTAACCTCCAAATGTTTCCTTTATGTTTCTCGATATAATGGCCAACTGGTACAAATTATTAGTAAAAAGCCATTCCCATGTGAAACTATAGTAGCAAACAATGGCATGTCAAAATGGAGAGGTAACTCAACGCTAACTACCTTCATTACACGAATACTGACAAAATAAAGCGGTTTAGAGTTACTAAACGCTTTGCTGTAAAACAAAGCTGGTCTGTTGCTCTAACGTTAAATTGCAAGGCTGCTATTTACTAAACTAGGTTATTCGTGTAACACTAGAATTTTACAGAAGTTTTAAATGTGGCATTTACTAAGTCAATGCAAACACTAAAAACAGAAAGAAGCATGGTAATTTAACTTCTATAGAAACAAACATAAGATATTTAATTGTTCCCTACGTTTAAATTCACGACAGCTCAAAAGAGGACGAACAAGGAAACCAAACATTTTGACAGCCCGCCAGCACATGGAAAAAAACATGTTTTGTCTGGCGCATAAAATGGCACACACGCAACGAACATTGCGAAAAGCATAAGATAACCTAGCAACTATGCTTTTCCGAATACACTTTCAATGAACGCCAACCAAAGTTACAGCTTTAAGTCGTGATATTCAAGTGCATATATCCGTCACACGTACCTTTTTTTGTCTTCATCTTGGTCGAAAATCCCCTTTTCACGTTAGCTACAATGGGCGCAGGTTTTACGATTTATTCCAGACCGCAGGTTCTTCCCTTTTCCAGTCAAACCACACGTACAATCCAACCCGTATACACGCTTTTTCCACAAATTTCACAGGGTGTAAAGCTGCTCTTCGGTGTGTTCATTTGTTTGAGACGGAGGCTAAACACATCGCCGAGGCACCTGAGATCTCCTGTTTGCCTTAGCTAAGCTAGTGTGGCTCAGTGTGTGTTTGATCATGCATGTGGGTGACAGCTATCGCTGACAGCTGCGTGACTCAACGCTCTAAGACCCGCCCACTGAGGAAGAGGAGAAATGTGTGACATCAGCATGCTGGATTCACACAGATCAACATTTATTTAGACCTCGGTATAGTGCGAAAACTGTACACTAATCTTGTGTTGTAGTTCCGTGGGAATTATTTATATTTCTATTGGCGGATTTAATGTCAGTTGCATTGCTGTGTGTATGAGTAGGCGAGTATTATTGTTTTAATTGGTTCGTTGTTTAATAGGTAGGCTAAATGTCGGCTTGTTCATGTAGGACTCGTTACTTTTCTGTTTTAAAGGTATTGCCAATGCGTATACGTGGTTATCATTGATTTTATTTTTTTGAAAGAATGTACCGGAGTAATGTTCGATACACTTTAAGTTGATAAATATACCTTGGAGAGCTAGACTAGGCAAAATTACGATATTGACTGAATAGTCATGAACTTAGCAATGCTATATTGTGAATTGATATATATATATACTTTATTTATTTGTTTACTTTTTGCTTATGTTACAGTGAACGTGCTACTGCTTAATTTCACTTTGACAACCCTCGTTTATAGATCATACCCATA
The DNA here is from genome assembly GCA_022702515.1 of Ilyophis sp. 1 JC-2022. Lineage (NCBI taxonomy): Eukaryota > Metazoa > Chordata > Actinopteri > Anguilliformes > Synaphobranchidae > Ilyophis > Ilyophis sp. 1 JC-2022. Next base: position 120,586,705 of record CM040403.1, read on the forward strand.
CATACGGTATTAAGTTGTCTCTGTAATGGTATTACAGTATGGACTTTCTTTGAAGAAGTATACCCGCCGGCGCAAACACATGCCTTCAATTGACGTGAAACACCTGCAATCTTCTTGGGTATGATGCATGCGTAACTGCTCTCTGATGGCCGGAAATAGTAATTACAAGAACTGGCGCATTTGATTTGAGGTCAAGCGTGTGGAGAGAGGCGTTGAGTTTGTAAGCTATGTAGAGCACGGTATTTCAGTACTTTTATTTTCACGCGAGGAGGATGCTATGTCATGTGTTGCCTTAGTGCTAATTCGAATCCCAATTGGAAGGTTGGAAAAATGCAAACAAACATGGGATTACACTAAAACACAGTTTAGAGTGGTTTGCAGCTCATTTGATATTCCGATCGAAATTAAATTTTGTGTTCAGTGATAAGATATTGAAATATATATACACTTTACCATGTATTCAAATATTTAAATGATCCCTTTTTTTTTTTTTTTTTTTAATAACTGGATGTAGCCTACTTCCTCATCTAGGTCGCCTTGGGCAGCAACTGTTCAATGACAGCATTAGCGAAGGCAAGGTTTTGTTTATAACGTGACGCTCTCATTTAAATAATTGCTGTCTTTTTTTCCCTCAGGATTCACGTCATCTATTAGGTCTTGGTTGCACCCCCTAGTGGGAAATTTGTGGTACTTCATGAAAACGTCATGAAAGACTGCGGGACGCGGGACACTGCATATCTGAATTTAGAGGTTCAAAAAATATGGTCAGAACTTTTTTACAAATGGAAAGTTTGTGTTCAGGCTCTCGGGAGCAAGGTTTATTTTTTCGTTACATTAAATCATTTTGAGAAATTGGTTATGATGAGACATGCATTACATTGAATTCATTTCACTGTTCTGTTTTGGCAGATGGTGAACTTACGTATCAATGCAAAATGAAAAAAAGTCTAAAACACCAATCAAACCGACATAAAATGCATATTCATTTAAAATGAAAGGAACTTGAAACTAGAATGGGAAACGTAAACTATATCTACGTGTAACGTAAATCTGCAGATCCTTGCTACATTTTCACCTACACCACTTTAACCCCACCTCAGAAAATAAATGCCAGTGAAATGCTGCTGCCCTCTCCTGGTGAAATATATAACATCGTTGTCATTCCCTGCAGTCGATTGGATTTTGAGTTCATCCTCTGATGCGTTAATCCTCTCTTCGTTTTTCTAACTTAACCTTTACGCACATCTGCCTGCAATTCTACACAATAATGTGGCTGGATGGCTGGAATATCTGGTCTCGATATTGGTCCCTTTTCTATCTTCTTAAAGCAAGGTGGGACATGCTTCACTCTCATAGGGGTACTTCCCTTCACTGATCAGATTAGTATGAGAGCAGCAACAAAAATATTTTTCATTATCTTATAAACTACATATAAAAACATAGGTTTTTAGGTTAAACTATTTTAACAGATATGTATTGCTGCATTGAAACTGCATGCAATTATTCTTGTATGCTAGTCTTATTGGTATTGGAAAAACACAGGGGAGTGTGAACAGAATCACTCAGGTGTGTTATCCTTGCAAAAAGAAGGGCACAAGAAAACAGGTGAGAATAATTATTTGAAAAAAAAGCTTTTCAATTATTTATTTATATAATTTCCCACCTTTTTTGAGCATACAATATAGCCCATGACCCATATTGTTCATTTTATGCAGTCTTCTTTGCTCACCTATAAAAGGTGTGAATAATCCTGGAGGGTACTGTGTGTGTGTGCATGTGTACGTGCATGCATGCGTGCACATGGGCAACATATTGTCCAAGTACTATCTATAGAACAGTGTATTAATAAGATGTATTGTGCATGTGTATCAACATAGTAGATGCCTTCTTAAAATATGCAGTTGTTACTTATGTTTATGTTATTAATGAGTTGTATGCTAATAGTCACAAAAGTCACATTTGTAGATGCATGTGCATGAATAAAATAGATTTTGTTCCTCACTGACCAAAAGGTCACGAGTGCAGGTGGACCACATTTGACCCCAGATAGCCTGTAGAAGTTGAATAGCCCTGTTTTAACTGTTTTGAATGGTTATTAAAGAGCATATCCACCATGTATCCACCAGAGGTCATTAGAGCTACGGCTTCCCTGGAGAGAATCTATTTTGTATTCTTTTAGTGATGTTGAAGCAATGTCAGAAAGGATTTATTCAGCTATAATTTCAAGTCAAGTAATTAATCGAAGAGATTATATCATTGAGGAAATATTTTACTTTTCAAGCCTCATTATTCAAAAGGATTGTGATGAGGAAACTAATCTGACATCATAATTTATGACAGTATTTTACAATTTTATATTGTATCATTTTTTTGTCAGTCCAAATTAGAATATCTAATATCTTTTTTTTTCTTCCCAAATTAGAATATCCACACATACTGTCCCATTGCTGTAGCTCCCTCCAATAATTCAGTGGGGAACCGGCTAGGACAGCTGTCCTCCAAACTGCTCGCAGCCAAGTCGCCTGCCTTTTACTCTTGTAATTCACCGGTCAGCCTGCTGCAGTTTCTGAGGCAGCAAGCAGAGGCAGATCACAGAGCCGCCTGAATGACCAGAGGGCTCGCTAGTGAGCAGCGGGGCCTGCCAGCTGAGCAATGGTGATGAATGACTGATGATTCCTTGCCAACTCAAGCCCTTCCTCCCAGCTGGCATTCTGACCAATAATGCGTCACCTCAGCCTACAGACTCACAGAGATAGTCGGCAAAGGAACCGTGAGTCTTCAGTCTGTCCTGTAGAACCTGGGTTTTCAACAGGGGGTCCGCAGACACCTGAGGGTTCTAGAAGATACCGTAGGCGGTCCCTGGCCAGACTTGATAGGAAATGACTATACATCCATTTTCGGAAAATACATTTAAAAAGTATACTGTATATATAACCCTTTTTAAATTACTTTATTACGGTCCCTTTGATGCCTTTGAGCCTGGGTGGGGATCCCTGGATCAGAAAAGCTACTGTTTTGATTTCTAGAAGAGTTGATTGAACAAATCCATGCCCTGTTCATTTTTATCCACTTTGTTGTTTAACCCTCATGTTATTTTGACATTTCATGATGCCTTTTATGTTTTATGTACCCCAAATGTTTAAACCGACACAAAACTATTGTAATAGAAAAGTTTCTACACTTTCTGTTTCACTTTTTTGTGTCTCCCAATTGACTAGCCTTTTATCCCGTTTTTTTAAATAAAAAAGTATGTGATGAACCATCTCATTTTAGAGACTGAGTTACCTTTAAGTGAAAGTTTGTTTAAAACTTGTATGGGAATGTGCCACTCAAATTACCCACTAAAAAAATAAAAAAATAAATAAGGTACCCCAGCTTCCCCACAAATGAGCCCCACACAACACTTTTGTAGTATACAAAGTTGGGACAGGACTTTTGAAAACATAACATTATGTTTATTGCATGTTTACTATTTTAAATGATTTTATATTAATCTTAATGTATTGATGTTTTTATTTAGATTATTGTGAGGTTTGTATGATTGTAGAATGTAGATATTGTATGATTGTAGAAAGGTAAAATGGCAGCATATCATAAACATTCATGCATACAAAGTGTTATGGCATTACTCAACAGTTGAATCTCTGTGCTAAAACAAAATGGACTTAGGTTTCAGGTCTGAGTTCACTTGACGGTGACAAATGTCAGCTGGTTGAGGTGGGGAACATGTTGATATTATTTCTGTCGGATGTGTAATGCCTATTTAAAGCTTGCAGCTTCAGTGACTCTCTGGTGGAAGCATGAGCCATATATCATGTGATGTCACTTCCCCTCAACAACATTCTATCTCTGTGCCGTCATGTATAAAAGACTCAAGTCTTCATGTTAATAATAATAATAATAATAATAATAATAATACATTTCATTTATAGCACTTTTCAGGACACCCAAAGACTCTTTACAGCATTACAGATTTCCCACATTATTGCGTCCAATGTTTTCTGAAAATGTAATATTGATATTACGCCCAGTGATTATGATTCTTAGATCAACTTTATTACCATTTATACCTTGTATCATGCCTGTATTTTAAGAAAAGTGATTAAATTAATATCCCTGCTTACACTATGCAAATAGCTAAATCTGATATCCTTCTTTAATTTAGACAGATTATTTTGGCCAGTATTGTTACATTTTACAGTCAAGGATTTTTTACAAGTGACAACAACATTGGCACGCTGAAGTAATATAGACTATTGTCCAAGAAACGGTTAAATCCTTAAAACACACTACATCATATTACAGCATATTCATCCTTTGAAATACAGGCCATTACATATTTATTTGATCTTCTTAGACCATTGAGACAAACCTTTTAATAGAAGAAAACCACATTATTGATTTAACTATTCAACAATTATTAGCCTATATGGTGATGATTATCATAAGTTTCTGAAAAACAGTGACTGGAAACACCAGCTGAAGTCAGGATCAGAATTTGTCTCTTGAAATAAGTTCAAAACAATTCAGACTGATTCAAGTCCGGATTGAGTCATTCATTCCTGTTTGACATATGAAGCTCACAGGGGAAAGAATACCATCCAGAGCCCAGTGAGTCAACAACGCTTTTAAATTAGGAATGAAAAAGTTCTGGGTAAAGGAAAATTCACATTATTATGGCTGCATGTGAAATGCAAAAACCTGCGTATTCCCATTTCAATTTGTTCTAAAAAAAACAACTATCTTGAAAAATTCACCTCACAGTGACAGTGACTGACGTGTTCATATGTTTGTGGAATACAAATCCGATGAAATCATCAAGGCTAGAAGTAGATTCGCAAAGGGGTCATACATTTCCCCTGGCTGAGTAGCCTAAATTGAAATTTGTGGAGAGCTTGAACTGTAATTTGACTTAAATACATTTCCAGAAAGTGCACACTTTATCTTGAATTGCGACTCTCGTTTCAAATGTGTTACCAGATACTGCAGAACATATATCCTACTGATTTAATGCACTCTACTGCTTCGAGAATACAACTGCAGGCAAATCAAATTATTTCTACAATATAAATTAGAATTAGCCTATAACTTTTATACCACGTTTTATTTAAGACGGTATTTGGTTCTGATACGTCCTTTACAGAAACTGAATGGAAAAGTAGGGTACTTTAAACGTATGCTTGCGAGTGAAAAATTTCCCAACGAATTGAAATTAACGAAATAAAACAGAATTATGAAGCCAATAAAATCACTTGAAAGGCGGGACTTCCTTATTGTTGCACGCCAGTAAAGTTGGTTTGTCTGTTTCGTTTTCAACGCGTTTATATTCTTTGCGTCTTGGCGAGACTTGACCATTCCAAAAACATGAAATATTTAATATCGAAGCCTAGTTCCTAAAGTGTAACGTGACACATAGAATATTCTGCATACCTCGGCACCTTCAGCAACCAGGACAGGCGCCGGGGTTCTCCGTTATAACTGGATCTGATGGAGGCAGGGTCCGATTACATTGTTCAGCTCTATAATTAGGGGAGTTCATCGCTGACGCAAGACGGCTAAAGTTGGAGCATGTGTGTGACAACGGGAATTACGCTCGGATCTGTGGAAACGTACTTTACGGCAGCGACGTTTGTAGATGGCAGTGGATAGGCTATTTTTAACCACTGTTATCATTTTGTTGTGTTACTTGGGACACTGGAGTTTTATATAAAGGGTGGTCCTTAAAGATGCAGCTGTACAGTAGTGTATTGACACATTACCCGGGCTCTTCGCGTAAAGTTTCGATTTCCATCGCGTGTGTGAACGATAACTTGCCCGGGACTACGGCGACTACCATCTCCTTGGTAAATAGGACCGACAGTCGAAGTTCTACCGCGCGCATCGGGTACTCAATAAGCAAGACGCCTGCTACAAACATGCCTGCCCTTTCGTGCTATGAAGCTGTCTCTACAAAGCCGACCTGCTATACATCCACTGCGGAGATTATCGTTACTCGACCCAGTGGAGTGGAAAGGTCCGTTCCAATTCACATCGTAAAGGAATCCAGAAACGACTGGGTTCCTTCTGTAGCCTATTTCCAAGGCTCTCCTAGTGATGGGGAGAATTCCTTCAGCTCGGATGCCGGTCTCATAGAAGACTTAATGGATCAAATGAACAATGGGGTGGATGTATTCGACGAATATCAGAAAGTTTTGGAAAATAACTTGATAAACACTGACAGGAAATCTGACGGAAAGTGTTACAGGAAATACGACGTGATGGGTTCGGAAAGTGAGCTGTGTCTGAAAGACTCTTACATAAGAGACCGTGGAAACAACCCAGACATATTGGGAGTTGAGGTGAACCACATAGTGCGCAATTCTCCCGAAGTATCTGATTCTAGATACAACAGAAATGAGCAACAGGAACCTCAGACGAGCATCGAAGACAATAGCCAGTCACGTGAAGCATCAGTTCCTAGCCTGTACAGTTTTCAGAAGACCTCCCAAAGTGCCACTGAAAACCGGACCGAAATAAACGTGAGAGTGACCCATTATTTAGCCGAAGTGGAAAAACAGAACAAATATCTCCAAGAGAGAAGCAAGTACAGGTTTCACATCATCCCCGATGGTAATTGCTTGTACAGGGCGGTGTGTAAAGCCGTTTATGGGAACCAATCTATGCACAAAGAGTTACGGGAGCAGACCGTGCATCATATCGCAGATCATCTGGACGAGTTCAACCCCATCATCGAAGGCGACGTTGGGGAGTTCCTTATCAACGCTGCCCAGGACGGCACCTGGGGTGGTTACCCTGAACTGCTGGCCATGAGCCAGATGCTGAATATAAACATACATCTAACTACAGGGGGGAGCTTGGAAAGTCCAACGGTCTCCACCATGGTGCATTACTTGGGCGAAGAGGACACTTCCAAGACTAGTATCTGGTTAAGTTGGCTTAGCAACGGTCACTACGACGTTTTGTTCGACAGATGTTTGCCGAATCCTGAGTACGAGAGTTGGTGCCGACAGTCGCAGGTGCAAAGAAGACGGGATGAGGAACTTGCTAAGTCAATGGCTGCATCGTTGTCCAAAATGTACATTGAGCAAAATGGTTCATCTTAAAAAAAAAATCGGATTTTGTAAAGGTACCGCACATGTTTAAACGCCTTTAAACATGAACCAAGTCGAACGCACTTTATCACTCTGTAGTTACATTGCCTTAATTTATTTTTCTAAGTTGAGATTTATGTTTTTATAATAAAAAATGTGTGGAAGCTACAGCAGGTTGCAGTGCACCTGATGGTATTTGATATTTGTATGACATGGATATTTGATCAAAAGTGCTGACAAAGTTTTAATTGAAATTGATTACACACGTTTTTTTAAATCAATTAGATTACTGTGTATAACAATATTATACCTAGTTTTTTTTCTTCAAATGTTGCTGAAAATGTATTTGCCAGTCATTACAACCAAGTATGGGTAAATATTTTCCTATTACTGTTTGTATAATGAACATAATGACAAGCACTTACTATTTTGGAAAATATACATTTTGTTGCAAACACTTACCAATTTAGTTTTTGGCTGTTTTATTCTTCTGTTTTTACTTTTTGTATGAAGGCTACTATTTGCATTTTGAAGTTGTGGTTGGTTTTGATATGTTTTGTCTCTTTTCCATGGTGGCTTCATTTGTGTTGAAATGCATAGAACTGAGGGATGATGTTAATGTTTGCATTGCATAACTGAAATAAAATGAAAAGAAAACAACGTTTTTGTGCATGAAAGTTTGAGTTTTTTAAATTAATCTGAGGCCGTCATACACTATGACGAATCAATCAACATGCAGCTAACTTTTCAAAATTCTAGCAACACAAAATTACTAAATTATTGGTGTCAAACTCCAGTTCTTGAAGGCCACAGTGTCTGCAGGTATATGTGGTTTATGTTCAATCAGCAGCCAATGAAGGCCTTAAGATCTAGATGTGTGGACTGCCATTTCCAAACAGTAATTTTAGTTAATCACTGGTGCTAAAATACGTTGAAGACCAGGAGGCCTGGGTTCTGATGACTGTCCGTAGAACACAATGAAAGTTTTATCCTTGTAGATTCTCGTTTTTCTGTACTCGGGAGTCTCAATTTTCAATTTATGACGCTTGTGGATATGAAAGATTAACGTTTTTAATATTTTTTGAGATAATCACCATCACAATCATCCTCACCATAATAATTGCACAATGTATCCACTATCCACATATTTACAAAGGCACTCATCCATGTGACCTCTGAAGTCTTCTAGAGTTTGATATATAATAATTACTTCTGAGAAAACCGGTTTACATTATCAAATAAAAGGGTGGACGGAAATAGGCTGATACAGGACTGGTCATTTATCTTCAAAGGATGTGCACTTGCACACCACTAATAGCCACTGATGACTTTGAAGAGGCAGTATGGCATTGGTTAGCTGTGGGCCTCAGCTCTAGTGCGGTCTCCCTTGTTGATGGATGGTGCATGTGCAGAAACACTATGCTGCATTCACTAGAAACAGAAGTGATATATTGCTGACACCATGGTGGAAAGTAATTCCTTGAGAGGTTTATATTGATTGGCCAGTGCAGGGCTCGGGGTTACAGCCTTTTAAGTAAACTCAATGTATTCAGTGCACTGGCCAGTTCAGCTTAATGTACAAGTTTTTATTACCAGGGACAACTTTACATCCGCAATGCATTCTGATGGCTTTTACTGCTGAGCAACAAGGGGCCTGTTTAGAGAGCAACAGCTCCAGTATTGTAGAACCATGGTCAGTCCAAGTTACATAGTTATTGAATCATTGAGAAGTAATTTGTGTTTCTTTCCTTAGCCATCAGTTATGTAACTGTGTGACCTTCCCAAGGTCATTTGCTGAATCTAAGCAGGTCTTGGTTAGGATGTGGAGCGCGGTCCTCCTGGAAAAGCCATGTTGCTGTAGTAAGAGGCCAGCCTGTAGGGGGCACTCTTACCTCTGGCCCTACTGTCATATATAAAATTAAATGTCTTGGCAAAGTAGCCTAATGGGACCACTGTGCTGCCTGTTGCTGCTGTTCCGTCAGTCGAGTCCATTAAAGATCCTGTCGTATTATTTGAAAGAGTAGCTAGGGCCTCATTTTATTAAAATGTTCTTGGACTTAAGCATGAACACAATCTTAAGAGCATTCCCCAAGCTTACCCTTGATTTATAAAAATAACTGGGACCAGTAAAAGTTGTGTAGTACCTCCACATAACCAGCAGGTAATTTATGTCTTGGATAAACTTTGCGTGGATTACATCATTACATGAGTGGATTACAATTACATCCACGTCAAAGTTGGATTTTTATAAATACTTATTTAGTCATGATTTTCTGTGTAAGCCATTATTTAAGATACAATTTGATCGTAAAACCATTTTATAAATGAGGCCCTAGATTTTTAACCCTGGAGGCTTAGACAAATTTTCACGAAGCGGACTTTCTCCATCTTCTCCAGGGCATCACTGGAAAAGAGAACTGGGTTCTCAGCTGACCTAATTAAGTAAAAGTAAAAAATAATTAAATAATTAATTAATTAATTAATTTCTGACACAAAGGAAGCTCAGTTATACAGACTAAAAAGAAGTGATGACTCTTGGCCTGTGCTTCAGTTAAAGAGTGTGCGCTTGTTTCTGACCCCCACATTTATTGTTGAGATGGGATCAGTGAATACACTCAATAATTCCAAATAGAGAGAGAGAGAGAGAGATGATTAAAAAAAACATTAACAATGAAAGTAGTAAAATGAAAGAGACCTATGATTGCCCCTCTCATTAATATTGATAGGTAATACTGTTGCTAAACTGATTCATCACTTATAAGAGCAGTTGTTTTCTCATGCAGTTTTCACTGAAAGGTTGGTATGCGTTATATGGCATAAAAAAGTTGTTTAAAAAAAAGGTTTTCTCAGGAAACAATTAAAAATATGTTTTTTAATATAAATTGATTAGGGCTTCCCATACATATTTTAAGAGTGATAATGCAGGCATGCCTCTACAGTTTAATTCCTTATTTGTTTTGGAGATGTCTTGCCGTTCAATAAAACTTTGAAAGACAGTCAGTCAGAGGCAAGACTGCTGCAATGGTATTTAAACTTCAAGCTATCAATCCGGAAGCTTTTGTTATTAAGTCAGGGATACTTTCTCAGTGAGGGTCTAGCCTTTGCCAACACTGTATGTATTTGTTATTTTATTGTAGAGCCTGTATTTGTTATTTCATTGTAGAACCTTGGCCACTTTTGTTATATATTTAAACAATACTTTACTATACAGAGACTATATACTATAATGTGGAATTTTGCGTGGACAATGGAAACACACATGACGTGTCCCAGTTTGTCACACAACAAAACAAAGTATCAGACATTAGCAAATCATCAGATTTATGGCAGAGATAATTTATGTGTTATCATCTTCAATGATATTGAATAATAATGTAAAAAATACACCACATGCTTTGTCCTTAACTTTGATTAAAAAAATTAAATAAATAAAAACTTCCCTTTTTTACATAACATTCCCACTAGTTTCATTGAGCACTGGACTCTAAAAAATGAATTCTACAAACCACGGCAAGATTAGTACACTTGATTAGGACTATAGTGCAGTTCACTTGAACGATGCAGCCCTTAATCTGCTTTGTTGGACGCATATGCTCACTGCTGCCTCCCTGTGGACAAACATATGTACTTTCAAATGAAATACCCACTCTTGCAGCATTTGGAAAAAATTTACTTTCAGAATAGCAGCGTAGTATTGACAATGGTTACGGTGCATAACCTGTTTCCAAAAGCTGCTCTTTGTTGTATAAATAAATAAAAATTGCCCCGATAAAACTTTCCAAAGTACTATTTTACTAATCAGGGTGATTAACCTTTATAGTAATTATAATTGTATGCAGTGAAGTTAAAAGAAGCTGACCCAAATAAGATATTTAATGAATTAACTTATTAATTGGCACATGTATTAATGAGATTAGACCTTTATTATTTAAGCATCAGCTTTTTACATGTTATTTTACCTCCAGCCAAATCTGGAATTAATTAAGATGATGGATGAAAACAAAATGATGAAAGGAATGCTTTGTACATCATGGATGGACTGAGTTAAGTCCTTGTTCTTAGTGTGAAATAAATGACACTGGCCATCACTCGCATTTATTGCATGTTATTGATTTGAACTAGCAAAATTCCTTCTGCATTTCAGAATGAGCAATTTCAGTGGAGCATAGAAAGGTGAGTTTTATTCTGCTTAGTGGTGTAGGGTAAGTGTAGAAGAAACGGAGCCATTGTTGCTGGTAGGATAAAAAAAAAATGATTTAGACAACTGCTCAATATTCTGAAGCAGATTATTTTTGCATGTGATCTTTTCACTTACTGCCATGAAGCACAGTAGTTTGATTGCAATGCAACTCTACATAGAGTGCTTGGCAAATTGATCACCACTTATGGAGAATAACTATACTGATAAAATGCATTCATAGCAGTGCATCTTTAAAAAAATGTATTAGTATATTTGCCCATAAATAGTAAAGTGTTGCAATAAATTGATAACATATTTTACGGGAGATTTTGTGGGGCATCATCTAAAACTGTGTGGCTGTGCTGGTAGTAAAGGCACATTATGAACTTGTTTTGTGTTCTGATGGAATTCCATGTTCCTACCATATCATAATGATGATATAGTGCTGTATCTTCACTAGATGGCACCCCAGGTACATATCTATATAAGCGCTGATTTGATCAGACAATCGCAAAACATAATGAGAAATGGAAGGATGAAATTTACACACACAAAAGCATTGTATTTGTAGTTAGGGTGAGACGGTTCAGGTCACTTGGTACCATGGTGACCAGTAGTGAGGTCACAAAAGATTGGGGTAGTGTGGGGCTGCGCTCGCACATTGTAGCATCTCTAAGCTTGGGGCATCACTCTGCTGACCCTGCGATCAATATACAAACCCTCCCAATTCTGACTCCCTTGAAATTTTCAAAACATATTTTGGTTTAGTTTGTCTACTTCACAATTTACTCAGGCAATTAAATAACACCAAATTCATTCAGAGGTCACATAAAATATGTACTTTATTAGTATGGTATATGTACAAAGATACACTTGATATGCAATTAAACTTGAGACAAGGGGTTGTAGACTCTGCACAGTATGTGACTCTGTAGTAATGCGGTTTTGCCATATCTATCACTCCAATGTTTGTTAGGACTGCTACCGCAGTGGCTCTACAAATACCTGTTATGCGCTGAACACGACAAAGTCTAAATCTATATGGCTCCCCTGAGTCACCCTAGCTTTCTGCATCTGAGCAGAGCAAAACAGATTAAAGTGCATCCCCTGCCATTAAAAACAAGGTAACGACTCAAGGACATTGCGCTTTTGCCAATTTCCAAAAAGCATACACTCTTTCACCTTCACAATAAGTGGTGTTATTCCAGGGGAAAAAAACAAAAAAACATTTGTCCTAAGTTTAACTCTGGGGTCTTGTATGAGTCCATGTACCTAAATGATGCTACGCTAACACATCTTGTGTGTTATAATTGCTGAAGTGCATTAAAGCCTTGTGCTCCCTGAGGCCTTTCCACTTCCCATTTGAAGGCCATCAAATAATGGGCTCCTTGTTTTCAGTCCCTGTAATTAAAAAATGAGTGCCAATCGCACAAAGGTATAACAGACAGGCAATGTGGGGAAGGGCTCCAAGTTTCACGGATTTAGAACCAGGCCCCTCGCACGGAATCCAGCGGTAACATCACCGCACTTTGGCAAGAAGTGCGCATGCTTGCGATGCCAATAAGCTTATTTTGATTTAATTGCATTTGTTTTGACAGCCAGAGCTTAAATGTTGCCAGTCATGATAGATGACTCATATACGAGCGATTCATTTTATTGCTTGGGGCTCAGCATGGAAACCTGCCTCCAATGCAAAGCAGACGGGAGTACATCAGCACGACCGGCTAGTACCACATCATAGAAAGCACTTTCTCCAGTCCACACACATTCTCTCTGCCCCTCTAGCCTTAATGCAGCCGACGCAGTACTAGATCATACAAATCACTCAAGCACTTTCCACTCACACACACTGGCTCCTCCTCCTCCTCTCCTCTCTCAGCCCCTACCCCCTGCCTAGTGCATCAGCACGACCCACGAGTACCATCATACACATCAGAGAGAGCTCTTTCCACACACCACACACTCAAACTCTCTCTCCTCTCCTCTGCCCCTAGCCCCTTAATGAGCGGGCTAGTACCACATCATAGAGAGCACTTTCTCTAGTCCACACACATTGGCTCCAACTCCTCTCTCAGTGCCTCTAGCCTTAATGCAGCGACCGGCTAGTACCACATCATAGAAAGCACTTTCTCTAGTCCACACACATTGGCTCCAACTCCTCTCTCAGTGCCTCTAGCCTTAATGCAGCTCCCTACTCACATTAATCATATAGGATGACGGCAAGCACAATTTACGTCTCGTGGGGTATGACGTCAGTGTGGAGCAGTGGTATCACACTGTGGAAGAACCAAAAACGAGTGTGTATGTATGCAGTACTGCGTGTGTATGTGTGTGTGACATTACAAAACAAATAAACTTTTTCTGATCCATTGTTGCATGTATGGCAGACACAGGATATTGGTGTGTTTATTCTAAAAAAACGGTATTCAATCTGAGCATCAAACGTATGGACGGGTATTTAAATTTATTGATTAAGAGTTATTATTATTAATAATTCACTGGGGCCAAAGACAAGCAATTGAATTAGTAATTTAAGCCTTTCATTTAATTGAGACAGATCTTGAGGCAGGCATTAACAATGTGTTGAGTAAACAAGTTCATCTTTATATTAGCACAGAAACTCCTACAGTTCCTGTGCAAGAGTTCATAGGAGACCTATAGCGATGTCAAACAATGATCCACATTCTATTAACAGCTCAGTCAAACTTCATTAACTGAGCTCCGCTACAAGGAAAACCAGCACACACGGTAAGTCCCCAGCACTACAGTTGGGAAGTACTTTTCTACACATATTTAAGAGCTGTTCATGCCCTTTAAGACAACCTATGGAATATAGCATGTGCTACTAAATCAATCAGAGTCAAGATAAAAGCCTTCTTATAAAACTCAGTCACGATAGATGAACCAAATACAGCAGCTTTCTCACCAGCATACTAGAGAAAGCTGAATTTCTCTCTCAAAGACGCACATAAAAACCAGTTTTTGCAGTTGCAATTTTGTTTTAAGAAATAGAAAAAAGAAAATAACATATCACAAGACTACCCAATGTGGCTATAATAATGAGGAGGGACAATTCTCTGTCTCTAGAACCTGTGTGGATGTAGGTTCAGAAGAACGTCTGAAAGGCTGTGTGACATTGGAAATCTGCGGTATAAACGCACTGCGTGAGGCTTGGCTCGGACTCAGCTCTGCCCAAAGGTCTAGCTCACATTGCAGGGTGAGTTCTTTGCTCTATTTTTGTTTTCTTTAACTCATTATTAGCGTACATTTTTGCATAATTTAGCTTTTAATAGGAATCTGCCAGCACATTTCACACAAACTCACAGCAGTGTAACACCTGGGGTGCAGATAATCTCAGCGTTCCTTAATTTTGTAACAGTGGGGATCTCTACTCACACTCCATTTTCTGGATGCATTTTTGGCACGTGTGCTCATCCTTTTTTTCTGCTCTGTTAATCCTCTCAGGAAAGACTGAGGCACATTTTATGGAACTGGGCCTACAATCATAAGGTTGCAAGTGTGAATCCCTTTTTGGACTACATTGCCCTTGAGCAAGATGCAAAATCTTTACTTTAGTAAAATGTTAATGCATGAATGATATTCTAAAAATGTAAGCCAAGCAAACTGTCCTGGACAAAAGCTTATGCAAATAAATGTACTCTGTGCTTTGTTTATACGGTGAAAATAATCGTTATAATGAAAATACTGTTTGTACGCCAATGTTAAAGCTAGTTGGCGTGATGTCAGAGGCTTGCAGGATAACATAAATGCTTGATGTGCTGCATGCCTCATTTTTATAATCCTCTCCGTATTGATGAAACATTTTTTATCTCAGTGTAAACTTAAAAAGAATAATTATAGTGCCATTACTCTATTTTCAATTTCCACTTTTAAGCAGAGCTTCACAATATGTGTCCAGCACATTCTCAAACTAAGACGAGGCGCGTACACAAGCTAAAGTTAGGATGACATTTGGCTACCCAAGTAAATACAACTGCCATAGGCCTGAAGTAAATAGCCCCGTGTAACTGAACAAAGTACAGTCTTGGTCTGTAACAGGGTGTTTCAATACAATCATTTCAGTCACCTCTGACATGGCTTATTGAAACCAAAGGGACGAATGGCAGCTCAGGGAATCTGGAAACACATCAAGTCTGACATTAAAAGTGTCTGGTAGTTCTGGTAGGTTCCACCTCCCAAAGCCTCACACAAGTATTCAAGAAAATATTTCCCTGTTCTCCTAATCTTGGTATTAAAGATGTGGCTGGGGGACATGGCATTAAAGATGTAGCTCTAGCCCTACTGTGAACTAGTAGTGTTGTGTCTTCCTACATTTTCCCTCCAGCTACAGCAAAGTCATTCAGGCCCACCTTGCATAGCCATGTGAATATGATCTGTAATACATCATGCATCCAATTTGACACTGATGTTTTTTTTGATGATTTTTTCTCATATAATTCAAATAACATACAATTTTTCTGATATGGTGTCTCCAATTTGGCATTCATATACATTTTTTGATATACTGCAAATGTTAAAAATAACAGTGACGCAACCTTTCCCTATATATGAAATATGTATCCTATATTCAATTTGACATGTAAATACCTATTCTGATATAAGACGCATCCAGTCTGATTGTGACATATTTTGAACGATATACAAAATATCTTCAGTTATATGATGCAACCAATGTCTGATCTTGTGTTGCGCCTCCCATAGCCTACATCCGCGCATTGGACGTTTGTCTTTTGTCTCTCAGCGAGAACGTTTTTTTCGTTACCATTCAACACAGTCACATTGGCAGAGTAAACGAAAGTAGTAACTGGTAGAATTCCAAAGCCAGTTGTAACCATCGAAAGTCACAGAGATGCAGGACATAAGCTTCTCATAAAAGGAGAACCCCCCCCCCCCCCCACCCTCGTTTTTAAATGGTATTAATTTAAGGTGTAATTGGGAAATTTGAGACAATGCGAATTATGATTAACCTGAAAATTAGTAAATTGGTTAAGATAAAAATTCGTAGCGTTCTGCAATATTTTGCAACAGGGTGTGTCTGTAATATTCTTTTTATAAATGATAAAACAGCATTTTGATACTTTTCAGTCACGACTAATACAATATGAAACTTTATGCCATTTCCCAAGAGACCAATATTTATCCATCTTGCAGCGTTGTTCCACGTGCATAGAAAGACACGTCAGTTCTTTTACTGCATGGCCAAATAAATAACAGTAATTGTCGTCCCTTGCAAGGGAGCATTGGTTTTAAAATGCAGTGACGTAATGCCTGCAGTCATGTGGATATTGAAGTTCTCTCCTCGACACACAACCGTACGTCTTTCGATACTGGCTCGGTTACCCCCCAAAATGCGAGGTCCCGTTCAAACCGAACCACTACACTGTCAGGTGAGACTGGAGACGCTGTTTCCGGAGCATAGACTGAACAGCTAGTGCTGCAGTATTGGCATTCACCGCAACTACTCGGACAGAAATAGTAAGGAGGGGGTAACGACATACAGCAGAGAGCCAACTAACTACATGTGTGTCCGTGCGAAAGAAAGGGCTTTCTAAACGCGCCTAACTGTAATCTGTAGTTTTTGGACACTTTTAAAGAACTGCGCTAAGGGAGACCACGCGCGGAGCGACCCTGCCCGTGAGGTAAAAGGTGCTGAAAATTGAAAATGTCAGGACACCGGGTGCAATTTGCAGACCTACCGCCTCAAAGCGATCGAAAAGGGAGTCCGAAATTGAACAGTAAGAACTTCGTTTTTGTTTTGGTGGTTTTCTGCTTGTTATTCAAATGATTGTCCATCCTGACCTTGGAGAAATACATCACTATTTCAGTGGGGGTTTTACCATTAAAATGACGCACATTTTTTAAATTAACATTTTAATTCTGAATAGCTATCCATCCCTCATCCAAGATATCGAAATAAATTGAATATACCAATGGTGCAAAGTGTTTAACCCTTTGGGTTCCTGGATAGATAGTTTAGCAAAAGGGATCGTATCAACACTTTTACAACCTGTTTAATCCAAGCAATAATCCCACGCTTTTAATACAAATAAATGCGTGTTTTGTGTGTTAGATGTAGCATAGTTACCGTCTGATCAAACCTGTTGATTCTTTGATAGCGTGCTATAATTTTACGGAGTAACAGCACTGTCTTTTCTATCGGGATTAAGCATTCCCTTATTGCCTTTCTGGTTTGATATAAAAGTACTTTTCTTAAAAAAGAATAAACCTTTTGTGCTAACTTGACACAATTGCTGGAATGACACACCTGCACAGTAACATGTCCAGTGTTAATTCAACTATAACGAATAGAGACAGGGACCATATACTCTGTAAGAGTTGATTTAACACTGAACATGTTACTGTGTGTTTATTGCTGGTGTGATCTTCTCAAAGATCGATTGCCTGTTTGGTATTGGAAGCATTGTTAACTATGCTGCTATGAAAGTGAAATGGCGAGACCGTTATAGTTCCGCATGGATAATTGCCAGTGTGGTTGCGCTTGCAATGTCTGCCTTGAAATAATCATGAGAAAAGGTTGAGCCTTTAAGATGGTTCACCAGAGAAGCTCATTTGCTGCTTGATTCCACTACAGGAGTCAACATCCCCATAAACCAGAGGCTGACGGTTGTCAAGTTTCCCTTTTTGTCTTGACACGTAGTAAATTCACAGTAAAATGTCCGGTGTTAATTCAACTCAAGCAGAGTACATATGAGCCTACTCTGGCCAGATCAGTCTCATACGTACTCTGTTAGAGTTGAATTAACACTGGGCGTTTTACTGTGCAGGCTGAAGGTCTTCAGGTCCTGTGTCTTATGGCCGGGAGGGCCGTGGGTTCGAGCCAACCGGAGTGCCAGTACTGAACACTATCATCTAAGTCAATGTTAATGACAAACATGTTTAGAAAAAGAAAAACACTTGTAATATCACTCTTGTGAGATTTCTGTATCTTGATATCTGAACTGGCAAAATGCAACCAGGGCTGTAGCATAGATTATTACTTAGTAGCCTTTTGATAAATCTTAAATCAATGTGGTGGATGTCTCCTTGCCTAGTGGATGTCCTGCATGCGTAGCTCACATTTGGGTATTCCTGTGACCCTGGGAGCCCTGTCCATCAAGGCATCCTAACCTAGGGCCTGATTTACTAAGACCTTTAGCGTGTGCAAAACCTTTTAGCACACGCAAAACTAATAACACAAACATGATTGGTGCAAAACAAATAGCCAATCATCGGTCATGTTATTGGTTTTGCGTGAGTTAAGAGGTTTTGCACATGCTAAAGGTCTTAGTAAATCAGGCCCCTAGTCTCTTCTTGTGATGGTTTGCAGTAGCGGATAATCAAACACAAAGGTAGGGGAATCAGAACAAGTCACTCACGCAAGTGAAGACCGATAAGGGAGAATGAACTAAAACATTTCCAGAAAGAAAAGACAGGAAAATAATTCCTTGTAGCTAAACAGCCAAAAGAAAATCAACCGATAAAAATAGGGCGAACTCGAATACACGAGTGAAAACCAAACTAAGTCTCCCGAGCTCAATACTGGAGCTAAACCGGAAAACTTAGAAAAGAAAAGAACACCTTCGGGATGTAAGAGAAGACGGCCAGAGAAGGTAAAATAAAAACGACACCAACAAAGAAAAACTGTCTCAGAGAGAACAGCAAAGAATAAAATAAATAGCACAGAACGCTAACAGGAGAAATAATACCTATACCTGAAATAAAAGCTACTAGCAAGTCCCTCGTGAACATAAACAGCATTTAATATCATGAGGTCGCTAGTACCTGGCTATACCTGGCTCAATGCAATGCCGAATGACAAAGAAGCACCGGGGAAGCGGAAGTGAGGAACTTAAATACCCCGCAGGTAGAAGCACAGGTGAAAACAATGATGAGGGAAAGCAAACCCCGGAACGGAACATGGAAAACATCTGATAGATTCTCAAACGGGAAACCAGGATGAGAACCGCAACAGAAAAGAAACCCATGAACCATGACACTTCTAGTCTCTTATTTCTCAGTACCAAGCCCAAACTTGCAGTGTCATCATTAGCTGGTGTGGAAAGGGACCACTTTTCTTAAGTTATTATTGAAAATAATTATTTGATTCTAAAGTTATCTTTAAGTGCATTTGTCTAGTTTTGAAGACACATGATCATTAGTATCATTCAAAAATGGCAAAAAACCACCTTCTATGTACATTTTTAAATCTTTTTTTTACAATTTTAATGTAATCATTCATCTCGTGTCTCTTAACTCCATGCTTTGGTAACCTATAAAAATAATTCCAGAGTTTTATCTTTTTTTAGTCAACACAGGGTTTTAGGCCTCACAGGACTCCAGTACAATGTTGTAATATCTGGTCCTATGTGGACCGCCGTGACATTACTTCTTATATTCATTATTTATGACATGGGCCCTCAAGGTTATGTGCAATAGAACATGTTCTGAAACCGAGCTAATGTCGTGCTCATGTTTATAAGGGCACTCTAAGCATTCTTATTGCAAGGCTGTCCTTGGTATTTATCTGGTGGCTTCCTTGTTGTGGGGATATTTCCCCTCATGTCAGTGGGAAAAGTAGCAGGACAATGTTGCAGTGTCTCCTGCCCCATATTACCCTGCAGGATTTAGGCCTAAGTGACTGTGCTTCATCATGCACAACGGCATGTTTTATTCCTGCATGGTGTTCTTCCGTCAACAGGGAGCTGGCCATTTCCAGCTTATTTCTTTATTTATAAATGACACTTTGTATGACCGTTTTGGAGGCTTTGCAGTAAATACCTATGTTGAATATCATAGTCTTCCATTGAGTAGAAGATGGAAAAAAGATCAGCAAAATACACTTTGAATCTAGATCTGGCCTCTATTATTACCCCCAGAGGACACATGGACATGTCGGTGAATCAGTATCAAATTAAAGTACCACAAACACATTGGCTAACACAGTTGAATCAGTGAGGCCAAACAGTATGGTGTGTGATGAGTCACACTCAGTATGGAGGTACTATAATGACGAAGGTACTGCCATCCAAAGTGCTTTTTGTAGTTTTTTGTTGTTTAGCATGGTCACATCTGTGGGCTGCTACCTTGAGTCGTCTTCTCTCGTTTCCGCTCCTGTTTATCGCTTGTTTGATTATATTCTGTATTTGCTTTTGAACGCTCTGTGAAGCACTCTGTACATTCGTGTTGAGAAGGGTGCTATATAAATAAACTTTACTTACTTACTTACTTACTGAGAGCAGCATCAAACACTCCAGGGGATTTCAGGTGAAAACTGTTATACAGTTTCTGCAGAGCAGAAGGCTTATTCAGTAAACACCAGTTTTTAGCGATGAACGCATAAACACAATCCGAAGGCTATGCAGTTGCGTGCGGCATTGGGATTCTGCAGTTTGCAAGCCATTGTTTAAAGCCATTGTTCTGTGAGCTTTGAGTCGTTGCATTATTCTGTTATTTATTTGCTTAGCAGACACTTACCCGGAGGACTGTGACACGGTAACCATCCCATAAAGCACTGGCAAAGTGGGATATTTATTAGATCATCCGAGGTGAACTTAACCTAGTGTTTCACCTTGGTTTCAAATCAGAGACTCTTGGGCCAGGAGGTTTAAACACTGGCGTGCACTGTTGCCCCCTGTAGCCTTGTCAATAACGATAACTGCCTTAAATGTGTCCAACAGCTGTGGGCCAAAACAGGGCTTCTCAACTGTTTTTTGTTTTCATCTTAAAATCAGTAACCAGGGGTTGCTGGGGGCAAAGTAACATGTCCAGTGTTAATTCTATTCTAACAGAGTACATATGAGTCCAATAGGAACCGTACGCACTCTGTAAGAGTTAAATTGACAGTGAATATTTTACTGTGTGGCTCATTCGGTTAAGGCACGATGCTGTGGTGCATGGATGAGCCTCCATGTCTTGGATCAAATCTGGACTGTGCAAGTGCCGACTGTGGCTCAGTTTCATGCAAGCTTGGCTGTGGGCTGTGAAAAGAAGCAGGCTGTCTACATACACCATGTGTTTCAGAGTCTGCACTGTCCCGAATCGGCAGTGGGATTCCAACTATTTGCAGCTGTGGTTGCAAATAGTTGGATTATTCTATATATGTTCAGTCCCATGTTGGGCAACCTTATTTATTTATTATTTTGAATTTTAAAACTCAGTAACCAGTTCAGACCCAAGAAACCAGATGTGTGTTAATAGTGTGATCAGATGCTTTGATTGATAAATTTAGTGTTAAGTAACATTGATCCTTCAGCTCTCCAGGACCTGGCTCAAATTATAAACTGAATCAGTTTATTGTAGCTGCAGCCAGGAAAATACCTGTTCATTTGTGTTACTGAATTAAATTGTAACCAAGTGCTAGCAAGCCGATTGCTGACACATAGTTAACAGTGCACCTTAATGTGTGAAAAACTGTTTGTTGGATAGATGGTTAGCTATTTACTGGTATGCTGCTATCACACCACCATCCCCCTTGCTGTAAATATCTGCTCACTAAATGAACCTATCTGTGCTTCATGATCCCATTATTGCAAAGGTTAACAATCTGCAGGAGGTCTTGGCTGAATAGCCGGCCGAGGGTTAGAATAGTTTTATATCTTACAGTATGTGCTTTCTATACTATAGATATATACATAGATAGATAGATATTGGGAATTTTGAGATTGTTATGCTTGAGTGCTACACCATTTCCAAGTACTTACACACACACACACACATGCACGCACACACACACACACACACACACAAATGTGTTATTAATTTATGGAACACGTCTACTGCAGTAAACTTATTTACTCAGGCTCCAACACATTATTAAAAAAATGATCCATTATTTTAATTCAAGCATCATTTCTAAAAGTTCAGAAAGTATCAGACTCTGTAGCACAACGTGATGTACCATTTAATGTAACATCCATCAAAAAAGTTGCTTGTCACATCAGTTCTGATACAAAAAATGAGTTGGATAAAAAAGGCAAAAACTGATTAAGTAGAGACATGCCTGGGGCGTAACTTCACGTCCAGCCAGCCAGTCATCTTGTTAACACGGATAGGTCGCAAGAAAGGTTTAAAAAAAAAAACACACACAGGTCAGACTCATCCACTAATAAAGCCAGGAACCTCTCTAAGACTTTGGAAGATGAGTTCTGGTGTTCATTTGGCCGGAGCGTCAATGGTCCGGACGGCACAACCTGCTGATGTCACACAGGCAGTGTGTGTCTAAGCAAGTAAAGCAGAAAATGGCCTCTCAGCATGGAACTCTAAGGGGTAAACATCATCAGCAAGGCTACTGTGTGGAAGCACATTCTGCAGGGCTGTGCATTCGATTGAAGCGCAAGGCAAAACAGACGAGTGACCCTAGATCAGCTGGCCTCAAATTTCAACCTGGGGCAAGAGAAGCCAGTTTAATCATTACATTGCAATCACTTAGCAGAAGTTAAGCAATAACGAAGCACCCTATTATGTGACTTTATATGAGTGTTTCCTTTTTTGTTCACTAGCTGTAATTAGCAAAGCATAAATATAATATAAAGTGGCACAACTGTCACTTTAAATTAATTTTTAAATAATTTAAAAAAAAGTTTACAGTCAATAAAGTTGAATGCCATTTCACAAACACATGCCCCTGGTTAGCCTCGATGAAGATTATCACATCACATTATCAGGGAAACTACAGAACTTCTCATCCCTTTCACCACAATGATGTCAGTGGGTCAGCAAAAATTCTATTTTCTGGCCAAAAAAAGGTTATATTTGGAAGATCTGAGGGGGGCTTGAGAATGGTAGTCCTATGGGAAATGTAACTAATATATAAACTGGGCTGTTTAATCTGATGGAAACAGTACAGAAATAAGTCTACTCCTCCCACAAACATTACAGCCATTGCCACTGTCCGAGTACAAATTGTAGGCCTTGATTTAAATTGTCAGCTTTCATTGAGACAAATAGCAGCAGCCTATCTTTAGGAATCCCTCTAGGGACGGGCTCACTGGTTTTCTCTTAATAAACAGGACGACATCAGTGGATGGCTATGTGCTAGTGAATTTAGTGCAGGAAATGGACTAGCTTATGTTCTGTTGAAATGCCAACACTTGACAGACTCATCTATGCACTTCAATGGCATGTGCTCTTTTGCCGCCCGAGCTAAAGGTCTTGTGGTCTACAACAGTAGCTGTGCAAATATTTCATTAGAGGAGCGTTTTAGAGTGGAGTATGTTTCTTTTCTATAATGCAGCTGACACCATACTCAATCATTTCAGTAATGATTGCCTTTTTTGTGTCAGGCTTTGGACCTAAACAATCAAACTATCTCGCTGTCAATCGAAGTTCCTCTCCGAAGTTCCTGTGATAAAATTGTAATATTGACTGCCCTCATGAGGCACCTCTGATTTAGTTGTTGTTTAGTTAATATTTAGTTACTATGTATATTAGCTGCCATATTAAATAAACATAATGCTTTGAGAAATGATGTTATATATGCCGCCCCTTCTCGGCTGAGGTTGTCTTGCCGTGTCTTGGTCTGCGCTTCCGTGTTGTCATTGCTTCCTTACCACAAAGCCGGTACGGTATAGGTACGAAGTGACCACTTCACTTTAATGCTCTGCTTAAAAGTAACGTGGGACTTGTTTTTATTTGCTTTAGAGTTCCTTAGTTGGATTTTGTTTTCTCTCCTGCACTTTCTGTTCCTCGTTCTGGTTTTTTTTTCTGTTCTCTCGGAGAGCGAGAGGTATTCTCTCCTTTTCTTTGTACAACTCAAGCCTACAAGTTTTTTCGCCCATTTTGTCTGGGTCGTTATTCTTTATCTTATTTTCCTTTTACCTCCGTTAGTGCTCTCTCGTATTGAGAGCGAGAGGTAATTCTCTCTTTCTTCTGCTCGAGTTTTTGAGCCTCGCCCACTTGTGTTGATTTTCTTTTGGCTCTACACCGGGAGTTTTTTATTCCCTATTCTTTATTTTTTCCTGTTTTGTTTGCAGACACCCTCTCCACTTTTGTGGTTATTCCACTTACGTGGATAACTTTAAGAATCCCCCTCAGTCGCGTCTGGTCCTCCGAACCCGACTCCCCTACAATATAGGAAATACTCCACACTTGCAAGTATGCCAGATTTAGGCTTTATTGTATTTTATATTACAATGGCTTTGTTGCTGGATAGTCATCCATAATGCAGTTAGTATTGACTACAGCAACCTTGTTACAGAGTAATTGCTGTAGTGAAAATCTTTAATACTCAATGTAATTACACACATACTTAAATAATTATTATATAGTACTTATGCAGTTACAGCAGTACAAGACACACACGTGCGCACACACACACTCACACACACACACATATGCGCGTGCACACGCACTCACACACACACTCACACACACACACCTCTCCACATTCACACGTGTACTGTATACACCAATGCACACATAAACACACATATAGACATTCATAAACACATGAACACAGACACACACACACACACAATCCACACATATGGATACACATCAGTACACAGGCATGCACATGTGCACAGACCTGCACAAACACCATGCCTCACTGACACACAACTCAAACACACACATGAATACACATGTACATAAATATGGACACACTACTGACCTGGAAGGACATGCCAGATCTCTGCAGCTTTTAGAAACTGCAGAGGTTTTCTGCTGGCTCAGTATTCACATGGGCTGTGACTCTGTCATAGCACAGATTGTCTAAGCATTATACCCACAAATGAAGAGCGCCAACATTCGGGAGCAAAGATATTTACAGACACAAGTATACACAGTGTATTGTGTGTGTGTGTGCGTGGGTGTGTGTTCGTGTGTGTGTGTGTCTGTGCGCGCCTGTGGATGCATGTTTGTGTGCATGTGTGTGTTTGTGTGCGTGTGTGTGCATTTGTGTGCGCTCGTATGGGTGTGTGTTTATGTGTGTGTGTGTGTGTGTATGTGCATGTGTGTGAGCGTGTATATGCGTGTATGTATGTGTGTGATGTGTGTGGGTGTGTATGTGTCTGCGTTTATGTATGTTTGTGTGTGCATTGGTGTGTGTATGTGTATATGTGTGTGTGTGTGTGAGAGAGAAAGAGTGTGTGTATTTATGTATGTATGTGTGCGTGGTGTGTTTGTTTGTGTGTGTGTGTGCATGTGTGTATGTTTGTGTGTGCATTAGGTTGTGTAAGTGTGAATGTGCAGATGTGTGTGTGTGTGTGTGTGTGCGTGCGTGTGTGTGTGTGTGTGCTGGCCTCTATAAAGCCCTGCATGTTCTGCTGCATGCTTTATGCTGCAGCAGCACTGCTGTGTGTGTGTGTGTGTGTGTGTGTGTGTGCGTGCGTGCGTGCGTGCGCGCGCGTGTGTGTGTGTGTGCGTGCTGGCCTCTCTAAGGCCCTGCATGTTCTGCTGCATGCTTTATGCTGCGGCAGCACTGCTGTGTGGGAGTGACAGAAGGTGCATTCTCGCATGACTCTTGCATGCTGATCCTCCCTGTGAGGTCAGAAGTCAGATGATATGAAAGTCACATGTCACCGGTATGCGTCCGTACATCTCGCTCTGCTACCTAACATACGAGAAGCTGTATTGTGGTTCGTGCTCCAAAGCACCTCATTATCTCGCACTGGGATAAATCCTAATAATATGAACTATATGTATCTTCTTTATTTTTGTATTAAAATGTGTCCCAGACAACATAAATTTTATTGGAAGATACTCTTCACCTAAATGTTCCTCTCATAAGCAAGAATCCCTAAGATTCATGGCGTTTGCATTTTTAATAACCATTTTACATAAAGATTAAAAATAAAGCAATACATCTGTTTGTATTGCAAAGGCGATGTTCACAGCAATGTCCCGTTCTACAATCTGCAATGCTAAAACAGTCCAATAACACAGACGGCCATTGTGCAATGTGCATGTAGTAATTATCAAATGATGCCTTTGTTTGTTTTATTCACTTCTCCCCACATATTCCTTGGCTGCCTGAGAGTGTGATCATGTGATTCTGGGGTTTTACAGTGAAGCTCATAACTGTATGACTGCTGTTGGGACCTGGGGCACAGAGGGCAGGCTAAAGAGAAAGGCGCTCTTTCAGAGTCTGTAGCAAAACGACGATCACGTCAACTCTCTGGGATGCGTTTTACCCCCTGATGCGGAATGATGGAGTTATGCGTTTCACAGCAAGGTCACACACGCGCCCTCTCCACGTCCTCATTCATATAAAGGTGTTTAGGGGGCGGTCTCGTATTTTAGGAAGTGATTTGACATCATATGCTGGTTTTTATTTATGTTTTTATTTTTTTTATTTTTTATTCTTTATTTTTTTTTTTTTTTTTTTTTTTTTTTTGTTGTTTTTTTGTTTTTGTTACTACTGTTTCTTCTTACATTCTACGTTTATGTCACTGTCTCTATGTTTGTATGGTGTCTCTGGGGTGTTCGTGTGTTTCTCCCTTTGCTTTCTATCTCTGTGCACTTAATTAATATAATTACCACTATACTACTATAATACTAATCTACCTACTATCTACTATAACCATTACTAACTTAATTATATATATACTTACTAATCATACTAACTATATGGGTGTTACAATATCACAACTTACTTTACTATCATTATAGACATTTATCTTTTCACTGCTTCTGTCTTTCTCATCTCATCATCTCTTTTCTCTCTCTCCTTCCTTCATCTCATCTCTCTATCCTGAATTTCCTGGTCATCTTTCACATCTGTGTTTGTGTAATTTGTGTGTTTTTTTTTGTTTGTTGTCTTTGTGTTGTGGTGTTTGTTTTTGTTGTTGTTTCATTGTTGTATTTTCTTGTTCCCCAACCACACCCTCCCACACCCTCTTGTGTCATTGCATTTTTCTCTACTTGTTGCATTGTTTGTTGTTTTGTTTTGTGTTGTGTGTGTTGTTTTGATTTTTTTTTTCCAGTGCCTACTTTTTTTTCCATTTTCTATAGCCGATAGCCTGAGATCTGTAGAATTTTTGCCTTACTATTCTTTTACTTGTCTGCCTCTTTGCCTTCTGTCTGCCTGTTTGTTTTGTGTTGTTTTTGTACCTCCCATCCTCCTGATCCTCTCCCCTCCTGCCTCCTCTGCCTGACCTGAACTCTGATTCCCTGTTTTTCATTCTCCCCATTGCCCTCATCGCCCTATATATGTCCCTTTGTCTGTTTTTACCTCTCCTTGACCCCTTCTGAACCCCTGAACGGAATAAAGAACTCCTTTTGCCTAATCCTGTGGTCTGCGTCTGGGTCCTTACCCCTCCCGCTACGGAGAACGTAACAATATGCCTTTTGCCATGACATATATGGTAGCATTCTTTTTCAAAATTATTTTTTTATGAAACTTATTAACAAAATGAAGAACACAGACAATAAATAGTACAAACAGTATTGCATTATTTAAAAGTGGGGCTGAATTCCTTATTCTCATAAAGTCCATGAGTTCATAGATATTTGTATATAAAACCGTTACAAAATGCATTATTAGCCATGTTTATAATGTGGACAGTGACTGTCTCATAGAGAATAGAGGGAATGAAACTCAGGGCCCATTTAAGACCCCTGTGGGCCCCTGGGTGCCTTAGCTCTAAGCCTCGTCCCCACCCCCCTACCACACCCTCTCTGTCTCTTCAACTGCCACCACACACACACACACACACAAAAGGATTCACACAGTGATAGTTCAAAAACAGTTTGCCTACATTTATTTCTACCTAAAAGAAGCTTTGTCAAGAAAGCAATTTGTTTTTTTGTACTAATACTGGGAGGGATAACTAGCTACACAGCAAGACACAAAAATCATTACGTACTTGGCTTCGGCTTGGGTAATAAGGAGAACGTGCCAGAAATTCAAGTCTCACCGCTTGGGGAAATACATGCTAATTGAAAAGGTAAAGATTCTCAAATGGCATGGTTGTGGATTCCCAACATCCCATGTAAATGATATAGGCTTCATCACAGACAGAATTATTTCTTAACACAAATATACAAAAATTAGCTAAGAATAGCATTAATAAATGTGTCATATTCCATAGCTTCATTTAAGATTTCACAAGAAATTCCGATTGAACTATTCTGCTGTGTCGAATGTTCACTGGTCCTTACGCCAGTTCGTTCATTTGAAAGATTTGCGCTATAGTGCCCATCACTATTTGCCAGTACATTTTATTTTATCTTGCAAAGAGCTCTTTGGCGTGCTGGGCCCCAGGGTGCACACCCAAGTCACCTTGATTTTAGATCCGGGCTAGCTCAGACATTAAATATTATGGTCAAAATCCAGTCCCACTCTTCATAGTTACAATGTTATTTCAGCTTGAAATAAAAGCAAGATGCCATCTGGGTAAAAAAAAAAGCAACACTTCCTTAAATGTTTTATTCCATGTTAAGGCCAAAAAGCTTTAGGATTGAATTCTGTCCTTCCTGTTCTTATCAGTGGATATGCTAACATTATGCACCCACCTCCGGTTTGTTTCTTTCAAGACACAAGATCATCTAACTTGGTTACAGGTTTGTCTAAACGCGCTAACCGCCAATCAGGATCGAAGATTGAAATATGGATATTTGAGGTGTGTGAGATGTTTTTTCTTTGAGGATCGTTTGCTGGTGAAAGTTCAGTTGATTACATCGGGTGGGCAGCAAGAGCAAGTTGCCATGCCATAAATAGCAGACGCCCCTAAATGTTAAACAGCTGTTCTCGCATTGGGTTTTTAAAGTACATCTCTTCAGGGCACTTAAGTTACAACTTCTGAGACAATGGTTTTTATGAAGGATCATCTACCCACAGAATAACACATGTTCTTGTTTTGTTAGCAATGACTAGGGCAGAGTTTTTAAGATAAAATGTGGGTGCCCTTGGGTTATGACTAAAAGTAAAAAAATGTTGCGATTACATTAGTGGGAGCTGTTGTGAAGTGCAAGGACACGCCAAGAAATTTGATCCAGTATTTTAAGTTTATCCCACTTGGGCGTGTGTGTGTATGCATGTCTTATATGCACACTCTTATGTGCCTGAGATTTAAGATTTCGAATGTTGGATAGCATCATTAAGCATAATTTCAATCATATAAAAATCACATAAGAAATGCTGTTAATATGTCCAAACATTCCCATAAAACCTCTATCCTACCGTCCTGTTTGGTTTTAACTAGGTTGTAGTTTTAAATGCTGTTAACCTTGTTCCTTTTCAAGTATAGTCTGCAGGAATCCTAGTAATTATAGTGTAACACTGTAATGATGGAGTATGTATGATGACCTAATAAAAGGAGCATTCACTGCAATATGTGTGGCATCCTGGGCAAGACAGTCCGATCTAAATATGTCACCTGACCAGTGATCACATAGTGCTAGGTAGACATATGGCTCATGGCAAAGCCATTTTTAATCACCTGGCTATGCTGCTGACGTGATAGACTGGGATGAACTACTTGGCCATGACCATTCAAGACTCTGGATGTTGACGTGGATACGTTTTAGAATGTTTCAGCACCGAGCAGAAAGTCAGACCGCACTCTGGTGAGCTTAATCTGCGTTGGGGAAAGGGCAAAGAGTTATTCTTACTTTGTGTTGGGCCGGGACGGCGGGGCTGGGGGCATGGTGTTGTATTTATTTTGTTAACTTACCAGGTGGTTAAAAGTTTAACTTAATTGAATTTGGCCGCTTTTGAGGGGGGTATATTTGTTATGTTGTGACAGAGAGGCTTTTCGAAAGAATACAAATAAATATTTGTGTGTGAATTTCTCAAGGGTTTGGAATGCCACTCAGGGCGCAGGTAAAACATGTTTAAATGAGGTTTGATTTGATTCAGGTTTGCGGTATGCTGTGTGTAACTCCCCATAGTTTTCTACCAAAATCAACATTTCTATGTTTATGCTTTCAGTCTCCTTCTTTGCTTGTCTTTGTTTTCGTTCTTTATTTTCTTTTTTCCTCCATATTTCCTGCCACCGGTGATTTACAGACATTTGTGTTTCCAGTTACTCGTCCGACGAAGGAAACGACTCTTTGGCTGTTGGTTTATTGCTCGCTTAAAGTCGTACTTTGTTGTGTTTTATTTCCCTCCCCACAAATATTTCATTCCAAATCCAGAGGATTAGGGACAGACTAAACATTCAAACCATTCTTACAGTATTAATCCCGAGGGACATTTAATTTTCAAGAAATGCTAAATTTAAACCAGCTTCTCATAAAAGCCACCAGTTACATGTAAGGATAGACGGAGGAAATGTTCAGATAGATTAACGTTAGTGCACTTGTATTTTAGCCAAGACGTTTAGGTAGTGGTACTGCACAACATTGTGGAATTGTTGAATTTGTAGTGCGGTTGTTAAAGAAACAGATGTGAATATTTTATAATGGCAACATTCCGTAATTACTTCAGGTGGTATTTTTGAAAGAAACATGATGTGAGAATGGTTTCTCACTCTTAAATATTCTAAAGAATACATAATTGTACAGTAATTTGGTACGGTATGTATGGACGGCTGTTGTTTTTTTTAACGTGTGATCAGGAAATGTTTAAAAAGGGAAAAGTCTGTTGTGAATATTGCAGCTGATCTCCAAACTGTGCATGCCATAACATTAAAGCATTTTGTGAGCATGGCAGTTACCCCACTGAAATATGTCCCCTATATTTCTGTTGTCTGGCATGATAAACTACCGTTGGACCACACCTTCTGCTCTAACAGGCCATAAAATCTGTTTCAGAGTGAAAATGGCACGTGCAAATGGAGGAATGTTCTACTGTTTCCAAGCAACAGGGGCACTTACGGTGTGTCGGATGGCGAAGGAGTTGAGCGTGTGTATGCTTGCGCGTGTTAAAGGGGCACTTACGGTGTGTCGGATGGCGAAGGAGTTGAGCGTGTGTATGCTTGCGCGTGTTAAATGGATCAGGTGACCTCGGGTGTGTCGGATAACTTCAGCGCCCCATTCCAACCTCCCCCCTCCTCTAGCTAGCTGTTGTGCATTGTGGGGCAGCTGGAGAAGGTCAAGAGAAAGCAGATGTGGCTCTCTGGCTGTCGTAGTTCTTCAGTTGCACTTACAGTTGGTGAAAAACACGCGAGGATTAGTAGTTACAAAAGCCTCCAGTCCCACCCTCTCCAGAACTCTAAATGAGACAATACGCAGCGCACCATGCAGCATCAACCTAGTGTCCGGACTGATTCAGAGAAATTACGCTAACAATTCATTTCGGTAAGCCTCAGTCACTGCTAACTCACAATTTAGATTGTGTTGTGGTGATAGGATAGCATGGATGACTGCACTTTGCCCCTATCAACATTGTACACAGCTGAAACCCTTGAACTGTTTTTGCCATTGGTAGATGAAGTGACTCTAGAATCAGCGGAGTTGTCAAATCATGTGTCATCGGGAAATCAACTCAAAAACTTGCTGAAATCAAAGTAGATTGTATATACATTGTACCATCTGTAGGGTTGAGATAGAACTAAATACACCCAGCTGACAATGTTTCACAATGTCTCTTGTGTTATAAAAATATGTGTAGGCCCACACTAAGTAGTTTCATTGTCATGTATTTATTTATTTATTGTAGTGATTCATGTTAAAATGTATTGTTGGACCGTGCTTAAAACACTCTAATATTCTCCCTGTGCAGCTAGTAGCGCTAATGATCCATGGTTACCCCTCATGACATTGCTATTGAGGGTTTTTTGGAATGAAATTGCTTTCTGCACAGATGAATGAAAAGTCAAATAGCTTCCCTTTGAAGCTGCTGAAGAGGTCGTGTTCAAAAGAGCATCACAAATAGGTAATAGAGAGAAACGGAGAGAGACGCTCTGATCTGTGTAAGAGTGGTTAGCATGGTCATACTGCCGTTCCTCTTCAGCTAACAGTTCTGTACTCATAGACAGGTCGTTCGGGACCCTTCCACTGCCTACCTCATTCTATGTTACATATATCATTCTGGATGAAATCAAACGAAGCACACACCGGATTAACATTCATTTGTCGATTCAGTCGAGGAGATTGAATTGTGGTGCACATACTATGATTTTTGTTTTAAAAAAAGAAAAAGATTCAGAGATATAAAACCCAGTAAACATACATTTCAGCTGGGTAATGCAATGCAATGCAGCTGGTATTAACTTTAGACTTTTCAATAACCTGATAATAAACTGATTAGCACTGGGTAACATGGGTGGCAATTCAGCCTTTTCAAAACACATTGAAGGCCATTTAAATTTTCTGTCATAATGCATAGTGCCACAAACACAGTTTCTTAAAGCCTGTCAGTACCTTTTATTGTAGTGTTCACCCATATGGTTCATGGATAGTAGATTTAGTAGTCAATTGCTTGTACCATTGGACCAAAACTGTATAGAATCTGATCAATATCAACAGAATATTAGTTTATGGTAAAAATCAATGGCATAATCATAATCATACGTATATCTCCTCTATGAGAATTTAAAATCCTGGTATTAAATTTTGTCTCTGAATTTCCTTTCCATGCTTGAGTATTTCCTCACATGGGAAACGTGGTAGGTTATAACCATTCATAGCATCCCATTGGGGGTTAATTTTAACTGTAACAAATTTACCCTTCTTACGGTTCAGTTTGTACTGAAACCATACGTAGCATGGACTATAATGTTTTTTATTTTGTGCGATATTCTTTGTGGAAAGATGGTGCAATCATGATTATTTTGAATATTGTAGTGATTTATCTCGGAGGTTGTGGGTTGAGTATCATATTCAATTGTTTCAGGCGTTGGGGCATTCTGTTGTGAAGGCTGACTAAGGGGACACAGCCAGCAGGGACGGGTTTGACATTGGTCTGTGCATGAAAGCAAGGATGGTTTCAATATTAGTGCGTGGTTGCTCACAAACCTCCCGTGGGTCTTGCAAGAAAGATTCCAAACAAAATGGAAGAGCGAACAAACATAAAACAATTCTACCAGCAAACAAGCAATAATAGGTTTGAGCAAACAAATATCTAAACAAACAATGGGATGAGTCCTTGGGGATTCTCCTGAATATACTCTGTAAACAGAAAGAAAGTGCAGGGGAACAGAAAAAGAGCTGCAGAATAGTGCTGGCCAATCAGAGGGTAGAATACGAGGCAGGATTACTGAGTTAGCCGGATAACTGCACTCAGTAAAATCCGGAACCCTCCCAAATATGGAACATGGACTGAAGTAAAAAAGAGCCGTTCCGGGTTTTACTCAGTGCTGTTATCCAGCTTACTCAGTGCTGTTATCCAGCTTACTCAGTGCTGTTATCCAGCTTACTCAGTGCTGTTATCCAGCTTACTCAGTGCTGTTATCCAGCTAACTCAGTGATCCTGCTTCGTAGTATACCGCCCAGACCTTCCTCACGTGGATCAATATTATTTTCAGTTGAGGGGCTAAACCAATGCAAACTTGTTAACGCGAACAGATATGGCATATTTGGCGGAGCGGTTATATCTTTGGAACAGTACGTAATGCATCTGCCCTTTGTTAATTGTTGTCGGCCACTTGTGTCAGTGTGATAAATGTAAGGTTGGGAAGTGGGGCATGTGTGGGAGTGGAAATTGGGAATGGAAACAGACCCAGAGTCTGGCAGTCGGTCAGAATGGGTAATGAGAAAATGCTGAGGAGCTCTGAAAAGTCCTACTGAAGACTAGTACAGAGTTTACACTGCGTCTCAGTGTGTCAGGAACGGGCGCATGCAAAAGCGCACACACTCGCACACACGCAGGCACACGTGCATGCAAACACACACAGGCGTGCTTGCATGCACACACAAACATACACACACACACACACACACACACACACACACACACACACACTTACATTTGTGCTGACATTGTCTGGAGTCACAGCGGGGATCATTGTTAGAGCAAAACTCAAAATTCTTGAACAGCGAAAATGGCAGAGCGCATGTAAAATATATTATTATCTGGCTTTTTACATTGTGTTGTAGTTGCCACAGATTAACGAGCGGGATGATGTTGAATCCATTGGTGCTCATTGAAAGGAAAAGCGCGAGAAATATATTGTTGCTAGGTCTTAATTTCATGTCATGGTTATGATAGGCTTTTGTGTACAATTCATGCAAAAGAATATGTAAATTCACAATATATGAAAAATATGGAATGAAGACAGAATGTGAAAAGAGATAGTAAGTATGTAAATTCTGGTGTTTAGTTTGATTGGCCTCCCTATGAATGTTGAGCACAGCAATGTCATCTTCTAATCCCATTAAGGCCACAATAGTCCATAAAATGACAGCGTGCCAGACAGCTGAGGAAAGAGCTGAAGGCTTTCCGCATTAATTGCTTTAAGAGCAAGGAGATCCTTTGATCCGCTTCAGGAACCTGATATGCAAACAGTGGGATGTGTGTGTTATTAAAGATCACCTTCATCTGCAGACAAGGCGCTTTAGAAGCATCAGTCAATGGGATCAACTGGAGTAACCATGGGAACAGTACAGCTTAAGCCGAGACTTGTAGTTTCATTGGAGAGATTCATAGCTTCTGTTTATCAGTGGTAATGGCATGAACCGCAATTCTTGACAAACACCACATTATTACATACAAACGATTTTGTCAAGTTTTTTGGTGCCGTATTGAGCTTTTGACACAGTGGCCTGGATTTAATCAACATTTCACTTTTAAACTATGCATGGCAGTCAAGGGGAACTGTTGAGGCCTATATAGCATTTGGTTTATTCTACTCTTGTTCATTTGATTCATACATTTGGTCGTCATGTGGCGCTGTAATGGCGACATGTAGTCCAGCTGTCTCTCGTGTTCGTGTTTGTTAATTTGAATGTGTTTTGTTGTGTCAGGCTTTTGTCTTTGTTTTTTTCATGCGCTGTGTGTCTGTAGTGGGATGGGGAAGCGGGCTGGAGATAGGGTTAGGGTTAGCTTAATCTCACACTGAAGAAATGAGAAAAATCCAACCTTTAATTGACGTTCATTTATTATGAGAAAAAAAAATCCCTCATCAAGAAATAATTATTTTTAACAAAACCATGTTGGCCACATATTTTCTGGTACTCAAGCAATACTAAATGTCTCTGCATTTGAATGGATCTCTATGGGAATTGGGGGGTGGGACTAGATTTAGCTGTAAATTACACTGGAACAGTATGGAATACATGGTTGGCTAAATGGCTGTAAGTCATCAAGGATCCATAGAGATCCATTCAAATTCAGAGACATTTAGTATTGCTTGTAAGAGGACCAGAAAATAAGATATCAAGAGTTTTTTGATGTTGTTGGGTCACAGACATCAGGAAGTCATGGCATGCAAAGGATATGCGACCAAATATATAAAATTAATACTTTATTCTATATAAATGCAGGGGTGCCAATAATTGTGGCCAACATTGTTTTGTTAAAAATATTTATTTCTTGATGAGGGATTGTTTTTTCTCATAATAAATTAACGTTAATTAAAGGATGGATTTTGTGTGAGATTAAGCTTATTCACCAAACGGTGAATTTTTTATAACCCTTTTTACTCATCTTTACCAGGGGTACCAACAAATTTGAGCACGTCTGTATATTATCCTCCTGTTTCAGAGGATTACAAACCCCAGGTGTGATTTGCACCGGCTTAAGATTTGCAGTGTAAATGGTCACAACTGCAATGTTTCTCCATATGAAATATCTCCAAACTGACCTCTAACATTATGGCCAGAATTCTCAGCTATAATATACAGTAGTGAAAGTTGTCAGCTATAATGTACAGTACTCAGCATTCTTAGCTATAATGTATAATACTAATATATATATAGTACTATAATGTATAATTTACAGTAGTGGGCATTCTTGGCTATAATGCACAGTGTACTCTTTTATGTGCATACAGTATCCAACATTCACAGGTATAAATGTTCATTATCTTATGTGTATGCAGAACCTGGAGATCACAGTTGTAATGTTCGTTAACACGTGTATTTGTGCATTTAAAATACCATGCTCACTCACCGTTTTGATATGAGGTACTCGGTTCTCTCAGGTGGATGAGTTCTAATGTAATTTCCTAATCTCTGGTCCATGGTGACATCCACACAATCTCAGTATGGCCATCTAATGTGTCCTCATTTTTAAGGCTAAATTAAATTTTCTCTCTG
The DNA here is from genome assembly GCA_022702515.1 of Ilyophis sp. 1 JC-2022. Lineage (NCBI taxonomy): Eukaryota > Metazoa > Chordata > Actinopteri > Anguilliformes > Synaphobranchidae > Ilyophis > Ilyophis sp. 1 JC-2022. The sequence goes on from CM040403.1 coordinate 120,623,077, forward strand.
TACCTCAGTTCATGTGAAAATTCATACAATTGCTACCATACATTCGTCTATCTGGTGCTACGTATTGGTGGTGTTTCAGATAAGTCCACTGTATAGAGAAATACATGCAATCCATTCTTATTTTCTTCTTCCCAGTAAATAGAAGCATATACTCGAGAATGAAGACATATTAGAACTGGAATATATTGTTTCTGCATGTTCGGAAAGGCACTTCTAAAGGCTGAACTTATTGCTAGGCTTATTAGAAACAATGGAGGCAGTATTATAAACACTTAAAGTTTTCTCTGCCTCTTCTCTGAGAAAAGATTGTTCTTTTTTTCCTGCTTGGCTTAAAACTGTTGTGAAACTTGCGTAATAATAAATAGTCAATAGTCAATTGCTACCGTGACAAACAATGTAATAAGTAATTGAGTAGAAACCCTGTTTTCTGTCATGGTTCGTGGGTTTTGTTTTCTTGTCCGCTGCGATTCTCGTCCTGTTTCCCGATTGAGAATCTATCGGATTTTTTCCACGTTCCGGTCCTGGGTTTTGCTTTCCCGTGCTCGTTATTCGTTTCACCTGTGCTTCTACCTGCGGGGTATTTAAATTCTTTACTTCCGCTTTCCCGGTGCTTCTTTATCATTCATTTGTACATTGAGCCAGGTATAGCCATGTTTAAGCCACCTTGTGATATTAACGTGTTTATGATCACGAGGGACTTGCTTATAGCTTTAATATGATTGTGTTCCTCCTGTTAGCGTTCTGCGCCATTTATTTCCATGCTGTTCTCTACGAGACAGTGTTTTCTTTTGGTGGTTTTGTTTTGTTTCACCTTCTATCAGACGTTTTAGTGTTACGTTCCGAGGGTGTTTTCTTGCTTCTCTAAGTCTCGTGTTTGGACTCTAGTTTTGAGTTCGGGAGATTTAGATTTGTATGTTACTCGTGCTATTCGAGTTCGCCCTGTTTTTTCCTGGGTAGATTTCTGTTCGCTGTTTAGCTGTCAGGAATTAGTTCCTCTCTTTTCTTTTCTTTTGTTCATGTTATATCCCCCTTATTGGTCTTGATCTCCCTCACCTCTGCGAGTGAATCATCGCTACTAAATCCATCACACTACCAAAATAATTTTGGATGTCATTCCAAGCCCTTATACGTCTAATTTGTAAATATCTTCTAAGCACATATGAGCAGTTTTCTCTTTACTTTACTTTCTAAAGCCAGGCCTTGCGTTCTTTAACACTATGTGCTGCGTTATGAAAGCATTTACGTGCTCCGAAATGTGAAAATGGTTCGACGATCCAATTACCATGAAAATAAAAAAACGGAATCAGGCCAACACCAACACACTCATTCCACTGATTTTACTCATAAGGCCTCAGTTATCTGTGTCACGCCCACACCGCAGAATGCCGAAGTAGTGTTCGGTTACTCGACACTTTGAAGTATGTTTCTCCACACTCTGTGTGTGGTGGTTACTATCTCTGTCAGACGACGACAAGCCATGGGTGGGTGAAAGGGTGATACTTAACATGTGAAAATAATTAGATCAAAGAGCCACACAAACATGGCCTTTTCGTTAGCTCACTCTTTTCAGTAATTAATGCCAAATGCTGTGCACTCTGACAGGATGCAACAGCTTTCAGGGGCATAGATGACTATTAATCTGACTAGACATCAAATTATGTTTTGCAGTCAGCTCTGCATTGTAGTACTCAGTATTTCATAATTGTACAGCTCAGTAATATGCTATTTGTGCATTTTGGTTATTGACTGTAATTAAGTAATTTTTCATTCAAGGGCAGAACAGCAAGGGTAAATTTGACTAATTTCTCCAGTGCAGGTAAATAGTGACATTCTTGCTTTTTATTACAGAATTCCCTTAAGTGGAGGGAGCTTTTTTTTCTTACTCTTTCATCCGTCTGGTTGACTTCAAACTTCTAGTCGACTGTCACCAAGAAAGAAGATAAACAAACAATGATCATGGTTTTTATTCTTCATTGTGGAGCCTGAGGATATTGAAGAGTCGTATCCTTAGCAGAATGCGTCATACTCAACAATATCTCATGGAAGTGAGACCATGAAAAAGAGTGAAAATATCAGAAGAGATTGACGATTCGCAGTGTGAATATCGCAGTGTCGTGTTCGTGCGGTGTGTCGTGAGTGTGTTGTGCTATTTATAGTGTGTTCATTTAATTTGTTTTTTATTTGCTTGTGCAGTAACAGAATGTCTTTTCAGATAACTTTCTTTGACTGGCTTCTGACACTGACATTCTGTCAACACATTTATTTCAAACATACTCAAATGTATTCAAAGGATTTAGTTTTAGTTAGTAATTTCAGCTCAGGAAAGCCTTTCTCTCAGTCATTTCTTGTTGACATTTACAGAATAGTAATGTTTTTGTCATTTTAAATTACAGTGCAGTATACAATGATGTGCTCACTAAAGGCCACTGAGCATGCATATGCCAGATGTTTTTATTTAAAATTTAGTTGCACAAATGGCTCTCAAGAATATTGTGTATCATTATAAGCTTGTGGTCACATTGGGATTTTTATAAAATGCAAAGAAGACATGCGACACCTATAATTGCCATAACTAATTATGAAACAAAATTGCCTATGTTATATTACATCCAAGAGGCAATATAATGAGGGCGATCTTCGCCTGAAACCGGAGTTTGCCTTGAAGACAAGCGACATGGCGGCGGGGCCGCTGCAGTGTGTCTCTCCGTGCAGCTGTAAGCCATTAGCCGCGATCATCGCACATGATAAACGCTCGGGGTCTGAGGACTGGAGCATTCTCTTCCCGTCCTTCTAAAGGACAGCTCTCCTAGCAGAGTCACAGTGAGGACTCACTCTGGGCCTGATATTATCACACTCAATTCTGCTGATAGACTCTTTTCTCCTGCCTCATTTCGGAGTGCTAAGAGTGTCTGTCAGAGCGTGGGGCGCCCCCCCCTCGTTCCGCTGCATTAATGCGGCTTTCTCATAGCGTATTAACCCCCATCCGGTGGTCCCATGACACCTTGTGCGTACAGCACACCTGTACGTCTGCGGGACTCTCAGTTTTGATCAGTTTTCTTTTGAGGATTGTTCATTTTCTCTCTCTGCATTCTCTGGTTATTCAATATGAACAATATTAGTGCTTATGAATTGTCCTCTGGCAGTGTTCATGGGAACTGTGGATTGTCTTCGGTCGGATATTTAGCCACAGGGCTTATTTTATCGCCATTTTCTTGCCAATTTTTAAGCATAAGAAAATTGCAAACAGATGGCAGTCTATGTGAGTGCCCTTGGAGTGATTTATTAGGGGTCAAGTCTCTTCTCTTCCTCGATGGAGGTGCGTAATGTTTGCAAAATTTTTTGTCTTTACTTCTGTGCTTGCAGTTTCACTATAAACTTTGTCATATTGGCTAACCCTCCCCTGATGCAAACTGCATGTCTGGCTTCGAGGTTCACCTCGTGGCTATGTTTAAACAGAACAACATGACAATGTCTCATTAAGCTGCTGGCCTGGTGGGGTCTCTTTGGCTGCCTTTGCGTTGTCATCAGGGTTTGTTAAGCAATGACTGAAGAGAGCAGGTGCCTCATTCTCTGCAGTGCACTGAATGCACTGGTGGCTGACAGAGCGCACCGTGCAGCCTCAAAGCTCCATTTTCACTGGAGCCAAACTTTCAATTGACTTTTGGTGACCGCTTTTCACAGCTGTGAAAAGAGAGAGAGAGAGAGAGAGAAAGAGGAAAAAAACTGGCTCACCAATCTCAAAATTTCAATAGCGGTTGAATTTCTGTGGAATCCAAAGGCTCATATTGAGTGTTAGACTTTGATGTTCCTCCTTCACTCTTAATAAAAAGCAGACGTGTGACAGTTTAGTCTAAACTCGAGCCAGAAGGCCACACAGAGAGAGACCTTTACAGCCCGGTTTTTAAGACATACTCCCAAAGAGCCACTGGTCCTCCCTCTCCTCCCTGTCTTTAATCACAGCGTCCGCTCCCCCGCTCCCCCGCTCTCCCGATCCCATAGAGAGTTCATCAGTTCAGTACCGGGGCTTTGGAGCAAGTAATCACCCCTCTGCCGCTCTCCGTCTGAACCTCATGATCTCCGGCCTCCTTCCCAGAATTCTGGGGAGCGGGGAAGGCTCGGCTAGCATCAGCAAACCCCGTCGCCCCGAGGGAGCCCTGAAACGCGCGTCTGCCGCACTGTGCCCGAGGGCTCGCAAGGGAACCGTGAAACCCCCTGGAATTTTGACCCTAGATTTGAAGACCCGATCCAAGTGCAGCGCGTGTGCGGTCGTCAAGCCCGTGCCGACGCCACGTTCGTCTGTCGACGCTTCCATCGTGATGCGCGGGGGGGGGGAAAAACGCCACTCGATGTTTTCTCTGCAGTCAGTCTTAATCTAATCTAAATAGAGGTCAACACGGTTTTATGAAGTGACTCACACATCCGCTCATCAGTGTCTTCCTGTCTCTGACAGCAGAGCTGAGGGCCTCTGGATCTGCTTGACTTCTGTCAGGGGGGAAGTTGTGCCCTCGTCACCCGTGTCCTGCAGGGACATTAGCCGGCACTGATAAATGACTGCTACTCTTCCATTCAACCTCCCAACTGAAAAGATATAGAGACAAGAGTATGACAAGAGGCAAATTATGGTTCTCGCTCTCTTAATGTAGTTTTAGGCCTGCACATTATTTGATGGTTATAAGGACATCAAGAGATGTTCTCTTATACCATAAAACCAAGGACAAAGTGTTTGTTTGGATGCAGCAGGCCTATCGTGGGCTGGGTTTTATGTTGAATTACAGACCTGGCCCCGTCCTCTAGTTTCCTCTGCCAGAGATCAGGCCAAGCAGAATGGTATCTGGAGAGATAATGAAAAGAGCTGCATTATTAAGGACTGCAGTGCCGGAGCGTGCCCTTACCCTGAGAATTTTCCGATCGATACACGATTTTCAAAAGTATAATTTCAATGCAAAGATTTATTATAGATGTATGTGCACAAAATGTAATGTGTCTTTTAAACGCAAGGCAGTTTTGCTTGATATGTCTAATATTACTGGTAATAATGCCGTCATAAATAAACGATCATCCTCATGATCATTTATTACACAGAACTACTGCTTCTAAATCACACATCATACGTTTTACATAAGATTTCATACTTAGATAATTTTTAGGCCACCAGAGAGAGTGATCAATCTGCATTTTGTCAAAGGTCTAGAAAAGAACATATCAAAGGAATTTGAACTTGCTCCCCAAATAAAGGCACTGATCGCTCCTTCTGAGGCCTTGAGGGAGGGGTGTGGAATGTGAGCGGGGCGTGTGCATCACCCAAGCCAACGCTTTCCCCGCTGCACCTAAGAGACCAAGGCTATTTTCTAAAGATTGTTGAATCGTTTACCATTATTGCAGTACTGCAGCCAAATATACTTCCCTTTCAAAGAGTGAATGTTTTTCACACTTTATCTGCATTGTTTGAAGGGGGCTGATTGTGTCGTACACGCTGAGCAGACTCTTTGCTCAAAAGGAGAGCTACTTTGGGAAATAAAAAGGCGCTGCTCACAAATAACGGTCTGGTAACAATTGTATTTCACTTATTTTCCCCTCAGGAACACAAAGTGGATGATAACAACAGCATCGCTCATTCGTATGACTACAGTTGCGTCCATAGAGGGAAAATAAGGCGCTGAAACTAATAGAAATTCAATTATGTGACCATGTATTGTATCGCCAGTCAAAGGTTGTTTTTTGAGTATGGATACTTCCCCTGTGTGTTCAGGCCATGCTGTGATGTGCTACATCTGCAGAAAGTAAACTCAGGACCTGTATCAGTTTAAAAGCATAGGAGTTTTCAGGGCAAATATACACAGCCCCGACAGTAATGAAGGGTCTATGTGATATCAGAGTTGCCTGTGCATCACTGTAGTTATCAAGCCCTGTGAATGGTGTTGATGCAGAATAATTTGTCTTCCAAAAAAGAAGACTGGCTAAGCCATATATGGTATGCGTGATGTCAAGACTTGAATTGTGTCTTTGAATAGTACATCCAGCTTGGATTAGCATCGAACTGTTGACATAGGCCTGCCCTCTAAGATTCAGGGTTTACCCCTTCAGTTTGACTTTGGAAATGCTGTGAACTGTAAATCTGTAATCTCACTGCAATCTGTACGAGTCTTCATACTGCCTGACTTACTGAGAAAGTGACAGCACATGGATTGGTAGATTGGTGTATTAGACATTTGACAGTGTAACCAGAGGAAAGCCATTATCTGTTTTGATCTGCTCTGTCAATATTTGCTCCACTATGGTTGAACTAATCTTTGCGACATAATTAAATTCTCTCCTTGTGGGGTCAGCTTTAACTTTGGATGAAAAATGTTACGTATAATTGATGTTGTTTTTTCCACAGCATTTCCCATTAATTGTGTTTGTTTGAGGGGCAGTCTTGGAAGATATTTTGTAATGATCACTCAAGTCAATCCAAGGACCCACGTTCTGCATAAGCAATGAGTTATAGACCATCTCAGACAAACAATACAAGCGCTCTCCAGCTCTGTAATTAGCCAGTCCTGCTGCACCCCATCCTCTGCCAGCATGGACACTAAATCACAAGAGCTGATTCTTTCCAACCTAAAGTTTTAATTTGATCTTCCACAAAACTTATTTCCAGTCCCTTCAACCTCTCTTCCTCTCTCTCTATTGCTATCTTGGTCCCTTCTCTGTAACCTCATTAAGCCAACAAGCTACCAGAGACAACTCTATATTATTATAAATACAAATGATTTATTTTTATGGTGAGAGCAGCCTTACCTCCAGCACAATTGCTTGTCCACAAAGTGAAGTAAAACCAGCCATCAATAACGGAATGGTGCTCTGGGGATAACTCGCCTGTTGGTGTGTTTTCACGTTGGCTAGAGTTGAACTGTTAATTAGCATTGGCCTGATTAAACCTGGTGCGTAAAACACCACCTACGTATATCAGATGTCTATCATTCATAAAGTGTATAATTCAATCCAGTGATTCAATCAGACTCTGTCTTGTGTATTATTTGTTCTGGTGTTGATTTTGTCAGTAGTTACATCTAAAAAAAATTAAAAAATCTTTACATCTATAAGTTCTCTCATTGTACAAAACATTCCTAGGGTATAATATGTGGATAGCTACACTGCCTGGCAAAAAAAAAAGTCGCTCTAATATTTAATTGGACTATCTTTAGCTTTGATTACGGCGTGCATTCGTCGTGGCATTGTTTCGACAACCTTATGCAACGTCACAACATTTATTTCCGTCCAAAGTTGCATACATTTTTGGCTGAGATCTTGTATTGACGACGGGAGAGTCGAACCACTCCGTAAAGTCTTCTCCAGCACATCCCAAAGACTTTAAATGGGGTTAAGGTCAGGACTCTTTCACAATTTGAGCCCGATGAATCTTGGCATTCTCGTCCTGGAATATGCCCATTGAGAGAATAACCTGTTCATTCAGTACATTCAGGTACTCAGCTGACTTAATTTTATTGCTGCATAACGTTGCTGAGCCTAGACCTGAGCAATTGAAGCAACCCCAGATCATAACACTGCCTCCAGAGGCTTGTACAGTGGGCACTATGCAAGACGGGTGCAACGGCGACTTGTTTTTTGGCCAGGCAGTGTATATTATACACACACAAAAAAAACCATTTAGGAAGACTTCAACTACAATGTGTAGAGTGTAAAAATGGCATGCAGTGTAGTGGAATCCATGCTATCTGCCATGCACCATTCAGTAAACCTCTTCCATGAAGGGATCATTTTCCTTCTGCTAATTTTGTTTAAACTAACGTCAAGCTTAGTTAAATTTAAGCAAGCAGTATGCCTCTATAAAATAAATACATTTCCATAATTGGCTGGGTTAATAAGTGGCATCTTATAATGTCTTTGGACGTCCAGCAGTTAAATGTACAATTTACGATTGATATGGCCATTTTATTTAATACCTTGGTGCAGATTCAGTCTAAACGTAGTGCAGTTTATGTAAATTCAGCAACAATTTGTTATTCAGCAACAGTTATGAATGCTCTCTTCCCCCTTTTCTCCCAAATTTGGAATGCCCAATCATTCTTTTTCAGCGCTCATTGCTGCAACCTCCGGTATTGATTCGGGAGGGAGTGCAGACAAGCCTGTGTTCTCCTCTGAAGCATGTGATGCCACCTGCTGCTTTTTATCACACCACAGTTCACAAGTCAGGCTAACAGAGACACATCTCGAGAGCTAAGTATTACAGAGTTCTATCTGCCATCTTTACACTTCTGAGATATGGAGATTTTCTTGCTACTTTTTACATTTTTTAAGACCAAAAATATGTAAAGAATGATAAATACAGCACTCATATATAACTCATATATATATAACTAATTTTAGACAAAAATGTCACTAATTCTCTCGTTACAATGTGCAGTTTATCATGCAAGCAGGTGCTTAACTGCAGAGTTTAAATGCTAGTTAAACTATGCTATCATCATGGCCGACTGAACCCCTCTCATCCCTGGTTGCCCTGTCGGCCTGCCGGTCACAGTTCAGATTCGATGCCAGACCATGGGTTCCATACATGTTTTAGAACCGTACTATGAGGGATCTCTGTCAGAAACAGAGATGGGAATATTAGAGATCCAAGTGCAAGTAGTTGGGCAGTCTTAAAGTGTTCGTAGGAACACCACTAGTAACGGACAATAATCCGTAGTGGAGAAACAACTAGAAATGAAAGAACAATAAACCTCGCAATATAAACGAGGAGCTCGCTAAACGAGCAAAACAAAGGAATAAGCAATAACGCTTATCTAACTCCGTTTGTGGAGCGAACGAACAAAGAAAACCAAAACTATAAGACCCCTTTAACTGGAGTCAGCGCAGTTAGAGCGCTCGTCGGTAGAAACGGTGAAACAAAGGAAATAAGCAGACACGCTTATCTTACTCCCGTTATTGGAGTGTAATGAAAGGAAACAGAACTCAAAAGACCCAAACTTATCTTGGGTAAGAGCACTCGTAAGTTAGAGTACAAAACGAAAGAAACGAGAAAGCCTCTGCTCTGAACTGAGAGCCAAACGAAACTTTCTTACTTCCTACAAACCCTACTTTCTAAACCCTTTCTTTTTAGACTAGCTTTCTAACCAATTTCCTATACCTCTTTACCGGCTCGAATGCTAAGTGGAATAACATAGAAGCGACGAGAGAGGCCGGAAGCGGGGTATAAGTAGTGAGCGGAAATACCTACCAGGTGAACTCACTAATGACAAGGTGAAAGCAAAACCCGTGACGGAACACAGGAAAATCCGATAGACTACCGGTAAACGATAAAAACGAATAAGGCGACGTAGAGATAAGGGAAGAAAGGTCAGATCCATGACACGTACCTTAACGGTGAGCCGCCCAGCAGGCCCCTTCAGCAAAGATTTTAAGCGAGTATTTTCCTGAGCTTGTTGAGCCAACATAAAGGAAACTGTTGTTTAGTTAGTGAGAGTTAAAACAAGTAACATGGCCTTAAATGTAATCCTTAAATTTACTCCTCAAATTTGAGGAAGAAGTCTTACAGTGAGTAAAAACCGCAGTTTCGGGAATGCATTGGCTAAATCTAGGTTAGGTGCAAAATAATACGTGTGAAGATATTTTGACATCACAACATTGCTTTGCAAGACTTGGTGTGTGACAGATTGTTTTAAAGAAGGGCCCAGGAGAACCAGTGCATGTTGCGACAGTATAAAAAGGCTGGATTTCAGAATATCAATATGTTTCACTGATTTCTGAGAAAATGACACATCTGTCAGATACTCTGCCAAACCCGAGGCTGGATCCCAGGGGCTTCAATCTTAAACACACTCCCAAAAATGCTGAAAGTTGACCATGGTGGCAGTGACAGGTAATGAACAACTTAAAGATGGTTCTTCCTCATGCCTCATGAAAAAAGTTTGGAATATGTGCGCAATATAAAGCCAAACTACCTGACTAAGGAACATGCACACACACACGCACACACACACACACACACACACACACACACACACGTACAGCACACACACACACACACACACGTACAGCACACACATGTCTCAGAAGACTAGGTCACATTACTTTATGCTTCTTGCAGAGATCACTCTCTTTTTCTCTTTTTCATTTTTCAGTCATTGTAAACTTGTACGCATTGAATAAGACATTTAAAAAATACTTTGGGAAAATGTCATGGCTTAATGAAGCGAAAACAATTTCACTGTTGAAAGCTTTCATAAACTGATGTACCAAATGCATTGTTTCATGCATAAACCCATTATCTCATTAGCATTACTTTTGTAAATCTAACTGAATTAAAAAGAAAATTCACTTCTTTCAGGCATTTTCAGCTATTGTCTTTCCTGTACTCACAATATGTGTGTGCCAAAAGGTTATTCATACATCTAGCTCTAAACTAAGTTATTATGTAATGGAGCAAATTGATAAATACATATTTTCGCATGTTTATTGGAATACAAATGTCATATAAGGCCTGTTGTTCTTTTAACATATCTACAATGATGTCCAAAACTGTCTTCCCATTTTTTAAACTAATACTGCTCCTCTCATTGCCATGCAAATGAACACATGGTATCAGACATGTCATGGAGCTGGACTGAATATTTTTATTAAGCAACTTGAGGTATTCCAGGGACCTTTTTCATCATTATTCATTAAAAAAAATATTTAAAGAAATACATTATAAAAAAAAAATTTTCTCCCTATTTGGAATTTCTAACCATATTGATTTATCAACCTCGTCACTAATTTTGGGGATCTGAGCTGAGCTGACAGTCTCCACTTCTATTTTCTCCTCAGTCCAGGGCTAGTTCTAGCCATCGCTACCTACCCAAACCCCGCGATCTCTCTTCTGGCAGCACAAAGTCTAGGGCCCGCCTTGCCTCAGTCCACATGATCAGCTGAACTGCCTTTGCATCAGAGGAAACAGGGCATGAAATTGCCTTTTTCACCCATTGGCCAGAGTGGCTTGCGGATTCTAAAAATCACCAGCCATTTAAAAAAATTTACCAGCCACATTGCCTTTCACAATATAACACAACCTGGTTGGTTACTGGCCAAAGTGGCTGCTGGAGTAAAAATCTTACCAGCCACAATCAAAATTTTACCAGATTTTGGCTGGTGGCTGGTGTTAATTTCACACCCTGGAAACCACTATGTGTAGCTGGCTCGGGCAGATGGCAGTGTCCAATCGAACAGCAGAATCACTTGTGCTCAATGAGACAAGAACAATCCCACCAACCGAACTGTACCACTTTGGACGATGTTACAGCCTGTAATATGGTTAGATTTTTATACAAGACCGCAGGGTGCATGAAACACAAAAACAAATCTTTTAGCAGGATTAGGCACCTTGCCACTGTAAACTCTGTTGTGTAGAACCTCAGGAGCATAAAGGATTTAAATATACATTACCTGAAAAAGGCACAGGAAAGTGTAATATTTTATTTGAAATGTTTGCTCAAGGCATTTGAGGGAATAAAATATGATAGAACTGAAGAAACAGTTCTTGTACAATTTTTGAAAGTCTATGTATTTTTCTTTTTGGTTAAGTACTCTCTTTGATTTCTCTTTTTTAAGTAAACATGGCAACAATTCCCTTGTTTAATTTTCAAACGCTCATTCGCATGTTTGTGAAAAGTTTACATTAATTAAAATTTCCTGTCACACATACACATTAAATGAAAACTGGCAGGGAGAGAAGGGTTGTTCTCATGCAGGGCTCTCAAATATATGAACCAATTACATAATTAACACAACTTAATCTAAGGGCAAATATGTTTTTATAACATATGGGACTTTTTCAAGCCTGAGCCAAAATGTACTTTTGTCGCCTAATTGCATGAGATCTGTGGTCGGTCTCTACTTGCATCTATCTTTCTAATTCTCTTACATTGTTTCATTTCCGCTCTTAATAATGTGAGCTCAGCATCTTAATGGCTCTGTGCTGTTGACTAAGGTATTAAGGTCTGAAGGAAGAAGAGAGGGCTTTCCTGATTGGATAGACAGTGCCCGTGCCTCAGTTTCATTGGTGATCTTTGTTGTAAGGCGGCGCTTAAGCGGACATTTTCAGCTTAGGGTCTCTAGTTTGGGTCTCTGGTCCAGTCTGATGAACCTTTTGCACTTGTGAGGCATAAACCTCAAATCGACCTGTAAAATCGTAATAATCCATGCATGCTTGGATAAATAAACGACGGTAATGTTGTAATTAAAGACTCTGTGCTTATATATTGGCAAGGAAATGTGACGTTTCTGTCTTAAGCTACCACTGCAGCTGAACCCTGGATCACAGATTAAACAGGGCTTCAAACAATCATTTCTAAATAAAGGAATACACTGTGGCATTGTTAATGGAAATTTCTGTACCCAATAATGATTTGGCCAAATTAATTATTATCTGTAATCCCATTCTTTCACCTCTTTGATTGCTTTTTAAAAATCCCATATTTAAATATAATGCCCACATGGGTATTTTTCTTCTTAGATTTTCTCAGACATTGGTAAATGTCATGCACTTATTCCCCTCCAGTTTAGACAACCCCATAAGAAAAAGATTTTCAATGCTAACTTGTCACATGCTGTTACTACATAATTTTGTGTACATGTGTGTGTACACAGTACATACATGTGTGAATGTGACTCTTTTCAACAAGCAAGACTGTTTCTGTGCTTGTGTAATTATTCTCAAAAGCGAATGATTTCTAATTGCGGTTCTAATAATCGTAGTGAATCCACACATATGCGCTAATGGAAAGGGAATATTACAAAGATTAGGAGGCTTCAATGCATTGCCAATTAAACTCATCGGTCAAGAAGAAGTGAAGCCTGATTCGTGGATAAACCGAGCCAATAAACGACGTGTGTCCTGACAGAGAACTCTCAGTTGGAGTAATATTGAGACTGACTGTAATCATTCTGTCATTGCACCAGCCGCCCTTCAAAGATTCTGGAACACATTCAAGTCCAGTGACAATGCAGTAACGAGTCTGTTTTCACTCTCAAAAGAACTATGGATTTAAAGAATGTACGGCTCATTAGCGATTCAATATCTTCCATTATGAGATTGGGCTCTTGGTTGACAGGTATTTACATGTCCGCTTGTGTTGCATTTTGGCCCTGTGGTTTTTTTGTCCCAGAATTCATAATGGATGGATGGATACTGTGTGGATGGTAGATCAGGTCTAGGTGGCATGTGATGGGGTGAGGTGGTTAGATAATGGATGGATGGATGCTGTGTGGATGGTAGATCTGGGCTATGTGGCATGTGATGGGGTGAGGTGGTTAGATAATGGATGGATGGATGCTGTGTGGATGGTAGATCTGGGCTATGTGGCATGTGATGGGGTGAGGTGGTTAGATAATGGATGGATGGATGGATACTGTGTGGATGGTAGATCAGGGCTATGTGGCATGTGATGGGGTGAGGTGGTTAGATAATGGATGGATGGATACTGTGTGGTTAGATAATGGATGGATGGATGCTGTGTGGATGGTAGATCTGGGCTATGTGGCATGTGATGGGGTGAGGTGGTTAGATAATGGATGGATGGATGCTGTGTGGATGGTAGATCTAGGCTATGTGGCATGTGATGGGGTGAGGTGGTTAGATAATGGATGGATGGATGCTGTGTGGATGGTAGATCTGGGCTACGTGGCATGTGATGGGGTGAGGTGGTTAGATAATGGATGGATGGATGCTGTGTGGATGGTAGATCAGGGCTACGTGGCATGTGATGGGGTGAGTGGATGGTAGATCTGGGCTATGTGGCATGTGATGGGGTGATGTGGTTAGATAATGGATGGATGGATGCTGTGTGGATGGAAGATCAGGGCTATGTGGCATGTGATGGGGTGAGGTGGTTAGATAATGGATGGATGGATGCTGTGTGGATGGTAGATCAGGGCTACGTGGCATGTGATGGGGTGAGGTGGTTAGATAATGGATGGATGGATACTGTGTGGATGGTAGATCAGGGCTACATGGCATGTGATGGGGTGATGTGGTTAGATAATGGATGGATGGATGCTGTGTGGATGGTAGATCTGGGCTATGTGGCATGTGATGGGGTGAGGTGGTTAGATAATGGATGGATGGATGCTGTGTGGATGGTAGATCAGGGCTACGTGGCATGTGATGGGGTGAGGTGGTTAGATAATGGATGGATGGATGCTGTGTGGATGGTAGATCTGGGCTACGTGGCATGTGATGGGGTGAGGTGGTTAGATAATGGATGGATGGATGCTGTGTGGATGGTAGATCTGGGCTATGTGGCATGTGATGGGGTGATGTGGTTAGATAATGGATGGATGGATGCTGTGTGGATGGAAGATCAGGGCTATGTGGCATGTGATGGGGTGAGGTGGTTAGATAATGGATGGATGGATGCTGTGTGGATGGAAGATCAGGGCTATGTGGCATGTGATGGGGTGAGGTGGTTAGATAATGGATGGATGGATGCTGTGTGGATGGTAGATCAGGGCTATGTGGCATGTGATGGGGTGAGGTGGTTAGATAATGGATGGATGGATGCTGTGTGGATGGTAGATCAGGGCTACGTGGCATGTGATGGGGTGAGGTGGTTAGATAATGGATGGATGGATGTTATGTGGATGGTAGATCAGGGCTAGGTGGAATGGGATGGGATGAGGTGGAGTAGTTCACAAACTTGGCTTTTAGCCAGGCAGTTTCAGGGTTGATTAGCAGATGGACTAATCCCATTTTACCCTGAAGGTACTTATGCTAAATTGCTTCAGTAAAAATCCAGTGCTATAAATGTATAAAAAGTAAAAATGTCAACTGCCTAAGTCCCCCCGGATGAGGGTGTCTAGTAACAGGCATATAAATTGTAAATAATTAAAAAGAAAACTTGTTTGAAATGGCTTCTTGCTGCCCATCCCATTACACAAGGACATCAAAACCGCAGTATAAACAAGCTAAGCGATATCAAGGACTGTTTAATATGATAACGTCCCTGATATTACTTTTCAGTATTTACTTTCCTGGAGGCCTGGCTCAGGGCTGCGTACTGCACATAGCGCACATAATACACGTTGTCTGTGTATTTATCTAGATGTTTAATGATTCGAGCTCAAGGATGTAATGTACACTCAGTGCTCCACCCAGGTTGTGAGTCTGGAAGCTTCTGGAAGCTTCCCAGACAACTGTTTCAACCTTGACGCCCAGCCTCGTTGCAGTCCCAAGGCAAATTCTCTGTCCCCTTTGTCATGCAGACATTACCAAAGACTTTCCTGTTACTACAAAAAAAATAATTAAATGGCATGCCCTCAGATTACAATAAATACCTTTTTAAAATTGATACTGCTATGTCTGAAAAAAATATGACTGCTGCATAATGGTGCACATACTGCACATACAGGATGATAAGTGGGCCAGGGAAAAAAGTACTGTGTGGAACAGAATTAGAAGGTACTTAAACTCAGGGATTCATTTTAAAGAACAGACTGGGGCAGCCGGGTGGCTTATCCTGTTAAGGCACTGTTGTAGTGCACAGATTGGCAGATTGGCGTCAACCAGGGAAGGCGGTTTTTTCAGTCTGGGAGGACGGTCTTTCATGGCGCACCAGCGACCCCCCACTGGTTAAGCTGACCTGCAAACGGTGGTGTGACAAGTAGCAGTGACCGTCTGACATCACATGCTTCTTAGGAGAGCCCATCCTTTCTGCGCTCTCCCAAATCGATAGAGGAGGTCGCAGCAATGAGCGCTGATATGTATACAATTGGGGAACAAAATGCTAAATTCAAAAGCATTCATTCAAAAAAAGACTATTCTGCAAATATAATTGTAGCATGGTTAATTAAATTATTCTGCCTAATGCAACATAGAGTGTGCAATATTAAAACACTGACAGTGGTGTGAGCATTGCACTGGCTGTGCACCAGGAGGGGAGGCAGACGCACGTATGGTGAAGTGTTTACGTTTCTCAGTGACTGGGATATGCTGAAGACATCGGTATCAGCGACGGTATCGCAGGCGTGCAGTGTCAGGGCCATCGAGTTAAAAACGCTCAAATGAGCTTGCGAAGGCCTCCACTGTAGATGGTGACATCACTCCCTAGAGCATAAATAAGAGTGCTATTTGTTTCCATAGCTGGGGACCTTGGTTGTTAGTGTAGCGAGCTAATCTTATTGCTTGTGCTATGCAGACAGAGTGGGATGAGGTTGGGAACCTGCAACAGACCTGCCTTCTGTTACACAAGCATTCCCTTGATAGGACTACAAGGATGTCTATGGTGTAAAATGGATGACATAATAAACAATGTCTACGCACACTTAAGTGCATTTATGTATTTATGATTTATTTATATATGTCTTTCAGATGCTGGGGCAACAGTCGTCTAGTCACTAGGGCAACTAACAGACTAACATTCGTCTAGTCACTTCCTCTGCACTGTCTAATCTAAACGCTGCTCTCCGGCTATCAAAGAATTGTGTATGTTGAAATTCTGCTGTGAGTGTACGTCGGAATGATATGTAGAGGTAATATGTTTGTGTGTGCCTTTGGCATTTAAACAGATCATGTGTATAATTCACAGGGCGATGGGAGACATCTGCTGTCCACCAATTATAATTATTCCCCCATTATAACCCACCACTTCCAAAGTCACCAAATGACAGTGCCCCTCTCCACACGCAAACAGACAGACGCCTGCGCGCACACACACACACACACACACACACACACACACACACACACACACAGAACTTTGCCACTGAATCAGGTTGTTTGATTTTGGAAAGGATGTTACAGCGATCAATGGTCTTCTATTTTTCTTTTTAATAGTTAATATACACATCCTTTTGAAGGTATATATTCTAATTCATTACTCTCGCTTACTGGGCACAGCGAAGGTTATTACTGCATACTGTACAGCTAAAGTAATGCATGAGGGTTATTATTTTTAGGCCTTTATTACTTTCCATAAATCTGAACTTGTACAGCCATATGACCTAGACTATAACACATTTCACACTGGAATGAGCAGCATGCCGTACAGTGGTTAGGCGCGGTAGACCTTACGCAGGGGTCATGGGCAGTGTACCCTTGATGATGGTAGTGTACGCCAATACTTCTAGTAGTCATGGGCGGAGCCAGATTTCAAGCGGGAAGGGGTTCATCTTCATGAAGATGGTGAGATGTTGTGAATTGCTGGGAAACTTGAATCAATGAATCAAATCAACAGGGGGTAACTGAATTCTAACTTGAGATGTGTGTGGTGGGGTGGGTGGGTGGGATTGCTTCACTGGACCCTCCCCCCCCTCTAGATCCCCTATAGTACTGCAGAAAAAGAATGTGTACAGCCTAGTAACTTGTCCTGGATGAGGACTTTAACATAACACATGATTTACATTGTGGTAGCTGGTGATCATAGGAGTGGCTGTGTTATTTTGTTATGACACCACCGCAGAAAATCTTTTCACCTAGCACGACGGGCTGCGCCCATTCCTCCCACCCACAATTCCCTGCTGCAATCACAAACACATAGTTACGCTGAAAGTGTGCGTTTTCAAGCACGGCTGTCAGACTCAGTTTCTAGAGGGCTAGTATGAAGGGTTCGTTTATTTATTTATTTTATTTGTTGCTGTACGTTTTCTAACGTTTACTCTACTCACCCTTTTATTTTTTGATAAAACAATTGTATGCCTTAAAGCCCTGTACAGAGACATTTTACTTTGGTCTATTTTGGCATAATCACCAGCATGAATGTATACACAGCGAATTAACTAACAGTGTCAATTAAGCCAGAGTACTAATTAATAGTCCTGTTTATCACACCGCAATATCTCCATTGAACCCTGGAGTAGCTTCCACCTTAAATGTGGAGCATTTTACTGCAGCTCAGAAAACGAGTTGTTAAAAATTTGTTGTGACTGGACAATCTCTCTTTGGGATTAATAAAGGCTTTAGAAGGAGATTAACAGACCAAGCGAGTGGTCTGTTTGTATTAGAATAAGGAGGTTTATGGGCCTGTCTAGAGTTAACTCTGAGGGAAACTTAAAACATATTTATGAAATGCCAACCAAAGTTGAATCAGGACTTAGCTATAAGAACAGTGCCCTCTGCTGGCCTGGTGTCTGAGGCTTTGCGCAAGCAGGTTTACAGGCACTGGGATGAGATTAGCCGTGAGCTATTGAAGTCTGATACAGCAGCACTGCTCCACGGAGCAGCTAGACATGGTAACAGGCAGAGCTGTGTCTGAGCATCGATAAATTTGATTTGTCTGCACACTGGAGGGAACAGGATGGATTTATTAGTCCTGTGGAGGTTACCTCTGACTGGAACACAAGTTCACAGCAGGACAGAGGTAGAGAATGGGATGACTGACAGGTCTTTTGATTCATTTTTAACTATTGAAGCTTGTAAGGAACACTGCATACAAATTGCTGCTGTAATCCAATATGAATGAGCCAGTGATGTTGCTCATAGTTTCTCACAGGAGGAGGAAGGAGCAGTGATGTTGCTCATAGTTTCTCACAGAAGGAGGAAGGAGCAGTGATGTTGCTCATAGTTTCTCACAGGAGGAGGAAGGAGCAGTGATGTTGCTCATAGTTTCTCACAGAAGGAGGAAGGAGCAGTGATGTTGCTCATAGTTTCTCACAGAAGGAGGAAGGAGCAGTGATGTTGCTCATAGTTTCTCACAGAAGGAGGAAGGAGCAGTGATGTTGCTCATAGTTTCTCACAGAAGGAGGAAGGAGCAGTGATGCCTATAACTATATTGATGATGATCATTTTGTTCATCATTTTGAATGAAATGGATTTATTTCCATAGATTAATTAATTCACTTTTTTGTGGATAGCTCCCCCCCCCCCCTCCTCAAACAGCATTTAAAGCTCCATGATTACCACAAAATTGACTCCCTTAGTAACATGCTTTTTGCTTTAACAACTGTTTTAATTTATTTGCCGATCATCATCACCGTATTGACAAACTGCACCTTGCATTAGATGAAATCTGAATTTCCATATACAGGTATGTATTATATCTGCATGGAGCACTTTGTAATCATTAGATTCCAGAGGGAAATGCTTCTCAGTGCCGGGCTTTCCTTATTCTGACTACAGCTTCTCACTCTACCCCCCTACATCAGCCAGACATACCCGCACTAGCCAGCACTGGCAGTTCTACAGGGGAAATTATAACTCTACAGTACCTGGTGCACCAGGGCATATGACTGAAGGCCCTTTCCTGGATAGGAAACTAAACTATCAGGGAAGTGGTGTTATTTTTTTCACTTTCATATTTCAGACAAAATAGAGCTTAGGTCAAACTTAGTCCCTGCTTCATATTGTACAGACAGCAGGCATAGTGGCAGTAGAAGGAGCAGAAGACGCAACATTCGTAAGCTGGGAGAACTGGCTAATGGTAATTAAAATATGAGCCTAACCATGTGCTCCACGGACCGTTTATGCACAAGACCTGCAAGTTAGCTTCAACCGATTTTTACATTATCCACACTTCCCGTTACTTGTAGGTAAAAAAAATCACACTCCAGAGATCACACCCTACTGTTCTCCGAGTGGCTCAGAGGTCAGAGACAGTTTGCGGATGGCTGCCGAATATTTTACAGCAGGGGCCTCAAACTCCAGTTCTGGAGGGCCACAGTGTCTGCTGGTTTTTGTTGTGTTTCGGTATGAGTGATTCTTTTAAGTCTTTGGTTGGCTAAAGAGTCCCCACACAACTTGTTTTCAAGGCCTTAACTGGCTGCTGATTGAAAAGAAATGACAAATACCTGCAGACACTGTGGCTCTCCAGAACGCCCCTGTTCTGCAGCATGCATTGTTTTGGGGGAGAAGGGCCTTTTCAGGATTGGATGGATTTTCAGTGACAAGTCCACTATCTGCTCACCTATTAGAAGCTCAGCCTGTTGTGGCTTGTTGTTTTATACGGCTATTCTTTTCTTTTATTTGTGGAAGGATCCAGACAATTTCATTTCTTGAGTGTCCATAAAGGTGAAGCAGTATATTAAATGACTGGGAAAAAAAGAACTACCTGCTCACTTCCTTTTCCTGATGTCCATGTTGATTTATTGCATTTCTGAGACAAAGGTTTCAACATGCAACTTTGCAGACACATAAAATGCACTCAGAACCATAAAAACTACTACTCAACAAAATTCTGTTTATGAAAGTAACGTCAGCTCATATTGAATAAGGCCTGTGGCGGTAGATTCTCTGAACACAAGACTGATTATAGTCTTATTTTTACCCAAGGCAAGGCAAACTGAACCCATTTCTTTCGCTTGAAGAGTGTTGCCTTTTTGGAGATGAACACTTATTTGATTTACTGATCTTGGAATGTTTTTTCATAAACCTGTTATAGTAATGCTATTTGAAGTATTTCAAACAATGTATTTACTGTGACATATCCAGAATAACACCAACATACATAATTATGGCTTGGAAATAGCAAATAAAATCATTTATTTTTATCATTATTATTATGACAGCTGACCAGCCAATAATAAATAATTATTAACCAGATGGGCTGTATTGTCTGTATTGAGAAATGCTCTAAAAGGAGGGTCTATTTTAAAGTAAAAATGTAACTGTTCCCATCGGTGAAATGTTCTGTATTCTAATGCAGTGGTTCCCAACCCTGGTCCTGGATTACCCCTGTGTATGCTGGTTTTCGCTCCAACCACAATTGCAATACCAGAATTTTAACAAGCTGTTAATTTTTCTTAATTCGGTGTTTTTAATGTTTAGAGGGATTATTTACCCTCTGAAGCCACATTACGTTAGCATGAAGGAGTCCAATATTCACATTGTGCTGTATTGTAAACAATTAAAAAGAGGTAAAAAAATTTTAACTGATCAAATTAAAGACTGAGGTGAATCATTAGGCTCATAATTGATGAAATGGCCACTAAAACTAACCGTAATGAAGAATTCAAAGACAAAGCAAATGATAACGAGCCAAACCTGCATTGTGTTAACAAGTTTAAAGAAAACATTATGAAGGAACCTAAACTTCTGTTCAATTACCTAATTAGGAGCCTATTCACCTCAGTTGTTACCTCTTCTTTGTAACTGTTTGCAATATAACACAATATGCATAATGAACATGGGGATTTTATTCTTCATGGCATGCATAGCTATTGCTAACATAATGTGGCTTAAGAGGGTAAATAATCCCTCTAAACATTAAAAACACCCAATTAAGAAAAATGAACAGCTTGTTAAAATTCTGGTATTGCAATTGTGGTTGGAGCGAAAACCAGCATACACAGGGGTACTCCAGGACCAGGGTTGGGAACCACTGTTCTAATGCTTACATCAAAGTCATATTGCCTTTTAAAAATCCTTGACTAGAATTTTATTTTTGAGTTTTGGTTTGTGTCTTTAAAAGTACGAAGAGAAAAAAGGAAGAAATTGTGCCATCATATAGCAAGCAGGGATAATCCATAATGTGTGCACCATCAGTGCACTTTCAGCCATTATTACATCATTGACCACTGACAGTAAAAAGGACAGCCTTGTATGGCCTTCAAAGTTATAAAAATAATGTGTTTCACATTATAGAATGTGTGACCTATCTACATTACTGTAGCGGTGCAGCTGCCTAATGTACTAGCACTCTCCTTGAGGAGGATGCCAGGTGGTTACCCACAATTCATCTCTTTTAATGTTGAGTGCCAGGGGGTACCACAATCTTAAATGTTCAGTGTTAATCCAGCTCTTAAGAGTTTATCTGAGGAGAAAACTGGGATAAACGTGTACTCCATCAGAGTTGATTTAAAACTGACCGTATTGCTCTGAACTTTTAAAAGTTTTGAAGTGACCTACCTGAGGACTGAAAGCACAGCCTTGCAGGATCCGTCAGACACCACCCGCCGTAAGTCCGCTGAACGAGTTACCCATCTTCCTGTACGGGATTAACAACAATTATTTCTGGAACATTCCATTAAAAAAATAATAAAAAATAAAAAAATTCCAGCAAGCAACAGAGAGCTACTCCTGGGGTGACATTTGTTTTGGGAATTGGCTCTGGAATTAGAAGCCTGTTTGTTCACAGTCATGATTCATGACTGGCGAGAGGAGACCGCACTGTGTTTGTCCTCAAGCTACTCGCATGATCCTAGCAGCACAAGCAAATTGCCCCCAGCTGGGAGTGACAGTGACACAATGCTACCAGCTGGTGCTGCATGCTCTCTTTTTACAAAAGCAATCAGCGCTCCCGTCTGGTACAACCGTTCTGACATTATTCTTTCCTCAGACTACGCAGACACGGGTCGGACAGAGCTTACCAAAACTATTGGGTGTTTACGCTCCCATGTGTGAACATCTTCGGAAATGTCATTTGAGGAATGCATTATATCTGGAAGAATGGTAAGGGTCAAATGAACTATGCTGTAAAACTTTTAGTCATATTTCCCTTTTTTTATTTCAGACATTTTTATTCCATATCTCTCCGACAATGGGTATTTAAACTGTATTTCCGTATGGGTTTTTTCCTCAGAGCTGTGAGATATTGTATACCCAGAAATGGATAAGACACGATGCTGCCTGGAAATAGTTTTGTTTTGGTGGGTAATTTGATTCCACAGATGAAAGCTGTTAAGGCTTGTATTTATTCGGCAGCATTGCTATGGCATGCCACACACTGCTACCACAAACAAACCAAATAATGGGACTTCACCAGATTCATTATTCAAACGGTACACTGCGTTTTCATTATTCATTTCACTGCAGTAGTGAACTAATATTTTGCTGGGTATTATTTTGGACGTTCATTTTTAATAAACTGTTTGCCAGCACATCTTGTTAATGTGAAAGTATTTTTCTGTCCCTATAGCTTTTCCTCATTAACAGCATGCATTTATTTAAGATGAAGGGCGGGAGATTCTGAACTCCATCTCATGTTTGGCCACAGGTCAGTGTTTGTTTTAATCCCGGAGACACATGGGGGTAATCGAGAACAGCTCTAAGATATTTCTTCTTTTTTTAAAAAAATGATAAACTACAGTATGTATCCAAAACACTGGTCCATTGTTTCTGTCTGAACACAGCCTATTAATATTAATGAATCAGACTTTGGTGGCACAGAGGAATGTTTGAAGTGAAGCTCAAAGTGTAAAAAAATTAATGTGTTTTTTGGTCTGGAAGGCTCTTGCTTTTCTCCTGTATTTTCATATCTGGGACTTTACATTTGTTTTAAAAATGCAAGAGAGGCAAATTACGGTGGTAACTTTATTTGGCCTCACATGCAGTATGGCTCCCCAAATGAAAGTAGTGCTGCTTGTTAAAAGATAAACAAACAATTAAGGTAATTCTCAGGAGGAACAATTAACGTGTCGGCCATCAATGCAGAAAGAACGCTATAAATGTGTTGTTGTCACCGCTTGTCTGTCGTTATGTACAAATCCCCGTGTGTCTTATAAACTCTCATATAAAATGGCTTCTATTACAGTGTGTCCTTTTGTTTATTGCACCATAGTCACAGATATAATAGCAGAAGCGGCCATCTCATCTTGCTTCAATTTATTTCACTTTCATTTGGGAAACGGAATGTTCTGGAGCAACTGCATGGCTATTGAATGTTCCCTAGTCATCACCAATGCAATGAAGCTAGAGCATTAACAGTGTCTAATAAATACACGCAGTGGGGGGTCCTGGGTACATGGAGTTACAGTTCAGTCTTTCTGGGAGAAATAGGCTTGATTTAGATTATTATTTCATCACTGCAGCTGGATATTTAACTTTTATTTTTTTATTTTTGGTTTGACAAATTATCCGCATTCATATCTTGTAACTTGCCTGGCTGGCACTCAGAGGTTGTCTGTTTGTGTTTGCCGCTGCCAAAAGAATACTCAACATATGAGCTTTCATATGCAGGGGAAAGGGAGGGCCCTTGTGCGGGATGCAGGTTCAGAGTGAATTTGCAGCTTGTGAAATGTCACTTAATCCCCTTGATGTTGGCGTGTATAAAAACAGCTCAGGCTACAGCTGCATGATTTAGCTTCTTTTTTTTAAAGCCGCATCTCTCAAGTCATTTCCCCTGAATTGGAACGAGGATCAATCGTATTTAAACGGCTCCAAAAGAGTAGCGAGGGTGTAATGTACGTGTAATGCGTAGCAGTGAGGGTGCTGTACTGTACAGTGCGTAGAGGTGTGGAGTGATGGGGGAGTTTCGCAATGAGGGCGTAACGTGATGACACTGGGTTTAACGCGGGTGTGATTTGTGGTGAAGTTATAATGTGCTCATCTAAGGATTCATTTTGAGTTGCATGAGTGCATTGGGTAGCATTTGAGGTGCAATGTAACCCAGAATTACCCATCTTCAAGTGAAGGTGAAGAGAGAGGGGGTGATTTTAGCAAAATAGCTATAGAATGGTTTTGATAAAATGATAAAGCTGAGAAACGGTATGTGTTATTTTGCCTTCCAAGGGATAAGGAGGTAGAATGGTTTGTTGGTCGGCGATGTGACAAGCTTTTATTTGTGTGCAGATTTGATCATAGAGAAAAACTATATTAAAGGAGAGTTCATATTTCTCATCTTTTGTGTTCTAATGCATGATATTGCATTATTCATAAACTATGCTGTATTAAAATATATATCTTTTACAGTACCTACACCATATTCAATATTGCTGTCACTGTGGTTATGAATGAATGAGTGCCATAGGATATCATTCATATTTCATATTTTTGCTATTGATTTTATTACATTTCTATTGTAACACTTACATTTTCGCAAATTTAAAATAGACTTTCAAACAGAATGTCAGAGCGTGCTGGGTCGGAGGACCAGGCACGACAGTGGGGATCTTAAAGCGATGTAAACAGCGCCACTAGAACGGAGAATGACTCCGAGAAAAACCAAACAGAAAACCAGACTGTTTTTAGGGGGAGACAGGAAAATACAGGGAGAACGAAAAACAACTCGCAGTAAGGTGAGCGAACTCGTAAACACGAGAGATGAGCAAATCCTCTCTATGGACGAGGCAATGCGATAATAAAATAATAACCCGGAGCGGTCGATAAGGCTAAAAGAGTAGGAGACTTTCTAAATAACTCTAAGACAGCCGGGCCAAGAATTCCCTCGTACGGTGAACGGCCGGGTGAGCAACCAACTGAGAGGTGTGTCCCCATTGCAATACTCGGGACCTAAGCCTCAACAGAACGAACAAGCCCTGGGGTGGGCCCCCCCCCCCCTGGGCCTGGGTCGGAGCGCAGCACCTTCTGCGCTGCTGCCTAAACGGCCCACATAACCGGGGCCACTATGTGGTCAGCGGGGATGATAGGTTCAGGGACAGGGTCCTTGTCTGAGTGGTCAAAGATTTGCTTGCTACAGGCCTCAGAAATGTCCGCGTATTGCTGCGGCACGTTAACCGGCAATGGAAATTGAAGAGCCCCGCCCAGCAGAGTACTCTCACAGTCTGAGATGGAATCGAGTGGTATGTCCCAGTCGATCTCAGAGTGGGAGGTTTCCTCCTCCCACAAACTGTGTCCGTCCGCAAACGAGTCCCCGGAAAGACTCTCCCTGGTGTCTTGAGACGCCACCACCAAATCGTGAACACCTCAAGGAGCACTTTCCACCTCCTGCTCGCTATCCGAACAAGAATCGGGGTAAAAATTGGGAGACCCTCCTGAAGTGACTGATCTGTCTTTAAAGCAGTGAGATCTGCACTGGCGACCCCACTGGAGAATAACCACCCCATCTGCCCCCCAGTCAATATAAGGCTTATGCTGAGCCAGCCACGAATGGCCCAGTACTAGAAGGTATGTGGGTGAATCCACAAAAAAAAACTGGATCGACTCCATATGGCTAAGATACGAGACGGCCATGTTTAAGGGAATCGTGACCCGACAAATGGTGCCCGTGCCCAAAGGGCGGCCGTCGAGAGCCGTTACTAGCTGTGGGGAGGGAAGGGAGAGTGGGAATTCCCTGCTCCTTGGCCCACTTAATGTCCATGAAGCATTCAACCACCCGGGAATCTATAAACGCATTACAGCTGGTCGAGTGCTTCTTCTAGAGCTGGACTAGCAATTGGGTTCGAGGAGCGGTGTCATTGAGTCTCACTAGGGACCTTGATTTCCCTAGCGAGACTCCCCTTTTCCTGCTAGTTTGGGACACTGGTCTCGGAGATGACTCGCGCGTTTACAGTAACGACACCAGGTAGTTTTGGAATCTCGTATTGCTGCCCCATCCACCTGCACGGGCTCCTCCAAAAAGGAGGAAATGGGATAATAAAATAATAACCCGGAGCGGGCGATAAGGCTCCGAGATAAAGAACACATAGAGAAATAGTAATAAACAGAAAGAACCTTTCGCTCTCTATAAACAAAAGCAATCTAACAGAGAGGTAAAACAGGAAAGGCGTAGAGAACTGTCTCGGCCTAGAGAGACAGATAACGCAACAGAAAATAAAGGCAGAAGATTGTAGGAGACTTTTAAAATAATTCTAAGACAGCCGAGCCAAGTCCCCCGTTGCGTCAAAAACTTTGTGTTTAAGGCAATGAGGTCAGCTCGATCTGTCTGTCTTGTACCGTACCGGCGTTCTGTGTCAAACAAAAGACAATATGGAAGCGTAGAACAAAGAAGACGCGAGGTTTAAATAAGGAGTGGAAATTCGGCGCAGGTGAAAACACTGAGTAGCAGGACAAGCAAAAACAGGGGACGGATAACAAAAACCAAAAGAAAGAGGACGCTACACAAGCGATCCACAGAGAAGTGGCCAATTAAGGAAGAACAGCCTGAGAAACTATGACACAAAAAGTACAAAATTGTTTTTGCAAAGATGCTTGTCTCAGTGCATAAAGACTATCCTCATAATGTTGCCTGCCACTTTCACCCCAAACATACACTGCCGCCCAAACATAAAGCAATGGGTACTCCCATTGACATAAAATAGGATGTAAATCCTGTACCGTTACTAGTTATGTTTGAAAATATGGTGGCTTACCTTGGGCAATGTCATGATGTTTCAAGTGAGTTATTACGATTTTATGAATTGTTCACCTTTACTAGGAATTTTGAGGCTTAAAATGTATGGGAATCTTTTAGTGTCTCAGTGCTGTGAACCAATATTAGTATTTATAGATGGGGTGCAAAGATATGATTTTGATGTATGTGTGTGTGAGTGTGTGTGTGTGTGTGTGTGTGTGTGAGTGTGAGTGTGTGAGAATGTGTGCGACACCACAATGTTTGCAATATTGCTTTCTGTGTTTTCCCGAAAGGGCAAATGTAATCCATTTTCCCAGTTCTCAATCTAAAGCCTAGCACTTTCAGTTAGGGAGTGAATGTGCCTGGTAGGACGTTGACTCAGTGTGACGGTGGTGACATTGAGGCAAGCACGACGCA
Organism: Ilyophis sp. 1 JC-2022; assembly: GCA_022702515.1. Lineage (NCBI taxonomy): Eukaryota > Metazoa > Chordata > Actinopteri > Anguilliformes > Synaphobranchidae > Ilyophis > Ilyophis sp. 1 JC-2022. Next base: position 120,650,409 of record CM040403.1, read on the forward strand.
AAGGTCACATCCGCTTAGCAGTCCCATTCAGCTTCAGAAGGGTGGTGCAGTGAGAGCCGTGCCTCTTTGGAGAGACTTGTGTAATATCTACATCACTTCCTCCCACATCTGTTACCTGCAAGCATCCCAGCCTACTTCAGAAAAAGATAAGAGGCTACTTTTTTGAAAATGTGGGTGTGTTTTTTTGATGCATATAAGACACTTTTGCCTCTCAGGGTATGAGTAGGTTTGCTAGGCCATGTTATAAATAGACCCTTCATCTCAATGCAATATGACAACTTGCTATCCAGATCTTCAACCCTCCCTATAGTATGGTAAATATGTATGCTGTGTTTTTTTAAGGCTGCATATATTATGGCCTTGTAGACACAAGTACAATAAGCTGGTGTTAAATTCAGTCACTGGAATCTTAACAATTCCAAGGTGGCCTTAAAACCAGTACACTTCCCATGAAAGTTTAACGTAAAGATGTAGAATACCACAAGTTCAATTTAATCAAAAGAACAATACTCAAAAATGGTTTGTCAAAAAGTGTGTACACAAATGATTCACATCGTAGATTAACAGTATGAGTAGTAAATGAAGACATACAGTGCAGTCCATAAGTATTTGGACAGTGGCACAATTTTTGTTGTTTTTGGCTCTGTACTCCAGCACATTGGATTTGAAATGGAACAGTGACTATGAGGTTAAAATGCAGACATTCAGCTTTAATTTGAGGGTTTTTACATCTATATTGGGTCAACTGTGTAGCAATTGTAGCCATTTTTATACATAGCCCCCCCCCATTTTAAGGGACCAAAAGTAATTGGAAAAATTAACATAAACTTAAATAAAGTCAATATATTTAATATGTGGTTGCATATCCTTTTGTATGCCATGACTTCCTGATGTCTGTGACCCAACAACATCAAAAGACTCTTGATATCTTATTTTCTAGTACTCTTACAAGGGATACTGTAAGCTCTCAGCATTTGAATGGATCTCTATGGGAATTGGGGGGTGGGACTAGATTAAGTTGTAAATTACACTGGAGCAGTATGGAACACATGGTTGGCTAAATGGCTGTAGGTCCTCAAGGGTCTGAGGTATCAAACGAGCCTCAAACCATCACTCTGCTGCCAGATATTCAGTAGGGATAAAACCCAGCATACAGCAGTGTTAGGGCGGACACAGTACAGATTGTCAACCCCCAGGGCTTCGAAACCAGTTTAAACCTGGCTTGGAAGCCAGAAACACTGTTAAAAGATGTGCCCGCAGTAATGTCTTTCGAGTGCACCATCTCACACACATAGTGTATTTTGGTCATGAAAATAATGAGTCCTGTATTTTATTCCTGTGCATGTGTGTGGGTGACAGTTTCATTCAATGGTCTAATGGAGTGACAAAACCTGGGGGCCTTCATGGAGCCACTTAATGCGTTTCCACCCTGTTCTCGGGCTATGGGCTCAGTAATTCTACTGAGACAATACACTTTCTGGGCACGGCGATCAGTCTATGTGGCCAAAAGTAAAACAAAAATCAATAAACCATAAATGAACTGACAGTGGCTCTTATTTACATCAGCTCAAATGCACACCATGCTATTCTCCTCGCGGTCAGGGTCCCAGATGCCGGATGATTTGTTTACGCGAAGCTCAGACATATCCCGGCTGTCTGGCTACCCCCACAGAAACAATATAGATTAATGAGACAAAACCTGATAATAAAGTGCTCAGACGAGTTGTCTGGGTAGCAAAAGGAGGCTGTCAGGAATTCATGAGTCTAAAACAAGTCAATGCTGCTGCTCAGATTGAATTTAGACGCCGGAGATACAGCACTCTCCGCTGAATCGTAATTATACACAGTATAATCTTTCTGTTCCTGTCATAACATTCATAAAATGTGAGATGAACACATGTTCCTGTGTCCCAACTTCCACTGCCGGGCTGTCAGGTCACTCGTGTGCAGTCCAGGCCAAGGCTAAAATGAATCCATGTTGTATCATGGACTGAATCATTATTTATTGTAGCTGCCTATGTTTTTTTTTGCTTTTACGGATACTGGCCTAATTAATTTGATTGTGGGCTGATGGGATACGTGCAGTTGGTCGGTCCTATCTTAATTTAATCTGATTTGTTCAAATAGCAAAGGCTTTAGTGCATTGCACTGATGCATGCGCAAAAACAAGAACCGATTACACTCTGGAGATAACCTTGAGCTTGTTTTCTTCAACTTTCACAGCGGTTCATTAATACACTTTCATAAATTGCAGCTCAAATATCTTTTCATGGATTTAGATCTAACTTGATAGTTTAATACAATAAACTTGCTGGATAGTATTGATGTACACACTACATTGCAATAGTATTACAACAAGGGATTCACACAATGTTTTAAAAAATCTATGATGTAATCATGTCAGATAGCAATCACTGTGTATTACTTTATTGAACCACGGGTGTATAAAAGTTGTGTTTGTACACTTTGTTGTCAGGATATCAGGAAAATACAGTTGCAATCAATGGGTCACAATGATCATAATAGTGATCATACCAATTCGTACACATATAGCAATGATTGCTTCATGAAGAAACATCACAGTGTACAAAATATTTCAATGAATATTTTATCTTAAGAGTCAGATAGACAGCACATTTCCTCCGGTAGGCAACACCAGGAGAGATGCCAGAGCAGTTGTCATCATAAGCCAAAGTGTAGGAGGGGAGAGCACACCCTGTCAGTGGTGCTTGGAACGGTCACTGACAGGGTGAGGTGGCGAGATAAAATAAATTAAAGAAATAGAATATGTTTAATGAACACTTAAAAGTGTAATGGGCAATTTCGCTTTACGGGCTAATAGTGAATCTTCACAACCTGAGTGCGGTTGATAAATTCGGCCCTGCCTGTGTCACAATAGTGGCAGTGCAGTCTTCCTCATTCTGGATTCTGGGTGGAGGTGCTGTCACTGAATGAATTATCGGAGTCTGCCGCTGGGGCACGTGGAGGGGGGGGCTTTAGCTGGAAGCGCAGATAATGAGAGAACTGATGATAATTTTCTCCTGCTCACTGGCTTTGGAACGGCGGAGAAATCGTTGCAGCGGAAACGTAACGGACCAGCTCGTAAAACATATTATTCCGGTGTGTGGCAAAATGCCTTCTTTTTTGAGGAGTAAGCTGCTATACACGAGGCGGGCCTCACGCACACAGCGCTATATTAAAATTGTGTAACGTACGGCTCAGTTCATCCTGTAATAAGTTCATCTTCCCCCAGATTATGTCATGTGGAATATTTCGCCATCCGTATCAACAATTTGACTGTCAGTGTTATGATTATAATTGCTATATGTTAGTGATCACATGCTGAAAGCTAGTCTGAAAGTGCTAATTTGATCAGCGGAGCACTTTGTATTAATATTTATGAGCTGTTTTGAAATAGCTGTTCCTTTCGTGTAGATTACACATAATACCAGTTTGTATTGATAATACAGTATTATCCCTCCACCAGAATTATTGGCAATCAGTTTGTCTCGTGGTAGTGCCTCACAGCAAAAAGGTTGCGGGGTTGAATCCCGGCCGGGGTATATGTTTTCCCCCTGTCTGTGAGGGTTTCCTCCCACAATCTGGAGACATGCAGGGTAGGCTAATTGGCGTTAACCTCTTTGCGCAGATGCCTAGTGGCCATGGCGATGGCGGCAAGATTTTGCTCAACTGAGACATTCATTGCTCCTGCAGTCAAACTATGAGTGGGAAAAAGAAACTCTGTGTTGTATCTTTATTAGTATACGATTCATGACAACTCTGCAGAATACGGAGTTTCTAAGTGTCACTATTCTCCCGTAGCAAGTACAGTTAACAAGCAACCCCCCACCCAGTCTTGTCTGCAACTATACCTACCCATGCGTGACATAGTGGACAATAGCGTTTATGTGTGAGATCATAAATACTATATTTTCTCATCATCTAAAATTTGTATTCCGTCATAGCAACAAGATAAACCTAACAATATACCGATCGTATGCCAAAAAAGCAGTGAAAAGCCCTGCTCACTCAAATGCAAAATAAATATGTGAAATTCTTGTGTAATGATATCACATCATTCTCCTATGAATATCTGCTACTAAATATGAAATACATATACAATCCTACCATTAGATTTACACATAGAGATGTTCCTTTCAGAATTCAGTGGTCATTTATTGTCTTGGACAATCTGTTTGAGAAATACACACCAGTTTAGAACGTTATTACACAACATCGAGCGTCTGCCTGAAACACCCCATGTACTGTACCTGCAGCTCTGAAGTATTTCATGTTATTCCGGTTTTATTCACAACTGTTTTATCCGATAGATGACAGTATATCCTTCTCAACGGCGTTTGCACAGTAAATTACAGCCCAGCGTCAGAATGTTTCATTTTATCAGTGTAGTATGACGGGAACAGCTACAGATGCAAATGCATTTGCTGATGGGGGTTTTTCGTCCTCGATATGAAAGTAGTACTTCTTTTAATATGCGGTTCGTTTCGCTGGCTACATTCGTAAAAAAAATTCCCAAAGTTTTTTTTGCATTTGTGGCACTTTATTTTGACTTTATTTTGACTATGAAAATAAACAAATCTAAGTTCGCACTGTAAATGGTACAACTGTCTTGTTTCATTTCAGCCATTTACCAAGTTTTTGTGAACAGAACACCCCCTAAATAGGTGAGAATTGACCAAATTTGCCATCTGCACAAAGGGTTTAACAGCTAAAAGAGCATACATGCTCAGACAACCTACCCTGTATAAATTAAGGTAACAGTAATAAATAAATAAATACATTTAATGTGTGTGTTCTCAGATCCCATGTTGATGGATGAGTCTGTGTGTCACCTCATTTACACCCCAGTGAAACAGGAAGTTAAGAATGACCACATAATTGTTCCTAAAAACTCAATTGTGCTTAAAAAAGTTAAATATGAATGGGAATATACTTCAATTAGGTTTTGTTTGTAACTATTGCTACCATTGGCAATAATTGTGACATGTTTTTGTTTTGAAAAAAAATATTTTTTATGAACATTTTTTTAAAGATTTGATTGTTTCAAATGTAATGCTGATAAACAACAAATACATTTTTTATAGCCTTTTTTGCTCATATTTTCCAGGGTTTCCAATCATTCTGACGGACTCTGTAAATATGAGAAACCCTTGACCTATAGTAACAATCACTGGCATCTTTATTATTCTCAGTTAATGAAGTGAATTGCCATTTACGGTTACTGTAACTCACATTAGCACTGCATATAAAGCCATTAAATGGATTTAAACTTAAACGATTTCTATTAAACAGTTTGACAAGGAATCGAGCTGCTGATGCTTGACATACTGAATAGTTTTTATTTACATTTTACATTCATGGTGATAAGACCATGTTTGTCATATTAAGTGTAGGTGGTTGGCTTTGCCATCTCTCTTCTTTATGTAGTCTATTTTATGCGTTGAATGTTTCCTCCAAATAATCAGATAATTTGTGAAGTGTCTTCTGGAGACAAGGGCGTGGACACGTAGTAAAAATGGAATGGAAATTAATTAAGCCATTATAGTCTGGAAGCGGTTTTAACAGTTGATGTGATTAACAGTCAGATGTGATTTCCACTTCACCTAAAGAGCCTGGGATTATCTAGAGCTGCAGAGCCTTTGATGATTGGCCATATCACTCCCAGAGGTACCAGCAGGTAATAATCAGCCAACCACATTCCTAAAATGTGATGTAATCACCAATCACTGGTGTCTTCTTACCGTTTTTCAGCGATATATGGTATAGCAGGGATTTTTTTTGTGTGTAATTATCTTGGTATGGATTCCATTGAGCAAGAGCCCCTACAGTATTCATTTATTGCCAAACTGAAAATAAAAATGTACATTTTGCAGTGTATTGCAGTTTGTGTCTCTGCCATTCTTTTAGTTACAAGCACTAAGGGGCATATTGTCTGTTATAATTGTAGCACTTAAGTTTAACTAAAAGCATGCTTTTCCAGATGACTGAACAATAAGTTTATCTCCATTTACAGATTGAACAGAAAGTACAGTGGTTCTGCATTGCGTTGGTATAGTATTGTCATTTGTCTCTTAGGTGGAGCATTGCTGTATTGCCTTCACTTGAGAGTTGTGCTAAATTTAGTTAGGACAGAAGTAGTATATTGGATGAAAATCAAGACTTTATGCTGTCAAAAACATGCATGGGTGAACACAGCTATGGTCTAGATGCAATGCAATTCATTCATTACTTTTTTTCTTTAACTCTGTCATATAACTTATTAGTATTTTAGTATATAAACACTAGAGAGAGATTCACGCTTGCTTCTGAATTCAAATGCACATGAATGAATCCAGGGCAGGATTTATTCACCACTTGAAACAATGAGGAAATAAAATTATAACTGTTCCACTGAGACACTAGCTCCCAGTGATATTCTGCCAGATTCAGGGAGCACTAAACTTGTTTTTATAGCTTGTAGGAAAAACATGCATTGATTTCTCAAACTTCAAATTTACAAATATGTTTTAACCACGGGATATTTCTCATAAGCTGATGTATATTTGGCAGAGCTGGTTTTTTTGAGAAATTGGCAATGGGGTTTATTTTGAGGGACAGCTTGGCTCTAACGTACTTTTGAAGGACATCTTCCTGTAATTATTTCAAGCGTAATTATGTGCTGCATCCAAAGATTTTTCTCCCCTCTAACTGAAACAAACCTTTGAAGAAAACATTCACTTTGTATTATTTAAACTGTAGTGGATTTTTTATATTTAAGACAATTCACAGTTATTTATTTAACAAATCATAAGAGTCTAGCTGAAAGAGAGGTGAAATAAATATTGAATAAAAGAAGCGGTGACATAGCAGTATCTATTCATTAAAAAAATATTTGTTCTGTCTAGTTTTTGGAAGTGGTTTCCGCCCAAAAGCTACAGGAATATCACTGTGTTAAATTATTGTTCCACCGTCATGGTGGAATTCCAGCATAGCTAGCCTTAGCGCATTATGAATGGTATGTTTTGCAGGGATTTATTTTTCTTTTGTCTGACATGGTTCAGCCAGCTTGCCTTGCTTTATCCTTTGACCGGGTCATGTGAGCTGTGACTTCATGAATGTAACTCTTCATGTCTGAAGTGGTTTCAGCAGTACGGTGCGGAATGGCAGCACGGCACCATTGCGCTTGTGGGCAGCGTTGGCAGCCATCTTCTCTGTCTGGGAAAGGTTAGTTTAGGCGGCTGATTAATGCCTTCTAAAATGGCCTTCTCCAAGACAAAGAAATCAGTGCCCAGATAATGTCCCCTGGAGCTGGGAGGCACAACTAACATTGCTTTTTTTGTTCTTTCCCCTGTGCCGCGTACAGCAGACTGATGGCTGCCAGATAAAGTAGGACTTGAGTGTACAGCATCACGCTTTAGGAGCTTAAACCTCAGGCTCCGGTAGCTCTGTGACAATGCCCAACAGCTCCAAGTGTCACACTCACAGTCGAACCTTCCGGTTGATGCGGGTTGTGGGGACGCGGTTTCTCTCACTTCTTCTCATAGAAGCAAAGGCACGGGTCAACCCTGCCTGTGGATTAGCAGCCGTGCCAATTATGAACACCGGACTCCGTTAATCCCCTTATAAAATGGATTGGAACAGCCCTGCGAAGGTTACAGATATCCTTTCAGATGCATTTCTTGAATAAAATAAGCGAGGAGTTATGAACTATTTGAATATTTACCAGCATTCTCTGATTTTGTATAAGGTAGTTACCCTGTAAACAGATTTGGTGAAGACCTTTGAAAAATGAAATTCTTTTATTCTAAGGTGTAAGATAATTTATACACATTTGTATTCTAAGATAGGTCCTCACTTTTAATTTACGCTTTAAAAATCCATCCATTACCTTGTTCGCCAATGCTATTGTGTTGGCAGTATCTTGCATTAACATTGCAACGAATTGATAAAGAAATGAAAATGTAAAATAGATCATATTAAGTACGTTCTTTATCATTGTCAGTCTCAGGACTGGCAGTGAATAATGGATCAGTTGTAAATTGGAATGCTTGAATTTGTCTGCGGGTCGCTCTGGCTGTGACCTGCTGTAGCCAGTAAGTCAGTGTTTCGGAATCCTGCTTCTTCTTCAGTTAATATGTTTAATTGAGCTGTTAATTGAATTCCTTTCTAGATTCATCATCGCTTGACACTTACCTGATGAAAATTTTAAAAAGCAAAGAACTTACTGCAGTTAACTGAGATGTAGAGATTTGACAACCAAATCTGAATCCACTAAAGAGCTCCATCATGCCCAATTGATTCATATCAGTGAGAGCAAAAAGGAGCATTCAAATTGAGCTCTCAGATCCTGCGTTTACAAACGTATCAGCAGATCCACTGTTATTTGGCTGGCACAGTAACTGAAAAAAGAAGTTTGACTTTAAAAAGAAGTCTTAAGAAGATAAACGGATTGAGGAAGTTATTTTGTTTCAGGTCCGATTTTTATATGATTTTTTTTGTAACGAACATTGAAAAATATTAATGTAACAGAAAGGAAAGGAAAGTGCAACAGCAGGGTGATGTCACTCAGGGGCTGGAGCAGGAAGTAGCCGGGGAAAGGTAATCTCTCATGACTCATACGGATTGTTCCGGGGGAGAGCAGTGATGGAATGGGAGCGGAACTCCCCCCAGGAATGAATGCCCATCAGAATATGCTGACAATTGCCCATTGTGCTGTAAGCTGACAATTGCCTTGGCCTCGCACTGGTCAAGCAAAGCTGAAACGCGCTGCGTTGCGTGACTGCGTGTCAAACCCGAGGCATGCGATTGGAAGTGCCAACATGGCTTCACTTTCTTCGGAAAGAGCTAGAAATAAAATTTTTACATTTACCAATTCCATAGTACAAAGGGAGCCCACAAAGGCATGTGAATGTAATCCTGGTTCTCCAGGATCTCTTTACGTGTTTTTTTTGTGAACGCCCGAATTGATTATTCATGCGCTGTTGTGCTGTGATTGGCATCAACACAAGCAGCTAATAATCACACAGGCTTGCGTCTCTAACGAGCTTGTGAGTGACAGGTTTGGCATCCTGGCTGTAGAGCTTCCTGTGTGTCAGAGGCACTCCAGTGACTGTTTACTGTTATCTTTCTGTGAAAGAGGCTTATGCCCCCCGATCCATAATAACATTGAGATTAAGAACTTTTCAGTGAGGGTTTGTGTGTTGTAAGATTATGTTTATGATTGTATAATGATGATGGATTATGGTTGTTTATTTATATTGTGTTTGTTTATTTCTTTCTTTGCTTTTATTAATTCAATGTTTAATTTTGGTTTATCGACATATTAATAATGAAATTTACTATTTTGCATTTTACAACACATCTACACAGCTGGATTTTATTGGAGCAAATCAAGGTCCTATAATATACTGTAGCTAAGTCAAGGGCAGAAACATGATAAGGCTGGAACAGGGAGAACGTGACCTTTTTGTGACCTGTGACTATGAACACGGGTCAAACAAAGGCAAGAGAACAAGTCACAAAGGCTTATGTCAGGTAAAAATGGTAAAATACATGTAGAACAGGCACTGTGATGTGATTGTAGATGGCATGAGGTCAAGATGGTCTTGATTTTTGAGAATGTTTAATTCACGTAGACGTTCTGTGTGCAGCAGGATTTTATGTTTGTGTGCTGTATATGAAAAGCCCTACTGTGGGCAAGCCTTGTGCACAAATCACCCACAGGAGAATTCTGGATGATATTATGTATGTATGGACATCAGTTTTCTTCACCCACTCTCTGAAGATCAGACTGAAAATGTAAGCTGAAAAACATCCGTTTGTAGCCCTGGGCCAAGCCATATTTGCCTCAGGAAACAGTGGTTTAATTTACAGGTGTCTTTGCCCTGCAAGGCCTGAAGAAGGCCTTTTAATTACCAAATACCACAGAACCACTCAGAACCACTCGACTGCACACTTTAACCTATAATCCGACTGCGCTGGCCCTGGGCCCACCGAAATTAATTAGTTACCTCTTCCGCTGCAGAGTGGAGATTTCAGCCCAAATTAATTATTTACCTCGGCACAGTTAACCGTTAGCAACCAGACTTTTATTTCTTACATTAAATGTAATGCTTATTTTCTGAGAGACTGAGTAGGACGGACATGAGTTGTGCGCCAGCGGGTTAGCCAGCCAGTGGTATGAAAACAAGGTGCAAGAGGGCACAATGTATGGATGACAGTGGATAGCAACAAAAAAGGGGACTTGATTCCTCTTCTACATTAAAATGAAAGACACTTTCTTTTGCAATTGATTTCAGTTTATTCTGTATTCTGTTCATCTGTTTGTGATATGCAATATGGGAATTGAATCAATGCTGCTGTTTAGTTTATGTTCAGTGGACTGAAACAGAATTGACAGCATTAAATGTCAGTGCTCTGCATTGTGAAATGGCACCTTTTTAGTACAAAAAAAGCTGTACATATCTTTGGGAAAGAAGGGATATGATAGCACACACACACACACACACATGGACATACACACCATCACTTACTCTTGCAGCACAAACACACATTTTTTTAAACGTCAGGGATGTCTTAGGCTGTCTAACTACTCGATGTCAGTAGCCATACATGTCATAGTTTTCAGATTGTAAAATGTATTAATCAGTCAGTTTACACAAGTACCTCAAAACAGCTCTCATGTCTCTCTCTCTTTCTCTCTGTCTCTCTCACACACACACACACACACACACACACACGCATGCATGCACGCACACACACACAAACCCTTTCTCCCTGTTTCACTTTTACTCTTTATAACATCCTGAAGCTGATCTGTGCATAGAGTAAACACAAAGGGAAAAGTGACTTCTGTGGAATGGCTGTATCATTTTCAGATGTGAGTAGTGTGTGAATATGGTCAGGGGTTGATTCCAAGCATATTGTGTGATGAGTGTACTCCAGAATTGTGTCTGTTTTTTGGTTGGCGTGCTGGTGAGGGTTATGTTTTTTATACCTTTTGCTTTTCATTACATATTTTTAGTACTATAAATTTAATAAGGAAAGGAAATGCTAAATTTATAGAATTTCATAAATTGCATGATGCTATGAGGAGCCCCCTAAGTAAGTAATTATCTTTAAAGTGCACAGTCTATAAAGCAATTAAACCAACTTAATCATGAAATGCATTTGGTTGAGCTCCAATAGAAAAACCTGAGTGGCTTTACTTTATTGGGGAGTTCTCTTTTGCGTGCTCTCTCTCTCTCTCTCGCACTCCCTTTCTCTTCTTTTACACAAACACACACGCACGCATGCACACTTCAGGAAACGGAACCGGCATACATTATACTTCATTGCCTCCAAATGGCTCTTTGTAGATCATGCCTCCTGCGCTGGTGCATTGTAAGAGATGTGCTGCTGTATCTCAGTGTGCTTGCAGAAACAGCCGAACACAGAGCTCAGCATTGTAACGGCTCTGGCTGCTCTGCTGCAAGGAGCAAACAACATCAGATAAATGATGACAGACAGTGTCAACAGAAGCTGCCAGAGTCCCAGAGGTTAATGTGCATGAATTCAGCCCTCAGTAGTTTGGTTTCCACAGGTCATGGCAGGATAGGAGGAACCATTCCATTACCTTGAGTGCCTGGTGCCCCAGGGTGAGCACTCTATATGACAACCGGGACTAGTGTGTATGATGAGGATATACGTGCGTGATGTGTGCGCGTGTGTATGTGTGTGCATGTGTGTGTGTGTGTGTGTGTGCATGAGTGTGGTTTATTATGTGCGTGTGTATGCATTCAGACTTGTTTCTCTTTTTTGATCAGCGATATGTTCATGAAAATGGATTTGAAGTGTGAAAGATGGAGGACCTGTCATCCATTGTTCCGTGCCGTCGTTCTGTCTTTTTCTCCTGGTTTTTTCTTTCTCTGTGTGCATTCGTCTGTGTGTTTTTTTCTGGTTTTTGTTTTTTTGTGTCTCCTTTCCCCCGCACCTGATATGTTTCCCAAGTCATGTGACTCAGCATATTAAATTGAGTTGTAACAATTTACGATGCATCAGAGCACCCCTGTTTCTTTGTTCTGTGCCAGAACGTCTTGTGCCCTGCATTCGTGCTTGTGTCAACACTTTCCAGCAGTTCCTCCTGCCTGCTCCCTGCCTGCTCCCTGCCTGTTCCTAGTTCCTGTTTTCCAGTCCTGTGTCTACCCGTCTTGCTCCTGTTCTCCTGCCTGCCTTGCCTGTTCCTGTCTAGCCCTGCTCCTGTTCTCCTGCCTGTCCAGTCTGCTCCTGTCCTGCCCTTCCCTGCCCTAGCCCTGCTCCCGTCCTTCTGATCCCCCTGCTCTGATGGATTCCTCGGTTCTGACCCCTGCCTGCTCCTGGACTTCGCTCTTGCCCAGCCCCGTTTCCTGCCTGCCCGTTTCTGTTTTCCTGCCTGCTGCCCTGGGTGGGCATCTATATATATATATATATTAAAAGTCTCCTGTGTGGAGTCAACCAGCCTTCTGTCTCTGAGTCCTATCCTGAGTATCACCGTAACGGTTTCAGTCTTTTACTTAGTTTAAAATCAAACGGCGGCAGTATGTAGCGCATTGCTGTGTCTTGAAATCTTACATCCTCTGGCATTTTTCTTCACAACGTACCAACGCACTGACCCAAAGACATTTTCCAGTACCTTGTACTTTACATAAAAACCTGTCCGGGATTGTATGTGGGTCAAACCTAAAGCACCCCGGGTTAATCTGGTCCAACCCTGTCTCAGAGATATGTGTTGATGTAGTAATTTCCCATAGATAAGTTGATTGATGTCTGTCATGTCCAGATGGTGTAATAGTTTATTAGTCTAATGCCATACCGGGGGATGTATTGTATTTAATCCCAAGGTTGAATTCAATGTTATGTCTTATTCTGTGTGTGTTTGTGTGTGTGTGTGTGTGTGTGTGTGTGCGCCTCATGATGGCTGCGCTGCCTGTTGTTTTAGGGTTTTATTTAATCAGGCCTGTCGGTCTGGGATATAACGAACCCAACGTTAACTGCTTGGGCGTGTGGGTCTCAGGGGCTTTGTTTCATTGTAGGGTTTTTGTGCTCATGAGATTGCAGGAAGAAATTAGTTTCTGCTTATATTTTACATGGTGGTGATATTCTGATGAGGGTTTCGCTGGTGCCTGCTGATTGGGAGAGATGTATAGTTGGCAAAGTTATACTTTTGATCGTTTAAAAATGACTATTTTTGGCTATCTGTAATATTATTCTATTTAATGTCTTACAAGTTAATAATTTTATGATAGGGGTTGGGTTTTGTCTCATATCTTCTTTTCCTAAAACTCAATACTGGATAACTTCTGTTCATTCTCTGAATTCCCCTTATGCGTCATTGTAAAAGCTTTGTAACGGTCCCACCCGAATGAACCAACTGAGGGAAATGTTTGCCTGTGAAAAAGACATGATACAATGGAACAGTCCAGTGGTGAAAATGGCATGTCATACCATTAAAAATATTTGTGACGTGACCCAGTGGTTCAGTCCAGTTTAGGGGTGCATCTATTTTTCTGCAAACAGGCTTAAAGGTGGAACTACAGCAGTGGTACGTTCCAGCTGACGTTCTGCTCTTTCCACAGACTTTTGCTGGGCATTTAGGCAAGATGGCACCCGGCACATTCCTAATCCTCCTGAGGGTGTTAAGTATGGCATTTAAGCTGTGAACGTGCAAACTTGGTTTGCTCTCGCTCAAAATGAGTTTTCTCTCCCTCATTCGCCAAGTTGATTTTTCAGACTTTGGGGGTAGGGATGGGATACAGCGTGGCTGATGTCTCCACTTCTGTGATTGGTCCCTTTAAATAAATAAGGTGGCTTCTGTAATATAGGCTATCACATGCTTAGCTATGACATATTATTAGAGTAGGCCTGCACCGAGTCAACGAATATAAATCTTCCACGATCAGCATGTTCTTATTCGCAGTATAGGCCTACCTCTGTGGGCAAGTATGCAGAAATTAAGAACGGGAATCGCTTGCTTCATAGCTCTACAAGCACAAATGCTGTTTCATATTTATGGAACTAAATAAACACCATATAGTTAAGTCTGTGATCATGCAGCAGACGGTCACTATCACTATATGTTACTTTTGTCTGCTCGCGTTGTGCGAGACTGAGTGCCTTTAACACGTGTGTTTCACAGCCCGAATGTGAGAAACCAATAAGCCCATGCAATGACAAGGCCGATAATGGGCACAGGTTAACACAATAGGCGGCACAGAGAGAAACACGCATTTATTATGACAGGGTGGCCTTTTCTCTACTGGCGTGAACTTCTTTTTATCGCTCAAGTGCTAAAAATGCATTTCACAATTAAAGAGTTAGAGCTTTACTGTAATTGACCTTTATGTTGTAAAGGTCAGGGACTGTTGGTGTTGTTGGTGGTATTTTTTACTTACTAAAATGTTTTGCGCGCTTTTAAAACATAATGATTCAGCTTTGGTAAAAACAAAGATTGCTTTGCTTAATATATATTTTGTAGAAGCACGCATGTTTGTCTTTTCCTACCTGAATTCTTTTCATATGCCTCTTAGTATTTGTTTTTTTCGAAAAAGCTTGAAGGGACAAAAGACTGCTTCCATGTATTTACAGCAAGTTTTTTTTATTTATCTGGTTCTGTTTAAAGTGGAAATGATTACCATGCTATTTTCTAGTTGTATGATGAGTTAACACAAACCATCAGACTGTGGCACAGAATCAGTCTCTTCAATGCGTCTCCAGACACAAAGGGCAAAACTGGCTGTTTCATGGTATTAAAGCACAGAGATCCGGGGCTGAACTCCTAAACCATCCAACTACTATATCTGTCTGTACATATCCAACTATACATCTCTGTCTTTCATTCTCTCTGTCTCTCTGTCTCTCTCTCTCTCATTCCTGTTCTCCATAGTCAAAGTAAAGCTGGCAGAACTCACAGCGACAGCCTATCGCAGCTCCACGTGTAACACACAGCACAACATTTTTGCGTCTCGTTAGGTATATTCTGCGCTGAAGTGGAGCCACCCCCCCCCCCCCACCCCTCCATCATTAATGCGCCATAAATACTTCTCGTGGAGTTAGTCTCGTTTGCGTTTAACGTCAGAGGCTCGCTCGCAGAGAGCAGGGAGGACGGGCTCAGGAGGAGAGAGGGAGAGTAACGCGTGTGGGCAGCACCAAGTGAAGCGTGCGCGATTCTTCCGGGCTCCGCTCCGCTCCGCACAGCGCACATCTGGATTGGCTTCCAGCCTGCCCTACCTGAGGAGGCGGGCTCTGCCCGAGCGCTGCACTGAGCTGAAGCTCTGCCCCGCATCTAGTCTGTGCTTGTCAGGGGGTTGTAACAGTCACTGACAGAGTATCCGCCCTACGGAGAGCAGCAGCAGAACAGAGAGGGATTCAGCCTGAGAAAGAGCAGAGAGAGGGAGAGAGAGCAGAGAGAGGGAGAGAGAGAGAGAGAGAGAGGGGGAGATAGAGAGAGGAGAGAGCTGGAATGCTCTGGCGCCGAAGCGGACTGCTCTCCTGTGTTTACCCCGGAAACCTCCTGACACTCTGCAAGTCTGAGGGACCCGCCTGCCGCCGAGAACGCGCCGCCTTTTGGGCCCCGAGAGACGTGATGAGCACCTCCCACACGCCGGATCAGTCCAGGTCCCGGAGCCAGAACCTTTCGCGGCACGCTTAGCTAAAGCCCAAAGTTCTCTCACCTCGTCTCACTCCTGCCAAATAACTAACCTGTCACCCCCGCAAGTCGGAACTCGTGCTTTTTGCAAACGCGCCCTGAAGACCTGAAGTTGGACCGGGGCGGCACACAGGCCGAAGGGGAACCGGAGATAACCGAAAAGGCCAAATCTTTTGAAGACGATGTCCAAGCCTTCGCGGTTGGCCCGGCCGTCTTCGGCGGGCGCGGCGTCCAAGCTGCCCTCAGTGCGGAAGGAGAGCCAGGGCAGGCGGCCCAGGGCGCCGAGCGTGGGGGAGAAGCTGATGAGGGCCGGCAGCGAGGGGAACCTGGTGAAACCAAACCCCCCCACGCCGGCGACCACCGCCGAGGAGACCACGCCTAAGAGGAGACCGAACCCGCCCAAAGGTAGGACCCATATCTACCCCCAACCCCCCGCACCCATCCCAAAATAAGAAAATGCTCTCAGGCCTGTTTTTACACTGAATCACAGCCTTCCAGGCTGAAGCGAGGTCACGTCCTGTCCATAGGGAACTTCTGGACGCGATGTAGTCGCCCAGGCGCGGCAGGGGGCCGCTAAAGAGAGGGGCTCACTGGGCTCTCTGTCCTGCTGAATGTGGTCCGACCGCTTCTCCCCTGCCCCCTCCCCCCCAAACCCGCCCCGGCCCGTGGTCAGACACACCGTGTGGGCTTAGTTCGCCCCAGCGGCAGTTTGTTTGCCTTTTTCTCTTCATTTTTTTTGTTCCTCTTTTGGATTCCAGCACATTCCTGTCTGAAGCACATGAGTCTGGCACATTGTTCGTCCCGTCCCATCCCAGCGGGACGTGGATTAGGGTCGGGGGCGGGGGCGGGGGCGGGGGGGAGGGTTACCCCTTCAACGCCGGGCTGATTAGTTACTTTCCTCTCGTCATCACATTCTGTTTCGGTGGGGTCATGTTAATCACCAGGATTGAATTAAAACCTGCTGCTGCACTTTTCAGTCACACAAGTTAATTGTATTGTTTGTTTTTTTCTCATTTTTTTTCTTTCTTTGTGGTATGAAAGTGGTTAAGCTTCCTATTCTTATTCATGCGGTTACCTCATAACTTTTTTGACACAGTCGGGGTAATGAGTGGAGTCACGTGACTACAGCCGGGCTGTTTGCTGTTCCTTTTCACTGCTTTTCGACTGTCAGGTGTGGCCACATGTGCGCGTCTGCCCTGTGTTTCTATCCAAGCTGACTGTGCCCTCTGTCAATCGCGTTATACAGGCCGTCAGCCCATCCGTGTCAGTCAAACTCTTTAAATGTGTCTGAAGGTCATCTTCTTGACACTCTTGAACATTTGCATTTGGGGGTAACCTGGCTGTTTTTGGGAGTGTGTGCCGGGAATTGTGAGCAGAACAGTGCTTGCAGGAGGTCAGGAGTATGTGCCGTGGATGCCCCCGCCCCATCCCACCCCCACACCCTGCCCCAATCCCACAGTCCCAACATGCTGTCCTCCCCACCCCCGCCCCCGCCACCGCCCCCTACCATAAAACAGGTTACAGGCAGGTCCCTACTGGAAACCAGATGTCCCATCTTAGCCGCACTCGAATTTCACCACTCAGAGGCAACAGGCCAGGAGTTTGGCTTTTTCCAAGTCAGACTTCATTCTTTTTGTCTCTGTCCTGCTTCTAGATTCCTATTATATTAGTGCAGCACTTTTACCGATAGTATTCCCGGAGTTGGTTTAAAAAAAGAAAAAAACCATATCAACAGTAGGTTTCTTTATGAATAATTCATAAATTTCCCTATGCATGTGTGTCCTGAGATTACTCTCTCCCCAGGGGGTTGAGTGCTAGCAGGGCTTGTCTGTGCTTCAGGAAGAGACAAGACAGTGACAGGAAATCCTCTGTCATTTCCACAAAATAATGTACTCCCAGTTTCCACTCAAAGAATTAGAAGTATAATGCAGAAGGAAATGTGATGGAACCACTAGGCCACAGAGGGGAAACTTTCAACTCTCAACCCTGAAATTGAGAATAGAAATTTCATTCGGAATGGAGCAGCTTGCTCTTTATGGATGCCGTAGCTGCTCTGTGACTGATACGCGCACTTACTGTAGAAACGCGCTGGAATTATGCTCGTGTCATCTTTGTGGTGCTCGCTGGAGTTGATACAGATTGGTGGCGCGATGGAAATTTGAACCCAGACTTCAGGCTACAAAACCTGGGAGATGGATGTCTTCATGGGAATATTAACAGTTCTGACAAATGGCATATATTGTGCATGTAAATCCTTCCCTGCTGATGCTCTCCAAACTGCCTGGATTTGATTTAGTTGAAAGTGGTGCTTATCCTTAAATACCTCACTTTCGGAAGTCACTATCAGGAGAGGTGTTATCCAAGCCTACTGCATTGCACGAGGGTCACAGGAAGGAGAAAGAGAGAACTAAAAAAAAAAACATATTAAACCTTACCTTACCCGTTCCTTTGGTGAAAGCCTGCCAAATACACTGCCTGGCCAAAAAAAAAAGTTGCACACTAATATTTAGTTGGACCGCTTTTAGTTTTGATTATGGCGCATTCGTTGTGGCATTGTTTCAACAACCTTATGCAACGTCACAACATTTATTTCCGTCCAGAGTTGCATTCATTTTTGGCCGAGATCTTGTATTGACGATGGGAGAGTCGAACCACTCCGTAAAGTCTTCTCCAGCACATCCCAAAGACCTTCAATGGGGTTAAGGTCAGGACTCTGGTGGCCAATTCATGTGTGAAAATGATTCCTCATGCTCCCTGAACCACTCAATTTGAGCCCGATGAATCTTGGCATTCTCGTCCTGGAATATGCCCATTGATGGGAGAACCTGTTCATTCAGTACATTCAGGTACTCAGCTGACTTAATTGTATTGCTACATAATGTTGCTGATCCTAGACCTGACCAATTGAAGCAACCCCAGATCATAACACTGCCTCCAGAGGCTTGTATAGTGGGCACTATGCATGCCGGGTTCAACAGCAAAAATGTTTTTGGCCAGGCTGTGTGCTCGGATCAATGAGACTTATTGATTTACAGTCAATCAACAGCCTGTGTAGTGTACAGAACAGACTTAATGTGTAATTTATTCAAGCTCATTTGAGCACCGCCCCACACCTCTCGCATTAACGGCCATATTGTGTGACAGATCATTTTTTTGAACTGTTTTAGGTGATGGTCAGGAAGGGAAGACCTGCATCAGCTCTCTGTAGTAACAGCAGCTTGCCCACGTCGTCCAAGTTTACCAGGTTCTCCATATACTTATTGCAGCGTTTCAAGGTAGCTATGCAAACACGTGCCGACCCAACTCAACTCTATACAGTCAATTGAATTGTGGATCTTTATGAGAAAGCGTGTTTATATAGCGCTCCCGTACCCCAGGAAAGGGCCCCCCAGAAAGCAATATGGCTGTGTGTGTGGATGTGGTGGGGGAGCTGCTGGTTGTCTGCAGATAGAGGGGTTAAGAGTAAGGGTAAGAGCACGTATGTACTGCACACTCACCTCAGCCAGCATTTTGTCACCATCGCCTGGGGCACTTCAGCATTTTCAGACAGAAACGCTGCGCTGTCGACAGGAGACATTTCACTCATCATGTGATGAGAAGAGAAGGACCCAACCCCGTTTTCTTTTTTTTTTTAACAAGCGGACAGTTTTAAGGAGGGGATTTGTCCTCACGTGAATGTTTGAGCACGTAGCTTTGTTTCCTGTAACACATCTGCGATACAAATCTCGAGTCTTTGTGGCACTTTGTAATAATGCGTGTGTGGAAGTTGCTTAGACAAGGTGATGCCAGAAAGCTCAGTTATACTCTCTCTCTTTTTCTCTCTGTCTCTCTCTATCTCCCCCCCCCCCTTTCCCTCTCCCTCACTCTCTCTCGCCTTCTCTCTAAAAGGTGTTTTGGACATGCGTTTATATGCCTCCACCTCTCCCATTTGGCTTTGTTATGCTCAGTGACCTGTGAATTACTTGAATCGTTGAAATTGCTTGTCACTTGAATCTACTGTTTTTTGGCACATTGCAAGGCATGGTAGAACAGTCAGCCTGGCATTTGGCTCGGGTCATTCCAGGCCTTCACTGGAAATTGCCCCCACACTGGCATATGTTACTCGTTAATTTGGTCTGAATTGCAATTTTAAAAAAATAATAATTCCTTAAAAGAAAATAAGATTCAACTTTTACTTTAATTCAGTTTTTAAATGTGAAATCACATCTTTGGAAAAATTATTAAAATTAAAACAAGGAAAGGGATTATATTGATTACTGCAATTCTGTACCTCTAAAATCAGATAATCTTGGATTTGAATTTAAACTTGAATCAGGGAGTTTGTGACTATAGAGGGGTAATAAGTATTCTTTTGGCTCAAATCTTCTAAAATAGTTCACAACTGTCGCGTTATTGAAATGTGTGTAGATATTTATTTTGACATAGGTCTTGCCTTTTAAGTAGCAATAGGAAATGGGGGAGGATGACTGGATTTCAAGAAAATATGATCCTAGTTTGAAGTTGCGTTTAGGGTCACAGACAAAATAAGCTAATTAAAAGCATGTGCGTTTTGTAAATAAAAAAGGGCTTTTCCTCATTGTTGAGTCTTGGCAGCCATCTGCAGTGGAGCAAAAGAAAAAAAAAATTGAGATGAATTATCCCCTCTCTGAAACGTTTGCAGTATCAGGAGAAGGTCTTTGGTTCGTGTTGGAAGGAAACCGGAATGCTGGAATTAAATGTGTTGAGTCCTGTGGTTACACTGTCTGGAGCGGTGGGACATGTCTCCCAAAATCCCAGCTCAGGTAGATTGGGGTCTGCTTTGTTCTTTAATGTTGACTTAAAGGCTCCTCGCTAGACTCAACCGCAAAGTTTAAACGGGGGCTGTTCTGAGCAAGAGACAGCATGTATTGTAGCGCTGTGGAAGTGTGTGTCTCAGACTCTTGGAATTACCTGGTGAATGTACTATGAGTCGCTCTGCAGGCAGTAGTCTGGGTAGCATGTAGCCTCGGGGAGTTGTGCTATCATTCCTTGTCTCCAAAAAAAATAAAAAAGACAGAAACACTATATAAACAGTCTGTCTGTTATCAGATAAGCAGTATTATGTATCTATGTGTGTATGGAAGAGAGAGAGCGAAAGATTGAGAGAGAGAGAGAGAGAGAGAGAGTGCGTTTGTGTTCATGTTTTTTTTCTCCATTGTTTATGCCTTCTAAGGCTTTGTATTGGATGGAGCTAAAAAAAATCTAATGCTACTTTTGTTTTTATCTTTGTGGTTTCGAAGAGCTGTGGAAATACAGCACTTCCGTATAACCTGTGCTTATCACTGATCAGGTTCCATAACTTTTCCACACATCCACACTGTGTGAAGGCATTAGACTCCAAAAGGGTAATAAACTGGAGTGAAATAAGAGAAGAAACATTCTGTTCTGAAGAGCTTTCTATTATTAAAGGAGGATGATATCTGTCACTTGCAAGCGTCTCAGATGAATCTCTAGTATTTAGAAGCTTAGTGTTGTGCATTTCATCTTGGTTGGAACTTAGAAGAACAGGCACAGTAGAATTCCAATTCCAACTCTTCTGAAGTCACACCTGGAGGGAGATGTGGGCTGCATTCCAAACGTACCACTGAGTCCCCCATGGCGTTGGTAAGGGCTTTAGTTTATGACGTGGTATGATATCACCAAGCAATCAACCCAGACCCCAAGGGCATGATGTGTCACGAAAAACCGTGAAATCATCATTGTTCCAGCACAGCTACCCTCACCTTTACAGGTGAAAGGCACGACTTGCAAACGCCCTTCACAGGACTTCTGGGACTTGCAGTTTTGTAGATGATAATATAAGCAAAGATTGTGTGAAATCCAAGAAATGCAGTGTTGACATTTTTTTGCAGGCCAATAAGGCAGGAAATGTATAGCCGGGAGTGTTTGATCACTTCATTAGCAAATGTAATAAAGTTGAGAGTATATTTATCTTAGTCACCTTTTCTCAGTACCACATCCAACAACATTTAACTACAACCATAAAGGTAACCCTAAATAAAAAGGGCTTAGCATCCTTCGGCAGGCCTTCTAGCATCCTCAGTTCGCAGCACTTGACATCGGGGGTGCGTCTCCTCTGGTTCCCAAAAGTAGAGCTTTAAGATTTTATGGAGTAAATGCATAATGTAGCGTTAGCGCTTCATGGGTGAATACACCATGGAGTGATATTGGAGCACACCTCCATGTGTGTGTCCAATTAGGTTTTTTTCTTGGTGTTACTTTTACTGGGTGTTACTTGGTCCACTTTTGCACTTCAGACTTGTAATGGAAGTCAATGTGTTCCACAGCTGTATCTGTGTCCAATAGGTCTTATTTTGTTATGCATGGGTAGTTATTTTGTCTCAGCTGAAATTAGGTCAGTACCTCACTTCTGGCAGTATGGACTCTGGGCGCACTTTAAGCTGTCACCTCCCCGTTTCAGGAGTGTGTGGATGCACAGAGCACAGAGGATGGACAATGGACATTTAGGGCCGGATTTACTTGAGACCGTTAGCAGATGCAAACACTTTTAGCACACACAAAACTAATAACACAAC
The DNA here is from genome assembly GCA_022702515.1 of Ilyophis sp. 1 JC-2022. Classification (NCBI taxonomy): domain Eukaryota; kingdom Metazoa; phylum Chordata; class Actinopteri; order Anguilliformes; family Synaphobranchidae; genus Ilyophis; species Ilyophis sp. 1 JC-2022. The sequence goes on from CM040403.1 coordinate 120,672,624, forward strand.
CAATGCAAAATCATTTGTCATGTTATTGGTTTTGCGTGTGCTAAAAGGTTTTACACACACTAAAGGTCTTAGTAAATCAGGCCCTTGCTGATTGTAAATTAACCTCTTGGTGACACCTGTCCGTTGCTCTGGATAAGAGCGTCTGCCAAGTGATTGTAATATATTGTAAGTAAAAATGGGGCTTGAACAGAGACACTTTGGAGGTATTCACTCGCAGAATACCAGTGTTTCTCCCTTATTGAACTTGTGAGGAATAGTCTTTGTGAAAAGCAAAAGAAAGAGACAACTGATCCAGGAGCATTGCTATCAGTGTCAAGACTAATCTATTCTTTGTCAGGACAGACATTACAGCAATCACAGGCTAATGCCGCCTTCATGACTCAAAGGGAAAATCTGATTATATTCTGCTCCTATATGTATGTCATTATATAGGTTAGGGAGACTCACCTCATGTGTTCTAACAGATTTAACTCAAATGTTTACTAAAGATAACTCAAATGTGCTTCATTCAAGACTGGGAATTGACTGTCCCTGCCTTATAAGATCAGTGATAACACAAACCCTATTGACTCACTTCCTACAGTGTCACGACCGCGTGAGATAAGTGGACGAATAATCATTGTTTACTGTTTAGGATCCTTCCTGTTTTTAAACCTATAATTACATCAGCAATTTGTGTGTTAAAATTTGAAATCTGAGGTTTGTGTTTCGCTCATTTGTATAAATTCCAAGGTGTTAGCTGAGATTCAACAAGTAACAACAACATGAAGGACTTATCTTTTAGCAATGAATTATCATGAAAATATTACAGGAGGTTTTTTTAACCTGAGGCTATTTAGAAGAAGGTTCTTTTAATATGATGTATGCAGTCTCATTGTAAGCACTCCAGTTTAAATGACTGGTAGGGTGAATATACATAGACTCTCTCTGTGGGTTTCCAATGATTTAATACAGTGGACATTCATCAGAGATTTGCTCTATTAGAGTGCTGCACTGATTGATCATGAATGGCTGGATTATAGCATTTCCCATCACATTTCATATGTGAACATGCCCCAGCATTTACAATCCCATGTTATTCACAGAGGAACATAGTGAACATGCCCCAGCATTTACAATCCCATGCTATTCACAGAGGAACATAGTGAACACGCCCCAGCATTTACAATCCCATGTTATTCACAGAGGAACATAGTGAACATGCCCCAGCATTTACAATCCCATGTTATTCACAGAGGAACATAGTGAACATGCCCCAGCATTTACAATCCCATGTTATTCACAGAGGAATCCCATGTTATTCACAGAGGAACATAGTGAACATGCCCCAGCATTTACAATCCCATGTTATTCACAGAGGAACATAGTGAACATGCCCCAGCATTTACAATCCCATGTTATTCACAGAGGAACATAGTGAACATGCCCCAGCATTTCCAATCCCATGTTATTCACAGAGGAACATAGTGAACATGCCCCAGCATTTACAATCCCATGTTATTCACAGAGGAACATAGTGAACATGCCCCAGCATTTACAATCCCATGTTATTCACAGAGGAACATAGTGAACATGCCCCAGCATTTACAATCCCATGTTATTCACAGAGGAACATAGTGAACATGCCCCAGCATTTACAATCCCATGTTATTCACAGAGGAACATAGTGAACACGCCCCAGCATTTACAATCCCATGTTATTCACAGAGGAACATAGTGAACATGCCCCAGCATTTACAATCCCATGTTATTCACAGAGGAACATAGTGAACATGCCCCAGCATTTACAATCCCATGTTATTCACAGAGGAACATAGTGAACATGCCCCAGCATTTACAATCCCATGTTATTCACAGAGGAACATAGTGAACATGCCCCAGCATTTACAATCCCATGTTATTCACAGAGGAACATAGTGAACATGCCCCAGCATTTACAATCCCATGTTATTCACAGAGGAACATAGTGAACATGCCCCAGCATTTCCAATCCCATGTTATTCACAGAGGAACATAGTGAACATGCCCCAGCATTTACAATCCCATGTTATTCACAGAGGAACATAGTGAACATGCCCCAGCATTTCCAATCCCATGTTATTCACAGAGGAACATAGTGAACAACCCCCAGCATTATAGTGAACATGCCCCAGCATTTACAATCCCATGTTATTCACAGAGGAACATAGTGAACATGCCCCAGCATTTACAATCCCATGTTATTCACAGAGGAACATAGTGAACATGCCCCAGCATTTACAATCCCATGTTATTCACAGAGGAACATAGAGGAACATGCCCCAGCATTTCCAATCCCATGTTATTCACAGAGGAACATAGTGAACATGCCCCAGCATTTACAATCCCATGTTATTCACAGAGGAACATAGTGAACATGCCCCAGCATTTCCAATCCCATGTTATTCACAGAGGAACATAGTGAACATGCCCCAGCATTTACAATCCCATGTTATTCACAGAGGAACATAGTGAACATGCCCCAGCATTTACAATCCCATGTTATTCACAGAGGAACATAGTGAACATGCCCCAGCATTTACAATCCCATGTTATTCACAGAGGAACATAGTGAACATGCCCCAGCATTTACAATCCCATGTTATTCATAGAGGAACATAGAGGAACATGCCCCAGCATTTACAATCCCATGTTATTCACAGAGGAACATAGTGAACATGCCCCAGCATTTACAATCCCATGTTATTCACAGAGGAACATAGTGAACATGCCCCAGCATTTACAATCCCATGTTATTCACAGAGGAACATAGTGGAACATGCCCCAGCATTTACAATCCCATGTTATTCACAGAGGAACATAGTGAACATGCCCCAGCATTTACAATCCCATGTTATTCACAGAGGAACATAGTGAACATGCCCCAGCATTTACAATCCCATGTTATTCACAGAGGAACATAGTGAACATGCCCCAGCATTTACAATCCCATGTTATTCACAGAGGAACATAGTGAACATGCCCCAGCATTTACAATCCCATGTTATTCACAGAGGAACATAGTGAACATGCCCCAGCATTTACAATCCCATGTTATTCACAGAGGAACATAGAGGAACATGCCCCAGCATTTACAATCCCATGTTATTCACAGAGGAACATAGTGAACATGCCCCAGCATTTACAATCCCATGTTATTCACAGAGGAACATAGTGAACATGCCCCAGCATTTACAATCCCATGTTATTCACAGAGGAACATAGTGAACATGCCCCAGCATTTCCAATCCCATGTTATTCACAGAGGAACATAGTGAACATGCCCCAGCATTTACAATCCCATGTTATTCACAGAGGAACATAGTGAACATGCCCCAGCATTTCCAATCCCATGTTATTCACAGAGGAACATAGTGAACATGCCCCAGCATTTACAATCCCATGTTATTCACAGAGGAACATAGTGAACATGCCCCAGCATTTACAATCCCATGTTATTCACAGAGGAACATAGTGAACATGCCCCAGCATTTACAATCCCATGTTATTCACAGAGGAACATAGTGAACATGCCCCAGCATTTCCAATCCCATGTTGATCACAGAGGAACATAGTGAACATGCCCCAGCATTTACAATCCCATGTTATTCACAGAGGAACATAGTGAACATGCCCCAGCATTTCCAATCCCATGTTATTCACAGAGGAACATAGTGAACATGCCCCAGCATTTACAATCCCATGTTATTCACAGAGGAACATAGAGGAACATGCCCCAGCATTTACAATCCCATGTTATTCACAGAGGAACATAGTGAACATGCCCCAGCATTTACAATCCCATGTTATTCACAGAGGAACATAGAGGAACATGCCCCAGCATTTCCAATCCCATGTTATTCACAGAGGAACATAGTGAACATGCCCCAGCATTTCCAATCCCATGTTATTCACAGAGGAACATAGTGAACATGCCCCAGCATTTCCAATCCCATGTTATTCACAGAGGAACATAGTGAACATGCCCCAGCATTTCCAATCCCATGTTATTCACAGAGGAACATAGTGAACATGCCCCAGCATTTCCAATCCCATGTTATTCACAGAGGAACATAGTGAACATGCCCCAGCATTTACAATCCCATGTTATTCACAGAGGAACATAGAGGAACTTGTCCTCCCATAAATTGCAATGATCAGTGTTTCTGAGAGAGAATTTGATTAATGGCCTAGCTGACCTCTAATGGGGTTCATTCAGTGCTGAAAATGTATATGTGCATCTGAGTGTGTGCGTGTGTCTGTGTATGTGTGTGTGTGTGTGTGTGTTATAACACAAACAACAACAACACATGGACTGGTCTGCATTTACAGGAAAAATCAGCATATCGTCCCTCTGCTGATCATTCTGTAACACATTCTGTAGTTAACAATATTGCAATTGATGAGGAGATTGTCATTTTCACTGTCAAAGCAAGAGTGCAGGTCCTACCATCAAGAATTAATCTCTCTATCTGGTTTCCTGATTCTCAGTTACCTCACTGTTTGCACCACTATTATTAACAAGTTCCTATCACAATTTCTAAATGGCTGCTATTTTACAAACGGTTGTACATAGCAAGGCATGATAGAATCATGGAGCTGTTAGTGAAGGACTTATTACCATAATCTCCTGTGAGAATGTCCAAGCATTCCTGTGTCATTTCTCCCATGTTCAAGTTCAACCTCTGCATGAATGATGCTGACCTGTCCTACAACGTGTTTGCTAGTTCTCCAGATGCTGTTTTTGTTGACGAGGTATGCAGAGCTGTGTCTCTTTTGGAGGTAGGCTGTACTTTATACTCTAGTCTAGGAGAAGCTTTCCTCATGAAGGTAACAAAGTATCAGCCTGTGGTGTCAGCTCTGGAACAACTTAAACTAGCAGCCAAAGGTAGCATCCAAACTAGCATCCATTGGTAGCATCCAAAGACTAGTGGTGAGGGGTCTGCAACTGGCTGTAATGCTAAAATCGAGGGGCAAAGCACTTGGCAAGTTATTATTCTATGTCAACAATTATAGGTAGCCGCCATATTTGGATCCTGCAAGTGTCCATAGCATTATTCTGTACTGTGTGTCTGCATTGTTTATGTCCTGTGATGTTACTTCCGGTATGTGGACTTAAATAAAAATATTAAATGTGTGTGTGTCTGTGTGTGAGTCTGCTAGAATTACTTGGCTGGTCTGAAGGTATTTCCATCAAGCCAGTCTGAAGTGAAATGGAATAAAATGAAGTCCCACTGCTCTAAAAGATGTCAAATATTTATAATAACTGATTCAGAGCGTGTGTTTCCTCCTGCTGTTAATGGGCCATTGGACTGGATACGTTTCTTTTTCAGCATTACCACTTGTTTCACTTTTTTTTTAAATTGTTGCATAACCCTTCTGAGGTTGTTTCTAAAAATGTACGTGACGGCAATTACGGCGATCTTTATAAGTCATCACCCTGGCCCAATCTCCACAGATTGGGTCAGACAGTGGTACCATTCCGTACAGGAAGTAACCCGCCGCCCCCACCCTTCTGCAAGGCCCCGTGACATTGTGACATTGTGACATTTATAGATTTGAACATTATTTTCTGTGGCTGTCCATTGTGATGAAAAAAAATCCACAGAAGCAGCATCATCAAAGTGGTCGATGAATGTGTGCGCTGTGTGTTGGACTGGATACTGGACTGGAGAATCGGAAGCTTTCGCCTTAATTTCTAAGGTGTGGCTCAGCCTCTGGCAAAGAGGTTAATGGTCAAATTTTGTTTTCCGTCTGAATTTAAGTTGCTCGCCCTCACTGTGGGTTCGCCTCTCCCTCTAACAATGTTCTAGTTGTGTTTCTGCGGCCTTATGCGGACATCTAAGAAAGGGGCGTACAGCACTTCCCATATACTGTTCCATTGTCTCATTCATTCTTGTTAGCATCCTGTTTATAAAAAAAAGATGCCAAGATGCATACATATACATCTCCAGTTGATTTACGATGTCAACGGCCTAAACCGTTCAATTGATTGCCAAAAATAGTGAAAACAACAGCTTTCAAAGAACAAGTCTCTGCTGCCCATATTGTGTAGACACAGCTCCCACCTTAACACCATTGTTACTTCACATTGGAACAACTAGACTGGCTAGTTCCATTGTGCGCACAGGAAGTGTGTGTGTGTGTGTGTGTGTGTGTGTGTGTGTGTGTGTGTGTGTGTGTGTGTGTGTGTGTACAGTGGTACAGGCCCTGAGACATACAGGCCCAAACAGTGAGCTGGACTGCCTGGTGCCGAGGCAGAAACAGTGGCTTGGCTGTGTAAAGGCCTGGTGCACAGATGTCTCTCTCTGTGTTAATCTCTGTTAATTTCACTGCAACTCCAAATGAAATAAATTGCTCTGAGCAATCAGGGAGGCCAGTAGTACCCAGCTCCTGGGTGTAAAGTTACCAAAATCGAAATAGTTTACGCCTCCACCTTTCAGTGTGGGGGTGGGGGCGGGAGGTGGGTAGTGTGCTGGCTTTCACTCTTAAGACTGTGATCGTCTACATTTTTTAACCTGTGTTCGCACATTTTCCTCTCCCTGTGACATCTGTTCCTCATCGTAATTCCTATTTAATCAAGACCCCCCCGCTCCCCTCCGTAAAAAGGGGTAAACATTATTTAAAGGTGCAGAAGGCGTAGGTTTAATGACTCCACTGAGAAAACAGGCATGTAATTCAGACAGATGGCAACATCGACCCTTTTGACTCTAACTGTTTGTAACCTGTAGCTGCTCCCAAACTGCCCTGTTGAAGATTGAGTTATATATATCAGCGGCTCCAATCCCGCTCACGTCTGTGCGCGCATGCATTTTCACTTACCCTGGGCTCGGAAACCTATAAATTGAGATCCTAAAGACATTCCAGAGATGCTTGGCCTTTAGGACTACTGCCAATCTTGCTCTCCAAAAATAGGATCCTATATTATTTGGCGGGCTGCTGTGCTTTGTATGGGCGCTCCCCGATAAACAGCCCCCCCCCCTCAGTGACGGCCAGAGGCAGGGCAGTTCTTGCTTTATCTCCATCACGGTGGATTTCCTGTCAGGAGGATGCAGGCAGCACCTGCTCAACAGCTTTGCATTGAAAAGCACACAACAGCAGCCCGCCCTGTAATTAGACAAGTCGTCTTTCGGCTTTTCCATAACTTCCCACCGGACTGAGTGCAGGCTATCCTCTGCGCTTTGCCTTTTCCATAATGTGCAAATACAGCATGTCAACGAGGTCTAAACTCTCTAATCCAAGCCTGCAAAAGATGACGTTAGAGGCAGTATTCGTTAATAACACCAAAGGATTTTATTCCTGTTTATTGATTTATGCATTGTGTATGAATTGTGCATTTACCATGCTCTGGTATGAAAAATTGTGATTGTTTAAACTGTTGTTTTAATTAAATTAAATAAAGGATACATTTATTTTAAGGCACGCCTTGATATAATACAGCTCATTTAAACTCATTCTACTGCCTGGCTGTGCTCCTTCATAGAATTATTGAATTAATTATGGTCAACAGGAATGCACAAGAGCAAAAGTGTCTTGTACAGTTAACTTCCTTGTCCCAAACTCAGCGGCATGTGTTCCTCTGATTGAACTCTTCTGTGTTTCTCTTTTCAAACTCACAAAAATGATTTTCAGCTGTTCCGCTGTTATGTATTTATTTTGAACTGTGGGGAAAGTTTTTTTTAACAAACAGTCATTTCTGTTTAAAACCGCAGTAGAAAGGAGCTTTGAATGATGATCGTCCGTCAAGAAAACGCATGTTCCGACGTTTCCGTTAAGATTTGTTTTGACAGCCATTGTGTCAGAGCTGGAATCGGGTTTGAATGTTTTGTGTCAAGTGAATTGCGCGGAATGCCATGTCAATGGGGCTCGCTGACAGAGTCGATGTGGTTACTGACATGTCGAAACTGCCGAGGTCGCTCAATTATATTCCCTCGTCTATTGAAGGGGCACTTTGGCCAGGATCCAGGTACCTAAAATGCAGGCCTCTCAGTGAGACTACATCCGAGATAAAGGATTTGAATGTAATTCCCAGGAAATCTTGGCTACGGCGTCCTCTTGCCACCTCCCGCCTTTGAGGTCTTTGCTTTATTTTTTTCTCCAGACAGTTTGTTATTTGTGAACATTGCAGTCTGGTGAGACAACAGGAGTCTGTTACAAATTCAACATGTTATCTGTGAGACCTGGGACACGCTGCTCTGCCAGCTCCCGCAGAATTGGTGTCAAATGTTTTTTTGTTTTTTTTTACATCTTTTTCTTTCAGCGTTTGCCTTGACCTTTTTGCAGTGTCTTGTTATTTGTGTCACGTCGTTTGTGCTTTCTCAGAAGGTCGATTATATTTAGTTAAAATGGGAACGCGATGACAATGTGCCTCAGAAAATTTGCCGTTATTGTCAGACCTCAACATGTAAATGCAAGTTTATGAGAAATAAAGCTTATCCAAAACGTTATCTGTGCATTCATAAACCACCATCAAAGTTAGATTGAAACAATGAAATTGCCTTCTGTTGTTGGCCTCTGACAATAATCCATTTACACAACCAAACAGAAAATGTCATATTATTTTGTGTTGTAGTCATTCTTTTATTATGGGAGGTGGTAAACTGAGTTATGCATTTTTTAAAGCAGGACTGTGTTATGCACAGTGGCACTGTATGCAGGGCCTCAGCCAAAAATATAGCTGTTTCAGGCCTGGCCGTGTTTCTGTTAGCATCTGCATATTTATGATGAGTTATCTCATGTGACACACCAAGGCTGGATAGTCAAACAAGTGATTTTGCTGCAGTCTACATTCTGGCAGTATGCTGCTAGCCGCCAGTGGCCTTTCGTGTTTGTTGGGTTGATTCGCGACCTAGACCGACATACCCCAGTTTACCTTGATGCAGGAAAAGTTCATCGTTCGTTTTAACACATTTTGGTGCTTGCCTTGTTGCCTGTGCAACATTTTTATTTTTTTGTGGTTTAATTGAACTGACATATGTTGTTTATGAGCTACACCAATGTGTACTGGCCATAACATTTAGATTCATATTCATCAAGAGATTCCATTTCATTAATGTGCAGGTTTTTTTTTTTTTTTTTTCAAAGCTGCCGTTGCATTTATCTTTTGCAAGTTGCTTCCCTTACAAAACCGGATAGTTTGCTGCAAACTTGCAGCTAATATGTAGCGCATTTGCCACAAACTAAATGTGCATGTGAAAACTTACATGTCAAATATGAGCTTGCCACAAGAATGCCAAAGATTTGACACAAATTTGCCAGGAGGCCTATATTTTTGCAATGGTTGTAGTGCAAATCTGCAGGGAGCCATGTGCCAATAGCACTTCTGTTTCCAGAGTCTGTTGATATGACCCCCATTTTGTCTGGAATTACTGAAATGAGGGTACAATATCCCCTCCATTCATTGTGATTTTAGCTCCAGTCCACCCTCCTTGTGCATTTCAGTGTATTCAGACAGGGGGAAGGCAGAGAGGATTATAGACGAGATGGAATCACGGTTCAGAAAGTGCCACGGTGGTGATCCTAACTCACGGCCACACTGGGAGATAGGCTGACAGTTAGCCACCCTATGGACTACTCTGCTGTCATTATGATGTGTTTTGCTTTTTAAATGCTGATGCTTCTTCTATACTAACAAGCATTCAAGTACTATAATATTTAACATAATACCCATTTTATATTTGTTCTAACATCCTTTTTATAAACAAATGTGTAATACATTGTGTGGGACAACATGTGAAGACACTGTGTTGCATTGGTGAGATTTGAAAAGAACTTGGTAACTTAGTGTAAGAGACTGCGGTAGAATGGCATAAAACTGGCTTCCCTGTGGGGGGATTTAATGGGAAAGATGTACGTACAATAAATTTACAATTTACAACAACTTTTTTTCTGTTCAGCCTCCAACAATATTAATTTTCTAAGCTATTTGTTTCATTTCAGAAATGTTGATGCATCTGCTCCGGGGTATTTTGGGTTATCCAATGTTCCGTAGTACTACAGAACAGTCACTGTGTGGTCAAGTTATTAAAATTAATATTAATATCTCAGCTCTCCTGACATTGTAATGCAGTTATTGGATATTTGATACATGTTGTCCCGTTGCCTTTGGCAGGATGTAAATTATGTTATGAAAGATGCAAAAGTCTGTATTCATCTGGAGTCTAAATGTTTATGTATGATATTGCAGTCGGTTGGCACTGTCCGTATCAAATCTCATGAAAAATTCATGTTAAATAAAGTGGCTTTTCACTCTGTCAGTCAGGCATGTCGCAGGTGTCTAAAAAATAACTTAGAATACTTATGCTAACATTCTGGCAGATTTTGTTTATGATCTTAATTACACAAATGTCAGGTTGCCAAGGATACCCGTGACGCTGTTCTATGGCCACACACCAAGTCATTCAGTGAGGAGGGGGGTGCTTATGACAGTTAAAACTCTTTTTGACTGGTCTCTTTTCTTGCCTTACAAAAGCATTTTCATTTTAAGCCTTTACTTGTAATGAATTGATGACAAGAAAAAATATGAAACTGGTGTAAGAATTTCTCTGTCCCATCGCCTGTGGTCCCAGTAGCAGGGAAACAGATAGCTTGCCTGTGAGCAGGTTTGATAGACACCTGAAATGTCCCTGGTATTGGCAGGCTCTAAGAAAACTCATCTGTGCAGTTAGCAGAAACACATAGACTTGGGCAATGTAATGAGAGTACAGGCAATAGACACAGGGCCTCTTCAGAAATGAAGGAGTGCACCTCCTACAGACCAGAATGAGGCAGTGCATCAGTGGATGTAGGAAATAAATATGGGATTGCCATATTTGTCATATGTCAAATACTGATAAAGATGGGTTTTTGTAATCTAACATGTCATATGTATTCATACATTGCAATTGGCATTATATGTCCTGAATTAGCACAAGATACATGTAAAATAAAAGCAGCTTCATAAACACAATTATTTGATTGATCTTCCCTATCAAAAATGACCTTGCTGTGAATGCACTTTGCTATAGCTTTCAATCACTTGCACTCCTGGAAAACCACATCCAGGTACCATAATTTTAACATATATAAAAATGCACTTTCTGACCAGAGGTTATTGAAAAATGTTGAAGCAAGCTATGCAAAGTAAAACCGTAAATAAGGATATATGAAATGTAGATATACATATACAGTGAGCACCATCATTCATTGGACAGTGACACAATTTTTGTTATTTTGGTTCTGTACTTTAGCACTTTGAATTTGAAAGGATACAATGATAATGAGGTTGAAGTGCAGACTGTCTAGCTTCATTTGAGGGTATTTTCATCGATATCGGATGAACCGTTTAGAAATTATAGAACCTTTCGTACATAGTCTCCCCCTATTTCTGGCTACAGTCTGCATTTCAACCTCATTGTCATTGAATCCTTTCAAACTCAAAGCGCCAAAATAACAAACAATGATGTGTCACTGTCCAATGTATCATGGTGCTCACTGTAGATGAAACATATAATAAGTATATTTATAAATATATGTTTTACAGTTTAGAAATGCACACAGAATACTTGCTAATCTCGTAATGACAATAACTAATGTGACTGCCATAAAATAAACCCTTCTGGTTAATCCAGACTCATATACCCAGAGCGCACATGTCGGTTTGGAAATCATGACATTTTTCTCTAAGAAGGTGGAGTAAATCAATTCTGGTTATGCTCGAAAACCTGTTAACTAATAATCTCATGTTGATTGGTTCTTTTGGACCAATGGTGTATTTTTAAACTGGAAATAAGTGGCATGCAAAATGTAGGTGCCTGTTGGAGGTTGCTATTGCACCCGTTGAGCCTGTGGAGTTTTTATTTTATTTTTTTAAGTGAGAGGCATTTTGTTCCGAAAATTGCCGAGGCAGTGACCATTTCCGAGATCAGCATGCAATTTAGCTCATAAAATCCCAGTTTAATCTATGTGATGTTATTTCACTGAATACAACTCTTTGGCAGTAACTTGGAGTTACTCACCCAGAAAATAGCCGGTATCTGGGCAGGTTTCATCACCTTCATAAAAATCTGTGAGAAAATAAAACTGCATCTAAGCAGATGTTCAAGCACAAATGTGTGGAAATCTGGGCCTGGCCGACGGGATCAGGTGTCAGAGCTGTTAGCACTGTAATGCTGACAGAATTAGAACAGCAGTGTGAACCTCAGTTCAGTGACAGGCAGCACAAACTGCACGTCTGCTTTTGTGTTTTTTAAGCTGCCCTGGTGGATTAAAAACTTTTGGAAATGGACCAATTTGTTTTAGATCACGGGCTTTAAAAAATATGCAAATAACCATCCATGTTTAAGTCAGACCATCCATGTTTTGATGACATTCAACCGTAATTTCTGTCAGCTAAACTATTAATCTAGTGCCACAGTATATCAGAGTACAGGGGGGAAAAAGGTTTCTGGAAAAAAACTGTAAGCAGAACAATGGCCTTGATTGCGAGTGAGATTAGCAAACTTTCCTGTCAGCTAGTACAGGAGAGCGCAGGCAGGCAGGCACGCACTCCTCTCTCAAGTACAAGATGTTGCCAGCGTTTTTTAACCCACAAGCCAAGCTTGCACAGATACAAGGAAAACTTGTATCAGCTTTAGTAAGCAGACCATGGGCACTTCATCGACCAATGGGAGTTAGGAGAGGGCACTGAGACACAGATCCCAGCCGACGGAACCCTCCCTAACCCTGGGCAACCCGACCGGCAGCTATGCATCACCAATCAGGGGCCATTGGGCCCATCCATGTCTTAGAACAGTGTCTTAACAGGATGAGCCAACCATCAATGGATCATTTTTTACTGTGAATTACGTCTTGCTGTTTGTGAAAACACACGCTGAACTGTAATGCTTCAGGATATCTCATGAAATACTTCATTTTTTGTGAACTTTCTTAATAAGCTTGCATGCATGTGTGTGCGTGTGTGTGTGTGTGTGTGTGTTTGTGTTTGCGTTGAAGCTAAATAACACAGTCAGCCCTAATAGAATCTGACAAAGCAGACTCGACTCTTAATGGAGTTCAATGAGGGTCAAAGCTGAATCATTTAAAACCTGTGAAAAAGACCTTGTGTGCCTACATTAACAGAGTAAAGTAAATCTGGTGTAAAAAGCCGCTAAAAGACTGTGACTAGCAGCCCATTGGTGGACCGTACGATTGGCTGTCACACTGCCCAGGGAGGGAACGATTCAGTCGGTGGCATTTTCCTCCTCTCATTGGACAAAACAGGCTCCTCCTGTTCTAATGTAATGGCTGGCCAGCTCGCAGACTGTGGTGTGAGACGAAGCCAAGGCTGTGGCCGCTTGTTTCACAGGAGGTGTACTTGACCGCGCTCTCCCAAACTGATGCTTTTCAGGGATGAGGCACAGGCAGTAACTGCAGTCCTGCATCTTGCCGTAGACGTGTCCGTGATCCACCGGGAGCCCGGGGCTGCAGTCCTGCGTCTTGCCGTAGACGTGTCCGTGATCCACCGGGAGCCCGGGGCTGCAGTCCACATGCTGCGAGCTCAACGTCAAGCGTATATCCCATGTAACACACGCGCTGCCTTTCAACCTGCGCATTACAATGTGTCTCTGGCAGCTGGTTGTGATGTCACCGCGGCGCGGAGGAACAGATTGGCCGCCAGGTGTTCTTCCCACTAGCCTCTCTGATACCCTCTCTTATTCATTCATTTATTTATTTATTTATTTTATTACTGAGTTGTTTATCTGCTTGCTGTGCCATAATGAGATTGCAATCTGCGCTTTGAATCGGGCAAAGGTAAACTCCCTGTGAGTTTCATTTAGAATAAAACCTTTTGGTTCAAATAATAAAAAATAAAGTCTGTGAATAATAACACCTGTCTGTTGAATCATCTCGAACAGGAATTATTTTCAGCAGCACTTTCTTCAAATGCCAGCTTCACTGCAAAATCGATATATTATGTTTAATTTTCTTTCCCCAAACTATAGATGACAAGAAGAGCGCTGCACCTCAATCTCGTTCCAATAGGGTAGGTGACCAGTCATCAATCGAGTCTGCACTCCTTGCACTTGTTGTCTCTCTTGGGACTATGCTGTCCCCCTCTCGGAAATTGCTGCTTTTCGATCTCTGGTTTTTAAGTCGCTCTGGATACGAGCATCTGCTAAACGGCAGCAATGTAATGCTATGGTACTGCTCCTTCACTAAGTGTGTTAACGATTTTCTTCACTCTTCATTATAAGTTCTCTTGCTTGGAAGCATGGAGTGATCCATTATTTGCATTTCCACACTGACTCTTTTTCCCAGGCAGAGTTGCATTGTTTGTGCATTATCATGGGCACGAGAGAAACAAGTGCACTGTGGGAGATTGTAGTTTCAGTAAGACGCAAAATAAGATGATGTAAAGAAAATGGTTTCATTCATTTTAGCTTGAATTACTAAATTATTGAGAAAGAAATACAGTATGTATTTACCATTGCATTCTTACTATAATAAGGATAAAATACAGTATATTAAATAGTATGGGTGAAATTGCCCTTTAACCATGTGAATCAAACCAGTGTTTTATTTTAGCTTAAAAGTTAATCTAGTTAATTTTAAAAAAATGATACATCCTTTTTAAGAACTCTATGCTGGAGGACTGGCATTTTTGTCACTGGAGTGTTCTTAAACACAGGTACAAGTGAGCTTTTTTAAGTACTATTTTAAGTACGCAAAAGTTCACACTAAGTTAGTAACTGACCCTGACTGCCCACTGTATGGTCATGCCTTGGTCTCACACAGATGGTCATAACCACGTAGTCACACACGTTAATGAACACCCGCATTGTTCAAACTGTGGTCACAAAGAACCATGTGAGCTGCATGTGCCCAGTGGAACTCCAGCCCATGTATGTTTATATGACGGACAGAATTGGCCGGTTGAGTCGAGACCATGAATCCCGGACTTAAAATGCTCAGGGTTTGTGTGTGTGCCGCGAAACCTTCGCAGCACTGCCCGAGTATTTCAGATCAAAGCCAATGTTAACAGCAGCATCATGCTGTGGAACAGAAATAGCCCCTTGGCATGGATATACAGGAACAAGAAAAGGCTGATTCCCACTGGAATCACCGGATTGCAGAGGCTCTGCAGGTGGCAGTGTCTCTGAAATCAAGACGTTATTAAGCAATGCCATTCTAGCCTGCAGACATGTAGCAGCCGCAGAACGCTTTCTGATGTGTGCATTTGATGGCTTTGTCTTTTTCTCTCCCCTGTCTCCCTTAGTCGTAACTTACACCACGGTACACCATCACTCCGTATAGGCAGGGTGTGAAATTAGCACCCGCCAGCAGCCAAATGCTGGTAAAACTTAGATTGTGGCTGGTAAGAGTTTTACTCCAGCTGCCACTTTGGCTGGTAACCAACCAGGTTGTGTTATATTGTAAAAGGTAATCTGGTAATATGTTGATAGTCCACAAGCCTCTCTGGCCAGTGGGTGTAAAAGTTAATTTCATACCCTGCTTATAGGTCTGCATTTCTGAAGTCCATATAGCAATTGTAGCCATTTTTACACATAGTCCCCCACATTTTAGGGGACCAAAAGTAAATGGCCAAATGAACATAAACTTAAATAAAGTCATCATATTTAATATATGGTTGCATATCTTTTGCATGCCACGACTTCCAGATGTCTGTGACCCAACAGCATCAAAAGACTTTTATTTTCTGGTACTCGTACAAGCAATACTATAACCTTTCTGCATTTGAATGGATCTCTGTGGGGGAATTGGGGGGTGGGACTAGATTAAGCTGTGAATTACATGGAACACATGGTTGGGTAAATGAGTTCAATAGGAAAGTGAGTCAGGAGAAACAACCCGTAAAGTGATCCATCCATATCTACTGCATATCTGGCAGCAGAGTGATGGGTTGAGGCTCTTGTGTGAGTGTCCAAATACTTACGGACTGTACTGTATGACAATAAAAAATGCACTTTTTTTTAACCGATCTAAAGCGCCTTATTAAACCATCAAATTCAAATTTTCCATATCATGAAAAACATTCCTGTCGGCTTTAAACCTCCTGACAAAGTGTTTTCTCTTTTTTTCAATTTTTCTCTCTGTGTCTCTGCTGCTTTCATCTCTGCTAACAAGCAAAATGTGGATTCCACTCAGACAGGGACGTGTTTCTACCACAGTATTTGTGCCCTTATCTGTCCTGACAAGATAATCCTACTGTCTGCCTTATATAGTGTTTGAAACAGTTGAACTTAGCTTTTGCCTTTTCAAATCTTCTCACTAAATGTGTTTGAGCAATCTTAAAACTTCCCAATCACGCACATTGTTTACAAAAGATACCTAAAATAAATGTTGCGTCAACTGATAACACTATAAGTTATTTTAAGACTACACATGCACACCGCCTTTTGGCATCTTTTATCTTGTAATTTAATTATCCTCACTCACTCTCTCATATGTATACTATTGATACTATTTCACTTACTATTACTACTGTGGGATATTTCTTCTTGGAAGAAGAACTAATTATATTGGCTGTCTTCAGACCACCCAATTGATTTGTCAGTGACCGTTGAATTTTTTTCCCATCACCTTTCACCGACTGAAGTAGAATAGATTGCAAGGTATTGATAGATTAGGCATCACCATTTCCAGTGTTGTTCATGGTTAGACAGTGGTATCATGGAGTATTGAATCCAGGGGCCGGATTCAGAGATGGCCAACTTAAGTCATGCGCTTAAGTGTCTCTCCTGCACGGATTTAACACGAGCTGATTTATGTCGTATTTTAACTTGTGTTGCGCAGGTGCTTATCTCAAAATGTGGGTGGTATAGGGCATGATATTCTAATTACCTGTTTTTTTGTACCTGCCCCCTGGGTTGCCAGGTATCTACTAAAAAAATGTTTGTGGGGATATGCGTTTTCAATGTGTCAGTGACAGTGCCTTTAATAACCGCATTTGCCTTTTGGAAAATCCTGCCTTTGCGCATCGTATAGTTGCACTTGCGTGAGGGGGTATAGGTATGCAGTGAACGTATTGATGCATCACATTCATAAAATGGTCATAGCTTCTATTGATGACTTGGATATACTCATCACACAATCAAAATAAATAATCGCTGGACAGTGGTTACACACAATATTATGGAGTAAACAAATAAATCGTTGGATTTACTGGAAAAAAAAAAGATTTTAAAATCAAATCTTATTTTAACGATTTACCTAATAATGTAATGTAGTCTACGGTGGTTGAACACAATAGCCTATATGCAACGTCTTCAACTTAATCATTTTGGAGAAACTGTGCTGACACAAATCGTTTCTCTGTCAAAGCGAATATGATCCAGACACTGTCTATCAATTAATCCGTCTAATATTGGTCTGGTATGGTATACCAGACGGTCAATCATAGCCTACTTTTAGGCTACATATTTTTCTTTTTATGACAGCTCTTTGATAATTGTAAGTAGGCTAAGCAAAGGAAAATAAGACCAATATTATTTTCAAAGAACATGCACTCATTCTAATATTCATGTTTGCGAAAGATGCTGTATTTTTCATAATAATCTATTGGCAGCGCTAGACATAAACTACCTGTTTTTCAGAACAAAGTTGCGCGGAAAAAAATTATTGAGTTCAAACTCAAAAAATAGCCTACGCGTATCTTGCAGACACGACTCCTTTTCATTAATCTCAACCCCGCGCACGTAATGCCGCGCATGTTCTCGAGAGACGCTTAAAACAGCGGATATGGCAAATGTCTGAATCACAAATAGCTTAAGCTACGCGGAATTTTGGGAGTAAATCCCATTTGGGCGTGCTTATCTCAACTCTGAATCTGGCCCTAGGTGCTTTAGTTCCAGCCAGGTATTTATCTCATTAGTTCTACTCCTATTTTCTGCCCCTAATCACACATATTTTCTGCCCCATAATCATCACAGTCATATATTTGAAATGAAATGTGTCCAAGAAAAGTGTCAGAAAAATATTACCTCTTCTATACATCCTATATAGGTAATATATCCATAAGGTTAAATTTTGTGGTCATACCTCTTGCACAGTTATGGGTATATCTGGCTTCAAATGCAGTGCACAACATCAAATAAGGACTGTTTATATTGATAACAAATCAGTAACAAACTCTACAATGCGTTTCCCGAACAAAGTTGCGCGGAAAAAAATTATTGAGTTTAAACTCGGAATAGCCTACGCGTATCTTGTGAGCAAAAAAAGAGTTGTGCCATCAGTGCAGATATTGTCATTCATACTCTGTAGGCTCAGCTTCCCTGCTCTCTTCTGTATGCCTTCGCTGTAAAGTGTGAGGACACGTCAGCCCTTTGGCAGCGGCGTGACTCAAAGCTGGCGGGACGCAATGGCTTTTTATGCCCATGCATACAGAGGCCTGATTTTTCTCCTGCCCCCGGAGGCTGGCCCTATCGTGGCACACTACGAGCGCAAAGGCATTCTGGGTAAGCACCAGAAGCTACTGATCTGGAAGCAATTCAGTTCCTTAATAACCCGACAGCGGTGGAAGATCCACAGACAGAAAAGAGATTTTTTTGCAGCTGTAAGGACAAGGAAGTTTGGTGTGGGGGGTATTTTAGGCATATTTTAGACTGCTGTGTAGTAATGCGGTACTACAGTTGGGAGAGGACCTAGACCCCTCAGGGCAGAAGTGAACTAAATCAATCACCTCTGCTTTATCAAAGTGGGAGAATCAGCCATGGCTTTATCTGCATCCGTATCTAAGCTCTGGCGCGTTCACCACTCCAGCATCGACTCATAGCCTTCACGTCTCACTTCAAATAAATATCTCTGCTCTCTCTCTTTTATTTATCATCTTTCAATCAGCGTTTGTCCTCAACTCTGACACCCCATTAAATGCGAGCGTCACATTTTGAGATAACTTTTTTCTTCTTCGTAAACACAAATTGTCAACTTCAGTGAAATATATATTGAATGTGGAGAACCATGATTTCCACATGTTCAATTATTGCTGAATTAAGTGTTCACTTGTCATGTTTTAATAAATTAATACATTTGTTGTAACTTGCAACTGTTTTAATGACTTACTATTAATTAAAGGTTGTAGCCCATGAAAAAATAAACATATACCCTGACAAACACACTTCCTGTGCTGAAAGCATCTTCATTTGAAATGAAGGTCAATTGGACAATTTTTAGCTAATTGGTCAATTGAGCTATTTTTAAAATATTGTTCAGACTATTAAGTATGTTGTATTTATACAGGCATGTGTGAACCTGAATTATAACAAAACTGTCATGTGTTGTCCTAATAGTTTTTATTTCGGATTCAAGAAGCAAAAAAATGTGACGCGGGGCTTTTTTTTGTTGTGAAGTTTGCATTAGCATGGATTGGGTAGAGTGTGTGATTAGACCTCTT
This sequence comes from Ilyophis sp. 1 JC-2022, assembly GCA_022702515.1. Taxonomy (NCBI): domain Eukaryota; kingdom Metazoa; phylum Chordata; class Actinopteri; order Anguilliformes; family Synaphobranchidae; genus Ilyophis; species Ilyophis sp. 1 JC-2022. Next base: position 120,692,014 of record CM040403.1, read on the forward strand.
CTGTAATGATCATTATAATTGCTGTGTGCTTTAGAGAGTGACATTGCTGATGATTACGATGAAGGAATGTGGTTTGTATCTCAGCAGTGAAAGACTGATTAGATGACAGTTGTCATCTGGCCGGATTGCGTACTGGACACCAGTGATCTGTTTAGTTTTTTTTTGTAATTCATGCTCCTGGACCTTCAGCGGTTCCCCCAAGGTTCCACCTAGGTTCCACCAAGGTCTCTGCAGAGCAATTACATTTTCTTGGATTTGAGACCAAGAACTGGCTGTTAAAGAAGGGGCCTTTCTTCAGGCCTCATTTTGATTAAAAAAATGTCAAGGCTGGCCTTTGGCATGTTCCACATCTGGCTGGGTACAACACGCCCTACAGTCCATCTTCAGAGATACAAGTCAGCCAGAGAGTGTGATATGACCAGAGGCACAGTGATACCCACAATCGTTCATATTAAAACACTGAAAAATGGGTTTTTCAACAATGCTTTCCTAACAGCAATACTGCCACATTTTAATTATCGTACAAATGCCAAACTGTTGAAAGGATATGGGAGATAATTATGCAAATGGTATTTGGTTTACGATGAAATGAGTATGTGTGTTGCATATCTGCGATGTGAGATACTGTCCAATTGTTTTCTCACACCAGACACTGGCAACTCCTTGCATATTGACATAATGTAATTGCCTCCAGCACATGTTTATATTTGAAACATGTCATAATTAGAATTTTTAAACATTGTGTTGTGTTGTATAGTAGCATTTTTTCAGAGGATCTGGCTTTATAGTGAGCTTACTGGCATGTGGTGTGGCTGTCTCTATTAAAAGCGTGATAAGACTGTGTCCTTCAGAAGTAGTCTCTCTCAAAGTTATTTTTATTTTTTCTTGTAGCCAGCTGTACAGCCACATGAACTCAGGAACCCCCAGCTCAATGCCAATCTAAAAATCCAGTATTTTTTATATATATATTTGTTTCATAAACATTCAATCTGTCATCCAAAGCAGGTGGCTAATTAAAAGAGTTGCTTAGAATCTTAAATGGGAACTTCCAGTCTAGACATACAGAGGCCTCGTCAAGCTCTCTCAGAAAACAGATTTACAGACAGAGGCCTCATCAAGCTCTCTCAGAAATCAGATTTAGTTGCATAGCCAACATGGATTTCTCTCTGAGTTATTTTCAATTTAAAAATTCCGTTGTTTGTACTTTATTCAACGGGGGGATTGATTTGGCAGAAGGGACTTTTCAAACAGAAGGCAGACTGAGACTTTTTTTGTTTGTTTGTTTGTTTAATTTTTATTTTCTTTGTTGAAAGAAGAGACAGAAAGATGTCATTGCTATCTTTTTGCAAGGCATCATTAAACGTCTTTTCCATTTTCTACAGAGACCCATTAGAGAGATGTAGGATTCTATATCTCTCTCCCATTCATCAGACTTCATTTTGGGACGGGCCTTAATAAATCACTCAAGTCTCATGGAGGCAAAATCTGAGATCCATCAATTTTTCAATGCGATTTACCTGCACGTCACCTTTCCAGGGGTAAAATATGGATGGCTACAAATTACCACCGATGCTCCTTTCTCACCGGGGTCCTCCCCGCTGGCTTATGTGTTTCAATTAAGTCTATGTCCAAAATAAAACAGCAGTTTATCAATGATTGCTGTACTCTCACTTCCTGTGAGAAGTGAAGCTACAGTGTATACGTTTAAAACAGTGAAACTGTGAGTGATTCAAGCTCCCTAAGTACTTACTGTGCTGTAAAACTCATGCAGGCATCCTTGCATGTCATTAAAGCTTGCTGTAGGACCCCTTGGTGTGCATTATCCCCATATGACTCTAGGCTTAAGTGCAGTACAAGTGTGTCATTGTGGCAGTAAAATGTGCCACGCAGAGCCTGCTAAATTATGACTTTAAAAGCAGTAGTCTTCAGCGCAGAAGAATCACTGTGTGCCTGTGTGGTTTCAAGTTCTGGCTGGAGGTGTAAGAGAGGCAAAGCAAGTCTGGATGCGTCTGTTTTTTTATTATTCTACACTAAGCAACTGTTGCTCTGATACAATTATCCCATCACCGGGCACTGGGACTGCATGTATATGTTAATTCAGAACTGCATAGCGCCGAATGCTTCATGTTAACCAGAGAAGGGCACATCTTAAAGGATGTTGAAATTTGACGGGAACGGTAGAGGTGGTTTCTTTAAAAATTGGGTGGAACCACTGCAATTATTTCTGTTGTTTAGACCTCCCCGTCCCATTACTGTGTTCTTCCTTTGATCTTGGGGAAGGCTTTCTCCGCTCGTGCCCTGAACCTGTTTACTGAAATTTTACACTGAAGGTACCCATCCTGCATGCTGATAGGCTTTTTCCGCTCGTGCCCTGAACGTGTTTACTGAAATTTTACACTGAAGGTACCCATCCTGCATGCCGATAGGCTTTCTCCGCTCGTGCCCTGAACCTGTTTACTGAAATTTTACACTGAAGGTACCCGTCCTGCATGCCGATAGGCTTTCTCCGCTCGTGCCCTGAACCTGTTTACTGAAATTTTACACTGAAGGTATCCATCCTGCATGCCGATAGGCTTTCTCCACTCGTACCCTGAACCTGTTTACTGAATCTTACACTGAAGGTACCCGCCGTGCATGCCGATAAGATGAAGAAAGAGGCGGAGCCCAATCCGGATTGAGTCCTCGGCTCATGGCCGTGGTGTCAACCTGCATTCTCTCATATCGCCTAGCTTTTCAGTCGTGGGGCCTTGATTAGGGGAGAGGTGGGGAGGTGTTAGAGGGTGGGGGTGGCAAGGAGGCAGGTGACGAAAAACGTCTCTCTCTCACCCAGGCTTTGAAACGGAGTAATGAGCTCAGCCATTCTTAAACGGGTCACCCCTCACACCTATTCTAATGGCAGGCTGCCGGGGCTTAGCAAGAACATTCCACACTCCCTTAAGTTTGTGTCTCAGTGGGAGACCACAGCAGGAAGTCCTCCACATGTTTCCCCTTTAGCTTTCTCTCTCTCTCTCTCTGTTTCTCTCTCTGTCTCTCTCTTTCTCTCTGGCTCTCTCTCTGCCTCTCTCTCTCTCTGTCTCTCTCTCTCTCTGGCTCTCTCTCTCTGCCTCTCTCTCTCTCTCTCTCTTTCTCCTCTGTTGCTCCATCCTGCCTCCCCATTGTGTGTTCAAATATGAGTGTGCCAGGAGTGAGAGTGAATTATGGGTTAAAACACACACACACGCACACGCACACACACACACACACACACACACACACACACACACACACACACGTACACTCAAACACACACGCACACGCACACTTTTCCTCCCAAACAGCCTCAACAATAGTTCCGTGACTCTGGGAGTCTGTTGGGGGAGGGATCGGACTGCTCCCACAGGGGAGGGTGGAGGTCGGGGGGATCTGGGAAGGAGTGGGTGAGTGGTGGGGGTTGGGGGGCGGGGGTGACTGGAGCCTGCGTAAACACACGGAGCACTGGTAGTGTAGGACTGAGACACACGGAAACTGAGCCTGACTAGGAAGCTGCATAAGACTCTAAAGTTGAGCTCCCAGCAGTGGCTGTAAGTGGGACACACAAGGACGCTCGCTTCAGAGCAGGAGAGAGGAGAGTGAGCAGCCTGACATTTCGCACATCCACAGGAGAGTTTGACTGAAGGTTGGTCACCTGGGCTTTTGCTTATTTTGTTTGTGTATTAGTTTTAGTGTTATTTACTGAGCTGCTGTTGTTGTTGTTTTTATGTCGTTCCCCTGCTGCTAAAATGCTTGCCGGGATCTCTGGCTTTTCAAGACAAAGTTGTTAAAGGTGTGTTTTGATCTATGAACGTTTATATGAAGCAGCATCATTTCAGCTAACGACAAAGCAAAGTGCACAAATGCTGCGATGCTTGGTATTGATTACAAGGCTAATCCTGGTCAGGTATGGACTTGTCAGGCTAATGAGTTTTCCATTGTTCTATTTTATGGAGGAACATCAGAAGGGTTTAGTTGAGTGGCTGAGGTGTTTTTTATTTCCAAAGTGTTTTTTGGTGATGTGTCGCATCTTTTTTTACGAGTAGATACAATTAAGCAGTAAGAAAAGCAAAGTTTAACACAAGTTGGTTTTAATCACTGTAGCTTTTGAATGCTGACCCAATATTATCGGTAGTGCTTTTTAATGATCAGATTAATTCGCTTTTTTCAAGTTGACGTATGCAGCATGCATAATGTTGCTATTAAGGTCAATTTTCTTCTTTTATCAGTAATGATGGTTTGGCTCATATTATAAACATCACTGAAAGCCACCATGCGGAGACTGTGGTTTAACATGCCCTCTGTCAGTTAAATTTAGATTTGACCATTTATGGATTTGATCATTTTTTCCCAGGCTCTGAAAACCTTTAATCTTTATAGATACTGCATAATATTGAATGCTTTGGCATGAATGATCAGTGCTGCACAGGATTACTGAAACAGTGATAAAGTTCAAATCTCCATACTGTATGCTGTAACAGAAGTAAAATCCAAAGTATTTGCTGTGGTTGGAAGTGGGCTGCCCATTTTCCAGTCTGGATTCATCATAGCTCTGGACCCTGGTCAGGTTTTCCATATTTAAGTAGATTTACATCTGGAGAAACTGGGACATATTCCGTCTGGAACCCTATGGAATATCAAAGTTTCAGGACCGTTTGCACACAAACGTTTATAAATCTGGTTTAACGTCAGACATTCTGATTGATAATGCCTTTAAATCAAAATCAGGCCCATGGACGTGGCATTAGGATGCTGTTAGTCATGTGCATGCTACAGTATAACTGCTGGATTTAGCACTACCCAGAAAAACAATATTGAGTGTGTTTTTTAATTGTGCAGCAGACATTACAACAAGTACAATAAGAACAGCTAGATTATGCGTGGCTAGTATTTTCCTTCACAAACAATTTTTGTAAGTTCAACCAAAATCGCCCAAATGAACTTTCCAAATTGTGTCAGTTAAAAAAAAAGCCTCGCTTTTCTTTTTGTTGACATAAATATGGTGAAGATTGTCATGCTTATTTTTTTAAAAATTGAGGTTAATCCAATCTGCCTAACACATGATTGTTGGCGTGCCTCATATTCAATAGCTATGTTTTCGCACACCAACGCCTGCTACAGTTTGCAGAGATAAACAATAGCAATAGCGAGGCCCCTTAAACTCTCCAGTTAGGTCTGAGCCACGCTGATACTCTGTAATACATCAGCCCTGTCTGCGCTCACAGCAGTGTGTGGGTCTGATCTGGATCATAGCAGGGAAGGAATTTCAGCACCTAGGAGGGGAGCCTAGGAGCTCTTAGGAAGATGAAGGCTCACCTAGAGTGGAAATGCTGCCCCACATCGGGTTGTTGAAATGTGGGGGGTTTTCCCAGTTAGGCCTACTTTTACAGATGTCAATTTAGAAACAATCACCAAAAAAACACACAAAAGGCAGCGTGTCAATTTTATTTGGTTAGCCAGCGATTCTTTAAAACGCTCGCTGATGAAAATCCATTGTTCGGCTGTGCGTCGAAATGCTGACACGCATGCCACGGGCCTCACCGGGCCTCACCGGGCCTCACCGGGCCCAGAGCTTTTGATCCGTATTAATTGTGACCGAGGCGCTGCGCCACATTCCTCCGCTCTGCTGACGGAGGTTTTAATTGGAGCGGCGTGACTAACGAGGCTCTCGGAGAGAGACGCGGAGCCGCCATGTGGGCGTGGGCCCTGGAAGGCCGCGGGGCAGCTGGTTTGGGGCTGGAACCGGGGAAGCACGGTGTCACCGGTCAGACGGCAGTGTTAAAGGACCACGCACCCAAAGGCAGGCGGCCGGCCGGTAAACCCGTACATGCGCATACGTCACCAGCAGGGCGTGAGGGCACGAGCAGGTTCACGTCACGCACCGGTCTGAATCTCTTTAATGAGACTGGAGTCAAATCACGGCGCCCACACCCAACACTCAGCTCTTTCTGCCTTTCACTTTCTGTTAGGAAGATATTTGATGTCACACCAGAAGGAAGTCTTTTTGAGAGAACATGCCTGGAGCCATTTATCACAAACGGCCAGTGTCAGTCAGTGTCAGTCGGCGGTCAGTGGCATAAACCTCATCTCTCCTCCGCACTGCCTTCTCTGAGATTCATATACACTGTATTATCACACACTAAGCTAAATTTGCGGCAATGAACAAGGCCTTGACTAACTTCTGTGCCCTGACCATAGCACTGAAAAGCCTTGCCTGCAAGATGTCAACAGTGTTAGCTTTCACTAAACTATAGACAAGACAATGTGTCTTAATGCAGTCATACTCACTTTGAGTGAAAATCTGAATCCTAAAAAGACTATCGTTAACTTAATGAAGGTGTGGAAAGTGGGCATGAAGGATTTATTTGCTGTATTTTGGGGGGCAAGAACCCCGTTATGTTGTATGATATGGCTTCGTAGGGCTTTTCGAGATCAGTGTAAGAAGCAAGGTTTCTTTATCTGCAGCATAAGTTCCCGGATCGCTGCACAGGTAAATGCCCAGTGCATTTGAAGCGTTCAGATCTACTGCTTTCTTTAAGTTATATTCTGTTACAGTGTCTGTTGCTCTGTAGCTACATTTATTCTGTTAAGCAGTCATCCAAAAAAACAACAATTTGAAAAGTAATTGTCCGCAACAGTGTAAAACTGAACTGACTGCTGCCATTATCTATTTTATTTTTCATTTGGAAAATGCTCTCATCCAGAATTACTATTTAATGGCGCTAACGTTGACTGACAAATAAGAAAAATCCAGTGGTAATACCGCACCGTTACTTTTGTTCCTCTTTAAATGGCCTGATTCCTGTCTCCATTTCCTCAGAGTCTCTGGTCCAAATATAGGAGATGTCACATTTCCTGGAAGCAGTGTTTTTGAGACAATCCTGCTGAGGAATATTTAAGGTTAGGCCCAGTGACGTCAGCGGCTCTGTTGCACAAATGAAATGAATGAGCGGAATGGACCCGAGCAGCTCTCACAGCGGTAATTTGCACCCTGATGTCATGTGATTGTGTGTTGGAGTGTGTGTGATGACCGCATAGTCCATAGCTGTGGGCTGCCGATTTGAATTTCTTGGCTGGACATGTCGTACCCTGCAGTGCAGTAATTATGCATAAGTATGTACCATATCCTCCTGAGACCAGAAAAAAATGTTTGGGTATTTTAATTATTTGACATAATAAAAAAGTGTCTTGGATGACAAAAACATGCTACAGTGCAAATTTTATTTATTTTATAGTTATTGAATGTCCATTGTAGTCTAGGTTTCAGCATTGTAGAATATATGTGAGGGCCTTCAGATTAAGACCAGAGACCATGTTCCCTACAGGGGATAAAAATGAATTGTTGGGTCTTAGGAGGATATGGAAAAACAAGTCACGATCACATACATAATTAATTTCCTCAAATGCTATGATGAATTTTAAATATGTTTAAATCTGGTACCGCCAATTGTTACTTCCATATCAAACACTTATTGACCTTGTTTTAAACACAAAGCTAATAATATTGACTGACTTTTTGTTTTGTAATCTGCCAAATAGGCAAAAAAAGAAAGTGACAAAAATCTTGCTTTCCTGCAGGTCTTCATTTTAGACTTTCCATGATGTGAAAATCTTATCACAAAGCGTTTAAAGCTATTCAAGATAAGCCTTTTCTATTTCACAAACAGACCGCTGTTTAAATTCCTTGGAGTAGCTTTGGAAATTGCTTCTAGTCGCCTCTTAATAGCTGCACTTTACTGAGTCCTTAACAGGAAAAAGTGACGTATGCTGAATTTAATCCTGCGGAAAGGGCATCTCTTAGTCCAGCCAATAATTATTAATTCCAACAATACGCTTTTTTTGTTAAAATGTAATTTAAAAGCTGTAAATCCGCTAATCGCAGTAACCCTCCTTGCGCAGAATTAAACTCTGAGTTAATTTCATAGCCTGATATTTTAGTGGGAGAAATCCCATACGGCGTGTTACACAATGTCGTGGGTTAGGGTGCAGGTTTTCATGAACTAATCACAATGATTATGATCACAGGTCTGATAAAACATGATTCAAACTGATCGTTTACAGTTTGACATACAAGGTAGTTATGTTTCGATGCTTAATGCTTCCACCATTCGCCATGATGTGAGCTTACATAACGGTCAGCAGTGTTAAGAGCATAGATGCTGTGGTATAGGGAGTATGTGCTAATGTTGAACCTCCTTCTAGTGGTGTTGTCAGCACTTGCGCTCATGGAAAACAGGAAGAAAGACAATCCTCCACGGTATGAAATAGAGTTACTCGAGTTTAAGGGGCTTGCTGTAGGGAGCATGCATCTGTTATAGGAAGGAATGGGTGAATAATCATAAGGGCGGATGCACTGGTGAGATCCAAACATGAACAAAGTTATTTCAATTGCATCATTCAGGCTTGTAACTGTGGTTACAGCCTTCTGATTTCTCACTTCTTAGCCTTTTCTACGCAGTGCAATAACCATAAAATAACGTCATAACATATTTATTAAAAGACTTATGGTAATTACGAGTACGGTCCAAATACAGAGAGAAATCACATATGTTCATATGGAATCAGAATATCTACATTTCTTAAGGCATTTTTCAGTACATTATAATAATTATTAGTAGCAGTAGTAATATCTGTTTCACTGCTTTAGTGATACTAGCAAGAGTAATAGCTCTCGTAGTAGCAGTAGTACAAGTAGCATTCTTAGTTTTATAGGTGCAGTTGTTGTTGTAGTAGTAGTTGTAATAGATGTTTTATTAGTAGCAGTGAAAGTAGCACTAGTAGTAGCCAGGGTACTGTGATCTCCTGAACTGTGTTCTCTTCTCTTCAGCTGGATTCTTCATCTTGATCCTGTAGGAATCAGGCATCTGTTATTAATTGAGTTCTTTTGAAATTCAAAGCTCAGATAATGCACAGTGAACACGAAGGGCCTGATTTACTAACACCTTTAGCACTGAACCTTTTAGCACACGCAAAACCAATAACATGACCAATGATTGGTCATTGCATTTGCTTTGCACCAATCATTGGTTGTGTTATTAGTTTTGCGTGTGCTAAATGGCTCGGTGGAAACCCCCGTCCCTAACTCCACTGCCCCCTCTTGCTGTAGAACCACACGAAGAATGCACTGAAGTGTTTCAAGAACAACAAATGGCGCTCGGGGTCTGTGCTGCTTTCCCGCTTGCAGCGGGGGAACAGAGGCAATGCAAATGCAGAGAATGTGGTCTCACAGTTAGTCGTAACCTGAACCGTGTCTCAGTCAAGTTTGCTCAGTGAAAAGAATGTTTGCGGTGGAATCCAAACTCGCGGCGGAATGTAACTTGAACTGTGACTATTGGCAGAGTTTGTGCAGCGTGGAAAATATTTGCATTGCCACAGCGAAGTAAACGAAAGGCTTAAGAAGCAAGGAGGTGGGCGGTGTCGTCAATAGGACAGAGATTTAGGCGCCAGTGGAGGTTTTAAATAGCTTCTAGGCTTCAGCAGCTCGGTGCACGCATTCAACTCGGTAATCTCAAGCCTCACAGCTTTCAAATGTGGAAAGGGTTATTGGAGCCTCTTGTATCTCAGTGGTGCTAACTCAGAGGTCGGACCTGTCGTAAGGTCAATGGATGAAAGGCTCTCCTTTGCCTGTCTGTCCATGAATCTGACCTTGTGCAGTGGAAGCCCCCTGCAGTGGACGGTACTTCTGTGCTTGATTACTCACAGCTGTAGAAAAAGAATCTGAAAAATGTTTGTTGGCCATAAATTAAAAAGAAAATTAAATAAATCAAGTTTAGCACTGACTAATTCAATAAAGAAAGATGAATGAGGAGCCATAAAATGAGAAATCTATGCATAGGTCTGGATCAGATGTGTGTAAGCATGCATGTGTGTACAAGTACACATAGCATAACTACCAATCTATTTTTAGAGAGAGAAAGGGGGAGACTGGTGTAGGTAATCTGTATATATATATTCTGTTCATTCTATCAACTGTGAGCCGTGAATGTTTATGAATGTGACTAACGGCTGTAAATGGACTTTACTTTCCATAGCTGTAGTTTGCAACATCCTTTGCTATTTGAGACCCATGTCTAAGGTATGTTTATGTTGAAGTGCTGCGAGGAGTATCTTTGAGAGGAAGGCCTCTCTGGTACAGGGCCTGCGTGCCGTAAACATCCTGATTCTTTTACCGCACGTCCTTAAACGAACAAAAGGTGCGGGGGAAGGAGTGGCAGCTTGCTCTCCCCTCCCCAGGAACGGTGGGGATTCAGGCTCTGGTTAGACAGTCCTCTTCTTGAAGTGAGTGTGTAGTAAAGAGCACTAGAAGACTTGAGACACTTTCAAGACTTTGAGATGTATTCCTTTCATTGTTTTCTTTAATATACTGGAGGTAATATATGGCAGTTAGCGTGGTTAGTTAGCCGCCGTTGAACTATCAGGAAGTAACCCTATACTGTTCGGGTTTGTTTATGTTTGTGATTGGTGAAGCTAGCGAGCCAACAAGTAGCTAGTTGGAGTCGGCACTGTGATTTGAATATTGGTGTCTAAAAGGGGATAAAAGGGGCTGTCTGCACAGGCCCGGGGTCAGTCTGCACACCACTTGTTTTTCCTGTACTTCCAGACACATTAATAAAGCTGCAGTGAATCATGGTCAAGATCCGCCTGGTCTGTCTCTTAGCGCAATACTTTACATGCAAAAGTTGACTCATTTATTTAAACAATACAGGAATACAATAAATAACTACTTTCATAGTGTCGTTATTGCAAAAAATGCATATTTGCTTCAGAGACACACTCAGCACACTCAGTTGAGGAGACTATGCTTTTGTTAGTTACGTATTCTCTAGGATAGATACTCTGACACCTCAGAGTTTGGACCAATAGAAATCTTGGAGGGTCCTTAGGAAATATTCTAAGTTAATTTTTCCTTTTGAAAGGTTCCTTGAGTGGAGAATCTTATCCAAACAAACAAATATCTGCATTGTTAAGATTGCAATAATTTTTTTTCTGCTTGGAAAAGCTTCATTCTCTATAGGGATGGGGCAGTTCAATTTAAAATTTAATCAATCCCCAAAATGAATTAGAATTAAATTGAAAAAAGGTTTTAGTGTTCTTTCAGGATGTTTCAATTCATAAATTGACATTCACATTTTTGAATGGACTGAATTGACAATGAAAGTATCCCTCACCCTGATTCCCTGCATACATTTTTCAATTGTCCTCATGGGCTGACACTCTTATGTGCAGGTAGAATAAAGTGATTGCGGCTCGTGTGAAACGCTGAATCACTGCAATATACACTGGTTACATGTGTTGAATAATCTCTCATCTTCTCTTTGGAAGACTCTTAACAGCTATTTCACTTGTATCTCACTGTTTTGCATAATCTTTCTGTAACATCATGATCCTACCAATGGTCTTTTAAGTACATGATTGCACTAGTATTTATGGATAATAGGGCTAAATATTCACACACTATGCAATAAATAAATGGGGGGGCCCTATTGTTATGTAATATTTTCATGAAAAGCGTTCTTGTAGAACTGAGAATGGTTATAAATTAACTGAAATTGGGTCGCAGTGGTATTTTGAATGATTCTAAAACAACTTTAACAAGTAAAGTTATATCCAGAGAAAATATGCTAACATTTGATGTGCCGTCAAACTTTTTAGCCCCTCCTTCAAAACTCCTTTGCAGGAAATGTGTTTGTCAGAACGTGTATAACTAACAGTGTCATATCATCTTGAAAGACTAAGACTTAGCTTAACGGTAAATTATACAATCCAGATTGTCCTCTTAGCTAATCACAGTTACTGCCTAATCGATGAGCTAGAGGACAATTCTGATAATCCCTCAGTCCGCTTCTACAGTATAATTAGAAGTTAATTCACCTCCGCTGTGTTTCTTATCCTATCCTAAGCTTGTTGTGTTATAAAGCCATTTAGAACACAAATTGCTCTCATGACTGAGCTGTTAATTAAGCTATGCCTTAAATTTAAATGTAGGTATTAAATCTGGATAAATATGGATGAAATTTTGCCAACTACAGACACATTCTCGAGCTTTTGAGTTCTTGTGCATTGAAGTAATCTGTAATTCATCTTAAGTGACGCACATGCAATTTACTGAGTATTACAGAATACTTTTGCTGTTTGCTGGAGCCTCACACGTTGAAAACGTTATTGTTATTCCTACCAGCCCCCGCCAGAGAGTACCTTCGACCGTATCTTAGTACATTTACAGACTGGTTGCATTGTTTTAAGTTGTGTGTGATATGTGTCTGGTCCCACCCGTGGTGCACATGGTAGTCGCATGCAGGATTGGTTTAGATGTTTTCACCTGGGTGCCCAGCTGGAATCCGTGTGGCGACCCTCAGATCCACAGATCAGTGTGTGTTTGTGTGCGGCAGTTAGCTGGAGGAAATGGCTGGCTTTTGAGTCTGGCGTGCTCGGAATAACAGCAGTAAAAAGCAGCGTCTGCTTCAAAAGAACTGAACATGAAAGTAATATAGCGCATACTGAGCATACAGTGCAAGTGACTGCAATGCAAGTTTCAAGGGAGCCGAGAATAAGCGGTAAGACAATAAAAGAACAGCCTCAACAGAATATTACCCTCTCATGAGAATAAATAGATACTCCAGACAGCATCTGTAAGCATATTGCAGATGTATTCGCTATCGCTGATGACTTGTGACTCCAAAAAAGAAAGTAGTACAGGTATGCAAAGTTATTATTATTGTGGCATTCAGGAGGCTCACTTTGTAATGTTGTGCTCTGAGCCCTATGGGGAACTGTAATGTTTGTTCATCTGAAGCATTGCAAAAGTTCCAATTACATGAGTGGTTTAATATGCAAACTTATGTTTCCATTTTACACGAAAAGTAGAAGTTCACAGCTAATGCTCTTGTGATAGAGGGAATCTCTTCACTTTATAAGACGTGATTTTTACTTATCCCTCCCTCCCAAGGTAGTAGAGGGTAGCCTCCCTTCACAGGGTAGTAGAGGGTACCCTCCCTTCACAGGGTAGTAGAGGGTACCCTCCCTTCACAGGATAGTAGAGGGTAGCCTCCCTTCACAGGGTAGTAGAGGGTACCCTCCCTTCACAGGGTAGTAGAGGGTAGCCTCCCTTCACAGGGTAGTAGAGGGTACCCTCCCTTCACAGGATAGTAGAGGGTAGCCTCCCTTCACAGGGTAGTAGAGGGTACCCTCCCTTCACAGGGTAGTAGAGGGTAGCCTCCCTTCACAGGGTAGTAGAGGGTACCCTCCCTTCACAGGGTAGTAGAGGGTAGCCTCCCTTCACAGGGTAGTAGAGGGTACCCTCCCTTCACAGGGTAGTAGAGGGTACCCTCCCTTCACATGGTAGTAGAGGGTACCCTCCCTTCACAGGGTAGTAGAGGGTACCCTCCCTTCACAGGGTAGTAGAGGGTAACCTCCCTTCACAGGGTAGTAGAGGGTAGCCTCCCTTCACAGGGTAGTAGAGGGTACCCTCCCTTCACAGGGTAGTAGAGGGTACCCTCCCTTCACATGGTAGTAGAGGGTACCCTCCCTTCACAGGGTAGTAGAGGGTAGCCTCCCTTCACAGGGTAGTAGAGGGTACCCTCCCTTCACAGGGTAGTAGAGGGTAGCCTCCCTTCACAGGGTAGTAGAGGGTACCCTCCCTTCACAGGTCTTATTCTGGGGAATTTTCACGGAAGACTACACTGATTTACACAGCAGCCATTTAAGATGAGACATTTCCCTTCCAACAATTTGTCTGTAGAAGCAAAGGTAGTCAACAATTAACGTGAAGGGCATTCTGGGTAATATGTGAACGCGAAATGAATGCTAGTGTGTGGAAACTTTAGAACCTTTAGACAGGCGTATCTCTGTTGGTTGGACCCCCATATTATTCATGCAATCACGAATGTCCTTCATTAAATGCAATATATCTAGATACACTTTCTCCTCGTGGAAGGTAATGCTCTGGGATTCACTAATTGAGGATGCCTTTTACACTAACACAATTCACACACACACTTATATATACACACAGTAGATATATCACACATTATTACAGAATGTTGTAAATATATACAGGCATACCTGTATATATCTGATATTTTTTCAGTCACACCATCCAAACATCTGCTCGGATTTAACATAAATTTACTGTATGTAGTTTACAAAGGTAAGTCTGACGGACTGGCGAATGACCTGCCTTGTTTTACCATTCTGTGCTGAAAAGATGTTGTTGCAGTCCTGCCACGATTTCTTGTTCTGTAATTGATAACAATTTCATAATTCAAAACATTTTATTCCCGGAAGGGTCTACAAAACACATAAGAATAGATTTTCAATGTTTTGTGATCCATAATTTGATTTAGCAAGTGATGATTACCAGCTACTGTGGAGATGTGTTGAATATGTTAATTGTACTACTACACGGAAAGTTCCCACTAATGGTTTTGTTAATATATTTAATCAGCTAGCTTGCTAGCCTTGAATTGAGTTCTCCAGCTGGCTGAGATGTTATCATATGACCCTGAATAGCTTGGTTTCTTGTACATCCCTACAAATAGGAATGCGCTACTGCCTTGATTTCCTGCTTAGCATAAGGCAAATCCGTTCAAGAAAGCAATCAAGGATAACCGTGTGGAGACCTATTCACCACTGCAACCTCGTCAGTGGTTTCTGAGTTTGTTTTGAGCTCTGGTGTCACCCCTCACCTAAAAAACAAGGTGAGGGTAACATTCCTGAAGGGGCCGTCCACATAATGACAGGAAGAGAGGAAGCTGCCAAGACGTAAACAATAGTTCGCGCCCCCACTGGAAAAAGAAAACCCGCCGTCTTGCGTCCAGCGCTTTGTTGAACCCTAGCTTCCCGCCTTATTTCCTCCCCGGGAGTCATGCCTGCCCTTCCTATGGCGCGCAACAATGCGCCGCTTTGTCCCTCAGCCGAAAACCGCAGGAGCCATTCAAACGCACATGTTTTAGTGATTACAAAGAAGATGGCCAATGTTCTCAGGTTAACCTCTGAGGGGTTAGAGACACAATATGGACCTTTCTGGAACAGGAAAGCAGTTTTTTTCTTTTTTTGTCATACCCTACTGCAGAGCTACATACTGGCCACACGATTGCTATAGTACAGAATGAACATTGTAAAAGCACTACAGGGAGAAAAGGATGCAGTGTGGACAGTTGGTTCAACTGAGACGGGTGGTCATATGTTTGAGTTTTGTATTCAGTGTTGCCGCCCTGCCTATTGGCTAAGGTCACTTAACCCTAATTTTTACAGGAAATATTCTGCATATAAGTGTATGCTAAACACGTGAGCACTGTAATGCCATCCAAGCACACTTTTAAAGCGGGACTGTGGGACGGCTTTCAGGACCCAACACTGCTTTCTCAGTAAATTCTGAGATGGTATCTGGAGAGTGCCTTATTAGCAACTATATCGCAGTGTCACATGTTGAGTTATTAAAATATTACCACAATGTTGAGGTCAACCTCAGGTCAATCTCTATTTTAATGAACACTGCTGAAAGACAGGAGATTAATACATTGCAGAAACTTTTTTTTTTTTAAATCCAACTGCAGTGTCTGAGTTGTTTGATAGTCCATCTGTGTAACGTGTAGAACCACGAATGAGCTTGAGCCGTACTTATAAACAGAGGGCAGCAGTCAGAACTGGTACGAGCCCCAGAGGGTGTTGCAGTATCTCTGATGTCCGCACACTGTCAGGGATACTGTTGGATGGTATCCTCACATTGCGGACATTGTGGACGGGCAAACAGTAAAGACTGCCGACATGTCCACTGGGCGCTTCTCGTCTTGGCTGGGGACTGAGATCTCACTCCGATGTGGCTGATTTCCAAAGCCTGTCCCAGGGGCATCGAGTGCCAATAAAGGCATGAGACCGGTTCTTTCCATTGTGGGAAGAAATGGCTTTTTGAGACATCCTTCCCTTATGAGGAGATGTGTCTGTGTATAAAGTCTTTTTTTATAGCGTGTATAATCAGTCTAGTTGTATAAAAGTTCAACCCAACTTTAACGATTTTTTATCATTTTTTTTCCTCTCAGCTGAATTTCTATGTCACTAGAGGTCTCAGAAATCCGATCCTGGCCAGATCGTTCCCATTCCGCTGCATACAAATGTGAAGATTTAGCATTAAAATTCATCACAACACAGAATTACCTCATTGCAGATTTATGGTGCTTGAGTTCACCCAGGTAAAAAAACATTATACTGATGAAATAATCCTACTTTTTAAAAGTTCTTTAGAATCCACAGGACTTTTTGCCCCAATAGAAAGCCTTGCATTCATTTTATTTATAGTTAGTTATTTTTTTAAGCCATTGTCTCTTAATGCTTCCCTCCTGGATATTTCACTTATAAACTTGAAATCAATGGAATCATTTTCTCAAAACCAGTAGTTGAGTCCTGTGTTTGTTTGATTTGTTTGTTACTGTCAGGCTATGGGGAAACAACTCTAAAGCGGGAGATCATTCTTATTATGGTTAATTATGTAGTAACATACTTTCTACAAATGCTATACGGCAATGAACTACCCACATGTTTGTAGGGGTTTGCTAATAGGTGCAGACTTTACAATCACGTGGAAAGCAGAATGACATTCTGTCTATAGGGACCTGAACTGTTGTGTTTGGCAGTGGTACGCCGCTGCCTTAAAGAATTTAGTTGATAGTTTTTGTACAGTATTAACCTGGCTTGTGTATGGTGCAGAGGTGAGGTGTTTAATCTGTGCTCTGTGCTGCAGGGAGTCTCCCTGCGGATGGCGTAGCTCTTCCGCTAATCCGCTCAAACCCTGGCTTTCTCTCTGGACATACACACGCCGTATGATTAAAAAATGGACAGGGCAGTCAATCTGAAAAACAGGCCACGGGATGGAAGCTTTTACTTGTAGTTTGTTTAGGCCCATGAGGCGCGGCTAGGCCAATCTGTGCTCTTCATTTCTTCAGCGTTGATACCACCCCAGCTGCGGCAGACAAAGGATAAGCTATGGTTTTCTTTTTAAACAATATTTTAATCAGCAAGGATGGAAGATAAGTTCTAAAAACAGATTTGCCTTTCCGAGTGTTTTTGAGCAGCTGGAGAAAAATCAGTGAGGAGACCGGTAGACTTTCGGATGGAACAGGGGGGGAGAGAAAATTCCCTTCCCTCCCAGGATGACATCACGGAAATGCTTGAATTCTGACAGCATTGCTGAGTAGAGAGAGAGAGAGAGAATGAGGGAGAGAGAGAGAGAGAGAGAGAGAGAGAGAGAGAGAGTATAAGGAAAAGTAATGATCTTGCACATGCTCAGTGGCCTAGCGAACATAGTCACAGCAGTTATAAAACAATGGGCAATTAGGGATCACTGGTGTGGAAGGGGATAGATAATCTTGTGGTGCCGAGTCAGGCTCGAAACTGTAACATGAGGTTGAAGTCACATGGTGTATAATTCCATAAGACAATTAATGTTAAAACGTAGACTGATCATGGCCTTCCCTTTCAATAATTTCACACTTAATTATTTATTGATATGCCGCTCCTATCATCTCCCGCAGTGCAAAGAACAGCTTTTTAAATCGAAGCTGTTTGCGTATGATACTGAGTCGTGCATGTGCCGATAACAGTGGGTGGCGCTGGTATGCAGTGAGGGTCACATCTGAGGACACTAAACATCCATAGTGTAGTCTATACAGTGAGTATACACTGCCTGGCCAGAAAAAAAGTTGCCATTGCACCCGTCATGCATAGTGCCCACTGTACAAGCCTCTGGAGGCAGTGTTATAATCTGGGGGTGCTTCAATTGCTCAGGTCTAGGCTCAGCAACGTTATGCAGCAATAAAATTAAGTCAGCTGAGTACCTGAATGTACTGAATGACCAGGTTATCCCATAAATGGGCATATTCCAGGATGGCAATGCCAAGATTCATCAGGTTCAAATTGTGAAAGAGTGGTTCAGGGAGCATGAGGAATCATTTTCACACATGAATTGGCCACCCGAGTCCTGACATTAACCCCATTGAAGGTCTTTGGGATGTGCTGGAGAAGACTTTACGACGTTCCCATCATCAATACAAGATCTCTGCCAAAAATGAAAGCAGCTCTGGACGGAAACAAATGTCGTGATGTTGCATAAGGTTGTCGAAACAATGCCACGACGAATGCGCGCCGTAATCAAAGCTAAAGGCGGTCCAACGAAATATTACAGTGTGCGACTTTTTTTTTTTGTTGCCCAGGCGGTGTACTTTCTTTTCACTGTGTCACATTTCTTCAGTCTTGTTTTGCCATGGCAACTAACTGCACTGCCAGTTCGCTCTTTATGTGTGTGTTAAAGTGGGAGACAGAACTGCGTTTTATATCGGGTCTTCATTTACAGGCCATTCATTCCACTTATGGTAGTTTTTCCCAGCACTCGTAAACTGAAATGAAGTGCAAGTGTGCTTATATGGACAAAAGGGGCTCCTTGTTCTGAAGTGTTTGCGGTATGGGTTCTTTAGTCTGCTGACCTTTGCTCCGTCTGATTGGCTGCGTCTGCCAGGAATGACGGGTTTTGTTGAGCGGCGGACGGCGGCGCCCCGGGCGGCGTAGTTCAGATGTGACGTTAAGCCGTGCTGAGTGTCACTGGGACACATGTGTCATCAGCAGCACTTCACACATGTGTGACCTGTTTGGATGTTTAAACACTGTCAGACCCCCCCGTGTTCAGAGGCATGGGTTCTCTGAGCAGGAGGGGTGGGATTGGGGGGGGGGGGGCATGGTGGGGTGGGGGGGCATACAGGAATGCGCCGGTTTTGTTTGCAGATCCACCCCTGTGTTTGAATAGTCTGGCTGAGTCTCAGGAATCCACACCCTCCTCTTTCTGGGCCTGGCAAACTGACCCCCCCCCCCCAACAAAAAAAAAACGGAATTAAGATTAATGTCGCTGCGTTGCTGGGCAAACCAGAGATTCTCAGCTGAACAAAGACGCGCCGTCGTTTGCGAAACTGAAAATATGACCTGATGTCAAACACACCACTTACTACACAGTGTTTGAGCAGGGAAAGTGGACAAAGTGATGTGCAAACACTACACAGGACTATATGAGAGGTGAACAATGTTAAGTGTGTGTTAACACCTTATAAAGTTTTTGTAGTACCGTGGTGAAGTGTTAACAAAACTGTTTTACTAAACATCTAGCTCTTTAATTTATCACAGAAAGTGTTCATATAAAATCGTAGCTGCTAAGTCACCTTGGATGGTGGCTGCTAAGGAAATGCATGATAATGATGATCACGGGTTGCACCGAAAATGACTTGAGCTGATTATACAACCTAGTTTTAGCAGTAGTGTTGGGATTAAGTCACTTTGTTGATACTGAAGACCTGTGCTAATCAGCTGCAGGATTTCATTCGCAAACCGAGTTCAGTTTTCACACTCCCGTGAAGGGATAATAAGACGGGGACAGCCAAACGCTCAAACGCTAAACAGCAAGGGGCTACCGTGGCACAAGCACTTATTTGATAAAACTAGAGCGAGACAGTTATTGGACATGCATTTTGGATAGGAGGCGATGCAAACTTGAATAATTCTGTCTGCGGGGAGCGGAATTTGATCAGGGTTCCTGAAATGTGTGCAGCTGACTGGGTTGGAGAATCACTTTGTGCCATGTTTTATTCACACTGGATCAATAGCGAGCTCTGCCATATGACTTAATGGCACTGAGTCTTGTTCATTCTTTGGCTCTTTCTGCTTGGCGGTTCCACTTTCTGTGGCTATGAGAGGGGGAGAGCGCCCGGCCGCCCGCCCAAAGATCCAGCGTGTCTCATTAAGCGAAGAGGAACACACTGTCAGAGGGTGCCATTTTAGATTATGTTAGCTGGAATTCTTTCTTGAATTTTGGCAGCAAGGCCTGAATGTAGCTATCACTACCTGTTACAGCCACAAAGTAGCTTATGAAAGTTTTAAAGTGTTTAATAATGAATAATTCCAAGTAATAGTTCCAAATAATTTCACTTTTTTTACGAGTTTATAGGTAGGATGGAATGGGCTAAGGAACCTGTGTATAAATAATGTCAGGCATGTATCAGCTCTGTCTACCATTGCAGTCAAGCATCTCCCCATCACTGCTTGATCCAGTGGAAAACATCATTTGCGGCTCTTGCAGGCGGACAGATAGCAGTTTTTTTATTGTGCCCTCCTTGTCTACGTCTTGTTCCTCAGAGGTACTATCATCTTCATCCCTCTTGCAGCATGAGCGGCTATTGATTGGTCTGGGACTGTTTGCAGCTGACTGAGTGCTCTACAATATACCGTGTAATCACACTAAGTCAACCGTGGCTGGGAATCTTTAAGTGAGCCTCTTGCCCAATGAAATTAGCTTTGTGCTTGCATCACTTTGTCTGATTTCAGTAGCGATTGGTGCATTCTGGTCGACTCGCAGACCAAACAGGAAGTAGGTCTTGATTCCAGACGGAATTTATCTCTCAGACGGGCCTCACAGGGTGGTGAAGTTTACACAGGTATTTGTTTCTGTGCTTGAATCACCTGCATATGCTTGAATCCAGACAACACAGATACCAACTGGCTTGCACTTTACTCAAAATCACTTTACTCATAGTAATCAAGGCGGTTGCCATAGCAGGCCTATCCATATTTATTTTAGGAATGTGGGCTTACTTACAAAACTTACCTACCTTTTTTTACATAATTTTGTACTTTTTTTGTTTACTGTAACACATGTAAACAGATCTGAAAAAGAACAGATCTGTTTAAAATGATTGCATGAGCAATAATAATATAATGTGACTTTAGGTTGACTTATTGCATGGTGAATGTTCTAAGTTGCCATGGCAGCAGATCACTGCTACATGCCCTGCTGGACTGAGCTCTATGCAGCTGATGCAGCTGCCTCTCCTGCCCCCCCTCCCCTCTCCCCCCCCTCAAGCTGCCCCTCTCAGCCATTCTCTCCAGGATGCTGCAGGCTTTCCCGTCGGCCGGGCAACCGTGGCGTACAGAGAGTGACATTCGCCTGCTTCGCTCACAAATAATAGCAACGCTGTTGGTTTTCACAGCTTATTTATGGGCGATACATATAAAAAAAAGGGGGATAATGTGCGCCTGGCACAGCCGTGGTCCTCAAAAGCTCTTGTCATGAAGATGTATCACGCTGTAATTAAAGAGGGGTCCACAAATTGTCGTGTGACATGAACGTGGCGTTCGGGGTGGGGGGGAACCATGGCGATGAAATGGCCATGCGGCGCACAGCTCATGTCAGATACTATTGCCTGGTGACTGCGCTGACCTACGGATCCCATCGTAGGAAAAATAAATAAGTAAGTCTTTATTTTCTGGAGGCGTGGTTGAGCGTGGCTTTCCGACTCCTCCATGCTCCAATCTGGCAACCCCCCGGTTCCCTGCCTCCTTCTGAGTGATGGAATTTAATCAGGTTTTCCGCACGACTGTACCGCCGGGGAGAGACCCTGACCAGTAAAGCAGCTCCCACTGCTGGAGTCCGTAAGATACACCACACACACGCCGCGATCTGCGCATTGTGGCCCAGTTGTAGTTATAAAAAGTGTGTGTGTGTTTGTGTGTGTGGGTTTTATAGGTGTTTCT
Source organism: Ilyophis sp. 1 JC-2022 (assembly GCA_022702515.1). Classification (NCBI taxonomy): domain Eukaryota; kingdom Metazoa; phylum Chordata; class Actinopteri; order Anguilliformes; family Synaphobranchidae; genus Ilyophis; species Ilyophis sp. 1 JC-2022. The sequence goes on from CM040403.1 coordinate 120,713,584, forward strand.
GATTTATGTGTTATTTTAGGTGTGTATTTTTGTGTATCTGGGGCTGTGTGGGTTTCTGTGTGTGTGAGAAAAGGTAAGGAGAGAGAGAAAGACAGAGAGATAGTGCATAGGCAGAGATTTATCGAGTCACTGAACTCAGATACATTCACATTCAATTTACGTTCTTTATGATATTTTGGGATCGGTTGATGACAAAGCTTCCACCGCTTGTCAGCAGCCTGCTCATTGGCCCTGACAGCCTCATAAACCTCACAGAATTTTCTATTTGTTTTTCTATGTCTTGCCAAGGCTGTTGCTGGAAACGAAACCAAAATGCAGGCACTTCAGAAATTGTACACGGGGGAATTTTATATCTTGAAATGGGAGGATGGTTCCCTGTAAGTGCTGGCTGAAGCCAAAAAGTATGATATAATTCAATTAAGAAATTAAATCTGGCTTGTTAAATCAGTGCTCATGCCAAAAATAAAGAAAACAGACTGTGCTTCCAACCCACTGACTCAGAGAATTATTTTCCTTCTGTTTCTTCAATGAAAAAGGGTGTATCGATGCTGTTAAAACACACCTGTGTACTTGTTATAGAGTGTAATCATCTTAAGTGTGTTATTAGAATGTTCATAACTGAACATTTTAATGATGATGTAATAAAAGCTATGGAGTACTGGATCCCCGACTTAAGATTTAGAAAAAAGATTTCATCAAAGGGTTAATATTTTTGTGGGAAAAATTTCCTCCTGAGTTCACACTACTGTTCCTGTAACCTGTTTCACCTTCAGAAACTGAGAGCCAAAGGCAACATCTGTACTCTTATAATAACCTTTCCTGTGCCAATCTAGTTAGATCTTTCATAAAGGACATTTGTGCTGTGTGGCCATGTTGGTGAAGGGGAGTTGCTAGATTTATGTTATATAGAACAGTAGCCTACTGCATACTCTATTTTTTATATAGAGTAGAGAATGCAGTATGCACACACCAAGACATGTGTCATGTAGAACATGAGACATTTCTAAGTGCACCAGCACAGTCACTGAATGTGTTCTGGCTCTGAGTCAATGGGAGTTGCTCAAGTTTCTGCAGTCAGGCTATTAGCTCACTTCCTCCCAGGATGCAATGGGTGTACTCGGTTCATTGTGCGTCACCTCACGGGAGTTCCCAGCCCAACCCGTCTTTATGAGCCAATCGGTTGGACTGAGAGAGGCAAGATCTCACTCACCACATGGGGGCGCCCTATGCCCTCTCAAGTCAAGGCTAATAGAGCTGAAGTCACATCTTTTAATGTAGGTTTCCTTAAGGGAAGGGTGGATCGCAATTCAGATTTGGATCGTTCATGCTGCTCGATATCACTTGGCTGAAATGCAAAACTGGGTTATAATCCCGTGACCCAAAGGTGCAGAGAGACCAAAGTCCAGTGATGTAACCTCTGTGTCATATCCTGCTCTTACAGAGCAAATAAAGACAGTGAATGAAATACTTTAGAGTAAACACAGACATCTCTCTCTTTCTCGCTCACTGTCTATCTGTATTTTTTTTTTAAACGTCTGGTTCCCACACCTGGGCGTCAACATATGGACTCTGGTCTCTTGGTAGAGTATTTAGTCTTTCCCAGCTCTTAACATGCATTCATTAATTTTTATTTTGCCATTACAGAGGAAGACATTTCTGTGAGACACAGCCCACACTTTTTTTTATAACTTAGCATTGCATAATCATAACTTTCAAATTTCAGTGGGCGCCTGTTCACAGAGCAGTTCGATGCATATCTAAATGAACTTGCTCTGAGACGGGACAGATGTTTCCCGGTAAACAGCTATTTGAGTCTGGAAACATGGCATGAATTACTGGTCATTACTGCTCTGTGGCTGCAGCTGGGGAAGACGGAAAAGCCTATTAACCGTGTGGCTCGCCAGGAATATTGGGCTACTGTGTCCGTCGCATTCCTGAGTTTCTTAAAGCACAGCCTCTGTGAAAGATTGGCCAGAAATGCTGTTTTGACATGATTTAAGCTTGCTGAGTAATCTCTCTTTCTCTCACTCTCTCTCTCACTCTCTCTCTCTCACAGTTGGTCTTCTCTTGCATTGCATGCTAATAGCATGCACGTTGTGTTTTGTTTGCGCTGGCTCGATTGTATGTAGAATCATTGACCCAAGCACGTCACATGATAAGATTAATAAAGCTGTGCGATTCTGAAATGTGTAAAACAATAGAAGTTTTAAGGGCAGGTCTCTCAATGCCAGACAGTAAGTGTGAATGAAAGGTCAATAAGGACATCACTTAGGGTGTTGTGTCCAGGTCGAGTCCTTAAGATGCCGCCTGGTGTCTGTGCAGTGCAGAGTACCGATTTGGCATCAGTTTTTCACACTGCTAATGAGGAAGAGATAAGCGTGCTTTGCGGTGCATGCTCTCTGGTTAGTGCAGGGCCTTGTGCGGCTCCCCTGCTGGGAATATCTGCCAAAAACACTGCTCCCACAAACACACAGAGAGAGAAGGAGGGAGAAAGGGAGGGATGGAGGGAGGGAATTTAATTGAGAAGCGCAAACAGAGACACAGCCAGGCAGATAGGCAGATAGACAGACCACATAGGGGGATATTGTGTGAAAGTAGCCGTTTCCCAGCATGCTCCTTGTTTCCGGGTCTTGGCCTTATCGCCCTCTCTCCACAGCTCCAGTTTGACAGGGAGATATCTAATTCCCTTCCGGGCTGCTTCAGTGATATCGTCCAAAAAATAAATCAGCCCAGTTAAAACTCAACTAGCATTTCTACCCTGCAGAGAATGTCCATTCGGAGCGAAGGAGTGGGGAGAAAAGTTAACTGCGGGGATTTATCAGAGTGTTCGCATGTCGGAAGAAACTCGGAATAAACAAAATCCCTCCGCTGCCCTTCACTGCAGACAGACAACAAAGCAAAAGACTCCCACTATTCCCAGTGATTGGGCCCACCTTTCGCTCTCATTAGTCTGAGAGATTATGAGCCTCTTTAAGAGGGGGAAGTGCTGTGCCATTCCCCTCATAATTTTATAGCAATGACTCTAGAAATCATCACACACACACACACACACACAAAGTATTTATCAGTGTTTCTAAAAGACGTGTAAATACAGCAGTCTTTATGGCTTTATGTCTGATGCCAGTGTGCTCTGCTGGATGTGGTATTGTTCTATAATAATACAATACTATAATATATAGTTTTTTTCATATTATGGACTAATCTTGGAAGTCATTGCACAATGCCTGTATGCTTTCAAATGTATTGGGTTACAAGCAGTTGTAAATGGATACCATAAGGATTTAGGTTTTTGCACAATGGATAACTTTTTAATGAGGAACCTTGCTTTATAAATCAAAGTCTCGCACAACAAGAGGTGTGAGAAGTGGGCTTGTTGCAGTAGGAAGCATCATTATTTGTAATTGTGAACCGAGCAGTGTTCCTCAGAGCTGCTCATTTTTCAGCATTAATGGATTAAATGAAACGGTGGTAGGGACATCCACACTGTACGCAGGCTGCAGCTATAATCTGGCTAGTACATTTGTAAGACACAGTACCTCTTTAAAACACCTTCAATCTATGCAGACACGGCTGACACGCCCTCTTTTTTCTTCGTTCCATTTTATGTGACTTACATTATATTTTCCAAAAACTCTTAATCTTGATAATGAAACTGCTGTCTTATGATGCGCTAATTGCACATATTTCTGGGTGGGGAATGCAACACGTGAATTGTATTATACTGATAATTGTACTGATAATTTTCACTTTTCCTTGCATGAAAAAGTTTAAATGTTAGCACATTGCCATTGCTACACCAAAATAATATTTATGAACAAAGTCCTTCCACCACAATAACAACTGAAAGCATTCATTTGACCAAAACAAGTTCACGGTCAGGCTTTTCAGCATGGGAATGCGTGTCGCCAAAAACATGTTGCAGTGCACTGGGGAACGTGCAGCAGTAAATACCTGGATGGTCTCCAAACCAAAGCCGAGTACTGGACAGGAACTCTGGAGACAAGCTAGCAGGAGATTATCTGTCCGCAGGGTGAAGGGTCAAAGGTCGTCCTGCAGGACTCACCGAGTCCTCCCCCATGCTGGGCGACTTCCTGAATGGAAACCCATTTCTTTGGCAGGAAACTGGAAACCGGCACTGCTGGGAATACTGCAGAGCCGGTGGGCGGATCTGCGGTGGAGCCACTTATGTCAACAATTCCGCCCCCCGTCTCCCTCCTTTTCTCCTCCCCTATGTTAGTTTGCATTCTGTACTTAATAAATGTTCAAGTAATTTAAAGAGTTGGGCTATGCTACATTCCGTTTCATAAACTGTCTGCGTGGGTTCGATATTTGGCACGTCGGATGGGCGTGCTGGTGAGATTGTGAAATCCAGTCTTTTGCTTGTAGACCACATGCTTTATCAGCACAATTCTCCTCAGCTGTCTTTTTTTATATATAGGTTATCATTATATTGCAGTTCATAATTGAAGTTATTCTGTAGAACTAGTTCACTGAAGCTCATGGCCATGCTCGTCTCTCCAGACAGAACCTGCAAAAGAGGGAATTTGACTTCAAAACCAAAGACAGAAAAACACAGACTGGACATGGAGATATTATGATGCCCTTTATTCAACTGAACTAATGGTGTTCTGTATTTATCTTTTTTAATTATTATTATCCATGCATATATTACAGTGGTTAACTTGGCCATATTCTTCACATTAACCAACACGTTCAATGTAATGGTATCTGGATCTGGTCTTGAAATCTTTTCATTGTTGTTTACATATCTGTTAAAATACATTTGCAAAGGCGAACCAAACGTGCGCCTATGTGTGCCATCCTGTAAACAGCACAATGCGATGAAAGCCTGCCGTCCTCTGGCAGCATAGGGGTCAGAGTTCAAAAACCACCTGGATGGAAAAAAATAAAGGTATCTGGGCAGATCTGCGCAGAGCACAAGGTGACACACATGCTCGATTGGGTGCTGACCGTTCCCGTCTGCAGCCGGTCTCTCCGTACAGAGTACAGTGTCCTTACGGTCACGCTGCCTGTTGTAGACAGAGGAGAGTGTGGAGGGGTAATTAGGTTTTCTGAACTGCACTGATTTGGCCGGTCTAAATGGGAACCATTCCAGACACACAAAGGTTCTTTATGGAAGAATGAGTTTGAACACAGACGGCTTGTGGACTTTTTTGAACCCAGCTGTAATGGTGTTGTAAACAGGATACTTGTTACAGTGCCTTATATACACAATGAAGCCAGAGGTAGATGTTTATGTATGGCCGATGGTGTGGAACTGCGCCGAGGACATTAAACGTGTGTCCAAAAAGTTGCCAGATTGAATCCAAGGTCAGTCCTTGGTATTGTACCATTGCGAATGTTGGGTACTTGAGCAGTACATTTACAACCATGTTAATGGATACCGTGTGCTTAACAATCAAAAGGATAATTTGATATGTGTGGAGTGGCAGAGATTGACAAAATACAAAAAGTGTGTGTGTGTGTGTGTGTGTGTGTGAAGTTTTTTTCTTTCACCCCGGTTAACAGAGGGTCTTGTTTGTGTTCCGAATAAAGACATTCCTGTTCTGCATCATGAGAGTGGATTTGTGCCACACAGACATAGTGACTGACAGTCCGTTTACATTTGTCAAGCCCTAATGAAGCAGCCCCCCCCCCCGGGGCTTTTTCCAAGGACCAATTAGAAGTGAAAAGAGGCATAACAATCACCCGAGGTTCAGAAAAACACCACAAAGCCCCGTAAACCACACATAAATTGCCAGAAATATTTACAGACAACCAAAAACAGATGGAATTAACTTCAAAACCCATGCTGTTGGTCACTTTGGAATAAATATTGTTTCATGGCAAACATTTCCTGCAGTGCTTGCTTCATTCTTTATTGTGGAGCTGTGGTCTCTTTTTATTGTTTCGATTTTTACTCTCATTAGTGAATTGTTATTCACTGCAAGGATTCTTATCGCTCTTCTTTTATATGTATGATGTTAAGGACTTTACAGACCCTTAACGAGGACCAATCAGCAAATAACACGCATACCTGCAGGGAGGGTATTTCGGTATCGATTAGTATCGGTCAGTGATTGGTCATTGATCTGATATATGCAGCAGGTGTAGCTTCTGAAACAAGCTTTTTGACTTTTCTTTACTTTTTTTTTTTTTTTACTGCTCAGACATGCTTCGCAATTCAGTGTTCCTTTTGTCATGCCCGTGTAAAAAAAATAAAAAAAAGATGACAAAGTGTTAATGTTGGCAACTGCGGTTCAGTTATTTGAGTTATATAAGCTGTATGGCACCCATCTGTAATCTCATGCCCCTCAGTGTGTCTGAAAAGAACTGGAACAGTCAAAGCGCATCAGTTGAAATGTGCATTCCAAAGAGTGTGCTGGTGACTTACAGTAATGCAATACTTGGGCCTTTCTTATGCTGTGCAAATCAGCACATTGTTTTGGTCAAATTGTTATTTTTAACTGTCCACAACAAGCTCTCAGGCCTGAGTCATCAACGGTAGCATCTCTGAAAGACATTTTTTTATTCTGGGATTGACACGTTTTGTTGTTTCAGCTAACACATCTCTTGGCTGTCCCAGTTCCCTGACTACTGAGAAAAACACTCCACTGTAGTTTTTATTTTTTGTTTGTTTATATATGCCGGGAGCTGGTAGGCCTTCAGTGTTCCCCGTGTGTTTGACATTATTTTGTATCTGCCTGGAGAAAGGTTTTTCTATGTACTGACCTGACCATTTAAGATTACTTACCCCCAGACAATGTGCATGCATTTCAACACCAATTTCAGCCATAAAAAACAGTTTAGGAACTCCGAACGCAGTATTCGCCAAGCGACCAGGAGTAGACTTCAGCATGTCTGGCAGCATGAGCTGCTAACTATCCAGGATGGAAAATTTGCCAGATCACGCTATATAGAGACTACAATTAAGGCCAGGGATCCTCCCACAATGAATAGTGTGCTTATTCTGACTGGAATCCTCACAACTGTGCATTCTCTAATACGATACATACTTTGGAAGCACCAATTATGAGACCAGTGGGAGAAAAACTAAATCCCATGGAATTTAGTTGCTTAGACATGAAAAGCCTCTGTTATTGTTATTATATGACTGGACTCGCCATTGACTTGCTGTATCCAATTAAGCACTTTTTTAAAATGCTTATTGCAAATTTATGTTTAAGTTAGATTTCTAAGGATTTTCTATTTTTAAAGAAAAGCGATATTGGTGCTGGTGTTCTTTTAATCGCATAATTCAGCAACCACAGATATCCATGTTTGTTTGCCGTGGAGAAAATTGAAGTTATTGTTTTCAGTGCTGTTGTTGACTGCTTCTACATCGTGGCCACTGTGTTTAGCATGCACAGTTAGACACCGTTTTTGTCATTCAGCTTTACAAACCATAAAACTAATACTGTAGGCTATGGTAAGACAGCCATGAACATTGTTTTGAATGACACACGGTATTTTCCTAATAAGCTACAAACCGGTTGGGTATATTTTCCAAAAACCCTGTGTCCACAACCAAAAAGAGCCACAATGGGGAGACATTGGTTGTAACTGCCAGGTGTTGAGTGAGGCTCTGGTCTCTTGAAGCCAATTATTCGTATAGCAAGTTTAGACTCTAAGCCCAACCGCAAGATACACAATCGTCACGTGATCGTCAGCGTGACAGCAAGCATTCAAAATAATAAAAATAACTCAGATATGTCCACATGCCTGTGTGCTGGGCTGGAGGTTAAAATCAGAGACAGGCTTAGCGGGTATCAGGAGGAGGGGGAGGCGATGCGACCAGACTGACGAGTCTTGCGAAGCCCCGGCACCTGTTGGACGCCTTTGCTAAGCAGAGCGTCACAGGATCTTTTTAGCCAACCTCTGAAAGACGGTCCCAGAGTAGCTCCGGTGTCCTGGCCTGGTTCTCCTCCATGGCAGAGCGCTACTGTTGTGCAGTGTAGCTGTCTTCAAATCCCCAATGGACAGTGTGCACCACGGCCAGGCTCATTGAAGTTTTTTTTCTTCTTCGTCTGCATTTGAGGGTAGTTCTGAATTCGTGGCCAACCGCCAACAGGCTCGGACGCTCCTTCCCTGGCATTCTCTCGGCATTCGTTTCGAGGGAGGTCAAATAAAATGGAGGGAGCGACAGGGGAAAGTAAATGTTTGCCACCCAGCTGTCCTGCGAAAGGTAAGCAACTTTGGCGTCAGGCTGTCAGAAGTAGGCTACGGGCCTTGGGGTTTGTGCGCTTGTGCTATCGTTCCGATTTCTTGTTGCGCTCAGTGGCAGGTCGAGAACCTGTAACGTGCCTCTCTGTCGCTATGCATTTTCATACCGTGGACGCGTTATTCTCGGTGACTGAACGTGAAGACCGTCTGTTAAAAATAGGCCCAATAATGTGTTTGACATCCTGTCCCACTAAGCCGGGGAAAGTTGTTCTCGCTGTTCACTGGCCGCTGCGTTCATATCACACAAACACAATGCAGTCTCCTGTTCCAGAGTCCAGTCAGAAGTGCACTAAGGTAGACAAAACATGTACATGTTTCTGTAACTGCTCCATTCAAATGACGTTACATCTCTACTATTTGCATTGTGCTGGTGAAGTAACAAAGCATACTGTATTGCAAAGAAAACTAGCTGGGTTCCAGGGTGTCGACATACTGCAAGCTTTAATGGTTCTTTCACATAAAGAGCAGCGTGACTTGCTGTTGAATGATCATGACAACCGGGACAACCACATGGCATTACCCCTCGATGTTTCAATGGAAGGGCACTTACTGTATGAACAAGGAGAACATAATTCCCCCTCTTGCTATATGATGCTGAATTGTAGAATTCCACTGTTAAAAAATTCCCTGGTGACTGCTGGTCTGAAGTTTCTATGTAGCCAGGAGAATGGCACTGGACAGTCTGAAACCAGACATTGTGTTGATATAGAGAGTAAAGGATGCATGTTTATTTGTACCCTCCATAATGTAGCCTATTTGCCTCAGTTAATAGCTTGTATAAGTAAGTTAGTTAATAGGTTATAAGCAGGTAGAAACGTGTGTAGATGAAAGTGATATGTCACACAGTGTGTATATTTAGAAAGCCATGCGCTCTTGTGAAATCCTTGAAGGAAGTTCTTTAAATCTCTGTCTGTAACACGAGATATTTCTGCCCCACACGGATTAATGAGGCAGTCAAAGCAGGCCAGGGCAGCTCACGTAATGCCATTTTAATCACAGCCATTATCTTTTGCCAGATTCACATATTCATTGCAAACAACTGTGCTGGATGGCCCTTAATGAGACACACAGTCCGCCATACCGTACAATTTATTTATCAACGTAAACAAAAACCACACAAATTTACAGGCATTACATCCCAATGTAATTCCTTGCGATCAATTTAAGTAAGTGGCTTTAATATGTATAAGTGCATAGTTATGTTTCTTTTTGATATTTGCTATTATATGTGTTTTTATTTGCTTTGATTAAAGAACTTGAACTCCCCAACAGCAATTATGCTGTAAAGTATATTATTTCACTCGTATGCTTTTTCTGTGTAGCAAAAGACTTTGTTCCAAATTATAATTGTTCTTTCACCAGATTGTATTCTTATCACTTGGTGGTTATCAGCTGTTATCGACTGACTTTGAACGATACATCATCTTTGCATTCATTTGGTTTTGGCTCAGACTATGGCTCCTACACAGAGATATCTGTTGGAATGTCATGTCTCAACAACATTTTCTTTTGCGTAAACCCATTTAAACACACATGCAGAAGTACGCACACACACACACACATACTCATATGGACACACACAAATACACATGGACAGACACACACACATGTCAACAGTAGGCAGATGTACAGTTTCCTGTCTCTGCTTTGGAATGTATTTACCTGATAGAAGTCACTGTGTGTTTGTTTTTGTGCAAACTCACTGAACAATATAAATAAATGAATAAATAGATAGATAGATAGATAGAGAAGGCTGGATTCTCCAGCAGCCTGTTACCCGCCTTTGGAACACACCCATTACAGCTGTTCCCGGGTCTGAGAGGAACCCAAAAAAGAAAGCAGCCGCAGTGCATCAGCGCGCATTTCACGCCCCAGCGCCACCCCCTCCAGCTCCACTCAGCAGCAGCGGTAGCCTGAGCCGCTCACTCCAGGGAGCAAACGGCTGTGTCAGCAATGGTCCCAGAGCGCTGCTCCTGTTACCCGGGCCCTCACTCTCACTGCCAACGGGGGGGGGACCCTATAGGAGCCATCAGTCTCCATAGACCCTCGTGTGCAGGTGTACATCCCCCCCCCTAAGCGGGTCTGATCTCCCAAGTGAAAAATCGGTCGCAGTCAGAGCTGCAAAGGCGTGATGAATCTGTTGAAGGCTAGACGCACTGGGACTGGGAGCTGCGCCTCGTGTTTCTCAGGGATTGTGGCTAATTCAGTTGTGCATTCTATTTCCAGCTCCCCAGCGCATTTTTTGCATGTATGCGTCACCCTTTACAAACCAACTGCTATGTGGGGCTCGCCATAAATCATTTATTAATATAACATACTTTCGAGTGTTTTCGAAATTCATACACACACTCACACACACACACAAATACAAACACACACACACACACACACACACACACCTGTGATTATATATATTACTGAACAGATGTTTTACGCATATTGTAATGGATTCCTCTGGTATTCCCTGATAGATGTGCAGGCAAAATGTCATAATTGTGTTCTGTTTATCAGTGAAATCTTATGCATTTGAACGAATCACTGCATGGTTTGTTATTGCTTGTAATGCACAGGGATTTTCATTAAAAGCACTTGGTCTTTGTTACACTGGTATTTGCTGTTGAATTTGAGCCTAATTTGTCAAACTGTGGGAAATACCTTCTGAGTATATTGTTGTAGCTAGTTGATGTTGGTTCAATGAAGTTATTTCAACATATTATTGTGTTAATGAAAAAACATAATTTTCTTTTCATTTAAGGTTGACAGTTAAAGCAACTTCAGCTAAATTCCTTACCAAGCTCTTGTGCATAAACAAACTTTTGGAAAACACGTTATCATAGACAGCTACTGAATGTTTTCCAAGTAATCTAAGAGTTGGGGGAGAGAAACAGCTGCTCTGTGTTTTTGTTTACAACACCTTATGAATTAGATAACAATTTCTGTCACATTAAATCAGGCGTTTCTCAGTGAATCACTAGTAAAATATCACAAAAACAGTCCCGTCGTCTACTGTGTGATTTTAATAATAACAGACAAGAGTAAAGAATACTTCTTGCTGCATTTAGACACATTTTTTGTTGTGAAATGAATTTATCTTTGCAAAATATTAGATGGTGTACTCTATTAGATGGTGTACTTCATGAATACCTAAGACTTTTTTGTTCAGAAAGTTAATGTGTTTTGACAGAAATTTTATTTGAAAATTAAATCTAGCATTTATTTGGATGGTAAATGGTTGTCGTAAATATTTCAGAGTCTTGATTAAATAATTGCTGGAGTGAAAGTCGTAGAGGCCCAGTTTCTTGACTGAATAATTGCTGCATGATCATAACAAATGCAAGAGGATGATACGCCTTCCAGAAAGTCTCATTTTGCCTTTCTCTTTGGTGTGATAAGGCCGTATATTTAACCAGATACTTAGTGCTTACCCTTTACTTTTCCCATCAAACCTTTTGATATTTTATGCTAACACATCAAATACTGTAGTCAAGCTATGTGGTAATACAAAAGTTAATAATTTGTGTGCTGTGTTGATGTTTACAATACACACGTTTTTTAATTGTATTGTTTAAAAGTGAGATGGCCTGAGAGTAAAACATTTCAATCATTTAATTATATATAAAAAATAAACTAAACATTTCCTCTAATATGCTAGTGTATGCATTTTTTACATTTATTTAGCATCTCAGGTCCAGCTGTGCCACTGTAAGAGTCAATGGACAGCGGCAGCTTGTCTATTTCATGTTTTTATTGTTGTTTTCTTTTACTGTGGCACTCGGGTAGAGAGAGTAATTAAAGGTTAGGTAGAGTAATGAGGGTAGGAAACCACCATTGGAGTGAAGCCCAAAACTACACCTTGGAGTTCTCCCAGCTCTGCTGGTTTGAGAGAGGCCGTCTGACGCTCTGGCATGTGGCGACGCCGCTCCACTTCTGTTATACGGCTCCTGCTCCCACAAACCCCACTGCGTGGCACAAGCCCCACGAACCGGTCAGACTCGCGTATGTTCGTTCACCGCGCTCCGGCGGTCTGTCCGCGCGACAGCCTGCGCGAGGCTCATAGCCCATTGCGTAAATGAACGCAGTAATTTATTTGGTTGGGATTTTACATGGGTCGGCCCTCCCTGTCAAAAGCTGGCACCTTTTAGGGTTTATCTGCAGAAGTTGAAGAAGCATTTACGTTCTACGATAGACTCTGAAGTGTTGTGTCAGAAACTCATATTTCCCTGCACTTTAAGAGCAGCTAAGAGCATGATTAATGGAAGGATATGTTGCTGTTATAAATCATTGTTAGGTACAGAAGTCTGCCTCAGAATAAGTTATTATTGTGTTTCTGACCATTTGTACGAACTCTGTCCATTATAACAACAGCTAAACTTGAATACTGAAATCTCATACCGATTTTTCAACCTGACACTTTATCTCTGTTGTTTTATTTGCAATTCTGGGCCTCTGCCCTTGTTCTTGTTGCTCCCTCGACATGAACTGCACGTATCTCAGCTTTGCAGGTTGTTCTGGATTAGAGTGTCAGCCAAGTGAACAAGTTAAATAAAAAGGAATACGGGAAAAAAGTGTGAATATCGCAACCCCGGAGATTCTTTCTTGGTTGACTGAACTTTCGTGTGTTTGTTCTTTATTTCCTCTCTTTCAGAGCAAGGGAAAGGCAATCTGAGGGTGACGTCCCCCGAGGATGCTGAGCACCTCAGCAGGAGGCAGAGCGCGGCAAACGGGAGCAGTCGTCCGGACCCCAAGTCCTGCCGCGGTGTCCCCAGGAGACACACTGTAGGGGGCCCCCGCGGCTCCAGGGAGATCCTCGGCATGCAGCCCTCCGACATGGACAAGAAGCGGGAGGCCTTTCTGGAGCACCTGAAGCAGAAGTACCCTCACCACGCGTCGGCCATCATGGGGCACCAGGAGAGGCTCAGGGATCAGGTCGGTCTGCTTTCCGCTGTTATCACTAAGCTGCTTTTTTCCCCCAGCACCGGCTGTGGCAGGTCACTGGGCTGAGAAGCACCCCAGTAATGCCTGGAATTAGTTCACCTGGATTCTTTCTTCAGTTTGTGCTGACTGTCCCTGACATGGAGTGGAAAGTCCTACAGAAACAAATGGAAAAGTGTTGAGGTACAACAAGACGTCTGCTCTTTCCCTGCTCCAGAGCAGTTTCCCAAACCCCCGACTGTCTTCTCTCCGCTAGCCTGGAGCTAGGCCAGATCAAGGCTGCTTAAGAGCCACATCTGCCTCTTCTTTTGAGACCAATGCTGATTTTCTGGGTTACGGATTATTTCCAAAAATGTGGCATAAATCGTAAATCTCTGTGGAACCCCACAGATGAAATTCTCTTAAAATAAGACTGTAGGCATCATTTTTTACTACATTATAAAACTTGTTGTCATCAATTAACGGCAGGAGAGGGTCCATTTTCCTGACTCAGCGGTGATATGGGAGTATTGAGCTTGCAGACGTCATTGAGAAGCTCCTAAATGTGAGTGCATACTGTGATTAACAAAATTGTGAAATATCGTAACAAGACTTTATAATTCATAGGTAATTTAAGCATATTAATTAAAATAATAATTCTGGAAGCAGTGGATGAACAATAGAAGTAAGAATAAAAATCGGGTAGTGTTTATCTTGAAATGGACTGTGGTGTGTCCATTTGCAATGCATAGCCATGTCTATGTTTATTTATTGTGAAACATTTAAATAGTCTAAACTGTATGCGATATATAGCATAGGGACTGAAAATAATTACTGAAAGACTAAATTAAATGTATTGCTTTTGGTGTTTAATGGTGGACTCTTCAACATCACATACTGGGGTTTACATAAGATAAATGCGGCTATGCTGTGGAATGTTGATTAGCAGCCTAAGTTTCAATTCAGTTTTATTTGAATAGCTCCTTTCACAGAGACACATTTCACAAAGGCACTTCACAGGTACACACGAAATAGGAAAATTGGGAAAGATCCAGCCTGAACCCCCAAAGGGTTCACAGTTGTCCAGGGTGAAAACCCCTACAAACAGGGCCTCAGGATAAGACTCTACGAAGCACTGGTTCACACCTTACCTTAACAGTTGCATATGAATGGTTGTGTTCTCACTTGAGAATTTGACTCTGTTTTCATAGGACCCAAAACATCGCCGCGGCACTTTAAACCGTAAAGCCCATGTGTGCTTGTTTCTAAACCATATGCAGTGCACTGCTGCGATCCATATGGTGGGCTATTTGCAGGATAGTTCATTTGCCGTGCCACAGGGGACACGTTTTAAGACATTAAAATAAGCTAATTTAAAATGCTAATTCCATTCAAAGGCTGGAGTGTAGGACATTCACAAGTTTTTCACAAAATAGTTTGACCCCATTGTCAAGCACAAAGGCCCCCCATGTCTTTTCACAATACAGAGAGACTGATGGCCCAACACCCTACAGACAGGTAAAATGTTCCCACTGTGTCATATAACTGCCTTTTGATTTGCTGTAATGTGCCTGATGATAAATTAAAGGTTTAGTTAAAGTCCCTATGGGTTCTAACAAACATTTAAATTTAACCTTTCCAATTTAATATTTGTAATATTTTTTTAAAATTGTCAGTCAAAACATTATTTTGTACATTTGTAGAAAAACCCACTATGTTGTGAAAAAAACGTTACATTTATTATTTTATTTTCTATGTTGCCCCTGGCTAAAATATGTCTGCACACTTGCAGATCAGTTCACGGTAAGACGTATTTCATTAGTTGAGTGCTCTTGCACACTAGCAGATCAGTTTATGGGAAGACGTATTTCATTAGAGTGCTCTTGCACACTAGCAGATCAGTTCACGGTAAGATGTATTTCATTAGTTCAGAGCTCTTGCACACTAGCAGAGAATGTGTGGGTTTGTTTTGTACGCGGTAGCTCTGACACGCCAGTGTGGAATGCGGGCGAGACCGCAGTCTCCCGGGGGCAGGGAGGGTAAACTCAGAAACCTCGGAAGGAGGTCGGATTCTCACCTGGTTCTCTGTTTGCGCTCGGACGGGTCAGTGACAACAAACAGTCTCCTGGCTTCGGGGCCTAAATGGCGTCTCTCTTGAGGCCCGGCAAAGCTTCAGGCTCACGCCGGAAACAAAGCGTCCAAAACGCACAGGAGAGCGGCGGAGGGAAGGGGCGGGGGGTGGTTTGTGAGCGCAACGGCACGCCTCTCCTGTTGGGAACTTGTGTGTACACATTAGAGCCAGCCTACAATGCAAATCACTGTGCATTGCTGTTGCAAGGCCTATTTAACGCACTCTGGGTGCTACAGTGTGTGCTCTGCTGCACGCTCTATCTCTGGAGGCATTTCTGAAGAAAAAAACTACCCCTGCATCCCACTCCCGACAGTTTTTCCATTTTGTAATCGATTAAGTAATTACTCTGTACTCGGTAGAGCTCAACGCTCCCATGCCGTGGCAACGTGATCTGGATTCGAGCCGCAAAATATTTAATGACATCTAATATCAAAATTAATGTGCAGGTTAATACATTTCTGGATGTTAAATTCATTATACAATTAACAATTGAGTTACTCGATATTGCTATTTTTTAAAATACATTGTGCTTTAATTATTTTGATTGCTGAGTGCAATAGAGTCCATTCAGAATTAAATTTGCCTCTTATCAAAATGGTAGATTTAATACAGCGTCATGATATTTCAAGAAAATTTAATTTCAATTATTATACTTAATCACATTTCTTCCAGTTGAATGTGCCCTTTTAATATAATGTTTTTTTTTGTAATGGCTTAAACATAAGTGGTAAAGAATTTCCCCTTCATTTTAAATATGGATAATAGCTGACAGACAATGAATTGAGACTGTATTTACCTGCAATTTACCTTCATCTGTACCATAAAAGCCCTGTGTTGCACAGTCAAAAGTTCAGTCGTAAGGCCTATTCACCATTCCAGTGCTGTCAAATTGTTTCACTTCAGAGCCCCATCCCAGCCAAACGCATCCAGTCCAGGGAGCTATGGCCTGCCAGTTAACCTATACCTGATTGGTCCCTTGGTTTTAATGCTGACCTGTTCCTCAAACCCCATAGGACCACGTAATGAAGCAGAGCACCTCTGCTGTGGTCAGCTCTTGGAATGCTTAGACATGACTCAGCTCTGATTGGCTGTTTAGTCAGCAGTATATGGACGTCCCAATAGCCATTATGGCAAGTGAGGCATTTTCCAATCTTGGCTCCGTGTCCCCCAGAATGGAGATACTCTTTGTATTTTTATAGTAAGATGAATTACGCTGGGTTATATTACATACAGTGTGTCAAGGCTTAAAGGCAAAAAGGCTACCAAATGAGTGATTCTCTGTCAGATACCTGCTCCTTCTTTAGGGGTCTCATAATCAACGTTTTATTGTATTGTATTGTCTTCTTTGCTGTCTTTTGGTTTCATGTAAGCTATTGTGTTTATAAATGTGGTACTGAATTTTATTTCAGGTAAAAGTGACTGGGGAAATATGGCACTGCTGGTTTGAAAAAGTCAAAATAGGGATGTCGTAGGGGGCCTACAAGGAATCCCTGTTGTGACTTTGGAACTGACTTTTAACCGGTATATAAATCTAATTTATTAAAAATGCATATATCTGTAGTTCTCAATCAGGCACAGCTCTAGTCGTGCTGACGATAGCAGACCCATTTTGCACCCTACGCCTAGAACCGGCCAATTTTTTTTTTGGACATGTATTTATAACTAAGACACACTTTGCATATTTAATGAGATGTTTGATCACTTCATATTGTAAAAACCTTTTCTCTTCAAAGTTGCAGATAGATTAAAGGTACATATGCCATTCTTATTAAATTAAGTGAACGTGACAGATATTTCACGTTGGATCCAAGTTTGCTGCCTGTTAAAAGGACAAACAAGATATCTGAAATATCAAGAAACATCATGCCGAAATGCTGATCTGAGAAAGCAAGGTTTATAAATGTCAGGAGTTTCATTTATTGCCACAGAACTGCTGAAGTGCAATATGTTACAGTAAGGTACGCTGCCCTGCTGTACTGTGCTTTTGCCTCTGATGAGTGTGTGTGTGCGTGCGTGCGTGCGTGTGTGTGTGAACAGAAATGACTATGCTGAACAACCAATTTGAAACGGTATATGCATTTTTATAGTAATTGTATTTATGGCCACCATCTTCATTCTCTTGCTGATATTCCTACTCTCTTAAACAGTGAAGTAACAAGGCTTTGTATGGATTGTTGAGGCATATTTGCTGTTTTTGGAACTGTGATTGTGAATAAATGTAACAGAAACAGTGCATCTGATGTCCTATTTCAGAACAGAGAAATCGATGTATATTGCATCTCTTCCTCCGGCTTTCATCATCCCATCATGTCATCAAGTTTCACATAAATATATTTTTTTCGTAAAATATTTTTTTCACAGATACAACAGAGAAAGGTATACATTGAAATGCTTAGTTGCGGCGCGAGTCTGACAGGTAAGGTCGGCAGTCAGGCAGCTAGGTGGAGTTTAAGTTACCATGGAGATTTCGTGATGTCACCGCTGGTGGAGCTCATTTTACATGTCTATGCCTGCTGGTGTTAGTGAGCCAAGTGCCTGTGAGCTGTATGCTAATGCTCGTGTGCCAGTCTCACAAGTCGGGAAACGGCAAATTCAGCAAAGGCATGGAGCGCGCTCATTTCACAACTGTTTTTTCTTCTGGAATACAACAAATGATTATATTGTAGAGGCTTCAGCAAAATTAACGAGTCGATATCTGCTGCACTTTGGAATAAGGTATAGTGCATCCACTTTTAAAATACGCTCTGCAATGTTCCATTAAGAGCAGCTGAATACAGTCATTCACGTCTTATCGCATCCCGTCTCTTATTAGTTTAACTTTTAGTGATTAAATATTCAAGTTCCAAAGTTGACTTGTCGACACCCCATCTATTATACATGGGGAAATGTTCACTTGCAGACAGAAACTAGCGAAGAAAAACTCAAAATTATATTCGCTTGTCTGGAGGACATGGGTGCTGGAGTCAGCAAAAGTATAGGGTAATAATGGGGTCGGAAGTTTTCGCCAAGGTGCTCGCGGTAGACATCCTAGAAAAGGTGGCGCTCAAGTTGAACAAAGCAGAGTTTTTTTGTTCTCCGTAAGGTAGCGCGATCTTCATAAACTTGCATAGTGTTGATTCAGTGAAGCAGTGGTCAGCTAAAGGTATATACTTGCTTTGTTACAACTGTTAGTCGCCAAGATGTATTCAGCCTGAATAAATAAAAGACGTCGAAAACGACGCCGGAACGGACTTACCTGCACATTGTAGCATATTTATGCCGTTTAAAAATACTGTAAAATAATTTTGAGATGTATGTAGCCTAGTTCATAAAATTGATGCATTTGACATATTTGAATGTGCAAGCCGCACATTATGGGGCTCCAAGCTTACAGTTTATGCCGAACTGTGTGTGTAATTTATGTGCTGTGCGGGGGGCTGGGGTGCGGAGGAGCGGATAACTTGGAACCGCGGCAACGTTGATATTGGCTCATGATATCATTTTATTCACATGTTCTACAATATAACATTTTGGAATATCACCGTGCGCAACTTTGTGTATAGGCCTATACAAATATAAATTTGTATGTTTTTCGCTGCCAGTGGAGTTGCCTTTAAGTGATGTCTCTTATTGCATTGACTGTGTTGTGAAAGTTCTATACATGATTCTGATTATCGTGACTGAGTGCTTATAGGCTATTACACTTTTTGATAGTAAGTAATTGCTCATTCTTTCCCCATCTACAGATAAATAAACATGCTTAATTTGTGTGCAACCTCCTGCAGTTCTGTTGAATTTGCGGCGAGTGAAACTAATTGCGAACGTTGCAGACCAGGATTTGTTTCGACCAACGTAATTGCATGTAATTTCCTAAGCGCGAATACAACATGGATATGTGTAAGTGCACAGACTACTGCTGAAATAATGAATACAACTGTAAACGGTAGGCTATGTATGACAGTGGCAAATCAGTTCTCATCCTTGTAATTTAACAGATAATGCAGCTGATCCGTTATTTTGACTTGGAGAGGCATCCTGTGTGCGAACATGGTTTTGAACGGAGACATTATTTGGTCATGTGAAGCTCAGTGTTATAGTAACAACTTGGCCTTTTATACAAGGTGAACTATAGTTCCTATTGAGCAGGACACAATCCCAACCAGAAAACAAGCACAACAAATAACGTCCAAGTATGTCCAATAACAGACACCATGCTGTGTCCCGTGCAGCTCATCACCCTGATTAGTAATTATCCAATGGTTGGTTTAAGCCGCAGGTTTAGTGTTACCCTGGTGCTTCATTCCTTGCTGTGGTTGGCTGACTTCAGTTCCCCCCACTGTCCTCCACTCCTGCTCACTGGCTCTGTTTGATGGGGGTGGGGGGATCTGCCATTGGCTGCCCCCGTGCCCTAAACTGTCGCCTGGAAGATATGTTTGTCCAGATAACCGTCTGAATTTCAGAGCGGGGTCAACTTCACACAGATGTGTACTCCCAGTTTTTCTTTGCCTTCGCTGCGTGCCGCTGGAGTTGGATTTCCGTATCCCTCCTCAAGGCGCTGTGGTGGAATAATACGTCAGACTTGATCATTCGATCGTTGCTCTGATTGATTGCTTAGAGCGTGCAGTTTGTTTTGCCTTTGTTTCGCGGGTATAGGCATTTACTGTACAATTGATTTGGCTCAAAGAGCGCTTACGCTTTTAACATAAGGGCGCACGTACCTCACGGAATTTCCTAAATCTTATCTCTTCAAAAAATATACCAGTCGGATCAATAAGGCTGGGATTACTTCGAATATTTGTGTCTGTACATTGATATTTCCCCCTCATTCACTTATCTCACCCTGCCAGGTTTGTTTCTACACGAGCGACTTCATGGGAGATATAGCACCATGAAGATGCTGGTTATTGAAATAGGTTCCATTTAATGTATTCAATTTTGGCATCACTTTGAGTATTGCTTTCTGTTTTAGGTATTAAGGCTTTTGTGTATATTTGCTTGTAGCGAATTAGCATTTTTACATTCGGATGTATCATTGCTTAGTGAGGACAGATGAAAAAGGGCAATTAGGGTTATAGATGTTACCGTATGTATAACATTTTCATTTCATGGCCACTTGGAGAAACGCGGCAAAATACTCAATGCATAACACTGGCCTACAATCTCCGCTCTCATTAATTTAGCTTAATCCAGGTGTTATTACTCCATTTACCTGCTTTACATCATTCTTGTCAAAACCTGTTTGGAACCATGCAGGGCAACTGCCTGCATATTGACAGAATGAAAGGTCTGCTGGCTTGAGCCGACTTGTAGCTGCTAGCGCGATGATTCTGGCAGTCACGCGGTCCCACGCTTGTACCTGATAATTGCTTGCGTTTCAGAGTGATTTTTTATTTTTTAAATGTTTGTCTCTGGGTGATATGATTTGAAGTTGATGTTGGCTGAAATAAAGTAATGTAAATATCTAAATTCTTGTGAGTGTCAACAGATTAAAGAGACAACAAATCGATATGCAAGTGCAAAGTGTAACCCAAAGCTGAGAACTGAGTTTCCACACCCCGTCACACTGCACTTTCACTGACCCTGAGATCTCTGGAGTAACGAACCACACTAATCTGGCTGCGCACGAGGTCACTTCCTGTGATGATCTGGTGACGTGCAATCATGTTCTGTGCAATGGAAGGCATGCTGGGTTCACTGTCATACTGATGGCTAACCAACAGAGGAAGTTCCCAGGACATATAGGACACAGTGATTCACTTAGGTTTGTAGACCTGTGTCTCAACCTGTGTCCAGACTATTTGGGAAAACAGTCTTTTCATTAGAAGTTAGAAGTTGCCTTTCACATTTCCAACTGCATTGTACTGCAGACTGTTAGTATATGTTAATATATGCCACATCGTTTTATGGCCTAATACTCAGCATTCTATGTAAAATGTCGGAGCACAGCCTATGTCAACAGAGTACACCCTGTAAAATTGGGAGTATTCGTCACTCAAGTATTAAAACTGCTCACCTATCCTGCTGTCTTGACTCCTCACAGTAGATAATTTCTGTAATTGTTTGCTTTGTGTTTGTACATTAAAACTTAATTTAAAGAAGCAAACAGGGTGAGATGATAAATTGCCCTGGTACATTAAACTGAAACTTAAAAGCAGCAGTTTGAAAAAAACTGCTCACACCTGCATAATTATCGGATTCAGACCTGTTGTTATGAAGTTAAAAGGACATAATTGGTTAAGTTGTATTGTCTATTATGGATTTCAAAGGAAGTTATCCCTGTGTTACTTTAGAACTGCTGCTGGTTATTCATCAAAAATGTAAAAAGTTATGAATACAGCAGGAGACGAGGTCAGTATTCATCTGGATTGACAGAGCAGGATGGGTTCATTATTCTGCAGTCACGGTTGCAAGGGGAGAAACCAACCATGCTTTTGTTGGTAGAGTAAAAAATTGGCCACAGTCTTAGACCACCGCATAAACAAAGGTGTTAGCTGTAGCGTCTCATCTTGTGCCAGTGAGGGAGTTTAGAGTTTGCCCTCAGCTCTTTTCTTCCTAATTTCCTGCTGCAGGAGAGTACAGCTTCAGTGGTAAAGTTGGTTAAAAGCTAACAAAATCACTTAGCAACAGCTTTTTAAAGACGAGGTGCTTCAGTTAAGTCGGTCAGCTTGGTTATGGGGGAGTGGCTCAAGACGTCATCATGGGAGCAATGTAGTCGGTCACCTCTGGAAGTACGGACTGCACCGTTGACCCAGACGATCCGTCCGTGCCTCCCCTAACTCCTGGGAAATTTCCGGATTTGCCTAATTGGTGTCCTCTCTGAAACTGCGTGGGGAAATTTTGCAGTGTGTGCTCTGACCCGACGTGACATCACTAAAGCCGAGGGTCACGCTCGCACCACTAGTCCTAACGTTGAGTCACATTACGTGCTGACCGAATGACACCGGCTATGATCCTCCCAGCTCAGTCTCTAATGGAGCAGCCTGGTCTTTCTGCACTGTACAGGGCTCGTGGGGCCGGCCAAGTGTCAACACAAAGGAAGAGGAAATCTGGACATGCTCAAAGGAGCACTGCCACAGCACCACCATTTAATCATTTACTTCCTGTGGATCAAAACCTCCCATTAGACTGTTTGTAAATCTGCCGTGAAAAAGTCAGTTTCAACGTTCCTTTGATATTCTTTTTAGCAGTCGTCTCTTCTTGCATGTGTGGTCTAAAGTATTTTAACATGCACATTATACGTATAATTTACATGACAATAATTATGATGTTTATTGTTATAGTTGCATTATTATATAGCTATTTGTAATTTTACTACTAATTCTAGTAATGGCTTTCTTTCCGCACATATAGTATAATGGTTTTGCTTGTATTCTATAAAATGTGATATGAAAAAGGACTTCAGTATCTTGGTTTATATCCAGTTATTTTCTTTGTTAAGTAAAAGATTGCAATGGCAGGATGTGCGTTCAGTTAAATTAAATACGCTTTGGCCCTCATGCCAAGTGGAAGGTTAAGTGAAGGCTTTGAAGATGAAGTTTGGGCACTCTGTGGGTACCCTTTAAGTAATGCTCTGTATCCAGACACTCTGATCCTCAGACCTTGCACAAGAGTGATTTTATTTATTTTGCTTGCCAAGACTTTGAAGACCTGGCTCTCCACCAAGAAGATGAGATAGCCATGGCTCATTCATCTGCTAATGATTAGATGAGGGTGCAGTGAGCCGTTCGAACACTCGCTCAGATATCCGGTTTGCTTCTACCCATGAGGGAGGCTTGGAGTAATATTAGGCTTGTTCGCATAGTGGGAAATTAACTACGCTCTGTTCGGTCTTTTTTTGTATCTCGTTGGAGCTGTACACACTACCAGAGACGTTGTTTTGGTGTGTGTTCACTCTGTTGAAAAGTATTTCGCTGCTTTGATGGAGATGCCCTTTCAGACAATGGATTTTGTATGGAAGCCGTGGAGTTTAGTGGTTATCGTTTATCATCCGCCTTTTCGTTTTTTTTGTCCAACGTTTGCAACATTTGGCTGCTCCCCTGCATAATTCTCCCTGGAATATTGGCTTTGATACAGTGTTATTCCATACTGTGAAGGTCGGAAAGATAACGGGGAACAATCACAGGAATTTGGCAGCATCCTCTGAAAATGTGCTGTTCCTTTTTCCCCAAAACACTTTAGAGAAACTTTAAAATCAGTCTTCTATATTTTGGAAAGCAATCCTAAAAAAAAAACAATTATGCCTGTTTATTTGTAAGATGAGTGCTAAATAATGTTTGTTTCGTAGGCAGAAACAAAACCAACTAAATTCTGTCTTAAGTTTGCATGTGAAATTTGATACCTAAATTTCTGCCCTTGTTGACTGGTGTTTGCTATTTGTGACATCATCCTGACCAGGTTTACACACAGTGTCAGTTTGTGATCTATGAAACACATTATACACTTATTTTTATCTGAAACCCCTGTTCCTGCAGCTATTTCCCATAAGCAGTAAGAGGATTATTTGAAATGTGTATTTTTTCTATTTTTCCATCAGTAATGAGCTATAAAATTGGTTTTGATCTTTCACCCGGCATTGTGCTTAAAGTAGAACATAAATGGTTGGTTTCACTGCATTGCCATTCAAAAGGCATGTGGGCAATGAATCTACTACACAGATCTTTATTTATTCTTCTGAAGTCTTTATGAACGCCCCAGTCCCTTTTTTCAACGTATGATTACACAGCATTATTATAAGTCAAAATTACTTAAATTGCTGAGTTTAAAATGGGTCCTGTTACTTATTTTGGCCATACTCCCATAGGGTTTTAGGCATTGGGCAGGTTTTTGTTTAATCTTTTGGGAAAATCTATTTTGACCCAAAGAACTACTGATACAATAACCAAAGGAACTGAGTTTAATAAAGCACCATTTAGTGGTAGTTTTATTAATCCGTTTAAATTTTTTTTTAAGTTTGCAATCACACAATGAGACTCATATCTGAGGACAGACAGAACATCTGCTTTGAATCAAGTTTCTGAATTCTTGCTTTGAGGGTTTGGGCTGTGATTTTAATGACTTTTGCCACTCCTGGTGAATTGGCACTTTGAGAATTACTAGGATGTCAGAAATGATAGCGACTGGGGGGTTTAGAAGCAGTCATTTAGGCTAACAACAGATCCGTCATGAACTGCTGACTCCGGACGAATGACCTCTGGGGCCTTAAGTGTCAGGGCACCAGTGACCCAAAGAATGCGGTCTGTCTGTTGCGCTGATCCTGTAGGCTTGCCGTCGGTCACGGGACTTAAGTTGAACAGAATGTGCGTGTAGAAGACTAGAAGTAAGAGAGAAAGGTTATTTGATTGTGACCTTGCTTTCTTGAGAAAAATAAACGGGAAAGAATATACCTGGTATAACGAGACGCTTATAGTTATAGTCTAAGTATAGTCTAAATCTGCAGTACTATGACATGATGAATATATTTTTTGTCAGAATTGGAGTTAGCTTGCGCGGTGATGAAAAATGTTTCCACATGGAAGCCTATAGCGTAGGTTATGTATGTCATGTCATGCCCATAGAATAATGTTTCAGCTGTAAGCCACTATTAGCTGAGACAACATCTTTGTCATTTTATTACAAATTGATGTTTTGGCACATGGTAGCGCATTTGTAGCATAATTTTGAATATTGAGACGCTTCAAATTATATAAACTCATTTAAATGATTCTAAACATAATTTCAATACAGAGAGATGGAAACCATTCCCATTGAGTTTTCATTCCTCTTGCCAACATGCCTCATTTCTCTCTGTGATGCAAACTATCAATGACTCAATGAATGAAATACCTGAGATATACAGTATGCATCCAAAAGAGCCTAGGGGCTCACTCAAATTCTCCCATTTACCTAAAGACTGGATTTCCCGTATTATTCTCATTTAGTCAGTCACATTGTAACTTAGAAAATGTGGCCTTTGGTCGAGCTGTTTACTGTAAATTTAATTTAATAAGCATTGTCACAATCGTCAGAATTTTGTGATGTTGCAAAATTGTTATACTCACAAATGCAATAAGTCCACTAGATATTATTGTCTTGAGCCTGGTCTGCGTTTAGATTAAATGTAAGTGTACGTGCTACCGATCAACCTGACTGCAGTGACGTGTGAATAGCGCTGTAGTGTAGAGTGGACTGTGTTGAATACCCTCATTATGCAGTGAACATTTCACAGACATAACAACCTGTTCCCAGACTTGACAAACTGTTGATGGGGTTGAAGCAGGTATCATCATCATTAGATACAACACAAAGAGGAGCATCTCATATTCCCACGGAAATACGTACACGTTTTCGGTCAACAATCTCATGATTGTACTGTATTCTCATGACATCACGAATGAGCACCACCAGTTATAACGTTCTTATGTGGGTCCCAATGTCCTGCTGTAATCAAGCTACTTCAATCTATATTACAGTAAATGTTTTCGTGAGAAATGTGTGAAAATTCTGTTACGTCTCCGACTCTCCATTCTGGCTCCGTTCTGGGGAAGATGAACACCATTACGCCATAGGAGCTGGGGCTGGAGTATGAAATTGTCTCCGGGGGAATGCCATTTTACATTCCTAGTTAGTTAAGCTGTGCTATTTCTGAGATACTTGTGAGTGGAACATACACACTGCTGTTAATGACTAAGGTTGTCAGCACTGTATGGTCTTTTAGAAACGGCCCACATCTGCTGCTTGAAACGGTTGGTTCTGGTTCTCATAAGCCAAGGGAATGTAGATGGCCAGTGCCCTGGAAACCTTTTCTAAGATTTCCACAAATTTCCATATCAGAATTGGCGAAAAAGGCTAGGCTAAACAGTCCAGACTAAACGGTCAAGTTAAAACAGATTCAAAAGACTCAGAAGGAAACCATTGAGTCATTGTTTTAAATGTGTGTGGCTTATGAGAGCAGTCCTTCCTCTGATTGGCTGACTGAATTAGCTGAATATGATGGGTTTCCTATACAAACACAAAATTACAGAAGCACAAAACAGTTGGTGGATTTACCCTGATCAGGATCGAGGCGTTCCTCGTTTCACCTGTCCTCACATACAGCCCCCCATCTGGGGCACACCTTGATGAGAGGTTAGACTTTTGACTTCAAAGTACGAGCAAAAAAAGTACACACAGCGCTTCCATCTTAAAGACCAGCATCTGGTCTCATTCAAAACCCAGTGTAGCCCATCGATCCCCTCCGTGGATAAGGAGCCAATGGAGGAAATATCCCTCAAAAAAATCTATGACATCATCTTCCGATGATATATTGCAATGTGGAATAAAGCTGAGAAGGGCACAGTATATTCTTTCACCCTTTTTAGAATGTTCACAGCTTTTGTTTGAAGCCTTTCCAGAGATGTCCCCATTTTTACTTGCGTTCTTTCAAAGGTTTTTCAGTGAGCCTTTGAGGTTCTTTTAGAGGCACTGTTACTTAAAACCGTGAAAGAGGTTTGTTTGAATTGATTTTGATTTTTAATTTCACTATCTCAAAACGGAGGGATTAGTTATCTCATCGCCATCCGCATTTTATTCTCCAGCAGCTTTCATCAGGCAACAGGCAAGCAAACAGCCAAACAGGGTCAAGCTGCTGTTAGACTGTTAAATGGATACCTGTAGCTGTTGAGTCTGGGGCCTAGCAGGAAACATGGATGTCACCCGCTCTCTCCAGAAACACAATCAAGCAAATTACATGATGGAGTTGTATTAGGCGGGGTTGAGGGTGCGGTGTGTGTAACCCATTTATCGTCAGAAATATGTAATGATTTTCTATTTCAAGAGCTTGTATATGTCAGATATAACTCTGCAATTGTAGTCTCTTGGTATCGCTGTGCGAATGCCGTCGCTCAGTGTAGCTACTTGCAATGCGGCCCAGGTGTAGACGGGGGAGGGTGTCTGGTTGCACGCCATGTTCACCTGGAGGCTAAAAGCAGGTCAGGACAAGGAGGAGGAGGAGGAGAGGTGCCAGGGCTCGTGTAAAAAAAGAGAAATGGCTTCAGCACATAGCCGGAGCTCTTTTCTGAGTACACCCTGCAAGGAACACGGCTGGCAGGGCGGAGCGGCCTTCCCTTTTCCCCACCAGACCGATCCACGGCATCGTAGGGCGGCGCACGTACGCTCTGTGCTCTGTGGATCGGAGTCAGCTGAGAGAGCGAGGAACGCGCCGCGCGGGCCTGTGCGTGTGCAGGCGGCCGGCGCGCTTCTCCCACAGCGCACGAGAGGAAGACAAACACACGCCCGGGGCTGTCTGAGCCCGCTTAGCATCGACGCTCTGCGGGGGTTATCGTTCAGGCGATGGCCAAAACGAAGCAGCGTTCCCCCGCCTGCCATTAAAACAACCCCCAAAATCACATTCATAGGCTTATTTGCAAGCTGACTCTGCTTGGGGAACTTCCTTACTTTCAGGCTCAAACACATTAAAAATGAGCTACATGATTTTGATGTTATTCATTAGTATTCATTAGGCACATAGGTGTTGTAATATAGACCTTATTGACATAAGCTGATTTCTTGTAATTACTAAGCCTAATTTTGATGTGCCGATATGGAATAACATAAGGAATCTAACCGAAGGGCATGGAGATATATGCATGGCACCTCCCTGTTGAATTTGTATAACGCAAAAAGGAGGAGTAAGATGTTAATTGAATGGAAATAATCTAGAATTTCTCCTCTAGTAGGCACCCTATCATACAGGCTGCATTAAATGCAGACCCTTAGTCACCGTTTAGAATGGCATGGCGGTTTTCAGCTCTGTAGGTGAATGTGTTGTGCGTATCTAACCACAAAATAACAAGAATCACGGTGTTGGCTTTAGGTGAACTTCTGTAAGGTACAGGCCACCTGTAAGAAGTGAATGTAGTTTTATGGGTGTTTTATGTTTTATGCGTGTGAAGAAAGAGCCCCTTGTTTGTTCGCCACACTCACCTTTTGCATTGAGATTTTCAGTTAGTCCTCAGTTTGACTAGTTTCCTATTGGGAGTGGAAGGGTTTTTGTGCCAGGCTTTGCAGATAGTATAGGATTAAGGACACAAAGCCTCACTTAAGTATCAATCGGAGGTGAATTTTCTTTTTTGCCACAATGCACTATTTTTGCTACAGCAGGGTGGAGACTGTTTTGCATTAAGGGCAAGTCTGGGCACAGTGTTGACTCAAAAACATTAATAGAGGATAAGGCCCTGTAGAAAACACGGCGCTTTGAACCGAAAGAACTCAAAAGAGGTCCTGTAAACGCTCTGGCCCTTCAGGGGCCACAGAGCAAGGATGACTCCTGTTTTACCTGCATTTTCGCCCCTTCCTCGTCATCGTATCAAATTGAACTCACCACAAAACGCCCACAAATAGTTTACGGCGCAAGTAGTGTCCGCTTGTGTTTTCTGAAACAGTTTGGGGACGTACTCCTGCGATCGTGGCCAGCTCTTTAGCGCCTAATGCCATTTGTACAGTGTGTCAGAAAAAAGAACCGAAACCCTCGTAGTTTTGTCTGAAAAAAGCAGGGAGAGGCAGCCAGGTGATTACAGTTTTTGGGTGGGACCTCTCCCTGTTTAAGGATTAATGAAAAAGGCAGGTAAATTACTGGCAGATCCTCAGGCAGTTAATCTCCGGGGACTGACAGCACGGCAGTGCCTTTACCTGCCATGGACTAAACCGCTCTGGTGTTCTCTTACCCTTCTTAGACCGTGTTCTCTTACCATTACAAGCACGGAGGTGTGGTAAACAAAGGCACAGAGGGCTACTTTATCACTGAAGGTTTTTTGTGTGTGTTTGTTGGGGGGGTTGCACTATTTCAGGTTTGACTAGTAAAACAAGGTGTTTCAAGACAAGGACTATGTGTGCTCTCTCTTGCAGCCTTTTGGCTTTTTATTGAAGTGAATCACAGCTCACTGATAAAGAAAAATAGGAATGATGACCGGTTAACTGTACTGTTAATATTTACATTAGAATGATAAATAGTTTTTGCAAAATTCTGATAAGGAATGAAATAATGAAATACTCTGAAAGCGTGTGCACATGATATGACACAATATTATACAGTACGTTTACTGTCCGTTATCATGGAGTATCACTTGGTAAAGGATTGCGTTTATAAACAAACAGTCCGTAAAAGCAGCTTCCCTTGCTTGTCTGAGAGGAGTGTTGTAGGTGGTCTCTAAAGACAGCGGGTTTGGCCTCCGTGCCCCTGTGGACCTTCCAAAAGTAGAACCGGGCTCCTCCTGGACGTGTCATTGGCTGAGGATGGGTGCATCCGCATCACCAGCTGAACCAGGTAATGGAAATATTGTAAGAGGAAAAGATGTGAGCTGTGCAGCAGCTGGGCTTTTTCAGCCTTCAGATGGCTCCGGTCTGCTGGCGGCAAGGGGGGGCGGGGGGGTGGCTGGGGGGAAGGGGGGGGGGGCGGGGGGGTGTGTGTGCTGTGGGAGCGGTCCAGGGCATGAAATTTACTTTTTCACTCACAGCCCAGAGTGGCTTGTGGATTCTAAAAATCAGCCATTTTACCAGCCACGTTGCCTTTCACAATATAACACAACCTGGTTGGTTACCTCTGCTAGAGTAGAAAATATTATGAGCCACAATCAAAATTTGAGCAGCATTTGGCTGGTGTCAGGTGTTCATTTCAGACTCTGGAGCAGCCTTCTTTTAACATGATGGTAAATAGCGATGGATAATACCCTGTGCACAGCTGTGAGTGAACCTGACAGAGTAACGACAGGAAAAACACGTTTTCTCCTCTTTATCGTGTATTAATAAAGCGTGTATCTATATCCTGCTGGAGTGCACCGGGACTTTTACATTTTTGATGATAACAAATGGTGTTTATAATTATTAAGCTGACTGGTTTGTTGTTTTATGAATAGTTCTGTTTTGAACGGACAGGTTTTGAGCAGCTGTGGTGAGTGAAAATGTAATGGCAGCGAGCTTAGCCTCCACACGTTGTTGGCAGGACAGTGAGTGGAGGAGTTTTATCCACACTGTGCCTTCGGTCTGTTTACACTGGTTTGTTAATGTTGTTCAACATTTTTTATTCAGCGAGCGAAGCAGCCCAGAATGAGAACGCCTACAAATATTTTTACCTACACGTCCTTTTCCGTTAGTCTATACCTCCTCTCTTCTGGAAGTAAAGTCAATTCTATTGCCTTTGACTAATGAGAAATTTGACAGACATGAGTCTGTTTTCTGTGTTCTGTCCTTCAGAACTGGGCGTGCTTTGCAGTGCATGAATTAACGTAATTAGATGTGCGTGACAGGTTATCTAAAACCGCCTTGTGGGATACAGATCTGACTGTTTGCGAGGTCAGCTGTCAGACTGCAACCACCCGCCGATGTGTCGGCTTTAGCTCTGGATAGGAGAAAATGCAACGGCAGCTCACCGGAGCATGGCTGTCATATGATGTCATCAGAAGGAATGCAGGGACGGTGAGCGGGGGCGGCGGCGGTGTTGTGTTTTCTGTTTGTCATGAAAAATCAGTATCATCATGCTTGTGCTGATGCTTGCAGCGTGAACCAGGGTGGTTGCGTAACAAAACAAGTCTCCTCGGACAATGAAAATGGCAGACAATTCAGAAACGTTACATCGTGGACTGATTGCAGTGGTGAATTATTATGTTGAATGTACTGATTTTATTCCTTTTATCAACAGGCCAGGTAGCATTTTCAGTGGAGATTAGTAATGCAATGTTTTGAGGGGGCCCTACCCTCATTAGGGCGCTAATCTACATACATTTAAGCGCTAATCTTTCTATTGTGTAATAGGCAAGCAAGCGGAAATGTAAAGTTTCCTGGAGAAGCAAACCGTAAATGAAAGGGACAGACCTGGATCCAAATGAACAGAAGAGACTTCTGAGTTTCCTGCTCTGAGAAATTAAACACAGTTGTGCCTACACCACCTCGTAATGAACTATGGGGTTAATTAAATTGGCTTGCAGGTGATGAGACTCCACTTGACTGTGTTACCTCTGAGTAGACACGAGCTCTCTTCAGGGATACGTGTTAAAATAAGATTAGGGTTTGGCTTTGTTGCACGCAGTCACTGTAGTTGTGTTTCTGACTCGGCATAGATGGCTTGTCTGTCTGTCCATTTGTCCTGCTGCCTGTAATAAGCCAAACATAAAAACTTTTGCACATAGCTTACAAACTTTGCCACATAGCTCACAGACTATGTGCCAAATATCACTGTCACACACACACACACACACACACACACACACTTGTTACTATGTCTTGTGTTATTAAGATGCATGCCTGGCAGTTACTAGTGGCTAATCACCTTTCTTCTGCCTCTGCTAGTGGAAATCTATGCCGGTCTGAAAGAAGTGACTAAATTATGTGAGGAAAGATTTGGTAACTTCTAGCAGGAGAATGTGGACTTGGGGTTTTTTTTGTGTTGTTTTGCCGGCTTGAGCAAGGTTATTTTTTAAGGACCTGTCAGGTTCTCAAAATAAGAAACCGCAGTTTTCCACACAGGGGGTAGCTGCACCACTGTTGGAGAGAACACACAATGACAGCAGTGTTGCCATGCCTGCAGAACATATTGTGACTGTGTACCTGTTCTGTCCAATTGTTGGGTACAGCAGTTATTTTAGGTAAGCTAGTTTAGTGAGGTTGTAATATTTTTTTTAAATTCCTGTTCTGGGACTGTAGGCATGTGACCACACCCTTGCACAGCACCTGCATACTATGCCCTCTGTAAACGTTTCAAAATTGTCTTTACTGAGAAAAGAGAATACTTAATTTCACTGAGAAATTTGCTTTAGTAGTATCATAAGTGCTGGTGAGAGAGTAGGCCTCTGTCTGGCTTCTCCTGCATGAAGATATTTTGGTATGTGGCAGTAAGCCATCGGGGGAAGCGCAGATCACCGTGGAGTATGAGATTTTATTATAACCGCTGACTCTGCTGTGCGCTTTACAAGGCTATCTGACAGCACGGTGAGTGAGATCCTCATCTGTGTGACAAGTCACCTTGAATTAGGTTTAAATGTTTTAGTTTTTTGTAAAATTTCAACTAAATAGCTTTCTACTGCTCCCAGAAGATGCTTACTGTGGGGATTCGTACCAGGCTGTTTGTGCTACACCTCAAATACCATTGAAGTGGTTCTATTTGTGCTACACCTCAAAAACCATTGAAGTGGTTCCTGGTAAATTGATATGCTGAGGGCCTCAAGTCATACTGACCAAAGTCTGAAATCGATTAAATTGATTACGTCCTTTTTTTTGTTGAAAACTCGTAAGGCAGTGCCCGTGAGAAGCTGAGAAGGACCACGTTTACCTGACTCACTTTTACACGGGATGATAGAAGGTGTCTGACCACTGGCTCATGAATGTCGCCATGACTTCCCAAAGGCAGGTCAGGTTTCTCAGAACAAAGGCCAGCTTCAGAAAGTGCCCAGGTCTGCGCCCCCGTAACGCGACACTGCTTTGGGATACCAAACTGGAAAGGAGCAGAGTGGAAACTAATGCAACAGCAACCGACCTGTGAGTTTAGCAGCGGCGGGGGATGTTTTATCTGCGTAAAATTCCGTTAAGAGAGGGACGGAAACTATTCAATCAAACCGGCAAAAGCCTCCAGGCTTGGAGTGACTTACAAGGGACATGAGGACGAGGCTATGCTTTATTTGTATAATTTTCTCTACTGCAAGAAATGGCTGCTTCAGCATAGGCGTTAACATTGAATTGTGCGTGTTTAAGCTAATGTTTCTTTTATAGTTTTCTTATTTGACAATTGCCTTGCTAGCGGCAGTGGGTATCTGAATCCATTTTTACGTGAGTATGATCAAAAGAATGTGTGTGGGTCTTCATTCATTCAAATGATAATTTTTGAATTTCAGGAATCTGCATGTTAAAGTCCAGGAATTGCAAACCATTCAGGAATAGGTCTGTTTAATTGGTTGGATGATGTACCCTATAACTATGTCAGTTCCGTAAGAATAATAGCTTTTTAAAACTGTTATCTGGAAACACATTGAAAAGGCCATGTTTTGACATCATGTGCACAGAGGTGAGGATGATGTCATGCGTTAATGGGAGGAGCTTCTCAAATGTCAAGCTGCCAGGTGGTCCCAGGGACAAGTTGACGTTTAGCATATTAACCCAAACGCTCAAGTTGCTGGGATCTTAACTAATACAATAAAGTTGAGAAAAAAGTGAGGACAATTTCAAACAGTGAAACCACGTGAGACAGTAAAACTGTAACCTAGAAAATGTAATGGGGTTTAACGTTGCATAAGCAACGAGTGTTACAGCATTTTAATCTCTGAGAAATGCTCTGCCGGTGACCCGGTCACCATTTTTAAGAGCGAGTCGTGTTTTTAATTAAATGTTTTGTCGTCAACTGCTGTGTGCTGTGCGACAGGAGCCAGTCTCTCAGATGAAGGCAGTACTGAGAGAGTTCATTGGAAGCTAAGTTCATCCAATGGCCACCTGGGCATTTGGCAACGGACCTAACTGGAGCGGCATTTTTATACTGCAGCACGTAATTGCCTGTTCCCTAGGGAGTCTGTTTAATTTATTGGCCATTGCGTTTACGTTGTTAAAACACGTGTGCTGGCTTTATAGCCGCGGTGCTTAAAGACAGACGAGCGGTTGCAAAGCCGTGTTATATCATCAAATGGCAAGCTTGGTCTGCTTTGCATTTCGCTGGACGAAAACATGTGTAGTCACTTGCTCAAAAAATGAAAAGGATTTTTCTTCAGTTCCATTGTTGTGTGAAATGTTACAATGGCAAAAATGCACGTATGTATGCACACAGGTTTGGAAAAGGGTCACCAGCTGTATTGTTTGAAGGCGCAGGCAGAAATGGACTCTCAGTTAATACCTTTGTTAACCAAATACATACAGAAAGAATACGGCTTGTTATAAGAATAATGCATCAACAACAGCAATCACCGATTTTACAATAATGTCCATTAGGCCTATATTCATGTTTTGTTAGGCAGACGGGTCTGCTTTCCAGGCCACAAGAGTCCCATCCCTCCCCTGTGTTATAATACTGTGTGGAAGAGATATGCTGGAGGCCGCTCAGTTTGAGTGACGGGTATTCCGCTAAACCTCTAAATGGAGAAAGCAAGTTCTGATTTCTCAGTGGACACACAGTTATGGTTCACTGACAGTCTGTCAAACCTATTATCGGTTTTGAAAAAGCCAGCATTTCAGTTTTTATCATTATTTTTATTTTTTTGGTCAGCATATTTGGAAAAGGCTGCTTTGTTGGAGAGCTCCAATGTTGTAATAAGTGTGATTATTCAGGACTTTGGTTTTAAAGGGTGTTCCAACACATACCATGCAAATTCAATGCAGTGTCTTAAAATAATGAAAAAGATGTCGATTCTGATGGTTATTATTATTATTATTATTATTATTATTATTATTATTATTTAATACCATGCAGTTTTTTCTCTAAATAATTTTTTGCGGTACTGTGTTTGCAGTTGTGTGTGAATCTCCAGTGCGGCATTTAGAAACACATATGTTAAGTGGGTTCCCTATTCTCTTCTCTCCTGACCTTATCCCTCCCTGATGTGACTCTGTAATCTCTTCATTCCACTAGGCTTTACAGTTCATGCTGTACTCTCTCCATTCTGAACTTGACATTCAAAGGTACTTGCTGAAAATCGAATCATCCAGGAGAGTTAGTAGGCCATTTATCTCATCTGCATCCTATGGGTGGACTGTGTTTGTGTGTGTGTGTGTGTGTGTATGTGTCTGTGTGTATCCATTTCTCTGTATTGTGCATCCTCAACTAACATGTCTCCTCACCCCTGGAGGTGCTTGTTCGATGCCCCCAGCCCTGCCCCTTCCTGTCGGGGCGTGTGTGCCCATTGTAGCTGGCACAGAGGTGCTGCAACAAGCTGGTGCAGCTGTCCACAAGAGACTGTATGGAGTGCTAACTCATGCAGAGAGGGAGTCAGCACTACGTACAGAGAGAGAGTTAGCACTCCATACAGAGAGAGATTTAGCACTCCATACAGAGAGAGAGTTAGCACTACATACAGAGAGAGAGTTAGCACTCCATACAGAGAGAGAGTTAGCACTCCATACAGGGAGAGAGTTAGCACTCCATACAGAGAGAGAGTTAGCACTCCATACAGAGAGTTAGCTCTACATACAGAGAGAGTTAGAACTCCATACAGAGAGAGTTAGCACTACATACAGGGAGAGAGTTAGCACTACATACAGAGAGAGTTAGCACTCCATACAGAGAGAGTTAGCACTCAATACAGAGAGAGAGTTAGCACTCCATACAGAGAGTTAGCTCTACATACAGAGAGAGTTAGAACTCCATACAGAGAGAGTTAGCACTACATACAGGGAGAGAGTTAGCACTACATACAGAGAGAGTTAGCACTACATACAGAGAGAGTTAGCACTCCATACAGAGAGAGTTAGCACTCAATACAGAGAGAGTTAGAACACCATAGCCTACAGAGAGAGTTAGCACTCCACACACAAGAGAGTTAGCGCTACATACAGAGAGAGTTAGAACTCCATACAGAGAGAGTTAGCACTACATACAGGGAGAGAGTTAGCACTACATAC
Source organism: Ilyophis sp. 1 JC-2022 (assembly GCA_022702515.1). Taxonomy (NCBI): domain Eukaryota; kingdom Metazoa; phylum Chordata; class Actinopteri; order Anguilliformes; family Synaphobranchidae; genus Ilyophis; species Ilyophis sp. 1 JC-2022. The sequence goes on from CM040403.1 coordinate 120,749,369, forward strand.
AGAGAGAGAGTTAGCACTCCATACAGAGAGAGAGTTAGCACTCCATACAGGGAGAGAGTTAGCACTCCATACAGAGAGAGAGTTAGCACTCCATACAGAGAGTTAGCTCTACATACAGAGAGAGTTAGAACTCCATACAGAGAGAGTTAGCACTACATACAGGGAGAGAGTTAGCACTACATACAGAGAGAGTTAGCACTACATACAGAGAGAGTTAGCACTCCATACAGAGAGAGTTAGCACTCAATACAGAGAGAGTTAGAACACCATAGCCTACAGAGAGAGTTAGCACTCCACACACAAGAGAGTTAGCGCTACATACAGAGAGAGTTAGAACTCCATACAGAGAGAGTTAGCACTACATACAGGGAGAGAGTTAGCACTACATACAGAGAGAGTTAGCACTCCATACAGAGAGAGTTAGCACTCAATACAGAGAGAGTTAGAACACCATAGCCTACAGAGAGAGTTAGCACTCCACGCAATGAGAGAGTTAGCACTCCATACAATGAGACTTAGAACACCATAGCCTACAGAGAGAGTTAGCACTCCACACACAAGAGAGTTAGCGCTACATACAGAGAGAGTTAGCACTCCATACAATGAGAGAGTTAGCACTCCATACAATGAGAGAGTTAGCACTCCATACAGAGAGAGTTAGCACTACATACAGGGAGAGAGTTAGCACTCAATACAGAGAGCGTTAGAACACCATAACCTACAGAGAGAGTTAGCACTCCACGCAATGAGAGAGTTAGCACTCCATAAAATGAGACTTGGAACACCATAACCTACAGAGAGAGTTAGCACTCCACACACAAGCGAGTTAGCGCTACATACAGAGAGAGTTAGCACTCCGTACAATGAGAGAGTTAGCATTCCATACAGAAAGAGTTGGCACTCCATAATGATATAGTTAGCACTCCATACTGATAGAGAGAGCACTCCATACAGTGAGAGTGAGTTAGCACTTCATACAGAGAGAGAGTTAGCACTCCACACAGAGAGAGAGAGTTAGCACTCTATACACAGAGAGAGTTAGCACTCCACACAGATAGTCAGCAATCCATACAGAAAGAGAGTTAGCACTCCACACGAGAGAGTTAGCATTGCATACAGAAAGAGTTGGCACTCCATAAAGATAGAGAGTTAGCACTACATACAATGAGAGAGTCAGCACTACATACGGATAGAGTTAGCACTCCATACACAGAGAGAGTTAGCACTCCACACAGTTCTCTCTGTTCTGTGACCTTTTGGCCACATTTTAAAGAGCCAGTGCTGCGGGGATCATGTTACAGGATTTAATGGTCACTAGCTGCATTACTTTGTCAGGATTTGGCTTTGAACCTGTGCCACAAGCACCCCCCCCCCCCCCCTTTGGGAACAATGTTAAGGCAACAAGGATTTGAGCATAAAAACAAGTGCATCATTTGTTGTCAAGGGAACTGACGGGAAACTTCCTGGATTGACAAACGTTATGAACTAAACTCATAGGGCTTTTCTCTGGACATTATATTTATGTGCCCTGGGCCTGTAGTTGTTATTACTGAAGCTGTAAACTCTCTATTCAATAAGACAAATAAAATGGGACTTGTTCCTAAGCAGTAATCTATTTAGAAGGCTTGTGTGTGTCTGTTGTTTGAAGTGGTGCACAACATTAGTTTTTCACATTTATTTGGCCTGAATGTTTCTGCGTTTTTTTCATTTAAAATGCTTGGTTGAAGGCGCAGTCAGTAATCTCTGATTCCTTTGGCCTGGAAAAGGGTTGTAATTTCACTCATTGACTGCTGTTGTGTACACATGCTTGGGATGTGCATGAAATGCATGCTTAATCTGGGCTATACCTGGGCAACGCTATAAGTCAAACTGTTTTATTGCAGCCACTCTCAATTTGTTTGGAATCTCCACAGGAAGTGACTGACTGCTCTTTGTGACATCATTCTAAATGGAACTTCACTTAGCCTTCTGTGTGCAAGTAGCCACAGTAAATAGGAACATATGGCTTATGGTCTGGCTTGCTCTGATAGAAATTAATAGGCTTTGTGTTTATTTTCTTAACCTCACAGATACGTAATAACACAATATTAATTTGACACGTTCTACATGTTTACATTATAATTGAATGAGTATTTAGCTTCCTGTTTGGTATATTTGCATTGTCTCCTTACATGGAATGTGATATGTAGAACAGAGATATACTTTGAACTGGAAAAGTGCATGTTTTTAGAGTCAGTGGTGGTGTAATAACCCACATTGCCAGGGTGTAAACAGGCATTCAGTTGATTCTTCTCTACCTCCCTTTTGGCTTTCAGAGCAATAGTCCCAAGCACTCCCCGAACCCCCAGCCTGGAGTCGGGGACCAGGCAGAGCACCTCTCCGTGGCCTCGCTGGAGTCTCTGGATGCCATGTCCGAAGGAGAAGCCCCCACCGCCTTCACCCGGGGCACTCGCTCTCGGGCCAGCCTACCCGTGGTCAGGTCTGCCAACCAGACCAAGGACAGGTCACTAGGTACTGCGCTGTTCCCCAGATATTCTTCACTTCCTCACTTCACTGTATGATTGATTGATATGCTTTATTGACCTCAGTGGGGAAATCCACAATGTCGCCAGCAGCTGAACACACAGACAATTAAAAACATATTACTTTTCTACACAGGCAATGACTCACAATACGCGCATTGCTCTGATGCTAATAATAATAATAATAATAATAATACCTGGCACTTATATTTCGCCTTTCTCGATACTCAAAGCGATTACAATGCTATTCAACTTACCTGGAAATAGAAAAATGACCACCAGTCTTTGTTTTGATCCCATGATGCAATCTCTCTCAAACATTCCAGCAGTTAATCAATGATCAATGGCAGCAGTGGTCATGTTAACCCCCACCCCCATGATGAAGGTCACTCTTTTCACTCACTCTCTCTCTCCCCCCCTCTCTGGAAATACAATCTCATGTACAGACACACACTCGCACACACGCAGCGTGCATGCAACACATACACACACACACAGACGCACACCCACGGATGGACACACACACACACACACTTGCACACACACACACAGATGGGTGCAGAGGCTCACTTACTCAAAGGGAGCAGGAATGTGGCTATTTAATTTGAAATGATTTGCATGCCTGTGATTAGATATTCTATGCACAATATTCACTTATATTATAAAGGAGATAAAAATGATGGCTTGTTATCAGAGAAGCACTGCGCAATACACATCATCACAACTGAAGTATGTAAAAAATAGCTTATGACTGCTCCAGTCTACGTCTTTCTTCTGTAACCGTATCTACCCAAAACTACATTAGAGCGGCATTAGCATATGTTACTCTTTTCTAAGCATTATGTTTCAAAAATGACAGTTTAACTGGTGTTTATGAGTGTGTATAAAAATACTCATTTTTGGCTTGTTTCATGGGAATGGACATATGACATTTGGGGAAAGGTCTATGAGAAATGCTGAAAAGAAAGGATGTGATCATTAAAAATAAATCCCACAAGTGGCTTAGTGAGGCTTTCACATTATTTTTGTCATTAATTTGTGCGTAGCCCCTCCTTTAACCAAAGTATGTGCTTTTAGAAGAATGAAACCACCAGGATTTAAATCTTTCCACGGACTTCTTGCCAAGAATGCCGATGGCTTTGGACGCAAAAACCAGGGACCGTATTTATGAACTTCTAAGCGCACATTATGTAAAACACAGGGTTGGTCTGTACGGATGACCCCCCAGAGCTACGTCTGCTGTGCTGCTGTCACAGGCCTCAATCTGGGCTGTGCAAAGGGAGCCGGGGGAGCGGGTGGTATGGGAGCACTTGACAATATCCAGCAAGCCTTTAGACGCCTTCCCACACTCTCCTGTGAGATGTCTGCAGTTTTAGAAGCAATCCCAGTGGAAAAAAAATAAGTTTATTGAGAAGAATATTGGAACCCGGAGAACTTTGGAATTGCTCTAAAATTACTATGTAAGTTTTTTTTCTTTCTCTCTCTCTCTTTCTCTATTCACTTTTATTACGCGCCTTTGACTTTAGCTCCTGGTGTTGCATTTGGATTACGTTAGATAATATTCGTAATCCGTGTTAAAATCTGGCCCAGTGAAGGGTGAAGAGGTATATTTACATTTGACATTAATTAAGGTAATGCTGTTCATTTTCAGGAAGAAATAGGAGTAGAATTGGCATCGTCCAAGGGCTAATTCCTCAGCGTCAGTCAACTGCATCATATACCATTTACTTTGCGCATTTGTTTCTGATTGGAAGGAAAACCTGGCTCCGCAGCTGCACAGTGCGATTTGAGTCAATGCAGCAATAAAGATGTCCCGTCGATAAGACCTTAATGTTGTTCATTTAGAGGAATGGTAAATCTAAAGAGTTTGGTCATCAAATGTCACTCTTTTTCTTTACATTGGCTAGTGGAACGTCCACTCAGTAGATGTCTCTGCAAGGAGAGACTGCTTTTGAAGGGAAGCAGAGAAGTATTCACAGGAGGATAGACTACAGAAACTGTGAATTATTACAAGAAAACCAAACTGACCAAATTTAAATGATTGGCCTCCAAAGAGGAGACTGGAAAATGTTATATAGTATTTCAGTAGCATCTGGTAACATTTGCTGCCCCAAAGTTTCAAGAACCACTGGAAAATCATTCCAAACAAGGAGTGCATTTGTAAAGAGTTTGTGATAAACTGATAGCATGTAAAACGTCTTCAGTAATAATGAAATGGATGGATTTATATATGCAAGTTCTTTAAGTACACATGTTTCACTGCTTTGAGTTGTTTATGGACTTATTGTTTGCAGGGTACATCAATTTAGAAAGTGGGGCCATGCAGACACTTGCAATTAAAAAGGTATTAACATAAAACCAACAATGTCAAGTTGAACTATTAAGTCTATTTAATGCTTTAAATATTAGGTGCTTAAATGGGGAATTATGTTAATCACTGAGTCTGAATTCTGTAGGCGAGCTGACATTCCCAAACATGGGAACTGGTTGTATGAAAGTTAATTCATTGTTGTGGGATTTATGGGAACACAATACCAAAATTGTCAGAAACCCAGATCCAGGCAATTTAACAGTATATGGGACAATAATGCTTCAGAAAAAAAACTGAACTGGGATAGAATGTTTTATAGTGCCTCAGATCTTTCAGCCATTCTCCACTAGTTACTAATTTACTGAGTGTGTGTGGGCGTGTGTACTCCTTGATGTAGACGTGTGGTTGCAGTGTCCCGCCCCGTGGGTGGTGGAGCAGGGTGTGTCTCTAATCTGAGGCCCGCTGTCCCGCCCACCCCCGAGGCCCAGCCCCTCCCCACCCCCCTCCTGAAGAGGAAAACACGCGCGTGTCCTTTCGCCTCCATACTGTCCCCTTCATCCACACTGTACAATGCGCCACTGTAACCATGCAGGTTTTCTATGACTGGGGTTCTCATCCCGATGGCTCCGCATTCTTACCATACAGGTCTCCGGTTATTTCATCTTAAAGGTTACGTACGTACAACTCCTGCAAATCCATTCAATAATGTCCCCCAAAAATATGTTACAACAGCTACTTTACTTAAAAAAAAAATTTTTGTTACAAATAAGTGGTATTGATTTGTTAATAGTAAGGCTGGAGTCCTGTATATAGGCATGGTTCCTGATTCTTCAATCAAGACTTTGATCATTTGACGTTGCTGCAGTGAGACTCTTGCTCTTGTTCACACAACTCTTTATATGTTTAGCCGTGGACGTCCAAAACAGTATTTTAGTTCATATCTCTTGTGACGATTTAGACCCCAGATTGCAAACAAATGTGTAAAAGCTGCCATTCCCAGAGGGAGCAGGCTAACTAAGGCTAACCGGCGCTGGTGTTTGTGTTGCTGTCTGTCTGGCAGGTGTGCTGTATCTTCAGTATGGAGACGAGACCAAGCAGATCCGAATGCCCAATGAGATCACCAGCGCGGACACTATCCGGGCTCTCTTTGTCAGTGCCTTCCCACAGCAGCTTACTATGAAGATGCTGGAGTCCCCCAGCGTGGCTGTGTACATCAAGGACGACGTCAGGAACATGTACTACGAGCTCTCGGATGTGAGGTACGCGGATCCCTTAAACCCCCCCCCCCCCTCACTGCACCCAACAACCGCTTTTGCGACCTTGGTCAGGAGAACCGTTGACCTTCAGTCCTCACATTAAAAAAAACCTCATCTGGAGGGATTTTTATATGTCTGGGGCGTAATGGGTTTGTCCGTGTCCCGCAGGTGATATCGGCCGGCGATTAAGCCGAGCCGCACTTCCGTGGGGTAGGAAGCTGCGGGCCTTCTCCCAGGGATGCACCTGTGTGTTTGGCTTTGAGAGAATCATTAACAGGAGTTAATGCCTGCCTCTCTCTCGCTCTCTCTCTCTTTCTCTCTCTCGCTCATTGAGCTGCAGTACTCCTTTTAGGCCCACGGCGCAAACAGGCAGCTTTCCTCTCGCTTTTCTCTTGTAATTTTCCAGACTAAGCGGTTCCCTCTTCTTAGAATAGTTATTTCTCAGGGCAGACCTGATCATTTCCCTGTCATGAAAGAGCTTAGAAGAAGAAGAATTGGCTATTTTGAAGCACCGCCGTTATGACAAACATGGCTGCAAGACCACTCCCTGTCCTGTTAAAACTTAGCTTATTTGCTGTTGGAGCTGTTTATGATTAGTTTTATTTTAGCCTTGAAAATAAGATATGGTGTAATTACTGTCTATGACACCATTTTACCCACAATGACATACAGTATGTGTACCTTATGCTGCACTGTAATAATTTGTCATTAGGGAGGGGCTGAGTTTGTGCAGCCAGCATGAACTGGATTTAAATACAGGAAACTGAGAGCTTATACTTATTTAATTGTCAGACAACCTTATTCAGAGCAGCTTGCAAGGCCAGTGTGGCACGAGGCATAAACCTACAAACCAAGAGCTACAAGGCCAGTGTGGCACGAGGCATAAACCTACAAACCAAGAGCTACAAAAACATTTGGAGAGAACATGCTCTGGCATAGTAAATTAGCATCACACTGGAAAAAAAAACATAATTGTGTCTTACAGTGTATGGTTTTTTACTCCTTTAGGTTATTGTTGTACGTATGTTTTTTAAAATTGGTTTGCACATTGTGCCTAGCAATTGTCCTTCAGATAAAGGTGCCCATATTATAGTAACAGGGGATACAGCCTCAATTTATTTATAAGAGCCTTTTTGCCTTATATTATAGTGTTTCCATATTGCTAAGCAAACTGACAAAAGAGTCGGACAAATAAGATTTAAACAAAAATGTTTCTGAATGAAGAACGATTTTCAGAGCCCATTCTCCTCTTTCAGAATTCATATTGAGAGAAAAGTTCCACTGAGGGCAACTTGAGGGGTTTATTGGCTCAGTTAATATGCGGCTGGCAGGACAGAATGCCAGACAGTATGCAGGACAGAATGCCAGACAGTATGCAGGACAGAATGCCAGACAGTATGCAGGACAGAATGCCAGACAGTATGCAGGACAGAATGCCAGACAGTATGTAGGACAGAATGCCAGACAGTATGCAGGACAAAATGCCAGACAGTATGCAGAACAGAATGCCCATTAGCACTTCTTTTTTTTCCAGACTCAAGAGTTTGAGCTGTTTTTTCTGCTCTTGTGTGGCTGAGAGTTGGTGAAATGTACAGATTTATGGATGTGTGTGTGTGTACCTTTGTATCTGTGTGTGTGTGTGTGTGTGTCAGCATGCGTGTGTACCTTTGTATATATATATATGTGTGTGTGTGTGTCTTTATGTCTATTTGTGTGTGCATGTTTGTGTTAGCGTACAGTAGTGTGTCCATTGCAGCACGTTTTTTTACGCCCCCTTGGAATGCAAAATCAAGGAAATGAGCTGAATTCACCGTTTCACTGACTGCAAATATTACACTCATTTTCATTTCTATGAATATGCAGTTGTGCAAATCCTGCAGACTTTTGGCCATATTGTTTTCTGTGGCTCCGGTGCGTAAAAAGCGTTCCCTCTGTCACGCCTCTTATGAGACGTGTGAGCCTGCTGTGTACTTTGTGATTGCTGCCAGTTTCCTTTATCAACACTGTAAAGCTGAATTACCGTCACATGATCTTGTGGGGTGGAACCGCGGAACTAGCCCAGCCGTAAAGCCTTGAAAAGCCACTCCTGCGAGGGAAAGCCGCAGGAGAGCAGGTCTAGGAAGAGCGGGATTAAAGCTATGTTTTACGCCGAGGTTTGGCCTCCGCCAGTGACCGTGGATGCGTTTGGTTACAGGAACATCACGGACCACTCCTTCCTCAAGGTGTACCACAAGGACCCTGCGCACGCCTTCAGCCACAATGCCAGGCCCACCAACGGAGACAGCAGGGTGAGTACTGGGCCCGCCCCATTCGGCAGACATAATGGCACCAGCCCGCCCTCCTGTTGTCTCACATTGTTTCCTCCCCAACCTGGGGGCCTTCTGAAGATTGGGATATAGGAATGCCCCCCACCAACCCCCAACCCTTAATCTGTTTATTGCAGCCTTTGTTCCACAGGCTTTATTTTTCCTTTTTTGGTGGGATAGGGGGTGGGGTGGAATTGAATGAGCCTTGTGTACTCTTTACTAGGGAAGAGAATGAAAAATCTATGGTCTTTCCCAGTCCATATCCTGCTAAATCTTCCTGAGCCAGCACAATGCCCGCATGTTTGTTTCTTGCCGATGTTACGGAACTAAACCTGAGGATCAATCTCTCATGTGTTTCCCAAATCCTTTTGTTCAACTGATCCCGGTTCACTTTAAACCCCCTGTGAAACGCGTCAAACCACGCCCTCCTACTTAACTTTCTTTGGCTGACAGCTGGATAAAACTCCTAGAGCCAGTGAGTGAATGTTGCAGAAATATATTTTACAATGTGACATATAATCTCTAGGGCCGTGAAAAGCTTTATAAATCATTCATGAACATAATTTAAGAGCTTCTCATTTTGTCCTTAATTTTGAATTCACCAGTAATAAATCAAAATTTAATGTTCGAGCTGATTCCGCGAATCCATTTACTGCGGATTTGTGGGTTTTGTGACCATCCTACCAAAATTTGCGAACTGTCTTGTAACCACGGAAATGGTCAGTTGACGAGACCATTTTCAGTGCCAGAGCGTTAAGCTCATACTCAAGCAACTGAATGGTGTGCTGCCCATAAAAAGGTACTCCACAGGGGTTTAATTGGTTGATTGCTTCATGTTCATTAGCAACAGGCACCTCTGTGGCCCCCTATATAGAGTTAAAATTGAACTTGGGAGTGAAAAGCGCATTATGTGCAGGCTGGCTTACATTGTCGCATTGTGTAGGCCACCCACAAGTGAGCCACATGTCACCTGTCTAAGCACGGCAAAAAATAATAACAGAAGGGAAAACCTTGAAACTTCAAAAGTAGAAAAACACAGTGTTCCTTTTAATTGGCTAGAGAAACACACAAAAACTAAAATAGTAACCTTAATCTTACAATAGCAAACCATTGATCGATTCATTTCAATGTCTTTTCTTTCTGATTTCATGACTCTTTATTATCAGAGGGAACAGCTAAACAATGAAAGGCTTGTTCCTGTACTCAGGTTAGCTCGTAAACATTTCAACCTCTCCCCTCCTTCAAGCAGCCAAGAGAAATTATGGCTGTTTATTAAAACAAGTGAATCAATCTGGCCTATCCAGAAAGCAAGACGCAAGTCACCTGGGTTAATTATAGGGACGGAGTTGTTTTGATTCCACATGCATGCGTCAGGCTCGGTCTAAACCAGCTAACGTTCACCTGCCTGTCCACTGCGAACCGGCATGGGTGCTCAGGCCTGTGATGGGAGGAGAAACTAAACGAGTTTACCCTCATCAGCTGCATCAAACCCGTGGGGGAATCTGGAAGAACGCAGTCCGGGGGCAAAACTCAGATTCCACTGGCAGTGGCTTGAGTTCACGAGGGAGCCTTTCTACCTCTGAGAACAGTGAATTAAAGCTTATGCATCCAGTCAGCGCTCAGTGGGTGTTGTCTGCTATAGTCTCACATTCTGCCCCGCATAAAAAGTATATGATTGACCTGCTGTACATGGGCCAGCTTCTTTATAGTGCTAGAAGAAGGTATATCAGTTTGGTGAATGACCCCTTTAAAGAGGCGTTAAAGATGAGAACACAGTTGACAGAACGGTATGACACATTTTCACGGGAAGCAAAAAAAAAAATTAGAGGCAATTTTTTTCACTTAAATAGTTCACGGAGAGGGAGAGAGGGAAGGGTTCATAACGTGAATGACAGGACGAGTGTGTGAGTGTGAAAGGAAGTGACCTGTGTGAGTCATGGAGGCTAAAGTTTGGGAACTGGCCTATCACTGCTCAAGTAGGTTGGCTTGCTTTGAGGTCATGGAGACTCCTGCAATATGTGGATTGACTAGAGCTACTGCAGTGTCATATTCAGCAGGGTGTAATGGGGTGAGCTAGCTTTCAATGGATGTCAGTGGGAAGCACGCCGAGAATGTACGGCCCAGAGATGCTTGCGCTGCCGAGCGGATAGTCCTTGCAGCGTATTTGCACGAGCGCTGTGAGCGTGTGTGTGCATATGGGAATGTGTAATTAGGCAGACTAGAAGGCTGAAGAGTTTAAACTCTTTTTTTACAGGACTTCCTGGAGTCTGCTGATCTCATAGTCACATGGGCCCCAGGTAAATGAGGGCCTTTGAAAATTCAGTCACGCCGTTGCGCGCAAGTGGCACATTTTTATCTATTTAAAAAGCATATGAATTCACTGGAATTGCGGGAAAGGGGAAGCCGGGAACAGGTTGTTTTGGTTTGGACACGCACACTGGCGGAGATATGAAGATACACCCGCTTTGAGTTTATGTGCATCGGACGCTCGGCCAAAATTATATACCCCTTCGCTGTAACCGGGACCAGATGAGCCTGCTGCCTGGTCCGCTCACTGCAGGAAATCTTTACAACATGTTCAAAGTGAGCCCTAAGGTTGCCTGCTACACACGCCTTACCCTCTCATTGCAAGCTGGTGTACATTTGCTGAATTAAGGTCTTCTAGTCTGTGCCTATGGGTTGCTACTCCAGCTGATATATCTTCTGTTTGTTAGTAAATGGCTTCACTGAAAGGAACCGGCATGTCTCTGGTGTACAGCACTCCCATAGTCTGTGTGGCTGGATTTGTGTTCACACTGTAGTCCGTTCACTTCCTCCCTCCTCCCTCCCCTCCTTTCTACTACAAGTAGTCTATGTTTCGGCCTCAGTCCCTGTTTCCCACATCCAAGTCTGTTTCGGCCTCAGTCCCTGTTTCCCACAGCCAAGTCTATGTTTCAGCCCCAATCCCTGTTGCCCACAGCCAAGTCTATGTTTCAGCCCCAATCCCTGTTTCCCGCAGCCAAGTCTATGCTTCAGTGTCAGACTTGGCTGTGGGAAACAGGGACTATGTTTCAATGTCTGTAACAGCATGCCTTAAATTTAACTTCTGACTTGCTGCAGGACAAATTATTTGATTTTGCCATCTGTGGTGATTATATAGTTGTGTGTGTGTGAGAGAGAGAGAATTAAGTGAGTGAAAGTGATTAGTATTGTTCTATTTTCTTTATCTATCTGAATATTTAGCTATGTGAGAACTTGGCACTATTCTGCACATGGTGAAAATAAACATGAACTTTATTTCTGACAAATGTGACAACAGATGTTTTCTGTTTTTTCTTTCTTTGAACAATAGTGCCATTCTCGTGGCTCTGTGTACTTGCGTTCTTCTGTAATTGTGAAACGGGACACTCGGTTTCTTGGAATAGTTAATACAATAATCAAACGAGAAGCACACCTGTTAAAACATTCATTCAAGATGGAAGCTCGCTGCGGCAGCAGCAGACAGATGGGCGAGGGTTTGTGAATCCCCTTGTCTGGTGGAGTGGAGCAGGAGGTACCCCCGTTTAAAAAGTAGTGCCCTCTTTCACGGGCCCGCCTGTTTTCGGCATAGCTTTCAGTATGCAGCTGCAGCTGCTTCAGACGTGAGATCCGGAGCGACCTTGAAGGCCCGCCAGTTCGCACGTCACGTTCAGAGCCTCTCAGTACAGAGCAACATTATCACGGTGCTCTGCTACAGCTTCGTATCACTACCATTGACACCCACTCATAAAACCACCGCATAAAACAGCACTGAAATGACATCATCGTTAGCATTTGCCTATCTGTGTTTAAATATAAAAGGTCATATTTTTTCTGCTGATAATTGGTGTCCAGTAGTTTGCCTCACGCAGATGGTGCTGCTGGCCTAGTTGATGTGTAAGATCCCTGCCCTGTAGAGGTCTGCAGGTAATGGTGAGAGCTCATTATAACAAAGTGTGTGTGTGTGTAAAGGACCTCACAACTGCCTCACAATGTCTGAAATATTTTATCCTGGTTGGCTTGTTTGTCAGACAGCGTAGTGTCCTTTGTAAAACTTTGCTCATCAGCATATGGACATGTGTGTGTGTGTGTGTGTTCTAACACTCATTAGCTGGTTTGATGGGTTAACGGGTGCCTTTGCCTGCCACTTTCTAAATGCACTGTATCTCAGTGTGTCAGCAAACGTTATATGAGTAATGCATCAATAATAGCGTCACTATTCTGCTTTCAGAAGTTCTGTTATGTATACATTGCATGAATGGTGGCTTTACCAGTTGGAAATAATTCTTAAGTTCAAAAGTGTTGTGTAAACAATGGATTAATTGTGGCTGTAGTCGCTTGTGAGACGTGGGTATTTCTGTCACTCACTTTCATATACACATGTTGAGCAAATCATTTGAGACTTAATTGCTGTAACCCTATTTTTTTATGTCTCTGATTTGAATTTCTTGAACGTCTGTGCTGGTATTGCTTTGAATATAAATGGTGACACAAACTATTTGTACGTGCTTCAAATGTATAGCTGCTTGTATGATCATTGTTAATTTGAAAGAAATACAGGCCTCTGCAAATATTTGCAAATACTAAAATATTTTACGCATATTATGACACTAATACTATGTAGTCAACATGTTACCCATGCGTGTTTCATAGCAGCTGGGAATGGATAGAAAGGAATGTACATGTTACGGGGTTTCTGTCACATATTAGATTCAGTAAGCTTGGGTCCATAAAACATTCCTCTACAAACACATGTGGACTTTGTAAACCAAGAGATTCACTCGGCGAAGATCACCTGTCTGTTGTGTTTATAAGTTTGCAAGACTTTAAAAGGTCCATTCCACATACTGTTTGAATGATTCCTTTTCTAAATGGAACAGCTTGGTCTCTAAACCCCCTATTGGTCCAACATAAGCCGACTGTCCTCATGGAACACTGGAAAAAAGTATGGATTTATTTTTTCAATATGCGTTACATACCTTAGCCCCTCTACCTTTTAAGGGTATGGAATGGAGGATGAACACTGTGCATTTTTCTGTTATGGCGTATTTGGGTAGGTGTTTTTGTTCCGATCGTTCTTTGCTGAGGATGAAAGACGTTCGCTTTACTTTTCCAGGTAGCATCTGTTTGCAATGACTGCATTCCAAAGGGGTAGTTGCCATACATGGCTTCAGTTCAGAGTAGCAAGAGGATAATATCTGCACAAAGACTTTCAGATGGTACAAAAGATTGAGTTTCTTTTGATACGATTCTTTCTGTTCTGGGGAGTAGACGAATGCCACAGAGAAAGCACGCCCCTATGAGCATGCATTATGATACGCTATTAAACCAATATGCAGGTGGCTGAGGAGCTAAGTGAGGAGATAACAAACATTTTCCTGTTTTTAGCGGTGAGGCACAACATTTTTTTTTGCGTATTCGGACGTATGGTTTATACGCTAAGCATACGCTAGGCATACGCTAGCCATACGCTGGCCATACGCTATTTTCAAGGGCTTTTTGTGCGTATGAAAATTATTTTATGAATTTACATATGCAACTCATACGTTTCTCTAATACGCAATAGTGTGACAGGGCCATAACTAACATGAGATATAGAGTAAAATATGCAACGATTATAATAAATCATAAAACTTTTAAAAAGTAAGAGGTCATTAAAATAAGAAGTTGGTAGACATTTTGGAACAAAAGGACTCAGTGATGATCCTAATTAGAGTAGGGCTATTTTTCCGCTCCTGAAGCCAGTTCTTCTTGAGCGTCTAATAATAGTGATAGCAGGGTCATATGAGTGGCTTCTCAAACGCTGAGATATTCATGCGCTGCCGATTCCTGTTTCCGGGGGAAGCTTTCTGGGAAGAAAGCATAAGCAAGCAGCTTCCATCTATTCGACCGGAAAGTTCTTTCACAGCTGTGAGGACACACTGTGTGCAGTGATGTAGAGTCACTGCTAAAGCGTCGATGGTCACATGTACTGGTGAACATCAAAAGTCTGCTGGGCTGTTAATTTGTGGATTTCAATATAAAAGCAATTTGTAACTTGAACGTTTTTATTCTGTGATTTAACCCTGTACTTTTGATGATTATTGTCAATGGTTTCAACAGCCCCTTTTGTAGTTTCTTTAGCTTTTTTGATGCCGGCATACAACCCTGAATATCAGGCTCTGTTGTTTGGTCTTTGACCGTGTACAGCCATTGATGCAGTCTTCTGTTGTTCTTTTAACCTGCAGGATATACACATACAGCCACGCCCTTCTTAGTCCATTTTCTTTATTTTCAAATAAAACAAGAAAACACTTTGGACAGTTAACTGTCACACCATACATGGAACACACGGTTAGAGGTTACAAAACAAATCATGATTTTAGTTTTTTCCCCTGATTATGATTTGTAAAGTTTGATGTACAATAAGGCGTATCATGTGACTTGCTTCTCAAGAAACAACGGCACCGACAACAAAAAAGAAAATGACACACAATGGAAGAGCGATCACCTGACCTTAAGGAAGCGTCGCGGAAGCCCTCTTAACACAAAGCTTTCTGCATTGTACTCCCCTTTACTGCGATATATCATCCTGAATGAAGGCTTGTTTTAATTCACAACAGTTTTCTGCTCTTTTCACCTAGGGAATTAGTACATCTTTAAGTTGAATAGTGCCGTCTTGTGTGCTGAGCTTCTTTTCTTCCTGTCTTCAGCCCTGACACTAGGGCTCCCTTCACCTGTATAGACTACCTTGGATAAAACAGAGCCTCTCTCTCCAGTGCATTCTGGGACTGCTGTTGTTGATGCCACTGTTCAGCCTAGGGTCGGCCCAGCACCTGCAGATAGAATTACCGCCCCTGCTCGTGCAAGCACACCGTTAGCTCGCATTAAGCAAGGAAAGATCGGGACCAGAAGGCAGCGACTCCATTCTGTAGCTCCAGAATCAGCCATGCAAATGGGTTTTGTGTCGATCTTGGCCCATCTGTATTTGTAAATTTAATTAAGACCAGTAAGATATCGCACTCATGTGAAAACAGGAGAAATATGCCACAGCTTAAATAATGAAACGTGGTTTATTCAGTATCTGTTCACATTACTAATTAGATGTGGGTTGGTGTGGGAAGGCCTTATTATACAGCATTATTGAGAAAATATTATACCGAGTGCTACAGCTTAAGGAAAATGAATAATTCAGTTTTATAGTGCTGGGATGTGCGAGCATGCCCTTGTGACAGCAGTGGAGCTTCCTCCATTCATGTGTGTAATTTTGTTCTTTTGTACAAATTGCCCATTTATAGAGCCAGCTCTTTGCTGAAGCGATTCAGGTTAAGTGTCTCACTCAAAGGGGATGACAGCGATATCTGGGGGAGGACCTAACCTGTTGAATAACCAAGTAGCGAGGTTAGCGGGCTGTGTCCCGTGAGCCTGTGGCGCGACTGGAGGCCGAGGACCACCGCGGAGTAAACCCAGAGTGGCTCCTCCACCGGCCGTTCCACCGAACCATGAGATTGACAGCAGAGCGCTGTACACCATATCAGCATTGTACACCCACAACATGCCCTGTCTCTTCTGTTCATATTACACTATGTGAGAGCTCCTGGGCACAGTCCCTGTTTCCCCCTGCCAAGTCTATGTTTCATTAGTCCCATTGGCTCAGGTACTCTCACATATAAAGGCACAGTGGAGGTACATATTTGTCCTTTAAGGAACACATTTTCCAAGTGTACCCTGAAAGGTACAATAATGTTAGATTTGGGTACTAATAAGTACCTTTTTTATGAGCGAAACATTTTCAAATTAATTATTAAACCTGTGGCTAGGGGTGCAATTTTATGTTCGTATAGGACACCACCGCAGTGACAAGCCTTTTTAAGCAATTTTTCATACCTTTTTTTCTGAGAGAGTATATGCTCTGCTCTTGGGTGGCCAGGCAGCTTTTCTTCAGCCTGTGGCCGCGCCAAACCGTGTTCACCTGTTGAAAATTTGTGCGATGCGTGCAGGCCTTCTCACAAAGCTCGGCTGAACACCCGTAATGACCAGATTTGTCATAAAAGTTTCCTGCCGGCATATAAAACACCACCGGGCCCACCCCTCTGTGTTTTCACACGTGGTACATTTTAAAAAGAGACTGCTGCCTTTTTACTTATTAGTAAGGCTGTAATCGAGGGCAAGAGCCTGAACAAACACAAAGAAACGCAGGCAAAGATAACACGTCTGTTGAAAATAGAGCTTTTCCCCGAACCTGTGGGAAAATCCTGCGTTGGTTCAAAGTGCTATTTTTGAAGCTAATTAAGACGCCTGCGTTTTTCAGCTGAGGAGAAAAATGCTGAGGGTGCACTTTGTGCCCAAGATCTACCAAGTCTAGATAAACAAAGAGCTCCAGGTTAATTGCATTCCGGCTCAATATGTAGTATTGTCTCAGTGAAAAACAAACAGTTTTAGCAGAGCTAAAGGGAGGATGTGTTTGCTCTAACTTGGCTGTAGAAAGAAAGGAGATCTGCTAAACAAGCCGGGTTTGCCCCAAGGAATCCGGAGGAATGTGGCTCGACCGGCCCGGGGCCACGAAACCCGGACAGTGCGTTTGGTAAACACGTTTAAAGAACGTATTTTAAGCGCTCTGTAATAATGAGTAATGTCTGTTTCTCTGCTGTTTTTCTCCAGATGCACAGGGAGATGCTGTACGGTGGGAGGGAAGGGCAGCACACACTGAGGCAGCAGTCTATGGGCCCACCCCCTGCCCACCCCATGCAGGGCTCTCTACCGCCTGCCGCTGCCCACTCCATGCCCCCCTCACCCTCCAGAATCCCCTTCGGGTCCCGCGGGGTGGCCATGCCGGGCAGCGCCACCATCCCCAGAGACCGGCTGTCGGGCGCGACCCAGAACCGGTCCGTCTCACCCTGCCCCAGCGCCATCCTGGAGCGGAGGGACATCAAGCCCGACGAGGACGTGAGCTGCAAGGGCGCGACGCTGGCGCGGGGCGAGGGCCTGTACGCCGACCCCTACTTGATGCACGACGGCCGCCTGAGCATCGCCTCCTCCCACAGCGGCCACCCGGGGGACGCCCCCGACCACGGCTTCCACCGCGCCTCCATCCGCTCCAACAGCTCCTACACCAGCTCCACCATGAGCTCGGACGGCGGCGACCACCACAGCCTCTACAGGCAAAAGTCCCGCAAGTACACCGACAGCCAGCTGCCCACGCTGGGCTCCAAAACCCCGCCCCCATCGCCCCACAGGATGGCCGACGTGCGGCTGGTGGACATCCACCCTGGCCAGGCCGTCCACATACCCCCCCAGGCCGTCACGCTGGACAGGGGCTCGCCTGTGCGCCAGTCCTTCAGAAAGGACAGCTCGGGCCAAATGGAGCCTGTAGCCAAGGCCAGAGGCAACATGGCCTCTCCCGTCATTCCCGACCTCCCTCTGCTCCACGGACATGGCCCCAATGACCCTCAGACCCGGTAAGCCCCTCCCACAAAAAAAAGAGCGTGTGTGTCGATGTGTCTCTGTGGCAGTGTGTAACTTTCAAAGCTGGCTGCTGTTGCGTGTTACGCACTTCAGCATTTTTAATCGCAGAATGGCAGAATTAGTGAGTCCCCCGTAGGACAAATTACATCATCTGCCCTCTCTGTGGCTGCTGATTTGTTAAATCACTACAGCAGGTTATAACCGGCTTACCCTTCCTATGAGTTTCACATCTTTGGAATGTCCTGAAAACAAAGCCTACAGAAAATATCCACCCTGACAATGTTTTCATTTTTTTCTTTTAGATAATAAGCAGTTCCTTTTTAAATCTGCCTTCTTGAATTCTATTATTTGGCAATAACGTTTGTGGGTATTTTAAGACGGCTGCTTTGTGTGACTCAAGGGTAGAGCAAATATTTACAGGAAGCCATACTAGAAATCTACCCAGCAGAGAAATCAAAGATTGTTTTTTTGGCGTGGCTAAGCAAGGCCATGGGGTAGATGCTTTCACTGAACACCAAAGAAAATATTGACCATATATTGCAGGCCTTTTGAATCGCGGCATTGCTTAATTCTGTGAAAAAGAGAATGGCATCAAACGCACCGCAGGCTTTTCAATAGGACCAACCGCACAGCGCAAACACGCCGCTTTATTAAAATCAGCCCAGGTCCTTCTCTGATTTTCATCTGAGGGAATCTGTGGCTATGGCACTGATATTTAACTAAACAGAACTTATTGGAACCTTTTATTGAAACTTTATTATACAATAAGCCCAGGGAGTATGGAGACCTGACTTATTGTATAATAAATATGTGCTCCTTATTTATATTGGATACGTGTTTGATCAGGGGATGAAGGAGAGCTGGTTTATAGGTCTGTTTACTGTATGTGTTTAGTGGTACGTGAATGGTGAATGGTGCCTTTCATTTAAATGAGCTTTATGCAAATTATGCAAATTCTGACGAGCTGCTCAGTCACACGAGGTCTTCATTTCAGTTTTTAGGAAACGTAGCCGCGAAGTGAACAGGGCCTAAAAAGCACACTGCAGTCAGATGATGGCGCCTGCCGTCACAATAGCCTCACGTGGCTGTGAGGTGTCAGTCGCAGCTTGCGTCATAGGGAGAGACAGGAGGCTCAGTGAAGCCCAGCCATAATCAGCGACTCCATGTGATCCACTCCAGCTCCCTCCTTTTTGAACCACAAATGCCTATAGGCTTGAAGCCCTGGAGTGAAATAAAGACATTATTCTCAAGCAACAATCGTTCTTAGTTCATATGTTTATGGTGTAGAATCCAGGCTCAGAAAGTAAAAGCCCTCCCTCCAATCACCTCGATTTGCTAATTAGCACAATTTTTCAGCCTGGAGGTAGAACTAATTAGTGGCATCAGCTGACTGAGTTTATGGGTGGAAGAAACACATTGCAGTACTTTTACTTTCTGACCCCTGGATTTTACACCTCTGTATATACATATATATACTGTGTATATACTGGCCACCTTCCAAATGGTCATACAATGTTTGCATGCAACGCTCGTGCCATGCTGTTGGTCAGCTTCTTGTACCCCTCTGATATTTTTTAAATGTGTTTTCATGTGAGCAAAAGAGAAATTGTCCTTGAAATTGTTCAGTTAGAGTCTGTTTCCTTGTGTCTGTTTCCAAGGCAGCTGTGACGCATGCTGCCGGATTTACACAGACCCTCCTTATCAAACACCTTCCGCGTTCTAGACTGTCTCTGTTTTGAAAAGTCGAGCAGTCGTGCTGTCTCTAGGCCTCACTCTGTGCGCACACATTGCGCACCTCTGTGCTGCTGTCACGGTATCTGATCAGGGTCGGCAACTACGAGGCCCGTGCTTCTGTAGCTGACTTTGGCATCTCACACATCCCAATACTGCGGCGTTTGACCCACATGCTGTCGTTGTTGTTGTTGTTGTCGTAGTGCTCAGTCGTGCGGGCGAACAGCCTCTATTTTATGGAGGAGCGACGAGAGGAATTTCAGCGTAGGAGGAGGATCTGGTCATCTGATAAATGAGCAAACGCCGATGAATGAGGGGGGAACAAACGAGCCGTTGCTTGCTGGTTGCTCCCTTAATGGAATCCACTATGGAAATAGGCAACAGTGCCAGCCAGCATGCACCCGACACTGACATTGTTGCCCTACAAAACTTTTCCAGCAAGGCTTCCTTCTGTGATGCATTTTATTCATATTTTAAAAGAAAAGTAAAAGGAATTACAACAGTAACACATTCACATGTACTGTAAGTCAAAACAATGTAATAAACCAGCAAGAAGACTAAATAAACTCACTAATAGTGTTGAGGAAAGGCATGCAGATATATAAAAATATAGTAACAGTTGTGTTTTACATATAGACCAATAACAGTATAGTAAGTTGTGTTTTACATATAGACCAATAACAGTATAGTAAGTTGTGTTTTACATATAGACCAATAACAGTATAGTAAGTTGTGTTTTACATATAGACCAATAACAGTATAGTAAGTTGTGTTTTACATATAGACCAATAACAGTATAGTAAGTTGTGTTTTACATATAGACCAATAACAGTATAGTAAGTTGTGTTTTACATATAGACCAATAACAGTATAGTAAGTTGTGTTTTACATATAGACCAATAACAGTATAGTAAGTTGTGTTTTACATATAGACCAATAACAGTATAGTAAGTTGTGTTTTACATATAGACCAATAACAGTATAGTAAGTTGTGTTTTACATATAGACCAATAACAGTACAGTAAGTTGTGTTTTACATATAGACCAATAACAGTACAGTAAGTTGTGTTTTACATATAGACCAATAACAGTATAGTAAGTTGTGTTTTACATATAGACCAATAACAGTATAGCAAGTTGTGTTTTACATATAGACCAACATATAGACCAATAACAGTATAGTAAGTTGTGTTTTACATATAGACCAATAACAGTATAGTAAGTTGTGTTTTACATATAGACCAATAACAGTATAGAAAGTTGTGTTTTACATATAGACCAATAACAGTATAGCAAGTTGTGTTTTACATATAGACCAACATATAGACCAATAACAGTATAGTAAGTTGTGTTTTACATATAGACCAATAACAGTATAGTAAGTTGTGTTTTACATATAGACCAATAACAGTATAGTAAGTTGTGTTTTACATATAGACCAATAACAGTATAGTAAGTTGTGTTTTACATATAGACCAATAACAGTACAGTAAGTTGTGTTTTACATATAGACCAACATATAGACCAATAACAGTACAGTAAGTTGTGTTTTACATATAGACCAATAACAGTATAGTAAGTTGTGTTTTACATATAGACCAACATATAGACCAATAACAGTACAGTAAGTTGTGTTTTACATATAGACCAATAACAGTATAGTAAGTTGTGTTTTACATATAGACCAATAACAGTACAGTAAGTTGTGTTTTACATATAGACCAACATATAGACCAATAACAGTACAGTAAGTTGTGTTTTACATATAGACCAATAACAGTATAGTAAGTTGTGTTTTACATATAGACCAATAACAGTATAGTAAGTTGTGTTTTACATATAGACCAATAACAGTATAGTAAGTTGTGTTTTACATATAGACCAATAACAGTACAGTAAGTTGTGTTTTACATATAGACCAATAACAGTATAGTAAGTTGTGTTTTACATATAGACCAATAACAGTATAGCAAGTTGTGTTTTACATATAGACCAATAACAGTATAGTAAGTTGTGTTTTACATATAGACCAATAACAGTACAGTAAGTTGTGTTTTACATATAGACCAATAACAGTATAGCAAGTTGTGTTTTACATATAGACCAATAACAGTACAGTAAGTTGTGTTTTACATATAGACCAATAACAGTATAGTAAGTTGTGTTTTACATATAGACCAATAACAGTACAGTAAGTTGTGTTTTACATATAGACCAATAACAGTACAGTAAGTTGTGTTTTACATATAGACCAATAACAGTATAGTAAGTTGTGTTTTACATATAGACCAATAACAGTATAGTAAGTTGTGTTTTACATATAGACCAATAACAGTATAGTAAGTTGTGTTTTACATATAGACCAATAACAGTACAGTAAGTTGTGTTTTACATATAGACCAATAACAGTATAGTAAGTTGTGTTTTACATATAGACCAATAACAGTATAGAAAGTTGTGTTTTACATATAGACCAATAACAGTATAGAAAGTTGTGTTTTACATATAGACCAATAACAGTATAGCAAGTTGTGTTTTACATATAGACCAATAACAGTATAGTAAGTTGTGTTTTACATATAGACCAATAACAGTATAGAAAGTTGTGTTTTACATATAGACCAATAACAGTATAGTAAGTTGTGTTTTACATATAGACCAATAACAGTATAGTAAGTTGTGTTTTACATATAGACCAATAACAGTATAGTAAGTTGTGTTTTAGACCAATAACAGTATAGTAAGTTGTGTTTTACATATAGACCAATAACAGTATAGTAAGTTGTGTTTTACATATAGACCAATAACAGTACAGTAAGTTGTGTTTTACATATAGACCAATAACAGTATAGTAAGTTGTGTTTTACATATAGACCAATAACAGTACAGTAAGTTGTGTTTTACATATAGACCAATAACAGTATAGTAAGTTGTGTTTTACATATAGACCAATAACAGTATAGAAAGTTGTGTTTTACATATAGACCAATAACAGTATAGAAAGTTGTGTTTTACATATAGACCAATAACAGTATAGAAAGTTGTGTTTTACATATAGACCAATAACAGTATAGAAAGTTGTGTTTTACATATAGACCAATAACAGTATAGAAAGTTGTGTTTTACATATAGACCAATAACAGTACAGTAAGTTGTGTTTTACATATAGACCAATAACAGTATAGTAAGTTGTGTTTTACATATAGACCAATAACAGTATAGAAAGTTGTGTTTTACATATAGACCAATAACAGTATAGTAAGTTGTGTTTTACATATAGACCAATAACAGTATAGTAAGTTGTGTTTTACATATAGACCAATAACAGTATAGTAAGTTGTGTTTTAGACCAATAACAGTATAGTAAGTTGTGTTTTACATATAGACCAATAACAGTATAGTAAGTTGTGTTTTACATATAGACCAATAACAGTACAGTAAGTTGTGTTTTACATATAGACCAATAACAGTATAGCAAGTTGTGTTTTACATATAGACCAATAACAGTATAGAAAGTTGTGTTTTACATATAGACCAATAACAGTACAGTAAGTTGTGTTTTACATATAGACCAATAACAGTATAGTAAGTTGTGTTTTACATATAGACCAATAACAGTACAGTAAGTTGTGTTTTACATATAGACCAATAACAGTATAGCAAGTTGTGTTTTACATATAGACCAATAACAGTATAGTAAGTTGTGTTTTACATATAGACCAATAACAGTATAGAAAGTTGTGTTTTACATATAGACCAATAACAGTATAGTAAGTTGTGTTTTACATATAGACCAATAACAGTATAGTAAGTTGTGTTTTACATATAGACCAATAACAGTATAGTAAGTTGTGTTTTAGACCAATAACAGTACAGTAAGTTGTGTTTTACATATAGACCAATAACAGTATAGTAAGTTGTGTTTTACATATAGACCAATAACAGTACAGTAAGTTGTGTTTTACATATAGACCAATAACAGTATAGTAAGTTGTGTTTTACATATAGACCAATAACAGTATAGTAAGTTGTGTTTTACATATAGACCAATAACAGTATAGTAAGTTGTGTTTTACATATAGACCAATAACAGTATAGTAAGTTGTGTTTTACATATAGACCAATAAATATGATAATATAGAACAATAAAAAACTATAAAATAGCAAATCATTGTCCGAGTAAATTAATGTTGAGGCTTTAATAGTAAGTGAGTAGCATTTCTTAGAATATCTGACCATGCTTCATAGCAGAGGTGAAAAATCCAGGGTCAGAAAGTAAAGTCCTCCCCAGTATTTTGTCCGAGCACCTGGATTTGCTAATTAGCAGTTTTTCAGCCAGGATGTAGAACTAATTAGTGAAATCAGCTGGCTGAGTTCATGGGTGGAAGAAACACATGGCAGGACTTTTACTTTCTGGCTTCATAGCCAGCCATCACATATAAAGTCAGGCTGTGGTGCATACTAATTGAGTAATAGAAAGGTGTCTTTTAATGTGTTTGCTACAGAGAGCGAATGAAGGCCATGGAGCAGCAGATTGCCAGCCTAACGGGACTTGTACAGCACGCACTTTTCAAAGGGCCAAATACCGGCAGTGCCAAGGAGGTCTCCAGGTGAGCGAGGACAGAGGAGGATCATGGGAGTTTTCAGCAATAAGCCTCGCCTTCCAGGCGAGCACAGAAGCAATAACGGCATATAAACAAATTTTTTATTTGGTCTCCACCGATGTGGATCGTTTTAAAAAATATATTCTCTTAAGTAAAGTTGTGGGATGAAGAGCGGCATTGAATTAATCTTCTTTGACGGACGGATGGGGTTGGAGGGGACGATTTCGGAGACATTCAAGTCTTTGTGTGCTTAGAAAAGGATTAAGAGCTCACACTATTAAATCAGGGTAGTATATTGTCCTGCACACTGAGAGAGACCAGGGGGAGTAAAAGCCAATTCATAGTCGCCAAAAAAAGAATGCGTACGGACGTCCGCAGGGTCCGCACGGACCTAAATAACATCACAAACGGACCCTGAGGGGACGTCTGCCTAGGCAGTCCATGCTGCAGTTTTTTTTTGTGTCCACACGGACCTGTCGTTTTGCCTCTAAGCGTACCGTGCTCTTCTAGCATGAAGGACGTCATTGTTGTTTGAAATTTGCAAGCAAGAATTATGGGAAATGTAGTTTACCAAGGGGGATTGGAACGCTCAACTATGAAAGGCAACTGTCCATCCATATACGTGTCTGCATGCACCTTAAGGGCTGGGCATTGGGAGTGCATACAGCAGTGGCCTCATTTTGATCTCCAGAGCAGTCCGTGCACAGGGCTTTATGAAGCCATTAACATCAACTGTCATTTTACTAGGAAGTCACATTGAGTGACCCAGGACAGGACAGGGGCAATAAGGCAGAGGTTCCATGTTCCTTGGACTCTCACTTTCTTTCGGAGGTGGTGGTTCCTCTCTCGGACGGTGTTCTCCGAGCAGGTGTAGGATCCACTCTGCACTGAACTGATCCACCAGCATTCCTGTCCGAGTTACCGCCACGCCCAACCAGGGTCACACAGAGTTGGCTTGAAACATGGCCAGCAGAATCCTGGCTGATGGAGATAGTTTTATGTCTCTCTGTCAGATGTGTATCTGACAGAGGTGTAAAACCCAGGGGTCCTGCCATGTGTTTCTTCCACCCATGAACTCTTCCAGCTGATTTTACTAATTAGTTCCTCCTCCTGGCTGAAGAATTGTGCTAATTAGCAAATCCAGGTGATTCGAACAAAATACTGGAGAGGACTTCTACGTTCTGAACCTGGATTTTACATATCTGGTAAATGAATAGGGGAAAAAAGGCTTAGATTTTGACTGATCTTGAACCTGGTTGCACAGCTGGACAAGGTTGTGGACTAAATGTTTGATTTAGCCTTACGGTGGATGAGGGCTTGTGATCTGTGAAATAGGCCAATAAAGTAGGGCCTTATTAAATTTGCCCAAGGATCCAGAACCGGGCCTCACAGCAGCCATGGTGATAAAGATATGTAGACATTACTGCTGGGCATATTCTTTTCCATATGTGCTTGGGGGAGCGAACAGCATTGGTTTATGGTGTGGTTTTTTCTTATGGTAGATCATATCGATTGGTATGCCTGTGTATCCGTTTGGACTAATCCAGTTTAAGGTCACTTTTCACATTGTGCCTTTAATCTCTCATTGATGAAACCCACCTTAAAAGGTCTTTATTATCTGTCTCTCTCTCTCTCTCTCTCTCTCTCTCTCTCTCTCATTTTCAGTGACAAAATGGTGAAGAGATCGTCCCCCGTTCACACTGCAAACAGTGGAGGTGAGGCCTGCCTTAATCACACTGATGAGCGAGACACTTTTCTGAAAGTGAAACTTTTAGCGGGTTTGTTATGAATTACCGGGCTATTGTGTATGTGCGTCTGTGTCTAAAATGCGTCTGCTGCCTGCCGTGGTAGCGTGGTATCACACGCATGTTCCAGTCCTTTCACACGCAGAACAAAACACATTCCGGCGGACACCTGCACAGCTCTGCAGGTCATTGCAAAGGCCCTTTGTAAAAGGGGGACTTTTATTGTGTCGATGAGATTTCCCATGTTCAAGCCCAGACATGATCTTGATCTTTCAAGTGCCAGGGTCATCTGAAACAGAGAGCTTGGATAGGCCCATTTTAACAGACAGAGGACACCTTCAGGTGGGTGTGATATAACTATTTACTATCTCTCTCTTAACTATTAACACTCTCTAAATGCAAGCCCATACACAGAGACTCTCAAACTTAGGGAACTCCATTGCTTAAATCCTGTACAGATTGTTTTCAAAAGTTGCTTTTCTGTAGGCAGCGCTTGTATGAATTCTCTTTGCCCGACAGCACCAAAAGCAGCGCCCTGTCATAAACTTTATTTTCCGTTTCGACGAAGGTGACATTGATTCAATCTTGTCTGCAGCCGTCGACTGATGGGGTTGCGATAAAAAAAAAGTTGCGCCAGGTGCACGGTGAAAAACTGAAGTAAACCTGTTTTTACTGGAGAAGCGCTTTGATTTGGCGCGAGTCCCACATTGTGAAACACACTGTTAAAATCAAGCACCATGTCATCTTGTCTATGAAGCAGGTCAACCATCGAGACTGGAATCCTTGTCATTTCAGAATTCCCGGTTCAGAAGAATGAGTTAGATTTAGTTTATATTTGAAATAGTCTCTACGATTATGTGAAGATGCAACCCCGGTCATATCCTTCTAAGCGGCTATGCTGTTTATTGCCACACAGAAGTAATCACATTCCTAAATCATTGTGTTCAACCAGTACTTGTTGTTGGCACGTTTCTCATTCATAATGTCGCTCATAATGTCATTTTGAATGAAGTAACATAGTCAACAAGCCCTTAGTCAGCAGTAACAATGGCCGTATTCACATTATACAGCAGCCCTCACCAAAGGGTGAGTGTTAGTGCGCGGGCCTGGGTGGCGCTCCCATTCACTAGCATGCATTTCCCTTGTTGTTGGAGCTCTGGAAGTGAGGCCGCAGAGCTTCAGCCGACTGCTTGAGGGCAGGGGTGGGGAACCTTATCCGAAAAGGGCCGCTGTGGGTGCGGGTTTTTGTTTTATCCCAACACTAAGACCCTTGATTCTACTTATCAAGGTCTTGATTGAAGACCACGATTTAGTTACACTGCAAAAACCAAATCTTAATAAGCATTTTAATCTTATATTTAGTCTTTCGAATCTTATTTCTGTTACTTTTTTGCTGACTATCTGCCAGTGGGGGTGACATAGTTTTACTCATTTCAAGATTTGCCAGTGGGGTACGATAATTTCACTTGTCCAGCAAAACAAGCTAATATTTTTTACTTTTGAGAAAAAAATAAGATTTTAATTATTATTAAAAGACTAAAACATAGTCATAGTGCTGGGCTAAAACAAAAACCTGCACCCACACCAGCCCTTTTAGGGCATGTTCCCCGCCCCAGCCTCCTGTAACTGCAGCGCAGAGGTGTGAAATCCAGGTTCAGAAAGTAAAAGTCCTCCCCAGTATTTTGTTCCAATCACCTGGATTTGCTAATTCGCACAATTATTCAGCCAAGAGGTAGAACTAATTAGTGAAATCGTCTGGCTGAGTTTATAGGCGGAAGAAAGACACGGCAGGATTTCTGACCCCTGGATTTCACGCCTTTGCTGCAGCGCACCAACAGCAAAAGGTGACCCCACTCCACGCAATACGCTGTTTCCAAAAAAAAAAACAAGGTGACGTGTGTGTGCGATCCTTCACTTACTTTACAAACAGCTTTGGCCAGAGGGCCTTTCGGTGGTTACGTTTGCCGTAGCCTGCTAATGCCCCGGGAGATCTCAGTGCAGTGACACTGGTGATGTGCTATAAAGAAGGGTACAACAGCGGTTTCCCAGGCTCCAAGTGGGGTTACATAACACCGTGGACACACCCTAATGAATCAAAGCGACTGAGCCGCGATAGGCGCACTTGTTTCAACACACTAGAAAGCTAAAGCCTTTAGCCCTCGTATCACCGTTTAAGGCTGTAATGAAATATCGGCCACTTGGCAGGTGGCTCAGTTGGATTTTCCATTAGATTTTCTTTCCGGCCTTTGGGAAAACCTGCTGTTCCATTTTCTGGGATTTCTGGGTTCTTTCTGAGTAATTTAGTCTCAGCAAAAACGTAAAAGTAGCCGAATGTGACACTGCTTCCACAGCGCTGTGACTCTCCCCGTTCTTCATACCAGCTGGAATAGCGTCGTGCCTGATTTATTTCAGGAAGCTGGCAGAGTGGCTGCGTGCTGGCACCGTCTGACTACCAGTGTGAATCTGCAGAGAGCACACGTCCTCATTACCAAACATTACAATATTAAATCAAGTCACGGCGCAGTGCTGAGGAATGGGCTCTGAGCTGTTTGTGCGCTGTCCAAGTTCGTATTGCAGAGAAAATTTGAAATGGAGACAGGGGGAGGGAGGGGGGATCAAAAGTTTGTCCCAATTGAACCTCTCAGGGGGATCTATATTGCAGATCCAGGCCCTGAGATCTGAGGCTGTAAAAATCCATCTGACATAGGCAGGCTGAAATGGGAAAGCATTGCATTGTGGGTATGAAGCTGGACTTTGTGACTGAAATGCTGCCGTTTTTAAATCCTGGGTAGAGCACTGCGGCTGTAGCGCTTAGCTTTGACCCCCCAACCTGAATGAAGAGCCGGCTGAGAAAATGGCTGATGTGATTCATCCTGAAAAGGGACATCTTCCACACGAGTAGGCAATGATCAGCTCAGACTTTGTGGCTGATGTTTTGGTTCAGTGCCGATGCACTGCTCTTCACATATAACGCAGTTGTAACCTCTGGGATGTGTGTAATGTACTATGCAGTGAAGGCTTCTAATCCCTTTCACAGGAAAGGTCTTGTGCTCCAGATTCCACCGCACAAAACAGCCCGTCCACGTGCACGGACGCCTGCAAAAGCCAACGTTGACCGGTCGGTGTTTCCAACAAACTAAGCAGACCCCTCCCTCTCATCCTTACAGGAGCCTCTCCCATCCTCGCTGCCAAGAGCCCGGCCGAGAGCTCTTCAACACCCCCTCTCCATGCGGCACCCACACCCCTGCTGGCTAACCTGGCCCACTTCCGGAAGAACGTCACCGACCTGCGTCTGCAGCTCCACCAAATGAGACAGCTGCAGGTGACGCCACCACCATCCCCTGCCATTACGGCTCTAATCGGGAAAGGATACGCTCTGTCCCGCCATTACGGCTCTAATCGGGAAAGGATACGCTCTGTCCCGCCATTACGGCTCTAATCGGGAGAGGATACGCTCTGTCCCGCCATTACGGCTCTAATTGGGAGAGGATGCGCTCGGCCGCCCAGCCCCGCGCTGTCCTCTTTGTGCTTAGTTGTCCTTTCAGTATCTGGAGGAAACTTTTCTGTCTTTTAAATACTTAACTGTAAATTGCTGCGTTGGGGAAAAAAGGTGACTGCACACCGCACTAAAAGCAAACTCAGATTTTTAACTTTCATGAACAAGAACTGACTGGCGCCTCCGGCTGAGTTTGTGGATATTGGATTTGTAATTTATTTTTCTGTAGAGTTCTGTGTTCCCATTGATTTTAGAGCAGCCATATATATTCAAAGAACTGATTTCTTTTGGGTTAGGGAGCAGGGTAGTGAAGCATCTTCAGCCATTATTCTTAATGTGATTTGTGCTGCTTATACCACATAAGTATATATGACTTTGAGGTATAATGACATATTAATAGTAATAAATAATCAATGTTAATGTGCTAGTGGGGGCATGTATTTTTTTCTGCTGTCAGTGGTGATGTATAGTTTTCATTTCATGGCTGAGAATCATCCAGGAAAATGTTATTTTGAGCACTTCATAAAGAATTTGCTGCTGATGGTTTTAGTGTGTGCTGTGAAATGTCCTTGTGACTTTACAACTAAGTTACAGTTATTAGTTCCAGCCTCATTATGAACTGGAGAAATAGAACCGTACTTAAGGAGGCACAGAGATAGGCTGAGGGTAATCACAGCGGCAGTCATGATTATAGCCATTCTGATAGCATTAATGCTCCTAATTGGGGTGCGGATTGTAGTCTGCTGTGGTGTGAGGCTGAACGCATCTGTGTACAGCTGCATTTCTAACACTGTGTGTGCGTGTGTTGTGTACACGCGTCGTGTGAGTGGTGAGTCTGCGTGTGTCCAAACGTGTGTGCGTGCGTGCGTGCGTGTGTGCGCAGATGGATTTACATGAGTGGTAGGTCTGTGTTTGTGCTTGTATGTCTCTGTGTATGTTTGCCTATAAAGGAGTGTGTGTGTATGTGTGTGTGTGTGTCTGTACGTGTGAATTAGTGCCATGTATCTGTGCTCATATGTGTGAAACACGTTATTATAAGTCTGACTCATTAAAAGGGCTTTTTGCCTGTATTAACATTAGCGTGTGTATGTATGCGTGTCACAGCTGCAGAACCAGGAAACCTTGAAGCAGATGGTGAAGCGGGCGGAGCAGGAGATCAGCGGGAAGCTGGTGGAGGCCATGAAGAGGCTGGAGGATCCGGTGCAGAGGCAGAGGGCGTTGGTGGAGGAGGACAGACACAAGTACCTGTGCATGGAGGAGAGGGTGATGGTCCAGCTAGGGTAAGAGCCAGGGAAAGGCCCACAACTCACCTCAGTGCCAGTGTGGGTCTCTCGGTTAGCGCTATGCTCCTACACACACACCCAGCCGTGCCTCACCGGTTAGCGCTATGCTCCTACACACACACCCAGCCGTGCCTCACGGGTTAGCGATATGCTCCTACACACACACCCAGCCGTGCCTCACGGGTTAGCGATATGCTCCTACACACACACCCAGCCGTGCCTCACGGGTTAGCGATATGCTCCTACACACACATCCAGCCGTGCCTCACGGGTTAGCGCTATGCTCCTACACACACACCCAGCCGTGCCTCACGGGTTAGCGATATGCTCCTACACACACATCCAGCCGTGCCTCACCGGTTAGCGCTATGCTCCTACACACATACCCAGCCGTGCCTCACGGGTTAGCGATATGCTCCTACACACACACCCAGCCGTGCCTCACCGGTTAGCGCTATGCTCCTACACACACACCCAGCCGTGCCTCACGGGTTAGCAATATGCTTCTACACACACACCCAGCCGTGCCTCACCGGTTAGCGCTATGCTCCTACACACACACCCAGCCGTGCCTCACGGGTTAGCAATATGCTCATACACACACACCCAGCCGTGCCTCACCGGTTAGCGCTA
This sequence comes from Ilyophis sp. 1 JC-2022, assembly GCA_022702515.1. Classification (NCBI taxonomy): domain Eukaryota; kingdom Metazoa; phylum Chordata; class Actinopteri; order Anguilliformes; family Synaphobranchidae; genus Ilyophis; species Ilyophis sp. 1 JC-2022. The sequence goes on from CM040403.1 coordinate 120,780,697, forward strand.
TGCTCCTACACACACATCAGGTCCACGGCAGCTGAAGTGTGTGACCTTTTTACGATATGAGCCTGCTATTGTTTACACACTACACTACTGGGTGCAGGGAACACACTATCTCTTTTTCTCCACCGCTTTGTCCCTTTTTTCTTCCCAATTGGGAATGCCCAGTCATATATTTACATCAACACTTTTTACCGCAACCTCCGCTATCGATTCGGCACCCGATGGACTAGCAGGGGTAGCTCGCCCATTTGACTGAAACGCTCCAGTCCCTGGCAATGCCGGAGCTAATTGTGCAATGGTGAGACACAGTATTGCTCACTGACTGCATCTGGTAGCCTGTGAGTGCATGGTGTGTTGTCTGGAGAAACTTATTCAGGCCTAGCTTTGCTATGCACTCATTTATATGTAAAAAAAATAACATTATATAACATAGTCTTTGATGTCCCAAATTTTTATGACTGTTCTCAGGTGTTTCTAATCTTTGCCTTTTACCATGAAAAAAATCACAGCACAACACTATGTCAGCCTCAGCTTTTTAATGTTATTTTTGTTCTTTTTATGTTGCCAATGTGAATGGAAAATGAACCCTTTTTAATGCTGGTGCTACATTTATGAGATCAGGCATCTGCCCCAGTCTGCAGTGGTCAACATTTGCTTAGATAAGCATCTCAAACAGAACAGTTTTCCTTTTTTTTGAGGGGGAATTAGTCTGAGCTGGACGCGTGTTTTCAGTGGTACTCTGCCAGGCCCTCGACAGCAATCCCACTACTGTTTAAAAGATGCAAACGAGAAACGAAAGTAGAGCAAGCTTGGCCTGAAGAGATGGGATTACGCACCAGACACCATGTTGGATAGACATGTTTAAACTCAAATGTAATGGATGTTTTCTATGGTAAAGGCAGTTGTGATAAGCTCAGGGAGTGTGCATGTGTGTTAGTGCATTGTAGGCGGCTGCATATAATAGAATAAAAGCACATTCTAACAGCAGGGCTCTCAAACTCCGACCCCAGAGGGTTGCAGTGTCTGCAGGTTTGAGTGCTTTTCAGTTAGCAGCCAATGGAAGCCTTGGTAAAAAGGAGTGTGGACTCTTTACCAATCAGGGACTTAAATTAAAGGCCCACTCAGTAATTTTGATTGCTAATAAAATGCTAACGGCTTCCAATGAGCAAAAAGACGAAGATATGGTACTATAGTATATCATTATTCTCTTAATAAAAATAAAAATGAGATGCTCATAAAAAGCGCTTCAAAAGGAAAATAAGTATTTTTAAATAAGTGTGGGGACTACACTTCTTCTTTGTTCATCTTCTGTTTTCCGCATTTCATTCTTCTTTGTACTTGATACACAAGCGGCACGTGTATCATTCGATACATGAGCGTTTTGTAGTTTGAGTACATCACCATGGAAATGAACTCATCATTCACTCTTTGTTTTTCACTTCACCTCTCTTGTCAGGTACGGTATCGAAAGGAATAGTTGCCAAAAAGAGAATAGTTTGGCAATGTTTTGCCGAATAAATTATGCCTTCGGTTCTTGGAAATGGTTTTGTAGGAAAGTACCGAGGTACTTAGTTGCCATGCGCTTCATTTTTCCAAAATTACTGAGTGGGCCTTTAAGTGTGGTGGTAACACACCGAAAAGCAGCACAATTCAACCCTTCCTAGATTTGAGCTTGCGATTCCTGGTATTGAGTGCTGTAGCCGTAAGCAGGAAGTGTCTTGTGAGGTGAGCGAAGTAGGCGGGACTCCAGAAGAGAGTGGGCGGCATCTTTCAGAAGTCTTCTGCAACAGCCATAATTACCAAGCAGATAAAAAAGGAGTAAATCCTTCTAACTTCTAACAGAAAAATTGTCTTTGGAATGACGGACTATTTTTCTGACACCTGTTTGATGCTTCCGTGCTCTTCCACGGCAGACATTAAAGCGGGTTTTTGTCAGAGCAGGATGTGCAAACGGGTCGGACAGGTTTCTGCTCCGTGTGTCTTCTGAGGAATTTTCCCTGTGACTTTTCTCAGTGGTCTCAGATAAGAGGGTTATCAAACATTGATGGCAGTTTTTTTTCAGTTTTTTTCCCCCCTCTTTCCAAATGCTTGGAGAGGAGCCTGTGTTTTGATTGTGAAAGTACAGGGAAGTGGTGGGTGTGGTTATAAGGCGTGGCTGTAATTCAGTACAACACCTGTGGCTGATATACTGTGTAAAACCAAAAAATCAGTTTTAGTAAGCCCACAAAGTTCCAGCCTGCATCAATGTACTGTTTCACATTATTGTTTCTCATATCAGAGATACTAAAGACTACTCAAATCCTGCTTGACATACATATTAATGACAATGGGGTTTATAAAGGTGCTGTTGGGTCTACTGGGGACTTTGGCAAACCATATGCAGGTTCATATTTGAGATACCTGGCTTTGAGCGCTGCACTGCAGCTATGCCTGAAGCTGGCAGAAGCGTGATATGCTGGCACATTGTACAAAGCGCATTTGTTCACTCATTCAGTCCAATGCAGGGAGACAATACACTCCTTTTTTATTTATTCCTTCTTTACTTTTTTTCTTTTTTTACTTGTCCTCAAAAAAGAACCAACTGGTCAGAATCTTATCTATAAACCTGGGGAAAGTAAATGTTGTCACACTGCCCTCTGATGTTTGCAACAGGTATTACAAGGCTTTCACATCTTCAGCTAGTTGCGGGCCTCCCAGTGTCACATCACATAGAGCCAGTGAAGGAGCGGTGTCCTAACGCCCGCGGTACGTGTTTCGCAGGGAGTTGGAGCAGTACGTGGACGAGCTGAAGAAGGACTCCTTCTCCAGCACGGTGCACAGGGCGGTCACTCTGAAGGACGTGGAGGACGGCGCGGTCGGCCTCAGGAAAGTGGGCGAGTCTCTGGCGGGACTCAAAGGTGAGGCCTGGGCGGCGTCCTGGTGACCCGCCGAAACGCGGCCCGTCTCCGTAAAGCAGTGTGCTCGACTGACCGTGGGCGTGTGTTCCCCCCCCCTCCCCGTCCCGCAGGGGAGTTCCCTGCCCTGCAGACGAAGATGCGGTCGGTGCTGAGGGTGGAGGTGGAGGCCGTGAGGTTCCTGAAGGAGGAGCCGCACAAGCTGGACAGCATGCTGAAGAGGGTGAAGAACCTGACGGAGACCCTCAGCGGCCTCAGGAGGTATCTCATCCACCTACAGGCGGTTAAGAGTACAGCCTTGTCAGCCCTGTAATGGGTGGAGCTACAATGAGTTGCCAATCACTGACATGAGCCAATCAGAAGCATTTGCTCTCCACAGTAAAGCAGAATGATTGGGCTACATCAGTGAGCACGTGACCACTCCACCCTTTGTGGATTTCTTGAAGCCTCAATCTGCCATCACTGGCTCCATGGGGTAGAGTCAGTGACCCTCTGCTCTCTCTTTGTTGTGTCTGGCACCTGGGAGAGGACAAACCATTGTGTCATTTTTTTTTATTTATCCTTTATTTAACTAACTGGTATGCACTTCAATTAGATTCAATATCAGTTTTTTAAGAGACTTGGCAAGCAATGCAGCAAGAACTAATATGTAAGCCAATTATAAATAGTTAGTACATACTGAAGTACATATTATTTTTAGTGCTGAATAATGTAAATGAAAGGAGACGGGGTCTAAATGAGAGTATATAAATATTAAAGCCTGAACATCCATTGAATTATGCTTCATTGCTTTATTCTTTAAGCATGCATAAAAATGTCTTATGTAATGAGACAATCAATCATTATTTTTATTTTATATTGCACAATCTGAGACGCTCTGCTGGGCTGCGCAATGGTGCGTTTGTGGAACAATGTTCACAACTATTGAGAACTCACATCGGCTTCATGCTAGACTCCATTTTAGGAAAAATATATTAGTAGGGACCACTCAAACCGTAGCGCTAACCTTCATGGAAAGGCATCGGGTTTTTGGCCTGTCAGTTCATGACAGTGGCACTGTTGCTAAGACTTGCCCTGATGTGTGATATTTTACAGGATCTTTCATTACAGAGATGCGGTAAATGGCAGATCACAGTGACGGCCTTGGCGAGTCTGGAAATCTTAAATAAATCTGACTTGACTGTGTCATTGCATCCGCATTGAACCAAAATCTGTAAATGTATTTAAGAGAAATTTAGCAGCCGCAATGTCTTCATTTCCATAAAAATGTCAGGCGGAGCGAGAGACGCTAAATTCCAGGCAGTAATGTAATTTTCCTGCGCAGCCCGATTCATCTGAGCGCATCATCCACGATGCTGTTCATCAGCCTCTTCTGTCACGTTCCTGCCAAGCGCGTATATGGAAGTAATGATTTCAGTCTCCGGCATTGCTTGCCATGCACTATCACAAGTGTATCGCAGCGCTTGGCTGTTTGTGTGTGGATGGCGTATTTGTGTGTGTGTGTGTGTGTATCTGTCTGTATCTGTGTGTGTGTGCGTGTGTGTGTATGTGCGCACACGCATGTGTGTGTGTGTGTATGCGCATGCTTGTGTGTGTGTATGAGTGTGCATGTGTGTGTGTATGAGCGTGCGTGTGTGTGTGTATGAGCGTGCGTGTGTGTGTGTGTGTGTGTGTGTGTGTGTGTGTATGTGTGTGTATACGTGTGGCTTTCATTAGTGGTGTGATTACTCAATAAGTGTCACACTCAATATTGTGTTCCCACAGACTAGTCTCAGACGGGCCTTTGAAAGGTGTGGAGAGTGCGGTGGTGAGGGAGACCAGCACGGTCACCGTGGTGGAGTCAGAGCCCCCGCCCCGCCCAGCGCAGGAGTCACCCCCACCCGCACCCTCGCCTACCTCCAACCCTGAGTCCCAGAGCTCCTCCGTCCGCTCGGAGGTGATGCCCGCCTCCCCGCTGGTGATCCACCACGCCCAGAGCGCTCCCGTGCACATGCACCAGTCTCTGCAGTCTGCAGCGCTGGTGCTCCACCCCAGCCCCCCCCTCACCCCCGTGCAAGGGCGGGACTCCCCCACCGTGGCCAAAATCAACACCCCCACCACGGGCAACAGCCCCGCCCTGTCCAAGAAGCCTGTCCTGAACCCAGAGCCTCCGGCCCCTGTCGCCGGGAACAACGGCTCCGCCCCTCAAAACCTCTTCATCGAGGAGGTCCACAACAGCAGAGAGAAATCCAAGCAGAGGGCCATGTCTATCAAGGTACACAAGAATACCTGTCTGCCAATGTGTTCCTTTCGTTTGAACATACCTACTGCCTAGTACTCATCACCATTATCAAAATTATTCTTCTCATGATCTACAAGTTTATTAAATACTTGTTCTTAGATGTGGACATCGGCACTTATGTCCTCAGGTCTATAGATGTGCAATTAGTTGGTGTGTTTTAGTATCTTAGGTTTTGGGGGACTGTGGGACTGTTTGTGTGCTTTTGGGGGCAGGTTGTCTGTTTTACTTGGTGCTTTGTCCTCAAGTCTTCTGGAGAAATCCGAAAAAGTTTAGTCTTCAAGTTAGGCTGAGTCCTTTCTTTGTGCTGTGTTTACTGGCTAATATAGTTGTGATGTTAAATGGTGCAATTAGGCAGCTATCAGTGGAGGCTGCAGTGTAGTATATAATTTAGGAGCTGGACTTTGACTTGAACCGAAAGGTTGTCGATTTCCCAGGTAGGACACTGCGCCGTTACCCTTGAGCAAGGTACTTAACCTGAAAATTGCTTATATATATATCAGCTGTATGAAAATATAATAAAAATAAGAAGTTGTGTAAGTCGCTCTGGATAAGAGCGTCTGCTAAATGCCTATAATGTAATGTAATGTAATGTAATCAGACGCCGCGCTAATGCAAAAAGACACCTCTAATTAGCCATTTTCTAATTACAGAAGAATATGAAGTTGAAAGATAAAGGCCGCATTTATTTAGCGAGGTCTCCCGCTATCTCCTGCAATGCGTTTACTGGAGAGAGATGTGATTAAGATGCTTGCATGGCGCGGGGCGAACGGGTGCCTTTGATGCGATTGTCACCGCCCCCCCCCCGCCTCTCTATAGGCCGCGGAGAAGGAGTGGCAGGACAAGAGGCAGAACATGGGTCAGTACGACGGGAAGGAGTTCGACAAGATCCTCCAGGAGGCGCAGGCCAACATGATGAAAGGCATCCCCAACCTGGAGGTGGGCGAGGAGGAGGCCCCTACAGCGCCCCCTGCAGTGCAGGCGGATGAAGTGGACACGCCTCAGCCCGTGGAGCCACCCCCGAGTAAGGCCACATTCGGTGTCCAAAACAAAATCTTATGTAATCTAATGTACTAGCATACTGTGTGCTGCTTACAGTGTACTGTTTAGGGATATGTAGTATGTAAAAATTATCATTCATACTATTATCAGCTAAAACCGGGAAATAAGTATATCATCTGGGGATTTTTATTTTATTTTTAACTTTTAGAGAACTTTTCGCCTACTCATCTTTCTCAGTGTACTGAACTAGCATTCTCAATAGTATGGAAGGGCATTGATTCGGACACAGCCCATGTCTTTAAATTTGAGTGCCATGGGGAGGAAGCCACATCAGTGGGTTGAGCTACCAGGTGCTGTCAGTCACTCTTATGAACCAATCGACAGTCTGCTTTCATTAGCTGAGAAAAAGTGTTTGTTTGAGTCAGTCAGTCGCTGATAAGACAGGTGAGCTACACCTGTTTTTGGGGTTCCCGAAGCCTCGCTCTCCATTTCGCCAGCTGTCCGTCTCTATGTTGCTCAGGGGTAGGGTTCCCTACATTGCCTCAGCTAATATGGGACTACAGGCCAGTGAAAAAGTCGAAAACAGGCACTTTGAATTCAGAGACCGTGTGGGACCTCTGGCTCTATCAGGTGTACTGGCAGATCAAGAGGGATTAGCGTGTATTTAATGAATTGCGAGCTGGATATACTACAGCCCTCCTGGTCAGCCCTAGACAGCGACATCTGTTCCTTGCTAACAGATTTCAACTGTAGGTGTGGGTGCGACTCCAGCCATACTCGCACCGTAGCCAAAACGTCACCAGATACGATATCTAAAGAGCCGAAATGAAACTCAAACGATAGTTCAGAGTAACGCTGTACAGCTGCATCATTTAGCTCTTTTTCAGATTGATAATCGTATTTGCGCTGACGGCTTTGGACCACGGCGCTGTGTTTTTCGGGCCCGGTCTGTCCGCAGCGATGGCTGCTCTCTTTTCTGAATTTCCCTGGCGGGACCAGGATCGGGTGTCTCGAGTGCGGCTGGCCCGCCGAGGTCAGCTGGGCCGCGGACCAGGACGTAACCCGAACCCCACACCTCCGCTCCCTCGCTTCCTTTGTTGCCGCCGCTCGGTTGCCAGGCAACGGGCATATTGAGTTAAGCCGGCGATGACTCCCACACCTTAACCTGACCCCATAAGAGTCTTCCTATTAGGGAAACGGAACTGGGATGGATTGATTTCAGCCTGTCTTCACGCCACATATTGCTGCAGGAAGGCGATATCCGCGGTGTCAAGCAGATGTAATCGTGTATGAGATGAAAGTAAATGGCTGACACGATATGCCTCCTCTGAGATTTCAGACCCATTATGCGTTTCCGTGGCGACTTATCTGGTGCATACCAGCAGTTGATAGAACTTACCCACCATTAGGAAACCTGAAAACCACTGTTTTCGGTCAATAACTGGTGTCTATTTTGTGCGCATGTGTGTTTTTAACAGAAGAGGCTTCGCCGCCAGAGTCGAGCGCTGAGAAGCCAGTATCGCCCAGCTCGGTGCCCCCGGCCCAGCTGAGCCCTCCTCCCGTGGCTGAAAAACCGGCCAAGCTCGCTCCAGAAAAGCCCGCAAAGCTCGCTCCAGAAAAACCCGCCAAGCTCACTCCAGAAAAACTGGCGAAGCTCGCTCCAGAAAAGCCCGCCAAGCCCAGCCTGGACAAAGTAGGCAAACTGAACACAGAGAAGCTCTGCAAGTCCCCTCCCCCGCCCCCTCCCAGGCGCAACTACGCTCCAGGCTCAGGGCTCACCACCGGGAGGTCAGGGGAGGTCATATTCACCAGCAGGAAGGAGCCCGTCTCAGCTCAGGTATGCAGCCTCTGTCCTCTCTCTCAGTGGAGCATTAGGCAGGATTACAGTCCGGTCAAACGGCATTCCCTTAGCGTCCTGACTCATATCCTGTGCTGTGCTCTGTGTGATCGAGTGGGCGAGCCGCCTCCGTAATGAGCGGGACGGATATTAACGAGGCTCGGCGGGTACGGGCCTGGCGCGTGATCTGGGATCAGCTGTTGTTTTCCTCCTTCCAGGAGGGAGAGGAAGAGGCTGTGCCTCCGCAGCCACCCAAACCCAGCAAGGTCCCCCCGGAGATCAAGCCAAAACCACAGACTCCGCCCCCCATCGCTGCCTCAGCCATCTGTGAGGAGGAGGACGAGGGAGACAAGATCATGGCTGAACTGCAGGTGAAAAAGAACACACTCCCGAACAGCGTCATAAACACTCACACACGTACACACACAGACACACACACACACACGCACACCAGGCACATACACACACACACACACACACGCTCACACACACACGCACACACACACACGCACACCAGGCACATACACACACACACACACGCTCACACACACACACACATGCTCACACACACACACACACACACGCACACATACACGCTCACACACACACAAACACATATGCACACACACACGCCTGTACTCTATACTTCTAACACAAATTGCTCATATTGTCTTTGCGTAACATGTGTGATGTGAAATAAACCCCACTGCACTGTTCAATCATGGTGACTGGGAGTGGGCTCTGTCATTTCCTTCCTTGGTGGTTGGATTCCCTTTCATTAGTGGCACTAGTGCTTAGCTCTTTACACTGAGATCTCATTTATATAACAGCATCTTCTTCAAACTCACACAGACTAGTACGTATTATAAAATCACGAGCAGGCCCTAAGTGATCTGACCCTGCACAATGCAGAGATCTTATAACATATAATTTCTGATTTTACCAAGTCATCTAATTTGGTGATATTTTACGAGAGATCAGGCAATAAATGACCTGTCCTGGGTTCCTGTTGTAATACCATAAAGGTGCTAGTGCTTCCATTTTACATGGAAAGGAATAGACATGACAAGCAGACTCAAACTGTATAATTCACTATACAAACTACACACAGTGTGTAGAAATGCACAGTATTGTAATGCAAATTGCCTGTATCCAAGCACAGGCCCCTAGTCTAATGAACACGCCTGTATCCAAGCACAGGCCCTTAGTCTAATGAACATGCCTGTATCTATTCCCAGCAGAACCTGGCCATATTCTGCATGTAACAGTAAGAGCGGGACACTAATTCCCAGTCTATTCTGATTCCTCAGGTTTTCCAGATGTGCACTGTTAAGGATGTAGGGCCAAAATGTTTTATTGAACATACAAGAGTTGAGCCCCAAGTCAGAGAATTGAGGCCCGGGTCCTTAATGTTACCCAAAGACAAAAAGGTAAAGAATGTGGCCCCATTTAGCCGACCACCTAGATGCCTGCTTCTGCCGACCGTCTGACTTAGTATCTGAGCTGAGCCCGTCGCTGACTGTGCCTTTAACACAGTGGTCTGCCACTTACACACCTGCCACGCGCTCTAGAGAAGATGCCTTTAACACAGTGGTCTGCCACTTACACACCTGCTACGCGCTCTAGAGAAGATGCCTTTAACTGCTTGATGGATGTTTCTGGTCCTCTTGATTTTTTTTCTTCTTTTTATCTGCTGTATTTCCTCTGTTTGAAAAATCTTTAGCAATTAAGTCTGCAGAAAAAAAAATCTCAGATATTGGTTGATACAGTTTGTGGATAAATATTTGGACATAATAATGATGTGACATGTATGAAAATGAAATTTGAGATCTAATTTGAGAACATGGCCTGTCTGATGTGTGTTTTTTCTCATGCAGTAAATAAACTCATTAGAACTTTCAAACTGAGACAGTGGCAAGTGTTTTTTCGTATGTGTCATAAAAAATGTTTTCTAACATGTCAGACTGTGTTTGCACCTGAATCACCTAAAAAATGTGTCATTTTTTAGATAAAGTGTATATATTTTGTTACAGCTGTTATTTGTCGATTCAGGGTTATTTATAACTGACGTTATGAGCTTTGCCAAACACGTCTGGCTGTTGTCCATGATGAAGGACACACTTCAGTGACTCCAGTTTTGGTTTAACTTTAAATAACAAGTTTAAGGAAGTGTCAGTTTTATTTATTCCTTGTATTTTCCAGTAATTTAAAGCTTACAAAAATTTTTATTATGGAAACAAGAAATACAAAACTTCCCTAACATTTTTAGGGAAGATACTGTTTTTTTTTTTTGTTTTTTTCAAAAAGCCAAACTTCATTTTGATCCTCCCAAATTTGAAAGTGTTTATTAGTTTGATGTTATAGGTTGATATACAGCATAATATGAATCCAACTTGGTGGAATAATGAGGTCAATATGTTTGGGGTTACCAAACGCATGCTAACAGCTGCTAGCTGTTACGAGGGGGACTTTTTTTGCAGACTTGGTTCAGGTTTCTCAGATCACTGAGCATGCACTGTTCTAACCTGTTTCCCAGGAACGATGATCTCTCTTTCCAAATCTCATCATAACCTAACGTCTGGGCATGCACTGTTCTTCTGCTAACCTGTTTCCCAGGAACGATGGTCTCTCTTTCCAAATCTCATCATAACCTAACGTGACATTCAGCGATTTCACAATAGGATGATATATTTCTCTGGATATTGTTTTGAAACCATGCTCTTTATTTCTAACTCTGCTGCATATTTCCTCTACTTTATTTTTCCTCTGTAATTGTGCTGTTTATCTTCTGTTGTCTTCGAGTTCATTGAGAATAATGTGATTCTACTTTCAAATGAAATGTTGCGCATATAAACAAATGGAGTTATTTTCCTTCTCTCTAGTGTTCAAGACCAGCCTTTGCAGAATCGCAGCTGTCTTACTTCAACTTATTACTGTCAACATTTTATCATTTCAGCCTAAATCTATGAAGACCTTAGAAGTCAAAATGTATAGTATATGATCATGATAAGCTTTCTGGAGAGACAGATTTGGAATGCACCTTCATTTCAGTTTCAGTGGCATTATAGCGTTTCATTTTTATTCTTTCTCACGTATAAAACAGTTAGTCAAGCCGGAAAAGTCTGAACACCCCTTTCACCTTCTCCACGTTTTATTACATTACAGACATATTCTACAATAGATTGAGTACATTTTTTGTCTCAAAGTTTTACACAAAATTTTTGCAAATGTATTAAAAATCGAAAACTGTAATCTCTCATTTACATAAGTATTCATACCCTTTGCTTTAACATATTTTTAAAGTATCATATTTCATATTTGGTCGCATATCTTTTGCATGCTGTTACTTCCTGAAGTCAGCATCAAAAGACTCTCGATATCTTATTTTCAGGTACTGTTACAAGCGATACTATAACCTCTCTGCATTTGAACTGATCTCTATGAGAATTGGGGGGTGAGACTAGATTCAGCTGTAAATTACGCTGGTACAGTATGGAACACATGACTGGCAAAATGGCTGTAAGTCATCAAGGTTCTAAGGTATCAAACGAGCCCCAAACCATCACTATGCGGCCAGATATGGAGTAGATGTGGATGGATCCCTTTAAGGGTTGTTTCTCCTGACTTCTATAGGAAAATGAGTCAGGAGAAATAACCCTTGCAGTGATCCATCCACATCTACTCCATATCTGGCAACAGAGTTATGGTTTGGGGCTCGTTCGATAGCTCAGACCTTTGATGACTTACAGCCATTTAGCCAGCCATGTGTTCCATACTGTACCAGTGTAATTTACAGCTGAATCTAGTCTCACCCCCAAATTCCCATAGAGATCCATTCAAATGCAGAGAGCTTATATTATCGCTTGTAACAGTACCTGGAAATAAGATATCGAGAGTCTTTTGATGTTGATGGGTCACAAACTTCAGGAAGTAACAGCATACAAAGGATATGTGACCAAATATTAAATATGATACTTTAAAAATATGTTAAAGCAAAAGGTATGAATACTTATGGAAATTAAAGATTTCAGTTTTCGATTTTTAATACATTTGCAAAAATTTCTAAAAACATGTTTTCACTTTGTCATTATGGGCTATTTTGTGTAGAATTTTGAGACAAAAAATGAACTCAATCTATTGTAGAATATGTCTGTAATGTAATAAAACATGGAGAAGGTGAAAGGGGTATTCAGACTTTCCGGCTTGACTGTATATCATCTTTCAATAAACATTAATTTGGAGTGATCATTTATATTTTTCCCTGTGTAAATGTTCTTTTTTGGATTTACAGGGGGAAAAGTAAGCAGTAATGATTTTAGTCACAAAAGTGAAACGAAACATAATTTGACTGAATCTGCCTCAGTATCTCTGTTTGAATGAAAAAGACGAGACGGTTCCTGGAAGCTTGTATAGAAGAATATCAATTTGTGTTTAGTTATATTCCTTCTCCTTTACTAACTAGACGCATACAGTAAACGTCACGGGTATGGAGTGTGAGTATCTAACCTATTGAGATACATGGACAATGATTTGTACCTGCATGTCGTGTTCTTGTACCTGCTCATAAGGCATTTCTGTGCATTTATGATTAGAGTACACATAATGTTGATGCTTAATATAAAAAATAAGATGATAAAAAAAGACCAAGGCATAATACATCAAAGCTCAAAGCTTTCACAAACATGTCATTTGTAGGCATTCTTTGACCCCTTTATTCAGTCGGAATTACGCTATAGAGGTGCCTTATAAGCTAGTTATTGCCCAATGCAGTGTTAAGACTACTGGATGCACTTACTCCTTGTGAGCGTAAAAACTGCAGTCCATTTATGTCTTACACAGAGAGCAATTGTGCAATAATGTTATTCCTGGTAAACTGTTCTAGCAGAACTCGGAGTTCCAGCGGGAAGAAAAAGAATCCCACACAGATGAAAATGGGAATGACACGATGCGACAGAGCCCAGGGGTACGTCACCTGCCTGTTACCAAAACCAACCCAATAGCCTCCCGGCTTTCACGTTTATTGTTTATCGTTCAGGATGAGTTTTTTAATGTTTTTACGGTGTACTTCTCATCCGCCTCCACAGGTCATATACTACGTCACGGCACAGATCTCCAAAGAGCAACCTTCGTCCGGAGCGGAAGACCAACCCGAGCGCAAAGAAGCGACAGTTTCTCCCTCACAGGTTGCAAATGTGAATGCTTATGAAATTTCCCAAAAGCAGCAGTTATTGGCAGACAAGTCACCCGTTATCTCAGAGCCAGCAGCGGCTGAGAGTCCGCCGAGCCCTCCCGCTGCGCAACCGCCACCGGCGCAGATAGCGGCTGCCGTCTCTCTGAACGAGGGCCCCGGAGTGGAAGCACACGTTCCGGCAGGCAGCCCCGGTCAGAAAGAAGAGGTCGCAGAACCTGCGTCTCTCACAGTCACCTCTGAAATGCAGGTAGAGGCTCCTCCCATCCAGGAAGTCTCCCCCATCGATGAGTGTCCATCACCGTTAGCCGAGCCCACATCGCCGCCCATGGTCTTTAGCCGAGAGTTTTTCGGGTCTTATGAGGTCCCTCTGGAGAGCCCGGACAGTGACTATGGCGACCAGCTGGTGCTAGGCTCCTCCAAAGCTCGAGTGAAGTATGTGGAGGAGTACGCCAGCCTGAGCCCCGATCTCCCCGGCGAAGAGGGCCCGCCCCCACATGACAACATCGCGTTCATGATTACCAACACCAAGGTGCAGGCCCTGTCTTGCGGCGAGTACCAGGAGATGGTGAACACCAGAGGGGGGGGGATCCAGACCGTCAAAGTGGATGGCGATCAGGACATGATGGCTCAGGATGACAATGGCTTCAACAAGAGTCCTGTCATCATCATATTCGACGAGCCCATGGATATCCGCTCGGCCTACAAGCGGCTCTCTACCATCTTCGAGTGCGAGGAGGAACTGGAGAGGATGCTGTCGGAGGAGCGGATCGAGGAGGAGAACGAGGAAGAGATGTATCCTGAGAGGTGCAGCTTCCAGGTAAAGTCCAGGGCGGTTGAGAGTGATAGGGTCATCGCAACCACGCCGAGCTACCTCACGGCAAAGCCTTTTACCCGCCAGCATGGCAGGGCGTCCAGGGAGCCGTGTGCCGAGCCGGCCGAAGAGACACAAACCGAACCGGCGACAGCCGACGATGGCAAACAGGACGCCAAGAAGAAGTTCAAGTTCAAGTTCCCCAAGAAGCAGCTGGCGGCCCTGACCCAGGCTATCCGCACGGGGACGAAGACGGGAAAAAAGACCCTGCAGGTGGTGGTATACGAGGAGGAAGAGGAGCTCGACGGCACCCTGAAGCAGCAGAAGGAGGCTAAGAGGTTCGAAATCGGCCGCTCAAAGTCCCAGGCTTTGACGAACAACAACAGCGGCCCCGCCGTTCCCCCCAAACCGGGGACGCCACCCGCCGAGCCAACGCCGTCGGATTCGCACTGCCGGACAGATGAGATCCGCAAGAACACCTACAAGACATTAGATAGCCTTGAGCAGACCATAAAGCAATTAGAAAACACTATAAGCGAAATGGGCCCCAGGGCCACAGAGGAGGTCACTCGCGAAGAACCCAGGGCCTACTCCGTAAAGGTAGGGGCACCTGCGGTCCGAGAGGCAGCGCACACGGACGTCCCCTCTCCAAAGGGGTCAGGCCCTCGTGTCTCTCTGTCCAATAAGGCCCCTCACCGTAAGAAGGTCAAACCGCAGCTCTTCCCTCGACCAGCCATCATCCCCGCCAACACCACAGCCACCACTGCCACCACCACCAGCGAACAGGTGTCATTTTAGCTCTTCTCACTTTGCGCTGGTGGCTTGGTTTCTTTCCGGTCTTTACTTTGCCCCCCCCCTCCAATCCTCTAACAGCTGATTTTTTCAAATGATTAATATATTTTTCAGGTGCTGGACAAAAGCTGGGAGACTTCTGCTAACATTCTGTGTGATCATGGGTGATATAATTGTGGACTGAAATTGGGTTGCAATTATAATTTTTTTTGGTTCTCATTCTGCTGCTGAGATTCTAACCTGGGGTCCAGGCAGTGACACCCTTTAAACTGAATCTGAAATCACCTTGTTTCTGATGATTACCCTGTATGATCTTTGCTCTGTTTTCCTTTGACTTTTTATGTACTGCATGCAGGTATCTACTGTGGGTGCACTAGTGCATGGGGATCTCTCAATCTCTGGCCTTTCACAATTCTTAGTCAGAAATGTCACAGGCAATCGAGTGGGTTATCTTGTTTGTCATCGTCTTGTCTTACCCTACTGCCTCCAATGTGGTTCTCTTTTTTTTTTGTTTTTTGTTTTTTTATTTTTGTTTTTTGTTCCTGTTTGAATCCTTGCAGAACACCAGTGTTGCTTCCTCCGCTAGTCGGATGCCAGTGCCCGTGTCTGCCAAATCGAGACAGCCACCAGGGGGCTCCGAAAAAGCGGGAAAACAGCAAAAGCTGCAGGACCCTCAGAGGCAGTTTCGACAGGTAGTTTTACTATAGAGCTGCCTTTTGGAGGGACTCCCTTATTCATGGTCTAGAGAGAGAGAGAGAGAGAGAGAGAGAGTCGCAGTCACGGTTGTAGTCAGATAGGTGAGGCCGAGGCTATGAAAATACCAAAGCTGTGCGTCTCGTCGGGTTGTGATGAATTGGAACTGAGCTGACCAGCTTGGATCTGTTGATGTCTGTCCTTACCTGCTTTTTTTTGATGGCATGCTTCCAGACTCTTGACTGTTACCTGTTATCATCACCATACGCTTCTGCATGTCCACACTGCCTATGGCACTTGTCATCTCGTTGAGGACAAAAACAACCCAAAAAAAAAAAAAGGAATGCTGCTTGTCTACGACTTGAGTTCTCTTTAACGCCCGGCGTCCCGGCGGCTGGCGGGACGGTAACTCCCTGTCAGCTGTAGGGTGGCCGAACTGAGTGCACCCCCTTACTAAACCTTCACACCACACCCGATACTCTCCTCCCGCTAGGCATCCTCTGTTTTGCCCACCTTTTTTTTTCTTTTTTACGAACGAAGCGCAACAGTCACACTAACACACGGGGGCAGACGTTTGATATGCTTTCCCACACCCCCTCTCTCCTCTCTCTTCATCTTTCTATCTTTCCATCTATCTTTCCTCTTGCCCTTTCCAGTTGCATTTCAGATCTCACAAATAATTCCCACAGTTCAGACAGATTGTCTAGTTTGCCGTGCTTGTGTGTTCATTTCCTTCAGTCGTGTGTGCGTGCGTGCGTGCGTTTTAATTTTTGTTTTCTGTAAATAACTTCCCAGGCGCTTATAGTAATATTCAGTGTTGTCTGGCTTTTTGTGTATTTATACATTATTTCCCTTTTTTTGACAAACCATATCTCCTGGCATCTTTGTTTGCAGGCTAACGGAAGCGCTAAGAAAAGTGGTGGGGAAAATAAATCCAGTTCCCCTACTTTACCTGCTTCTAAGATCCCAGCCTTTTACCCTAGCTCTGGAAAAAGCAGCTCTCTGTCTGCTCCTAACTCAGATGCTACTAATCCTATTAATGCCTCTTCCTCTTCCTCCTCTAAATCTTCCATCCCAAGCCCCAGTCATGCCAACCCCGCCCGCCCCGCCTCCTCTTCCGTCTCCTCCCACATCCCCTCCCTCTCTAACGGAACTCTCAAGCTCCCCAGCTCAACTCACACTGGTAAAGGTCCACATCTCTCCTTCTCACCGCAGACTCAAAATGGCCGAACGTCCTCCTCCTCCTCCTCCCCCTCCTCCTCCTCTTCTTCCTTCTCTCCCTCCCCCCTCTCTCCCCTATCCCCCACCTCCCTGGGTCAAGGTGCGAAGAGCATCCGAACCATACACACACCCAGCTTCACCAGCTACAAGCCGCACAACGGGAACAGCAGCAAATCCACAATCCCATCCGCCTCATCATCCAAGGACACAGCATGATTGGTTTTCGTTGGGTGGGTCGCATTCTGTTGCTGTTGCAAAGCGAAAAGCGTCGGAGGTGCGCACTGTCCTCCGCCAGCTTTTCTGTTGCTTTTTTTATTTTAATTTTGTTTTTGTTTTTCTTCCATTAATATTTGTGTTTGATACAGCGGCATTCACATGGCAATGCTTTGTGTCTCATTTAAACCTTTTAAGTAGCATTTGCTCCATTACTAATGTTAATAACCTGATAACTTGAGACAAACCTAAAAGGTTACTAGAGGCATAGAATATTGTGTACATACAAAAAAAGACAAACCGCAAGCGATTTAGTTCTACTGAGCAGTAGTTAGTGTAGAAGTTGTCAAGAACTTACTGTAGTTTGTAGTTTCACTCAATAGTATTGAAAGTATATTTTTATTAAAGCATTGGAAGGGATGGAAATATAGAGCAGATGTGTATTCTGAGTGAAAACATGTAAAACTGCTTTTTATTTTTCAAAAATAAAACTGGATGACTATAGTCTATTTTGATCTAATATTAGGTTTTTTATTTTGCCAGAAATTTACATGCCCATGATAAACTTTCAAATTAATTAAATACTGTATGTAAACTGACCTTTTTAAATCGAACTACATTGACATGTTTTATTTTGTTTCTCCTAGCTTCCCATTCACTGCCAGTTTATTTTAACAAATAGTATCAGTGGTAACTGGTTTTATGAGGTTTATCTATTTTCTGTCTCTCGTAGTTATTGTGCCTATTTGCCAAAGTTGGTTGTATTTCATTCTCAAGGTTATACTTATTGATTGAAAAACACTGTGGGAATTCTATGTGTACAGTTTGGAGTGACGCCCTCTCCTTTACCCTACTATCTTCAATAGCTTTACTGAGGTCTGTGTTTAAGTTCATGGATATTGATGTTTAAATGTATACTAAAGGATAGTAACTGACATACTACCACATGTATATAAATGCTTATCTCTTGAGAAACTTAGTATAGTTTTGTTAACATACCAAAGTTAATTTCTATGCATGCCTTTCAGATATTTTAAAAGATATATTTGACGCTAATGTAAAAGAATAATTGTTTGCACAGATAGATTTTGTAAATATTTTGTTTTCTCATTTTGTAAAGCTTTAAACCATATTGCATAAAAGTGCTGTGGTAAAGAAATAATTGTGTTGGTATTAAAAATAATAAAGGGCAGCATGCTTGTAATTGTTTTTATTAAAATCTTTTTTTTTTTCATTAGAAAAGTTGATTGCACCTCTCAACACAAGATTAGAAACACCAGTGTAACAGAGTTGATTGCACCTCGCAACACAAGATTAGAAACACCAGTGTAACAGAGTTGATTGCACCTCGCAACACAAGATTAGAAACACCAGTGTAACAGAGTTGATTGCACCACGCAACACAAGATTAGAAACACCAGTGTAACAAGTTGATTGCACCTCGCAACACAAGATTAGAAACACCAGTGTAACAGAGTTGATTGCACCTCGCAACACAAGATTAGAAACACCAGTGTAACAGAGTTGATTGCACCTCGCAACACAAGATTAGAAACACCAGTGTAACAGAGTTGATTGCACCTCGCAACACAAGATTAGAAACACCAGTGTAACAGAGTTGAACGAAAGTTGAGACCAACAACCTGCTAATAATTAGATTCTCTAAAATGTAACTGCAGGCATATTCAGTCCAAACCTTCTGTTAATACATTACATTACAGGCATTTAGCAGCACTTATCCAGAGTGACTTACACAACTGTTTTGCTTTTTTTTTTAACATATTATCCTTTCATACAGCTGGATATATACTGAAGCGATTCAGGTTTAGTACCTTGCTCTAGGGTACAATGGCAGTGTCCTACCTGGGAATCGAACCTGCAACCTTTCGGTTACAAGGCCAGTTCCTTAACCATTATACCATCATACTGGCCTTTTCAGTTTGTATGGCCCTTTTCCATAGGATAACCTGGATGTTTTGTTTATTCCAACATGGTTCTTGGTCTTTCTGTTCATTTGATAAATCTCAAAATCAGGCCGTTGCAATTCTGATAATTGACCACATGATGGCAGACTACTGTAATTTATGCAGTATGGACTTTTTTCTCAAACCTAGCAGTGTACTCATTTGCACTGTGGTACTGTGCACTGCATTATACACTGGGGTATAAATGGTTTTGGGGTCACCGAGACCTTTTAGAAGTAATCTTGGTCATATACTTTTATATGTTATTACAATTGTATTTAGAAATTTTCATAAATAACTGACTGTGCCTTTCTGGTGATGACTGGTTTATTATTATTAAAATTCTAGTCATATGCAAATGTACTGAATAAAAAACACTGTTATTAAAGGCATATTGCCAATAATTATAGCATCAAATATGAAATTAAAAACAGGCAAACAAGGGCTTACATGTTTAGAACAAAAAGTGACAGTGAAACTTTTATGAATAGATTACCAGAATGACATCATCACCACTACTCTCTGGCTTCAGAAGAAATAAACAAATATTTCTCTATAGGACTGGATGACAAGAAATGTTTGCATATTGTTTTTTAAAGCCCAGAGTGATGTAAGTGCAAACTCAACAAAGAGACATTACATTTCACCTTGGCGCCTGATTTCAGTCCATTCCCAATTGGGAAATGTAGTTCCTTTAAGAGTTGTGGTTGATAGACGTAGGCTACTGTAGCTGAATGTCTGTAAGGTAACGACTGAAATATCAGCTTCCGCCAAGCACATTTGGGAGACAATGATTCAAGCATTCTTTATATGCGTTATTTTTAAAATATTAGTGTATTCTGTTTTATATTTAAAATATCCTGAACGTGGAAAGTTTTTGGGATAATATATTCATGATTATTATAATCTAACCTACTCAAGAGTAGTTTGAGTAGTAGTGCACTTCATGCCTTTAAACACAAGAGGGCGGCATTCACTATGTTAACTGTAAGGTCCATATACTGAAATGCACCCTATTACCCAGTGCTACTTTGTGAATGAAGCTAAAACACTCAGAGCCTCTCCATTTGTATTCTTATGATCCAACACCACAATGCGATATTTATAGAACCACTATCGATGTCATTTTTTCTCAGTCCAGGAAAATTTCACAAAGCCAGAAAAGCATGTACACGGTGTTGTATTTGATTAGCATGTGACCGGAGGACACTTGATACAAGTACAGCGTGGCGGCGAGGCTCGAGTGGCCACGCCGTGATAATGGCAGAGAGATGAAGCGGAGGAGGGGGGGAAGGGGGCCGCATCCAGCAGCCGGGAAGGTCAAAGTCTGCCGTTGGAAAAGGGCCTGGCCGAACATCTGTGGAGCCGCGCGGCCCAGCCGAACATCTGTGGAGCCACGCGGCCCGGCCGATGACGCAGAGATCGACAGGGTCTTCAACCCCAGGTGGACACTCTACAGTCTGGACTGTAGGTAAACGACAAGCCAAGACAAGGCCTGTTCTTGGCATGATATTCCTTTGTTCTTCTGTTGCTTTATATATACAACCAACCATGACAACTATAGTTAAGAAGTGGAGTACATTTATTGTGACAAAAATAAGGCATAGTGATGTCCAGCATTATTCTATGGGGTATATTTAGGGCCTGTCTCTGATCTCAGACCTCTATGAACTGCTCAACCAATGACATAATACAGTATATTTTCTATATTGTAGATTTGTACGTAACTAAGGCTAAATTATAACATACGTTGCCTGGCCAAAAAAAAAGTCACCGTTGCACCCGTTATGCATAGTGCCCACTGTACAAGCCTCTGGAGCAGTGTTATGATCTGGGGTTGCTTCAATTGGTCAGGTCTAGGCTCAGCAACGTTATGCAATAAAATGAAGTCAGCTGAGTACCTGAATGTACTGAATGACCAGGTTATTCCATCGATGGGTATATTCCAGGACGACAATGCCAAGATTCCTCGGGCTCAAATTTAGTGGTTCAGGGAGCATGAGGAATCATTTTCACACATGAATTGGTCACCAGAGTCCTGACCTTAACCCCATTGAAAGTTTTTGGGATGTGCTGGAGAAGACTTTAGAGTGGTTTGACTCTCCCGTCGTCAATACAAGATCTCAGCCAAAAATGTATGCAACTCTGGACGGAAATAAATGTTGTGACGTTGCATAAGGTTGTCAAAACAATGCCACGACTAATGTGTGCTGTAATTACAGCTAAAGGTGGCCCAACTAAATATTAGTGCAACTTTTTTTTTGACCAGGCAGTGTACTTGAAATAGAAGTATTCTGATCAAAAGTGGTATTCCAGTCAAAGAACAATATCCATAATATGTTAACTAATGCTGTACTGAGACAATTTTTTTTATTCTACAAAGGTGAGGTTTTCTTTTTAAGATCAAAAAGGGCATATTTATATTTTACAGCCATTATGCTCTGACACGGAGGCTTAGCATTTCCAACTAATTATTATTCTCAGGTTTTGCCAGAAGCTCATCACTCATTATTAGCACCATTCCAATTAAGGACCCATGGGGTGTGAATATTCGCAAGGCTGAATTTATACTCTCTTATCAGCCAGGATCATTTTCCTGTGTGATAATCTGAATTTTATAATTAAGATCTGTCATTATAAAGAGCTTTGTTAGGAGTTAGTTATAGCCTCATTGTTATAGGATTAAAAACAGCCCCTCTTTACAAGAAGGTTAGAACAATAGCCAAACAACTCACATATGATGCCATGTAAAAAAAATACCTTCAAAATCAAGCCCCAACTGCTCCAATAACTTTTTTGTACGTTAATATACCACAGCAAACATCTACTAACATCTTTTTAAACAGTTAAATACCACCAAGTCTTATATATCATTGTCTTATGATCAGAGATGGGGGAAACTGCATTTTGTTGTAAAGTACATACAAAGTACTGTATATATATTTTTTCTAAAGGTGAATTAGCTAGAACAAATTATTAATAAAATCTGGTAAGGCAGCTTCTTAAATATATATTGTATTCAACTATCAAGCAACTGTTGGCATGTTACATTACATTATTACATTCATTAAGCAGACATGCTTATCCTCAGCAACTTATAATACAGGAAAAACCTGAGTAACATAAACAATATTCCCAGACCTGGCTAACACTATTCCCAGACCTGGCTAACACTATTCCCAGACGTACGAGTAAAAATGCAACATTATTAAAGCAGTAATGCAAGTCAACTAGATTATAACTCACTGTTCGCACTCATTATTATTATTATTATTATTATTTAATATTGTCTGTATATATTTTTTTTATTTATTCTTGTATGTTGCTGTGAGGATGTTGTGGAGCCAAGACCAAAGAATTTTACTCCTTGTATTTGTACCTGGATGTAACAATAAAGGAATCTATCTATAAAATTTGTATCTGGTACAAATTCCAAACACATACAGACGCAGAGGTGGAAATCCAGGGGACATAAAGTAAAAGTCCTCCCCAGGATTTTGCTCCAATCACCTGCATTTGCTAATTAACATAATTATTCAGCAAGGAGGTAGAACTAATTAGTGAAATCAGTCTATGGGTAAAAGAAACACATGGTAGGCCTTTTACTTTATGTTTCCTGGATTTCCACCTCTGTACAGATCACATCCATTACAAGCCCTAAGTGTGTATGAATGTGTATGCGAAAAGAATATTAAAAAACTATTGTTCTAAGAGGGATACATTGCATACAGTAAACTGATGGTTAGCATTAAAAACAATTTGAAGTGGCAGATCATTTTCTGCCTTGCCATGGGCCCCTCCAAACGAAAACATGAAAATAAGCTCAATATGTCCAAACTCCTTTCAGATTACTTCTTAGCTTGACTTCAAAAATCAAAAATCAAAAATGCCAATTAAAGATGTCTGTTGTGAAAGTTTACAGTAATTGAATTTGGGTGTCATCCTTGAAAGGCAGGAGACCTGAACACACAAGTACATCCACACACAGTAACTAGCAAAGCATATTGTGATGGATTTAGTAGCGGATAATCAAACGCGGAGCTAGGGGGATCAGAACAAGTCACTCACGCAAGTGAGGACCACTAAGGGAGTACTACCTATAAATACAAAGAAAGAAAAGACAGGAAATTATTATTTGTAGCTAAACAGCCAAATGAAAATCAACCCAAGAAAATAGGGCGAACTCGAATACACAAACTAAGTCTCCCGAGCTCAATACTGGAGCCAAAACGGAAAACTTAGAAATGAAAAGAACACCTTCGGCACGTAACAGTAAAACGGCCGGAAGAGGGTGAAACAAAAAACGAAACCACCAAAGAAAAACTATCTCAGTGAGAACAACAGTAACGCTGGTGCCTTAACAGGAGGAACAAATCCTATACCTGAAAATAACGCTAGAAAGCAAGTCCCTCGTGAACATAAAACACAATATCACAAGGTCGCTTGTACCTGGCTGTACCTGGCTCAATGTGATAATGAAATGACAGAGATGCACCGGGGAAGCGGAAGTGAGGAACTTAAATACCCCGCAGGTAGTAGCACAGGTGAAAAGAATAATCAGCGATGTGAAGCAACACCCCGGAACGGAAAGTGGAAAAAATGACGAGAACCGCAGCGGAAAAGGAAACAATAACCCACGAACCATGACACATATAAGCAAAAACCATTAAACTACCAGAACAGGCATTTTACCACCGGTTTTATTATCAGAAATGTCCTTATTGTTAAATCAACAATAAGGAGGCAAATAGGCCTGATATTCATGTTAAAATGTATTCATTGGTCAGCAAAAAATTTTCGAGGATTCTTTTTTTTTTAATGAGGTGGCAGTGTCGTGTAATGGTTAGGGCTGGTAACCCATATAGGACACTGTCGTTGGACCCTTGAGTAAGGTGCTTAACCCCAATAAATGTAAATGGGGCTTAACCTGATTAAATGTAAAATCTTGTCCCATTCATGTGAAGAGCTCCTGTCCCAAAAACACGTCTGCCAGGAGGTAACAACGGTATATACATTACTTGTTATTAAGAATTTACACCTGTAATGGAATCTAAATCAGTAAGACAATGTAGGACTGTAATGACATACTCCAGGGAAGCTTAAAAAAAAAAAAAATCTGTCAACAAAGATTGCTTGCCAATGATTGCAATGTTCCAACATCAAGTGGAAAGCCTTCCTCAGAGAGTGAAGGCTGTTATAGCACCAAAGGAGGGACCAAACACCATATTATTTTCCATGATTTTGGAATGGAGATGTTGAATGAGCAGGTGTTCATATACTTTTGGCCATGTAGTGCATGTCGCAAAGATCCTGCACTTTTCCTGCTATTTTAAGGAGCCAGCTATTGACAGGAATATCTCAGCTGGTGAACCAGGTAGTTGTATTAACCCTTTCCACAGTTAATGACTTTGACTTGTAGACACGTTGACTCTTTAGAGTAACTACAAAAGTACACATAGAATTTAGGCATGTGTGATTTTTCTAGTGCCATCTATAGAGCTTGTATATTGATCACCTTGAGGAGAATGAAGATCCGGGAAGCATTGATGAAAAGACCTCCAGATGAGGTTTGTCTCACTATGCAATCAGAGTTATTGCGTAATTGGTTCAGATTACAGTGCTGCTTTGCTCTGGAATACAATATGGGGAGCTGCTTGTTTTGTCTTTGTTACAAAACACGTGAAATCATTGTTATGTCTTTCAAATAAAAAAATTTAATTATAGTAATTTAGAGATATATTTCAAATGCATGCATTATAAATTGTGCCCATTCAGTCTCATTGTTCCTCTGTAGGTGCTATTTTATATAGACTCGTGGAGCTGCTAATTTAGCTGTTAAAGCCTTCCTGATGTGGGGTTGGAGCCTAGGGAGAAAGTACATCCTGGCAGGAGACGAGACAATTTTTCTGTATAATTATTTTGATTTTTCTTTTTTAATTGGGAATGCAAATTCTAACGTCAGGTCTATTTCTCACAGGAGCAAGCCCAAAGAGAAATAAAAACAATTACACACCCCTCAGACAATGTGATATTTCCTTTTGTTCCATTGGTCTTGACATATTTCCTGCTCTGAGCGATACAGATAAGCACATGAAGAAGGTGAAATGGATAACCTTTTTATACATACATACGTGCATACATTGTTACGTTCCCTTGTTTTTGTGGAATGTGTGTGTATCCCAGTGTGCTGTAGGTGAAGGAACGAGGCCCAAATTATTGATGATGAGAACCTGTGCCCCGCTAGCAGTAGAAACCAACAAAAGCCTGATTGCTGTGGAGATCGGGATTTTCTCTGCCTTACATAATTTGTGCAGTTTTCTTGTGTACAGCAATGTCTGTTTTCTGTTTTCTGTATGTTTTTAGTTTAAATTGCCTTCTTTTGTATGTTTTTTGTTGTAGGTTGCAGGTGGACAGACAATTAATTTCCTTTGTTACAACACCTTTTTAGCTAGTTTTAGGTCAAAGTAGGGAAGTAGTCAAGCAGCTTTCCGGAAGACTCACTCCTTTTCTGTTGCCTCTGTAGAGAGGCATAGATTTTGTGGTTTCAGATTAGAAGTAGGCCTAGTTTAGCTCTGGCCTGGTCTGTTCTGTCTATTCTGTCAACCTACCTTTGGTAATGTATTGTGTGCGTTTTATTTTTTGGTAATAAACTTGATATTGTAATTTTACGTTGGCTTCTTTTCTGTTGATGGCATTTTTGTTGTGTGTTATTGTCCATCGTTTCCCTGGCTATTGTAATGCGGGCGCATATAGAGATGTCTGCATACGTGTATGCATTCGTAGACCTACATACAGACATAAAAAACAAGACCACGGCAGGACCTCAATCTAGATGCTAAAGGTGAGCTCACTGATTGATTTCTACTGCATGAAGCTGCTAACCTTAGATGACCAGATGTCCTTCTTATAAACTCTTCCAGCGGGTTGATGAATTAATACACAAATATTCAGCACACAGTTAAATTAACTAAAGTATTTAGGATCACAACCGCAAACCGACGCTCAGAGACGCCAAGTTTCTGAGGTAAACTAAAGAACAATTGCTGGTCTGGGGGATCAGCCCTACACCCCCTGACACACACATACACACACTTCTTCGAATGTACCTCCTTACCACCTCAGGCCAAATTTTCTCTTCCTTTAAGTCGGGGCTAAAAGCCACCGGGGTTGCTTTTCAATAGATAATTCTTTTGCTTTATTTACTTCAAGTGTTTCTTGATGGCTATTTATTTATTTTTTAGTTTTATTTGGAGGGCTTTTTCAGCTTCATTGGACAATACAATGTAGAAAAACAGGAAGAATTGGGAACAAGAGAGAGGAGAGACAAATGCGAAAAGGTTGCACAGCCAGAGTTGAACCACCTACATCGTGGCTCACAATGAGCATGTGGACAGTGCTCTACAGGCTGCAGTTATTTTTGGTGTTTCCCGTGAACACACTTGAACAGCATTTTGAGATGTGTGTGTGTGTGTGTGTGTGTGTGTGTAGAGAAAGAGGGGAGGGGAGGGGGGGGTCTTACATTATGGGTCAGTGGATTGTGCACCTCAGACTAAAAGTGTTAAATATACAATTGATGTGCAGGAACAAGAGAAAAACAATCCATCTTCTGCCAACTTCATTTAAATTTTTTAACAAACTGTTCTACCGTAATAAGGCACCATTGGACAATATCTGTTGTGTTTCTAGAGGTCAAGGACATTTTGAAAGTTTTCATGGTGTATTCACGTGTGTGAGCAGGAGTGGTGTTTTGGTCATAAAAGGATTACCAGATCTTTTGTGGTTTGTTATAATGTGTTAACTGAAATGGAGCATTCTGGGGTTGTGACGACACTAATGGGCTCCTGCACAAGCTCTTTTTTTCATCTAGTGGCGAAACAAGATACTGCTAGCCGAGTGAGTGAACCGGTGAGTCAGTGAGAGAACCGGTGAGTCAGTGAGTGAACCGGTGAGTCAGTGAGAGAACCGGTGAGTCAGTGAGTGAACCGGTGAGTCAGTGAGAGACTTGAGACTGCTGTTTCTAGATTAACTTAGAGCAGAAACTAAAATCTTGGTGAGCCACAGTGTCTGCGGGGTTTGTGGTTTCCTTTCCATCAATAGCCAATTTGCGCCTTGGGAACAAGATGTGTGGACTCTCGAGCCAATCAATGGCTTACGTGAAGCATGTGTTCTGAAATGCACCGAGAGCCACGCACTGCTGATCTCCAGGACTGGTGTCTGACACCCCTGGCTTTGTAACAGTACACAAGAACACTAACAGAAAGAAACAGTGCTTGAGGTCAATGGACCTTCAGTGTTGAGAGGCAGAACAAAGAACCCACTCTGTGATATGGAGAGGACACAAGCAAAGAACACACCATAATAACAACATAAAACAGAGCCAATACACTATAATAAAGATGTCACATTACTCCAAAGTCATTTTGGGAGGTTCTGCATACAACTTAATGTGGTGTGGTTTGCTCATGCTGTAAGATTTAGGGGCAAATCAATCCATTGCAAATGACTGATCTGTAATGTAAATTATGTGCCACCATGACCCCCTTGAGAAACAATGGGAGGTATTCTCACTAATCGGATTTGGAAGAACATCAGAAACACTTTATAAGATGCATCTTCAGAAATTAAGGCATTTTACATGATGGTGAAATATATCTTGGGCAAATTGCTTTTGGCTTCATCGCAGATTGATTATTGTGTTATGGCAGTTTAAAGATGCCCATTCACGTCTTACTGAAACAATCATTCTGACAAGTCAATTCATTTGAACAAATTGCAGGGGGAAAATGACTGTACTGAGTGAAATTCAGCGTTTGGCGCATACAATTTATCATCAAAATACCTGACTTATTTTTTCAGTAAACCTTTACAAACATCCAACCAAAGTGTAATTTGTGTGAAAACATATAATGGTTATGTTTTAGTGCTTTTAGATGAATTTTATGTAGTGTAAATGTTTAAGATTTTCTTCAACCGAATGTCTTAGGATAGTCCATATGAGGAGGGGTAGTCTAAGCAAAGACACAGAAACCAAACTGAAGATTTCATGTTAGTTTAAAGGTGAAGTAAAATCATAATTCACATTAACAATTCTGTCTTGACAGCGGATAATTGTCAAACATTAAGTAACTTTTAGATAATATTTTTCTGACTCTAAGAGCCTAAGTTTGAACTAAACCAGCACTGCCCAACCCTGTTCCTGGAGATCTACCGTCCTGTAGGTTTTCACTCCAACCCTAACAAAGCACCTCATTCAACAGCTAGAGATCTAGTTGAGCTGCTAATTAGTAAAATAAGGTGTGCCAAATTAGGGTTGAAATGAAAACCTCCTGGATGGTAGATCTCCAGAAACAGGGTTGGGCAGCCCTGATCTGAACTGATCTGTGCTCAGAGTAATGCATTTGTGACTGTCTTGTTCTGATACAAATAGAATAGTGAACAATTATTGAAATTAATGAAAAATGTTACGTGACGTTTGATGTTTGAAACAGTTAAACTGCAGATTATGTTCATATTCCTATGATGAACATTTGAAGTGCATTCCATTACAAGATCTGATAAAGGTTTATTTTTGCAGGAAATCATAAACATGTGATCTAATTGGAGAAAGCACCATTTTAATTTGCTTACTTATTATTAATTAGCTTGTAAAAATAATTATCACGCATGCAAATTCCAAAATTAATTAATCCCAAAGCCTATCCACACTAATTAGCCTATAATTTTAAATCATTTTGTATTTAAAACAAAAGATACAGTCCAGATGTTGAGATGAGAAAGAGTAATTAAGAACACAATAATTTATTTTAGCCTCTAAGGTTAATTAGAACTGTGACTTTTTCCCAATACTTTACTGGAAAAGTGCATCAACAGGCCTAATCTTTGAGGACATTCACAAACCAACAAGGAACTTTCTGCAATTTAATCAAAGATATGTGTCCCAATTTGCATTTATAATTACCAAAGGCGACAATTAGCATGTATGTAAATCAAACCAATCTATTTTAATTGCCATTTATTCCAGTTATTCAACTGCGTATTCAACAGCTTTATACATGGATGCAGTGTACAATGTTTGCCTTCTTTATTTATTCCATATATATAACTGCCGTGCAATACATTAACTTTAAACCAAGTTTATTATAAAAGATTTTCAATAGCAATAATCAATTGATCGGAACACAATGTTTTATTTTTTTATTGTAGTTTGTATTATAAGTGTCAAAATATTATCCATTATTATTGAATATCAGAGAGATATTGTAAACTTCACGTCATACTGTATATATGACAGTGAAATCCATGTACTGTTCACCTTGGTTATTTTGGCTTTGTATTGAACATGAATATGACTTTGACTTTTTCCCAGGAATTATACTGAGATTCTGCATGAATATCTTGGGCATACTGCCCTCTGTCACTATGGTTACTATCATAGTGCCAGTCAGTCAGTCGGCCATGAACATTATACCTTTTCATCTTTAAAAGATGATTCTGAATACCCTGGTTTTCATCTAATTGGCTTATTGTGGACATTCAGGAAAGAGAAATACGATTCCCGTGTTTGCCCCCAAAAACAACATATTGTATTATGTAATAACTTCAGGCCAATCTCACTGCTGTAACATGCTCTAACTTGCCAGTACACTGCTGGTGCAGCTGGTGCCTGCAGATCACAGAGACCCGAATAACAAAATGGAACATACTAAAAACATACGGAAACAAATATATTATGAAAATATTGAAACATTTCATAATATTTAGGCAATAAACTAATTATATATTTTACAATAAAAAACACTGCTGTGAAACATACAATATGTAGATTATATTTATTCAAAAAAATTATAATCTATATACTTTCAATATATTGCAGTTTATTCTATTTCCGTAAGGGTTGATACCCTGTTAACTGAAACCCTCCCAATCACAGTCGGCACGGTTTGGATTACATAGAGAAAGCTGTCCCGGTCACAGTCGGCACGGTGTGGATTACATAGAGAAAGCTGTCCCGGTCACAGTCGGCACGGTGTGGATAACATAGCGAAAGCCCTCCCGGTCACATTCGGCACGGTTTGGATTACATAGAGAAAGCTGTCCCGGTCACAGTCGGCAAGGCTTGGATTACATAGCGAAAACTGTCCCGGTCACATTCGGCAAGGTTTGGATTACATAGTAAAAAGCTGTCCCGGTCACAGTCGGCACAGTTTGGATTACATAGAGAAAGCTGTCCCGGTCACAGTTGGCACGGTTTGGATTACATAGGGAAAGCTGTCCCGGTCACAGTCGGCACAGTTTGGATTACATAGAGAAAGCTGCCCCGGTCACAGTCGGCACGGTTTGGATTACAGTCGGCACAGTTTGGATTACATAGAGAAAGCTGTCCCGGTCACAGTTGGCACGGTTTGGATTACATAGGGAAAGCTGTCCCGGTCACAGTCGGCACAGTTTGGATTACATAGAGAAAGCTGCCCCGGTCACAGTCGGCACGGTTTGGATTACATAGAGAAAGCTGTCCCGGTCACAGTCGGCAAGGTTTGGATTACATAGAGAAAGTAGGCCAGACGCTGCATTAAGCGCAAGCGTTTCAACATGATGTGCCGCTCGGGGGACCCGTCGCCGCTCATTTCCGAGAAACTGGAATTATGAAGAAACGCGATGGGAGGACGCTAATATTGCACAAAGCACTGCGCTGGGCACACTGACTGTGAGTCGGTGGATTTAATAAGGGTGTGCAGCAGGTGTTTTTCTCCGTAACATTTTAGTTTAAGAGGTAAAGCAATTGCTCCTCCGGTGCTTTTTTACTATTATACGAGGAGAGCGGTATCCATTGCAACGCATCGTCTTGCCTTGTTAGTGTCAGAGCGAAGTCTGATGATGCGTACCCTTAAGAGCTGATGGGCCATTCCTTTTGCGTCATATCTTTGACCCCCTCTAGAATAACCACACAGCAAACCGTATAGACATTACAGGTACTTTCAACCTGAGGCCAAAGGGTGAAAGAGCAGTAGAATCAAGAGTCGCGACCGACGAAGACGTCCAATGGGCAAGCGCGGCGTCTGAAATCGATGCCCACCCAAGGCCGCAGCCACAGCGGCTCTTTTGACAGATCTGTATTCAGTCCGCAGACGCGCGGCCCGGGCTGATTATTGTCGTGACACATAATTGCTGAATTACAGTTGGAGTCGACACAGGGAGAGGATGTATAGTTCTGAACTCATCAGTCCTGGTCCTTCAGGTCGGCCTCCTCGCCTGATGACACATCACGCCGTGATTGTCAATAGCCTCTTATTGCCACACAGATTAGACCCACGGGTTCTTCACACACGGTGCTGTGGGCCCCCCTGGTAAAAACGCCAGAAAATTGTATCTGAAATAATGTTATAATTGTGGCTCCAGCACAAATTCTGCGTGGGTTCTTTACCGTTTGGGCTCTTTGTAGAAAGTGACAGGAGTCTGGCCGCAAGTGTGGGCGGAAACAAAAATAGAGATGCCTAATTATACAAAGTAAAGAAGCAGTGATTGTGTGCAGAATAACTTAACTGGTATCTTTTAAGTATACAACTAGTGTCATGGAAATAATAACTTGCCGACCGAATTAGAACCAACAAACTTGGCTCTTTATTAAATCTAAATTGATTAAATGTTATGTGCAAATAATAACCAAGTTTTCGATGTTTACTTTTCTGTGTGAGCTTTCAAAACTTTATTCATTAACTTTGATGAATAAATAAATAAATATTAAAATCTAAATGCCAAGACACTCAGTGCTGCAAATTCTGTGAACTTGCAGTACGGCAGACGTACGGCATACGTATGGCAGACACCGATCTGATTTATTTTAACGTTTCATTTCAATTTATTGAAACAACAATACAGCGCTTATAGCTGCCATGGTTTATAGATTTGAAAAGATGCAGTGAGGCTTCACATGATGTGCAGTGTGGGAAGGGCATCACGGAAGGGGTTAGCCAGTGATCTTTCTCCGTCTGCCTTATACTTCTCCCAGAGAAAAGCAGAATTACAGTGCTGCTCTGCTCCAGTGAGTGCTATTACATCTGAATATCAAAGTTATCCCTATCCCTCTCTTGCTCATCCCTCTTGTCTTTCCTGCTCTCTCTCCTCCCCCTCTCTATCTCTCCCTCCCTCTTTCCTCCCCCTCTCTATCTCTCGCTCCCTCTCTCCCTCTAATATGTAAAAGCGCCACAGAGAGGCCTATGCCTCTTCACCGTCACTCATATTTAAAATGGAAACACTCCAGCCAATGTCCTGTGTAATCATTGCCAGTGCATAAACATACTCAGTCTATTTAAACATATACTAACCCTACCTGGCCATTTTAATGTTCAATCTATTGGTCAACCAATTCCAGTTCACCATATATCGTTTTCAGTCAAATGGAAAGAATGCAGTTGTTGACATCAAGAACCACAATGGCACCTCATATTAAAACAATCCTACCAACCTTGAAGCAGGGGTTTCAAAAATGAGAAATGACGTGAGCCATGTAAATGTTTCAAAACATTGTTGTATATACGTATCCTCGGTAGTAGCTGCCAAAAGAAACTCACATGTGTCAGGGATCTTACCTTTCTTCCCTTATCTCCGCGTCGCTTTATTCGTTTTTATCGTTTACCGGTAATCTATCGGATTTTCCTGTGTTCCGCCACGGGTTTTTGCTTTCGCCTCATCATTAGTGAGTTCACCTGGCATTTATTTCCGCTCACTATTTATACCCCGCTTCCGACCTCTCTCGTTGCTTCCATGTTATTTCACATGACATTCGAGCCGGTAAAAAAAGTGTATAGGAAGTTGTATTGCTATCGACCGCTTTGATTAGCAACGCAGGACTTGTTAGCAGTACAACCTTAGAAAGAAAGCAGTTCTCGTTAATACGCTCTTATTTCAGAGCAGAGGTTTTCGTTTTCTTTTGTTTTTCTACTCTAACCTACGAGTGTCTCACCCAAAGTTTTTGGGGTCTTTTCAGTTCTCTGTTTTTGTTGTTTCACTCCACAAACGGGAGTTAGATAAGCGTTATTGCTTATTTCTTTGTTTTGCTCGATTATCGAGCTCCTCGTTTTTATTGCGAGGTTTGTGTTCTTTTATTTTTATTTGTTTCTCCACTACGGATCATTGTCCGTTCTAGTGGTGTTCTTAGGAACACTTTAAGATTGCCCAGCTATTGCATTTGGATCTCCAACATTCCCATCTCTGTCTCTGACAAAGATCCCTTACAACATGACTATAGAATTTTCATGCGATTAAACTGAATAGTTTTTTTAATTCAATTAAAATTCCCAATGGTATTCCTAAGATCGTTATTATAGCTACAACTCTGTCCAGCAATTTGGTATTGGTAGAGCACACGTTCTCTGCTGCAGTGTTTTTCAACCGGTGCGCCACAGTAAACACTAATGTGTCACTAGAGCTTGACAGGTGTGCTGTGGAAACTGGAAAGTGTTCAAATTTCTCCAAAATGGGACAGCGGTGTTGAGGTTTTTTTTTTATTATAAAAAAATAAGGAAAAAAAAGGTTGGGAAACTGCCGGACCGTACATGCCGCCAGCGTCAGTCACCGCTAACTCTCGCTCTGCAGCCCGCCAGCGTCAGTCACCGCTAACTCTCGCTCTGCAGCCCGCCAGCTGTGCAGTCACAGTGTGAGAGGAATGCACTTCTTACGCTGTTGGTTTAGACAGACTGCAGGCCGCTGATCTATCAGGGGATATTGCTCTTGAACAATTAGGCAAATTATGCATCACCCCGCAGGTTTGCCAGCCACAGCCAGCAGGAGTCGATAACAAACTGCAGGGAACATCACCGCAGTCATATCAAGGGTATTAGCAGGACTTACTTCCTTTGTAAATCCCCATTGACCTGACTGAGGTTAACCTGCAGAACCTAATCCAGGTCGCTTTCTGCAGCTTTTCCACATTGCACAAGTAAATTGAAATTAAGTAAAATGGTGTTTCAAAATGCAGATTTTAGTCAATTCAAAGTTTGCTTATCTCACACACAATCGGTAGCTATGCTTAGCAGAGGAACAAGCATACACTGTTGGGCACTTGCTGTTGTGATGGAAATTTATTAATATCTGGAATACAATTCTCATATGTTGTGTCTGCAAGTCAATTAAATATTTTCTCAAATTTTTTAAATATGAATCACGGTCCCTCTGCTGAGCTTGTATGAGGTAAGAGTATGATTGGAGAATTCATATGCCAGTAACGCAAACTATTTAATAATGAATAATATTTCATATTATTCCCATGGACGTACAGAAAAAACATCATCAGTGATGTTGGATGAAAATGACAGCTCAGGCACTGTGCCAATCAGGCAACTGGAATGAATATTCATCTCTCATGAATATGCGGGAAATTATATGTTTTACCATGCAACCTATTCTGACAGGGCAAAAACAATTAATGGATGTTTCCAAAAAAACCTATGAGATTTCTCAATACACTGCGACCGCAATGTTTCAAAGCCGTTGCAAATTATCTAAATTTATGGAAACTCAGTTGTCACCACTTTTAAAACAACGGGGTTTTAAAAGAAGTTCATCAACTGTGTAGTAGCAATTCAATTGTTGATATAAAGAGCTAAATATAGAGCTGGGAACAACTGATATGAAAAACTGCAAAAGGAAATTGCAGCTTCTAACTAGCAATAATTGTATTCATATTTTATGCCACTCAACTGAAGTAATTTTTTAAAAATGGATTTAAGATTGTGACTGCCTGGGTCTGCCTCAGGAAGTGTCTTGGCTGGCACAGATTTTGAGAGCGGCAATTTGCTTTTTGAAACATTTTAGGAACATATTCTGTCCACATTGGGCAGTTTCAATGGATGATATTTTTGAGGTACACTCAATTATGGCACTTCTGGCTGATGGCTCTCAGTTTGGTGTGTATTATTTAAATTAAAGTGAAACCTTGTTCAATTTTTTAAATTACAGATATTTCTGCATTAAATATTCCAGATTGATCACATAAGGTAAGATCATGGTAACCGTGTATTGCTAGGAAGAAATTGTTATTCTATCTTGTAGCGCAAAGTATTTTTCAGCTAGACTTGAACTCTCTAAAATATTCTAATCAGGACACTGCAAAATGTAAAGTATTAAAGCGCCATATTTTTTCTGCTGTAGCTTTCCAATGAAAAGTTGTGTTGTAGTTATGCAAGTCTGATAATCAGGCCTTTTCAGCTAACAATGCAACTAGACTGGAAAAACTGACAGACACTTAATACAACTGACACAGATCTGCATCAAGATTCTTCTGCGGTGTTGTCGCCTGTCATTTTTCTAGCGGTAGCATATACTACACCCTCTGGTGTCCATGCTGTCCTGAGGTATTAACATCTCAATGTAAATATTATGAATGAGTTCCAAAATATAGAAATATTTTAGAAGAATGAAATACACATGTATGAATAATTTAAACGTTTAACAAACAGAGGTGTCTTTCCTACACTGTCACGTCCACACAACAAACAAAGGAAGCTAAATGCATTGTTCAACAAATGGGCCTACTAAATCTGGCTGGCTAGAATCTAGAAACGGCTCCACACTATGTTTACAAATCAAACGAGTAAAGCGTTCATATAAACCGAAATTCTGGAATTTCACATACAGATGAGTAATTTATATGAATTGATATTGATATTAAGCTTGTATCAACTATGAATTATGGATATAATTGTGAGGGTTTGTGCGGAATAACGATGAGCCAAACGCGACAAAGAAAAAGGCATATAAAGTCCCTGGCCATAGCCAAACAATAACACACCTCTATAAAACGGGCTAGCCTCGTAAACATGGGCAGAGAGGAGACTCTGAAAGCCACCACTGAATAAAATAGCGAGAAGAGGAAAGCAAAAACAAGGCACCTTCGGAGTGTGACTATAACGCCCGATAACTGGTGGAAAAAAACTAAATAAAAATAAAACTCACACCCTCTGAAACAAGAGAGTGGAAGCGTAGAGTGTAAAAATAAAAGGGAAGCAGAAAAACAAATTCCCTTGGCTTCAAGACCAGAAATATCTCAAGCTGCGACAAACAAAGAAAGTTATCTTTTTCTTAAAACTGCAGAGAGACAAGAAATGACTAATCCTGACTTCTAAAGGCGCAAAATTATAACGAATCGCCAGGAAGCGGAACTCAAGGGCTTAAATACCTGGCGGCAGGTGAAATGACTAATTAGCGGGGAAGAGCAAAACCCCGAAACGGAATGTGGAATTTTTTTTATATATTGCTAAAAGGTGCCGAGAAGCAGAAAAGTAGAAAACGAGGGAAGAAAGCCACAACCCATGACAATAATACAATGATGATTGAAAGTTAAATTGGCTTGCCATGATCTACTGACATGTAGCTGGTAACAGCAATGCAGGGTAAAACTGGAGCAGTGGCTAGGTCAAGTAGGATGGTAGGAACAGAAACTACTGATCTGCACAGCTAACAGTGGGCGTCTCAGGGACATCCCCTTTTGGTCCCCTCAAAGTTATGATGTGACGTTCCCTAGGGAAGTACTAAAAACATTACTAGGACATTATTAAAGTCCTAGGAAGATCAGTTTGGTTACAATATGACATCTCATTTGAATTCTTCGGGAAGGTTCAAGCAACGTCCCTATCCGGTTATTATATGACGTTGTGCTCGTAGCATTCATGGGACATTCAAGGACGTTCCTGCAACTGTTACTGGTTTCAATATAACGTCATGTAATGAATGTCTGGGGGACGTTACTGGAACCTCCCGGGATTGTTCTCTGCGACGTCCACGTAATGTTTAGAAAACCCTACAAAAAGATGTCAAGAAGACGTCATGATCACATTTCAAGACATGCAGGGGATGTCTCGGGGACATAATTTTGTTAGCGGGGTGATCTCTAATTAATCGCTGTCTCTCTCCTCTAGGAGCGGAGGCGTCGCATTGACACCATTTGCATAATAGCCGCTATCGCATTGAGACAACGTGATATCGAAACGTATAACGAGTTTCTAATCTATCTGGCGTGGAGCGTTATTAAACAAGCAGATCTCAAGTCGCAGTGAGTAGGCCATATGGACATGCCCCCAGCGCCGTATTTGACACATCAGCAGCAGTTCAACAGCCTTTGTGAATACTTCAAATTTGAATTCATTTGGAGGCCTTCCGGCGATCAAAGCCAAATGCGACTCCTCGTTTTGATCGCAAACTATCTATTTTGCGAATCCACCAAATTCTAATTCATTTTATGTACAGCCTGCTGAGCTCTTTAGAAGCAGTAAAAGAGAGATGGCAGTGACTGCTTCTGTGCTTTTTCAATCACGCCTCCTGGAGAGGTTTATTGTCTATTCATATGAATATGGAGAATGAAGCATAATGAAATCTGAGAAATAAACCAGTAAACAGAGCAAGAAGTCTCTACAGGCCCATCACACCGAATAGAAATGTATCTTCCTCACCAACCTTCATAAACAAGCTCGTAAACCTTTGCTATTTTATAGGTATTCTCATTCAAGTGCCAATGCGATGCCAAGGAGAGGCTAGCCTGTCCCATCCCGTCTCCTTCCTGCTGTCCAGATGTTAGAAATACCATACCCTGGGCACGAACAGCCTGTACCGAGAGCAGTATTGCTACGCTGGACTGGCGCTGAGATTGGCCAGTTCTGTATCATGTGTTTACTTTTCCAGTAGAACACAATAACTACAGTTCCTCTATCTTCCTGCGAAGTTTCTAACATGTCCATACCTTCACTGTGTCATGTATTTAGTGCCGTTTCAATTCTCATGATACTAGCTATTTATAGTCGAGTTAGGTTGCTATGATACCTGCATTTTTATTTGTTTAAAAGTAATGCAAGCGAACAGTCACATAATTCTTGTCAATAGTCTCAAAACAATTGTAATTACACAATGGTGTGACAATTCCCTGCACTCAACACCAAGAAACCATTAATTGTTTACTATTGGCTCTAGACTATTTAGTGTAAGAAATGTGTGTGTGTGTGTGGGTGTGTGTGTGTGTGTGTGTGTGTGTGTGTGTGTGTTAGGAGAACCGATCAGAACCACACGCAGACACCAAGATGTAGAAGTAATCAGGCTTTATTCAGAGTCGACAGAAAAGGGTCAAAGTCCAGCAAACAGTACAATACAGGATAGGCAGAATCATAGTCAAGTCCAGACAGGGGTCAGAGTCCAAGCAACCAGAAACAGTGTACGTGTAAGTGTTCAGTAGTTTGCAATCATATCAGTTAATATCAGAGGCTAAGACTTTGGCTAAAAAAAGGACAGTTGTAGAAGCACTTTGTCAAAATTACAGCAGTGTGATTAAGAATGCAATATATGTATGCTTGTTCCTCTCTCTGTCCACCCATACCTCCCCCCTATGCAATAATGACAGGTAGAAAAATGTAAAAAGTACCACCAGAGATATGAATTTGTATCGATCCCTATCAGATCATTGAAGTTTCTGCAGACACAGATGTAAATTTTCAATGCCTCACAGTAAACTATTCTGTGATATATCAACTCTGATATAGAGTAAATATACACTAAGTTACAGTTGAAGTTTACTGTGTAAAATGGCTGGATGGCATCGAACTGTGAGAGAGTAAAGAATCAGGAACAAAGAAAAT
Source organism: Ilyophis sp. 1 JC-2022 (assembly GCA_022702515.1). Taxonomy (NCBI): domain Eukaryota; kingdom Metazoa; phylum Chordata; class Actinopteri; order Anguilliformes; family Synaphobranchidae; genus Ilyophis; species Ilyophis sp. 1 JC-2022. The sequence goes on from CM040403.1 coordinate 120,819,206, forward strand.
ATTTGATCACCTTTGAAATATTCAGGAGAAAATGCTCAACAATGCACTACAATGGCAAAACAATGTCACATTCTATTCTCTAATGCCTAATACTGAACAAAGCTGGCAAGCCTAACAAACATTTTGCCATTTAAAACAATTTGTTAATTTGTGCCACACCTGTCTTACCTCTGACCTTCTTTTCCCAGATATCTATCATGGTGTTAGATTTATTATTTCCCTAAAGCTTTTCTGTGACCTTGGTATGGCACTTTTAATTTCACCACCTCAGGCTATTCACCCAACGAAGAGCCAGGGGACATCTTGAGGCATAACATAGACCTTCGACGATTCATTATCAATTTCAATTAAATTCTCATCTTTTAGGAATTATTTCAAAAATGAGTTGCATGGAAATAGTCTTGCAATCTACTTCATGCATGGCCATTGGAGAAACAGAACATTTAAAGGAGCAATAATTAACAATAGACAAGCCAGTGAGTTATCAGAGCAAGCTGTAATGTGAACCACAATCACATATTTAATTCAATCAAAGTTTACAGTCTGGTAAAAAGCCATTGATTAATTAAGTTACTCATTCAATTGCATTTGTCTGGAATATGACTACAGTATTGATATTATGCCCTGTAACACACTCTATTGTTAAACTATTGTTAAATTGTTGTTACTTCAAAAAAAAAAAAAAAAAACATGGCAAAATTACTAGTTTATGGATTAAGCAAATACATGCTTTCCATAACGGTATTAGATTATAATGATAAAAAATAAAACCCAACAAATTACAAAATAATCATTAATTCAAACTACATTTGGTACTTACCAGGTGGTATACTATGAAGCAGGATTACTGAGTTAGCTGGATAACTGCACTGAGTAAAACCCAGAACCCTCCAAAATCAGCAACATGGACTGAAGTACAAAGAGCTGTTCTGGGTTTTACTCAGTGCAGTTATCCAGCTAACTCATTAATCCTGCTTAGTAGTATACCCCCTGGTCCTTAGTTAATACCAGGTTCTTGTAAATCTTTTTAAAGATATTAAGACTATTTCATCCCGGTTTGAGAACTAAAAAGACAGCTAACACAAAAGAAGTCCTCCGGGATGGTGCTTCCAGCAGAAAAGCCTTTGTCATGGTCAGGGTTAGTTTCTCAGTGCCGGGAGTCCAATGAGATGATGCATAATTATCCATAGTGCAGGGATGGACGGCTTTGGTCAGCAGGGGCTTCCCCACCTCTTTGCTCAAGAGTGACGTTTCTGGCCAATCAGATGCCTGCAACCGGCTTACACCACCTGTGCATGAAGTGTGGCCCCCTAGTGCAGTGAGCACTGATAGAAATATAAGTGGCAGATGGCAACACAAAATTCAAAGGATACACAAGCTCCTCCGCACTCTCCCTAACAGATGCTGTCATTGCAGCAATGCAGTAACTCCAAACTTGGGTAAAAATACAACAATTAGGGCATGAAAAAAATGGTTAAACTGGATAAGAAAACTATCAAATGAGCAGCATTACACAAAAGAAAAATTCAGGCATATCACATGTACTGTATATCACATGTACTGTATGTTTGATGTTTAGCTGTAATGTTGAAGGAGGAGTATTTTCCATGCACATTCCCTAACCTGCATTAACCTTTGATTTAGTCAGGCTCGAACACTTGAACTTCCTCCAGAAAGTAAAAGGAAATGTGTTGTTCTCATATATAAAATCGAATGGCACTAAGGCCACCAATGTGTCTCTCATTTCGCTCATAACAGATAGCAACAGAACATAAACCTAGATTGAGATGTTGACCAAAATCAATCAATCAACACTTAAGGCCGTGACACACTGGGGACGTAACGAATAAGCGAATAAATCGCACGTTGAAAAATAAAAACGAACTCCTGTATTTTCATAAAATCTTCCACATCCAACGCGAAATGTCCTTTGCGAAAAAGCGGCATTTTCATGCGAATTCAAGTTCGTTTTTTGCGAGTTTGCGTTTTGCGAAACTTTTATCTATCCAATCCACCCTTTGCGAAATAAAAAAGCGGCATTTTATTCGCTTCAGTGTTCGTTCGTTTTTTGCGAGTTTGCGTTTGGAAACTTTTTAAGTTTCCATATCCAATCAAACTGACGTCAACGCAAAACCACAACAAACTTCAACATATCGCGGACCCGCGGACCAAGTGATTTTATATGTGTCACAGAATAGCGTCCTTTTCGACAAGAGACATCGTAGTTACAAAGACAACGATTTGAAGGACAATTTGTGGAAAACCATAGCCGAGCAAATAGGCTATGAAGATGGTGGGTTTATAGCTAAATGGTTGCAATGCAATACCACAACTTGCTATCTGATCAGCTCCCTCAGGTTATTAGCATTGGCTTTTAAGTTGTCTCCAGCTAACCTTGTCTAACGTTAACGTTGATAGCAGTTCACGTAAGAAACAAGCAGTTCATGTAAATACACACAACACAAATTTATTGTTTTACTTTTAGGCGAGTTCATGTAGGCTACGCTGTCACCGCTTGTTGTTTGGCCTTGGTGAAAACAGGATGTCAAATAAAGCTAGCGAATTTAACTTATTCCGACTGCTGTGGATTTCCTGATTACTGATAGCCAAGTTATAAAAATAGGAACGAGGAAAACAGACGAGGTCTGCCTGTAGCGAGCGATCGTTTTGGAGAAACTCTTCAGACTTCATGATTGATACACTGTATAGAAGACTAACGACAAATGTATTTTAAATATGTTTGCTGAGTTGCTGAATGACGTAATGTATTGTTATGTTGTGGTTAACCCTTTATATTAGTGGAAAGATCAAGAGGCAGTGGAACACGTATGTCCGTAAAAGTAGAGAAAGGAGAGCATGTTGTAGACAAACAAACTTTCAAAACAAACTTTACATAAGTAAAAACGGACACATAATAAGCCGGTTCAATATTTTGCCAATGTAATTTAAGCATGCTGTTTTTAACGTTTTTAATCTGGTAGAAAAAAATATATACTTTCGTTCCGTGATGGACCGAACGGATAACCAGGTCGTCGTCATACATCGAACGAATCCATTTTTATTTTACGCACGATTTAAAAAAGCGAAAAAGAACGCGATTTCGCACGTTTTTTCGCATTTTTGCTGTTTGTCAGTTTTTCGCGAAATATTCGCAGACGAATTATTCGCATTTTCGCCTCGCTTATTCGTTACGTCCCCAGTGTGTCACGGCCTTTATGCGTAACTTTGTCTCATTGAAACCTTTATTTCGACAGGGAAGAACATACTGAGACCAAGTCTCTTTCACAGATGTGCCCTGCTTACAGTCAACATATACAATCATTACAGTAGCAAAGGTACAAAAATAATTAAATAAGTACAGACAATAAATTAAACAAATTAAACAATAAAACCTGCCTATCACTCTATCCTAATGCAATACAAACGTGCATATCTCTCTATCCTAATACAATACTACCTGCATATTTATCTAACCTAATACAGTACAACCTGCTTATCTCTCTATCCTAACACAATAAAAACCTACATAACTTTCTATCCTAATACAATAAAGACCAGCAAATCTCTCTAACCTAATATTTCTCTAACCTAAATACAATACAACCTGCTTATCTATCTATCCTAATACAATAAAAACCTACATAACTTTCTATCCTAAAACAATAAAAACTAGCATATCTCTCTAACCAAATACAATATAATCTGCATATCTCTCTATCCTAATACAATAAAAACCTGTATATCTTTCTCATAATCAAATGTAAGTTAAGGACAAAATTCCAACTGAATCCCGGAGGGATTGCTGCCTCCAATTTGTGACATTTACGGAGAAATGACTAACATTCGTGACATTTTTACTGTGTTGTTCCCGGAGAGGTGGAGCTGTAATAACAGTTCTGCAGATCCGGGTCCAATTAAATTTCCCATGATCATTTGTTTGTGTTTAGCTGCCTTATTTTCTGAGTAGAAACAACTAAAATAATTACTTATGGAACCAACATCTTGGGTTTCCAAATAAACTCCCACATAACCAACCTCGATTGGACCAGAGTGGAGGTGGATGCCAGAAACCTTAAATAACCCAGTAAAAAATGTTTATAAGCATGGCAGCTGATGTATAATTTAAAAATATGAAAATGCAAAAATGAATTAATTCAACAGATTGCTTTCTTCTCTTTAGTTTCTTGAAAAGCATTTCGCAACATGCATAGAAAGCCAGTGAAAATAGATCAGCCGGGGAGGGACAGATTTTTTTTTTCTTTTTTTTTCTTGTTTTCATAGTGCAGTGAACATAGAAAGCCAACAATCACATGCAGCCGGGGAGGGAAAATAGTTCTAGCTCGCACAAAGAGCGCAAGTATGGACTTACCGTTAATGAACTGCACTTGTGTAAAAATTGGCTCTTTTCCAGGCTGTCAATCTCAATTAGAAATTGCAATTAACATTTAAAAAAGGCAATTTGACAATATCTGGTAGGTTGCTTATGTGGAAGAGTTTATGCTTTGTAACAGACAGGGAGGTTAGGATCACACAAAGCACTGAGCAGAGGCTTTTTTGCTCCAAGGACGTTTGACATTTAAGCATTTATCAGGTGTTCTTATTCTGAATTACTTTATATATGAGTGAGTTTAATATTTTGATATTTGCACAGAAAATAAGAAGCATATAAATAAGGGTCCAGTCCTCTTGTTCAAAAGGATGTCAGCGGCCGGTCACCATTACATTTGAACAGAAACACTTTCCAAGAGTTTCCGTTTTCAGTAAACAAGTATGCAGTTGGAAGCACTAGTTTCGCTACACGTCCTGGCAAGTTTACAACAGTACTGAAATAGATTGGCTTATCCTCCTGAGACCCAGCGGGGGGGGGAAGTTTCATTATTTTTATTGTTTTTGAAATAATACTAGGTGTCTGCTACTTTATGATAGAACTTTATCTGACCTGTTTGTAGTACTTTCGGTGTGCACTTATGTCATACGCCTGTACGTCGTTTTGGATAAAAGCATCTGCCATATTAATTTAATGTAATGTCATTTCTTTGATGAAAATATGTTTTTTATTTTATTATTTTATTTTTACTGGTCCCTTGTAGTGTAGGTTTCAGGACCAGATAAATGAATTGCTGGAGGATGTGTCTGATAAAACACTGCTCAATAAATGTAATGGTGCAAAAAAAAATTATAATCTGCTAAACCTGATTCAGTACCTTGTAGTTCTTGCAAATAAATGAATCCCTTACTTTCATGTTTTAGATAGGCATGAACTATGGTGACACGGTTATATCGTTTTCAGGCTGTATGACTAAGAACCCTTAAGAATAAAAAAAACTCCCTTTTTTCTATTGTACAGAAAGGAATTAATGGCCTCTCGCTTTAAATGGTGTCTATCGCCTGTTAGAACCACAGAACTGTATAAGAACTACAAAGAAAACATCTCATGCTTTTTCCATGGCCCATAATGTTTTCCCTGATTATCCAACGTGACATGGCCATTGAAGCCCTGGCCAGCCAGCTTGTTCCGACAGTGAATTAGATGAGGCGGAGCTGTCAACAGACCAGGATAATCCAATTTTTCTGACGGGGAGTAAAAAGGAGAGTTTGGTCTGGGATCCCTTGGCTGACGGTAATTCCGTTTGGGATCAGTCTTCGGCGATCTCTGATTTCGAGTGGGAATCGTCCACTGACGCTTTGTTCGATCCTGAAACCCCGGAAGTGTTAGGGTCATTCGATTTTCAGTTTCCAAATAATGTACCAGGGGAGTACAGCGATCTCGCTGAAGTTTACCTTGCCTCCCCATAGACTATATGACTGCGCTATTGAGCTGTACCCAGGTACAGTCCCTTCCAGGTGAGCTCTTTATTCCCTCTCGGGACCGGAGAGCGCAGCTATGAAGTAGTACATTAAAGAGTCCCTGGCGAACGGTTTTATTAGACCATCTACCTCACCAGCCAGCGCCGTTTTTTTTTGGTTAAAAAAAAAGACGGGGACTCAGGCCCTGCATAGATTACCAGGGTTTGAATGACATTACCGTGAAGAACAGGTATCTGCTTCCACTCACAAACTCCGCATTTGAGCGCCTTCAGGGGGTGTCGGTCTTTACTAAACTCGACCTTCGTAATACCTACAACCTGGTGTGAATGCGTGAGGGCGGTGAGTGGAAAACGGCGTTTAACACCCACCACGGGCACTACGAGTACCAGGTGATGCTGTTTGGGCTCAGTAGCACCCCCTCTGTCTTCTTGGCAGTAGTGAACGATGTTCATCGTGAGAGGTTGAAGAGATTTGTTTTCGTTTATTTAGATGATATTCTAATTTTCTCACCCGATATGTCCTCTCACGTCGGTCATGTCAGGCAGGTTTTAGAAGCTTTTCTTAAGGCACAGCTGTTCATTAAAGCCGAGAAATGTTTTTTTCACGTGGACTCTTTTTGGCTTTTATTGTGGCGGACGGAAAAGTCTTAATAGATCCAGAGAAGGTCGTGGCTGTTAAGAACTGGCCCACGCCTGCATCAGTAAAGCAGATACAACGCTTCCTGGACTTTGCAAATTTTTATCGGTGGTTCATCGGAAGTATTTATAATCCACTTTGATTTTAGTGTTGTGTAAAGTATATGACTAGCTCTAGGGATTCTAATGAATGTGTATATATGTGTGTATATATATATATAGCTAACATTATCTAGCTAGTGAGCTAATTAGCCGTAGGCTACTTCCAAGGTAACTTGTGTAGCTTAGTGGTTTGGAGATTAAACTGAAGCTGAACAATGGGGGCTAGTGATGAAGCCGTGATGCTATGATGGTTGACATGTGAGCCTGTTACAAACCTCATTGGTTTGTTCTTAACCAATCAGAGATCATTGTGCCTAGTCAACGCAACCAAATTAGTGTTTTTGATAATCCAGGAAAATTGTTCAATGTTATTGCCTGCTTGTATTGATTACAATAGTGTGTGCTTCCAGCACCTAAATTGTGCTGAGAGCGAGTTTGATGAATTGTGCAACACTCATTGGAAATGCATCGCAGAGCTCATCGGTAATACTATTTCTGGTCCGTCCCAGCCATCGTACGGTGGTGCCACTTGTAGAAGCACCAAATTGAATAGGGTGGAATGGAACCATGTAACCACATTTTCTTTCTAGTTCTTATACAGATCTCTGGTTAGAAACACAAGTGTTTTCCTTATGGATCAGCTGTAGGGATTATACATGGTGACTGCTGTACAAACAACACTTCATACTGAAAGCTGAATGTGAAAAAGCTCAGCCGGCTTTTGTTTCATGGTGGATATTATTTACTTGCTGGCGGCAGTGGCTGTGCTTCTTACATAGATGTTTGCTCCCTTTGTGGTCGAAATATTTAAAAACACACATAGCTAAAAATTCTGGAGGATAACCCAGGTGAAAAAGTAATATACTTTAGTGTTATAAAAATATAATGTAAGTATACAAAAGTAATTACAAGTATGCTTATCCTTTTTGTGCTTAATTTTAAGTGTGTTTAAGGTGTACTTTTAAAAAGTGCACTTCAAAATAGTTTAATGTACTAAAGATAAGTGTAATAATTCTTCGACACTTGTAGTGGTATTTAGGTATACTTTTTAAAAAGTATACTTTGTTGCAAGTGCATTATAAGCTGTATTTTAGTGTACTTTATAAAAGTCTACTAAATTGGAAATACGTATAGTGGTCATCTATTGTACTTGTAAAAAGTGTACTATTTTCAAGTCATAAATAGCACACTATTCGTAAGCTTTAGTAAAGTATACTTTTATTTCACTTCATTAAAAGTGTATTTCAGTACAGTTCACTAACAAATAGTTTACTTTATTGTAAGTACACTGCTCAAAGAAAATAAGGGAACACTTAATCAACACAGTATAACACCAAGTATAACACACAAACTCCTGGGATGGACATAACTGTCCAGTTAGGAAGCGTAAACAATTGTGAACCAATTTCACCTGCTTTGGTGCAAATGAAAGTGACAACAGGTGGACAAGAGAGGCAAGCTGGCGTCTGAGGAGTAGGAGGCTGGTTGCAGCCGGAAGACGATGTCGCACTGTAGCAAGAAGCCTCTACACTTTTCCAGATCGCTCAGGTAATGCTTGGGGTAAGGCACACATGGGGCTCCCTGTCGGGGATGAGCGGCGGACCTGCAGGCTGGACTTCGGAAACTGGTGGAGGTGGACTGACATGAGCCGTCGGGAGGGGCAGCTGGACCGACAACTGACTCATCAGCGCCCCCATCTGACCCACCTGGTCAGAGATGCTCTTCAGGGTCTCCTGGACGTCTTCGAGGCGGAGACCGTGCTGGCTGATTACAGCCCCGTGACAGGCGAGGGCATGGTGGAGCTGCTCCGAGTCTGCTGGGTCCATGTTTTGGCCAGTCCGTTCTGTTACGGTTTTCTAAACTGGTTTGGACCCCAAACGTGGGACTCGAAGACAGACTCAGCTTGAAGCTCCAGAGCGCTTTATTGAACAAACAAGGGAACAAGGAAGGCAAGGTGATAGGATAGGGTCAGGATACGGGGTGGGCGCTAACAGTGGGGCAGAGCAGATGAGGGGTAGTTGGAAAGGAGCAGGGCGAGCGACAGGCGGCCGGTGAAAACGGAGCGGGGGCAAAGGAGGGCAATGGGCAGATAGGGGAACGCAGGCTGACGGGAACACTGGAAAAGTGTACTTCAAGTATAGTCTCAAAAACACTGTAATACTTTTAAAGTTTGCTTCAAACACACTGGTGATATAATTAAATTGTACTGCAAGTGTATAACATACCAACAAATCATACTTTTTGTTAGTGCACTTAAATATACTTAGTATAATAAAAATAGTCAAATTTTAACACACATAGTGCACTTTAAGTGCAGTTAAGTATGACTTAAGTTCTACTTTTTTGTGTGCACTTAAAGAGCTGCCAATGTAGCACATAAGTACACTTTTAAAAAGCATATTTCAAGTATAATCTTTTTTCACCTGGGAAGTACTAATCCAATCCATATATTATCTATTTCCAGTACACTTTCATAAACATACTTCAGATCTTAATACTTGCATGTCACATAAACTGAAATGTATTCAGATACAAGCAACAGCTCAATATGACATAAATAAATGTATTTAAACCCATCCAAGCACAATGACTGCAGGATGGTGTGCAGTGTTTTAATGGAAATTTGCAAGTAGCAGTAATCAACATTAATTTCATTTGAATGCACTAATAAAGAAATTTAATGATAAGTCACCCATAGGTCACAGAAAAGGCATGTCGTTGCCCTACATAATAATCTTAAATTGAGACTTCCACCCTTAATGTGTTTTCCTGCTCAAAACTGAGTAAATGATTTAAGTCTTGGAAGCAGATTTTGGGGGCCAGCTCATTTACAGCCACCGGTATCACTGCTGCAATCACACCAGGCAGTAGCTTAATGTCCTGGACACACCTAGGTGACAGATGGCTCAGAGAATCTGTTGGTCTTGGATGGATACACTATGGGGATGTTTCCCTTAATAATACTATATGCGGGAACTTAGGCGGCTGTGTAAATAAACCTATTAAGAGCTGTGCCAATCGGAGAGTGAGTGGGGCACACCATTTAATCTTAAGCAAGAATAAAACATCATGGCAGAAAAGGTGACTGCATCGCCTTAACCACTGACTATCCAAACGCATCAAAATGTTCACGATTACATGCCCAACCAGAAAGGCAAGACAGACTCATTTATTATTATAAATAATGTTATTTTGAGCCATGTATTTATCTCATACACTGTTCTGTTTCTCTCAATTTGGACTATATTTGAAAGCCCATCCCACTTGGACTATATTTGAAAGCCCACCCCACTGGTGCAGCATCATCTATTAATTTAGGTTTGCACGGATTAGCACGCGTAGCATGTGTGTTCATTTAGGAGTGCACCGGTTAGCACGTGTAGCATGTGTTTCATTTTAGGAGTGCACAAATTAGCATGTGTAGCATGTGTGTTAATTTAGGAGAGCACAATTAGTACGTGTAGCATGTGTGTTAATGTAGGAGTGCACAATTAGTACGTGTAGCGTGTGTGTTAATGTAGGAGTGCACGTGTGTTAATTTAGGCGTGCACAATTAGCACGTGTAGCGTGTGTGTTAATTTAGGAGTGCACAATTAGTACGTGTATTTTCAGTCTAGCGTGTGTGTTAATGTAGGAGTGCACAATTAGCACGTGTAGCGTGTGTGTTAATGTAGGAGTGCACAATTAGTACGTGTAGCATATGTGTTAATGTAGGAGTGCACAATTAGCACGTGTGTTAATTTAGGAGTGCACAATTAGTACGTGTAGCATGTGTGTTAATTTAGGAGAGCACAATTAGTACGTGTAGCATGTGTGTTAATTTAGGAGTGCACAATTAGTACGTGTAGCGTGTGTGTTAATGTAGGAGTGCACAATTAGCACGTGTAGCACGTGTGTTAATTTAGCAGTCCACTGATTAGCATATGCAGTTTATGTGTCCTCTGAGGTGGTTCGTCACCAGTTTGACTCTGCATCCCACTAGCTGACCTACGCAGTCAGTTTTGTTGGAGATCTACAATTAACTCGCAGCTGGTACAGCCAGACTGCAGGTGTTCAGTCAACCACAGGGTTGATTATTGCATCATCTTACAAGGGAAAGCATACCAACTAAAACCTCATCTCCTTGAGCTACATCATGGCCAACTGTCATCAATTGAAGTTATTGAGTATTGACAGCTTATTTTTAAAATAATACTGTAATAGCCAATTGTAATGATTATCACTTAATACTAGTTTTAATTAGTATTAGGTAATGCAGTGTCATATAATCTGATGATATGTTTATTTGTATTATATAGGCTACAGTGGAGACCAAACTCTGATTGTTTTCATTATTTATTGAGGGCTAATGCGATTATGGTACTCTTAATACTTTTTCTTCAAGAATACACAATTGTTTCATAATACAAGTCAAAAAGTATGTTGCTATTTATCAAGTAGAATGAAGATTAATTAAATTAATAGATGATTTTAGTTGTTTATTGCCCAGATACTTGCATATTGACCTTTAGGAACACACAGTTGTTAATATGTGAATGGACTAAGGGGCATGTCATAGAATAGAGAGACACTTATATATATATGTATATATATGTTTTTTTGTATTTTTTATTGAGCCTGTTTTTCTGTAGATTCTGAAGAAAAAAGTGCCACCTATTGCTGGGAATAGGTCCCTACTAAGACTACATGCAATATACATATAAGATTAACATAAAACATTTTATAACACAGCTTCATGGATTTTATTGTGCATTAGGCAGCTTCCTGGCAGCTTTGTCACAATGAACAGCAGCCTTTTTGCTTTCAGGAGATGATATTTTCAAATGTAAAAAATGCTTTTGTGATTTCACCGTCCTTCAAGGCATAAACTAACAAAAACACCAGCAGATTCATGGTTTTTATTCTGCCTCTTTTTCTGATATCAAAACAATAGTGAATTCTCCCCATATTCCCTCTAATCCCTGGCATCCACATACGAAATACGTTTGGTATTGCAACATTGCCCGCCTTTCATTTACTATTCTTATATCAGAAATATAAGCCACAGCAAAGGTTCAGATGTTCACAGATAATGTAAGAATGTGTTTTGCTCCATTATATGATAATGCAACATCTGTGTGAAAACTTTTCTATTGTCGTTTGATGTGATGAAACCTCCAAAAGCAAAAAAGATTTTTAGGTAGAGCGTGAAGACAGCACAGTTGTGCAGTTGTAATTGTGTTACTGTATGCCTGCCTGGCTTTGTTGACCTGTAAATTTTACTGGAATTCAAAATCTTTTGATTGATTTATTTATTTATTTGAGAACCTAAGAACAATAACTATAACAAAAAATGTGAGCATCCACATTGACGAACAATAACGTTCTGTAAACAGTGACACCAAGCACGCCCAGTACATTCTGATGGATTTTGATTGGCTGTCAGTGTTTCTATCGTTCATGAAATGGCTCTGAAAGTGATCCCAACGATATCATTCGTCAATGTCGTTGCTGTTATGGTTGTGGTGTGCACTCCGCCATCCACTTGAGTTAGAACATTTTTTTAAACTATATATTTACAGTTATCGTTCTTGGTGTGGACGAGCCTTAAACATGGCAATCATTTGAATGCCTATGGTATGGGTTCATCAGAGTCTCATGCAATGACTGCACAACTCCACTAGTGGTTTTCAGGCTTGTCTGCACTGTCATCAATTTGATGTTGCAATTTTGGGATGGCCTGACAAATACAAATGGGTATTGTAAATTGTGAGAAAAATAAATATGATGGATAAAAGCATTAAAAAATTTTAAGTATATTTTTGAAAAAATCATCATGGCTTGGAAAGTCCAAAAAAGTCAAATAATGAACGCATATCTACACATTACCCAACCAACGATTCAAAGTTGGCCGATTGGCTGCTTGCAACCGGCAACCTTTTCAAAACTGGAAATTTAAGGACAAATAAACTGATTCTGATAGAAGAGTTGCAGACTCTACCTTGTCATTAGTCTTGAATTCTCAGAATAATAAGTTATTATTTTCAGCTAAACAAAAATGACCTGATTAGACTGTGCAAAGGTCGTGGGGGAAGAAAAATGCGGCCAGTCAACATTTTTACTCACGTTTGGCTTAATAAATATATATATCTTTTTTCATAAACACAGTTTGGCAATCAACAATTTGCATTCGCACTTATTTTTAGTCAAAGCTAAGAGCAAATCTTGATTTAATCCAGACGTGTATAATTTAAAAAACATTTTTTGTAATTTGCTATACAGGGAAATTAGTGTCATTTGAAATTAAGAGAGCAGGCTCTACTGAGGAGCACAATATGCCGGTATTAAACCCTAATGTCAAAGATTATTATTGTGTATATCAACATGCGTCATAATGGTTAGTCCAAATAATATTGATCATACTATTGATCCATATAGCCTATTACTTGCTCGCACTAAACACGCACAAGCATGTCTGTTTCGCCATCATATAAGCAATCCGCCAAGGTGGAAAAGCAGGCTTTTAAAGGGAATGGGATATGACATTTTGATTGGTTTATTGCATCGTACACCCAAGACACACCTATAATTAATGAAGAGACTAGGTTCAGCCCATTAGCACCTTGCGCCTTACTTAGCGCTCAAATAACGCGCCATCTAACTAGCAAAAGTGGACTTGGACACGCCCTAAATGGACTTGCGCCTCGCGTTTTAGACGATGTGCCAAGACCGTCAAGATTGAGCCCTAAAAGTACACAGCTGGGTTCTAAATAAAAATAAAGTTTTGAAACTCAAATCATCTGTATTATCTTCGCTTTTTCTTAATACAGTAATTTTTTACGTATTATATTTTGATGGATTCTTATTTGAAAGTGTCTGCATTCCTTTTCTCGAACACAAGAAAACAAATCATATTATTCAAACATCGACATTCAGATCATTTAGTGAAAAAAATGTGTTAGTAAACAACAATAATAACTGAAATGCAATTTGTGCCCACGGCCCAGTCTACATTTTCCTGTTTGCCAAAAACACAATCTCAAAATTTCATAAAAGCACCTGCACACTAAGCCATTGAAATGCACTTGAATCTTAGGGACTGATGGTAGAAATGTAAAGCTAATAGAAAAATTATACAAAAAATACTACACACTTTACCACATGAAGTATTCAAAAACCTGTTTGTTTGCTACTTGAGTGCTATACACTATAACATGTCAGGATTCAGGAGTACTATACACAATCCCATATCAGGAGTACTATACACAATCCCATATCAGGAGTACTATACACAATCCCATATCAGGAGTACTATACACAATCCCATATCAGGAGTACTATACACTATACCATATCAGGAGTACTATACACAATCCCATATCAGGAGTACTATACACAATCCCATATCAGGAGTACTATACACAATCCCATATCAGGAGTACTATGCACTATACCATATCAGGAGTACTATACACAATCCCATACCAGGAGTACTATACACAATCCCATATCAGGAGTACTATACACAATCCCATATCAGGAGTACTATACACAATCCCATATCAGGAGTACTATACACAATCCCATATCAGGAGTACTATACACAATCCCATATCAGGTATACTATACTATATCCCATATCAGGAGTACTAAACACTATCCCATATCAGGTATACTATACTATATCCCATATCAGGAGTACTATACACAATCCAATATCAAGAGTACTATACACTATCCCATATCAGGAGTACTATACAATATACCAAATCAGGAGTACTATACAATATACCAAATCAGGAGTACTATACACTATCCCATATCAGGAGTACTATACTCTATCCCATATCAGGAGTACTATACAATATACCAAATCAGGAGTACTATACACTATCCCATATCAGGAGTACTATACACTATCCCATATCAGGAGACTATACAATATACCAAATCAGGAGTACGATACACTATCCCATATCCGGAGTACTATACACTATCCTATATCAGGAGACTATACAATATACCAAATCAGGAGTACTATACACTATCCTATCTCAGGAGACTATACAATATACCAAATCAGGAGTACTATACACTATCCCGGATCAGGAGTACTATACTCTATCCCATATCAGGAGTACTATACACTATCCCATATCAGGGGTACTATACCCTATCTCTTATCCAGAGTACTATACAATTTACCAAATCTTGAGTACTATACCCTATCCCATACAAGAGTACTATACAATTCACCAAATCTTGAGTACTATACCCTATCCCATACAAGAGTACTATACAATTCACCAAATCTTGAGTACTATACTCTATCCCATATCAAGAGTACTATACCCTAATCCATATCAAGAGCACACTATCCCATATCAGGAGTATCCTGTAACAGGAGTAATACATTACACTGCATTAAGAAGTACTGTGCAGTTCTGTTACACAGCCTTATGTTTCTTATGGATCATCTCTCTGTAACTGAAAGGGATGTTGCACAAATGAGCAACAAAAGTAAAGAGCATCATTTCAGGTCTTACCGTCAACAGCTTGCTCTTTGTAGAAATAATAATCATCTGTTTTTGTGAACTGAGTGACTATTAGAAAAGTGAAACCTTTTTAGCAAATAGAAAGTGCAAAAGGATTGATTTAAATTTCCATTGCACATATACGCACAGTAAGAGCAAATGCATCATGGTACTGGGAAGATACCTGTATATAGTAATTATTATAGTAAGTGTCACAAGCTATTTTGTCAATAGAAACACTGACCTTGACTCTATACATAATTTAAATTGCTGTCATTTTGTGTTCAGTACAATACTTATTATTTGACATAATTATGTTTCAATAGTCAAAAAGAATATTGCAGCCAATTATGTTTTTGCTTGCTGTTGTGACTCAAAGGAATTAATTTATCTCTGTTTACATGGATTCTCTATTTGTTGTGAGTTTTGCACATTGGAACAGTGTCAAGCAAGAAAACAGACAGCAGAGTCTCAGAAACATATTTAACGCCTTTGTTCAAGTGAGCCCTTGCTCTATGACGTCGTTGCTCAACATAGTTTTCCTTACATCTTTTACACTGTAATTTGATTTTACATTGTGCTGTACAATACCCTGTATTGTGAACAGGGGACCATAATGGTTAAAAATCTGGGCTTGCAACTCCAAGGTTATAGGTTTGTTTTCAAGTGGGCACTGGCATTGTACACTTGAGCATGGCGCACGACCTTCAGTAAATATCAAGCTGTATAAATGGGTTGTATGTAAAAAATGTAAGCAGTATAAATCACTGTGGATAACAGGGTCTGCTAAATGCCTGAAATATAAATATTAAATGTGAATGTATAACCCAAAAACTACAGCGCATTGTTAACCGTTTCTACTAATTCTGTTTTTTCAGATCAAAGTATGATTTCCTGTTTGGAAACCTCAGAGTAATCCTCCATGAGCCTCTGACAGGATCAATACACTCTACATTATTGATCTGCGGAATATATTATTCATAACTGTCTTTATTACTCATTTTAATGAATATAGTTTCAATTAGGGGAAGTTAAATTAGCCTCAAATGGTAAATGGTAAAGAACATATCCTCCAAAATGGAATAGGAACCAGTTTCCACAGTTAGGGATCAAGTGATTCTTGTCAGTGTTTTCGAAGGCTTATGTAGATGTGAGCAGTGATGAGTGGCAGTAGCCTAATGTTCTCGCCTTGTGTTGGAGTAAGTGCCATTGTAGTTGATATCAATGCGTGAGGAGGGAAAATTAATGAGTGAAAGAGCAGTCTTTAACCCCACTATGAATCAATACTACATCACAATCTATTCCTGTAAAATCCAGAGAGCATGCCTGATATAAAACTCTTGCACATGTACATTTTTAGGAAGTTAATCTGGATTCCAAATGCATTAATTTATTTTATTTTTTTGCTAATTGCTGAGTTCACCTGCATACAAAATTGTTATATAGTGGGAATGCCGTGGGTCACCATAGAGTCCACAGAAACTAAAGAATGGCTGACCTTGAGATAGCTACTAGAGATGTCATTGCTCTTGTTCTCATGTGCCAAGAACACCTGACCATACACATAGTGTATGGTTCTGTTAATTTACATTAGAGAAATGTATTCTCCATTTGTGTTTATCATGTCAAAGTATGAACTTTATCCATTAGGGGGTAATAATATGACGTATCATTGTAAAGCGTTCTCATCGAGTTTCTGTACCTGATCCTTCATCCGACTGAGCCACAAGACCAGTCTCACCACACTGTTCTGTTTCCTTTATGTGTATAAGATGATCCTACACAGCTATACCTGTAGCTTTCTTCAAAAGCAAATTCAAAAAAAAAAAAAAAGAATGTACACTACCGTTAAAATGTTTGGAATCGCTGAGACATTTTTATATTTTTGAAATAAATGGATGCTTTTATTCACCAAGGTGGCATTAAATTGATCTAAAAATACAGTCCATAATTGATAATGTTATAAACTACTATTTCTATTTCATTCTATTTCTAATTTAGCAATTGTAGCCCACACAGCTTGTCAGCAGTTTGTTCAGGTAAACTGCACAGTGGCAGAGGGCAGAGGGATCTGGTGTGTGTTGGTCTAGTCCTCCATGCCTGCTCCATAGGTCTGACCTTCACAGAGTTCTTGCTG
Organism: Ilyophis sp. 1 JC-2022; assembly: GCA_022702515.1. NCBI lineage: Eukaryota > Metazoa > Chordata > Actinopteri > Anguilliformes > Synaphobranchidae > Ilyophis > Ilyophis sp. 1 JC-2022. Next base: position 120,836,401 of record CM040403.1, read on the forward strand.
GTGCCTTTTCACCTTCTTGGCTGAACTCTGCCTCTTGCGTCTGCGCTTGGCTGCTGCACACGTGACGCCCTCTGCTTTGGCGATTCGGACCAGATCGACCTCCCTCATGGCCTCCAGGGTAATGACAGAGCTGTCCAACCACAACCTTGCCATCACACCCAGCATCGCACAGGCACCTTCATTGAAGGTTGCAACAGCTATCCCCACCGCAGCCTCTATCCTGCTCTTCCCAACAAACACAGTCTTCTGACAGCGCGCCCAGATGACGGAGTTGAGGCACTCGTTGGTGTTCGATGTGCCTCCATGCTGCATGCGCTGCAGAAGGGAGTCGCTGGACATCCTGTGGTAGACAGGGACAAGCTTCTGGCCTACCTCCTTGCTGAGGAAGTTCTGGAGATGCTGGCTGTGGCTGTCTGGTTCCTCTTCGTTTTCCATTGCCTTCTTGTACCAGCACCAGGACAGAGAGCACCTGTCGTGCATGGGGTTTTCGTCGGTGCTCATCGAGTGGGTGAGGCCCGCCCATATCTCCGCCTTCATCTTGTCGACGCTCCCCTGATTCCCCAGAATGGCCTCCCTGTAGGAGTTCTGGAGAGCTTTGCACTTTTTGGCTGTCAGCTTACCAGTCCCCTTCCCTCCCAACCTGGCATGTGTGCTGAGCTTCCTCAACGCCGTCCCCATCCTCTTGTGGGCGTGATTTATGCATTCCAGCTTCTCCACGGCGATCCCCGGGTAGGGGTCCAGGGAAAGCACCTCCCGGAATGCTGCACTGTCCCCATCTGCAAGCATCTGGGTGTAGCGCAGCTGGTGGCGGTTGATTGATCGTCCCCACATCCGCTTGGCTGACTCCTGCTCCATGGTTTTACTGGAGCCGGCAAAGTTTTGGCTGCAGTCGCTGGCGTGTCCCGCTTTCCAGGACTGGAACTCCTCCTCCGTCTTGACCGCTGCAGCTTTGAGGGAACACGAGTGGCAGTAGGTTGAGAGCACCTCATAATCGATGACAAGGCCTGTGAGAAGATCAATGCACACACCGACCCCGTAGTGCGAGGTGTATCCTCTCTTGTGCCAGGTGCCGTCAAACGAGACACTGATATCTATCACTGCGTCTGGATCCTCCTGCAGAAGCTCCGCCACATCGGGGTCGGTGTCTGTGTAAGCCTGCCTCACCATCTGCCTGGTCCTGTGTAGGCTCTCAAGGCCCCTCTCAATCTCTGCCGCTGAAATAAAATGCAAAGCAAATCACTAACTCTTCATCTGATCAAGTTTTATTCAGTCATGAGACGTCCTCAGATGGGCCTTCCACCGAAGTCTCCAGCCAACCCGATCCTACCTACAGTAGTCTAGCCTACATCCCACTTCCATCTGTAAAGTACATTTTATTGCCACTATGTTTGAATAACAATCATGAGAGAGACGGAGTGAGAGACAGACTAGAGAAAGAGCTGTACACTGTGGTGTCAAGTTACACACACACACACACACACGGTGGGAGAGGGAGAGAGAGTGTTGACTTCCTAATTTCTACCACACATAAATACAACACTGATTTCCTAGCTTCAATCTTATTGTAACTAAGATTGTAACTGGATATCTGCAGAATTTTTCCATGCAGAACTTGCATGCATTCAATGACAATCAAAATGATCCCGTCTCCGCAGTGAGCGCAGAAGTATAAATGCGTAGGCTACGGCGTTTAGGCTCTAAAAAATTCGACGCAGAAGTGTGAGTGGGGAGTGACTGACTGATTGACGCCAGCTGAGTGATTGGCTGATTTACGCCAGCCGAGTCTATGTATATGTGACCTCTTCAATATTATTATTATTTTTGCTTCCTTGAGACACGGATCCTGCCTGATAGCGTTTTATTTCTTCCTCATTATAGACTGTTATCTTAGGATTGTTACATTGTTTAGCCAACACGCATAGCTGACATTCAATAGAGAGACTGTAGCAACGTAGTGAGAGATGGCTTTTTAGGCCCCGTGCGCTTTTACTCACGAACTTGTAGGCTATTTCAACATCCACGTTATTACAATCACGAGAGGGAGAAGAGGCTGGGGATAGGCTAAGCAGGGAAAAGGGGAAATGGGGGAGAGAGAAGAGAAAGAGAGAGGAAGATAGTTTATATTTAGCTTACCTGAAACCGTCTTACTGTGCTTGTGATATCCTGTCTTGCTAAGCCCAGGTATCCCCAACACTTTGGTGAACTTGGTGAGTGCGGCGAAACCCAAGCCCAACTCGTGTGCAAGTAGAACCATCCTCGAATTTATGTCAAACGCGACGTCACCTTTCGTTGCGTCCTGCAGGCGGGGTGAACTAAACACGCTTCTACAGTAAGTGCACGAACTGCATGCTAGCTCTATCTTGGAGGAGAAGCCTTGGTTGGCCGGGTCTATTGCTATTCCAAGCCCTCCGGTCGCTCCACAGTCCGGACAGACCAGACCACAGACCAACTCATTTAGAGCCTGCATTTGGACTAAAAGCCAGCCTTCTTCTTCTTCTTCTTTTGGTTTTTATGGCGGTTGGCAAACAACTGAAAGGTGCATTACCGCCACCCACTGGTCTGGAGTGTGGACGAGATCCCCACCCCCTAACCCCTCACATTCCACTCCTCAGATCCTATGGAGCAATTTTGTCACCATCATGAATTCCAGCAATATATCCCAGCTGTGATCCCCTGAGCGTTTAGCCAACACCCCACCAATACTACCCACTCCAACCCCACCTAAATCCCTCTGCAGTACCTCTCTCTCCCCAACATACTTCCTGCACAACAATAACACATGCTCCACCGTTTCCTCCTCTCCACAGTAATCACACCGCCCAGTTGCATGTTTCCCCACCAGAAAAAGTGAATGATTTAACCCCGCGTGCCCACACCTCAGCCTCGTGATGACCCTCTCCTGTGTCCTACTCCGACCCCCATACACTACTGTCCCAACCACTGGTGTGTATTTGTACAGACCCCGGCCCCTCCGTTCTGCATTCCATGCTGCTTGCCACCTCCTCTTCACCTGCTGCTTTATAATGGCCTTTGCTTCCTTTTTCCCCAGTTTGACCTCCACCCTGCTACTGCTCCTCAGTGCCCTTTTCGCCGCCCTGTCAGCCCTCTCATTCCCCTCCAACCCCACATGTGCAGGGACCCACACAAACTGCACCACCAACCTCATCTGCTGTATCCTGTATATTGACTGGAGGATCTCGTACAGTAAATCCTCTCTGCTCTCAGATTTCCCCGACTTCAAGCTATCCAGCGCTGCACAGGAGTCCGACGCAATCACCACCCGCTCAGGCCGCACCTCCTCCACCCACTGTAAAGCCATCACCACGGCCACCATTTCACAGGCAAACACTGATATGTCATCCGTGAGCCTCCTCCCCTCCTCGATGTCAAACTCTGGGATCACCATCGCCGCTGCCGTCCTACCAGTCTCAGGATCTTTCGATCCATCCGTATATATCTGCAGGTAGCTGTAGAATTCCCGCCCCACATATGACCCCAGACCCTGAGGACCGACCCCACTGCCATCCCGGTCCCATCCCAGCAGTCCAAAATCTATCACCGGCTCAGGCAAAAACCATGGTGGCACTGCTGGCCATGCCACAGCTGGAGCAAACCCCCTATCCACCAACCCCAGCTCACCCGCCTTCTGCTCCGCCACCCATCCAAAACTGTTTATCCGCTGCTTCTGATGTTCCCAGCAGGGCTCAAGAATTCTCCGCACTGGATGCCTCCCCTCATGACCCTGAACAGCCACCCAATTCGTCACCAGAAGCTGAAGTCTCCGCAGCCCCAGAGGCATTTCCCCCATCTCTACCTGCAACGCTGGCACCGACGTCGTCTTAAATGCCCCACTGCACAACCGGAGTGCTCGAGCTTGGAGCACATCCAACTTCCCCAACAAGGTTTTAGACGCCGACCCATACGCTACACTCCCATAATCCAGAGCAGACCTGATCAGGCTCACATAAATAGTGTGCATCGCAGCCCTGTCGGCCCCCCACTCCATACCCACCAAACACCTCATCACATTCAACACCCCATTGCACTTATTAACCAGTGTCTCTATATGCACCTTCCACGTGAGCCTGGTATCAAACCACACCCCCAGAAATTTATATGTCTCCACCCTTTCAAGCTCCTGGCCATACAAAACCAGCTTCACCCCTGCCCCAATTTTCTTCCGCCCAAAGAAAAGCGCCTTTGTTTTGCCCACCGAGAATTTGAAACCCCACCGCAAAGCCCACTGCTCCACTCGCTGTATCGTATCCTGCACCTTCTTTACCACATGGCCCACATTCCTCCCCCTTTTCCACAGCGCCCCGTCATCCGCGAACAATGACCTCCCCACACTAGGCTCAACGTCATCATACACATCATCAATCATGATGGAGAACAACAGCGGGCTAATGACACTCCCCTGCGGCGTACCGGTACCCACCTCTTGACCTGAGGAAAAACACCTCCCCACCCTCACCTCCATAGTGCGCCCCGACAAAAAATCCTTCACCCAGCTGAACATTTTACCCGACACCCCCAGCCTCCTGAGCTTAATCAACACCCCCTCTCTCCACATCAGATCATAGGCCTTTTCCACATCAAAAAACACAGAGATCACTACCTCCTTATTCACCTGGGCTTTCCTCACCTCCGACTCCAGGCTTAGCACCGAGTCCATCGTCTAAAAGCCAGCCTGATGTAGCTATCTCGGCAGCTTCAGCTTCGCTATCCGCCAGCTTGAGTTTACGCTTCGAAGCGCTCTCCGGGGCAGATTCCACGTCTAGTGGCATTTTCACTTTTTTTTTGTTGTTGTTTTTGTTTTTGTTTTTCCCTTGCTTTCCCCCTCGCTTTTTGGAGCTGCGAAAGTCTACTTTTGTTCATGAGAAAAGGCATGATCGCACGAGTGGGTCCTGATGCTTCCGTGTCACGTGATGCGAATGAACCAATCACGTTCTCGGATATCAACACCAGCCAATAGGATTACGTACTGGCGTAAACACCTACCCTTTTTATTTAGTGATTGGCTGCTGATACAAATGATGTTTGTCAGTTTGTTTGTGATAACTTTGTAGTCCATTTCGACATCTTTCCAGTGGTACCAAGATTGATATAGTGCAGGCAACAGCCGCATCGGTGCATACAACCTAAGAACGCTAACTTTTGGTGAATTTATGAGGAATTTACGGACGCAATCAGACAAAACTAAGTAAAATAAACAACTTATTGTTTGTTTTCGATGTTTTATTGCCACGAGTATGAAAGAGAACATATTCAGGAAGCAAAATATCAATAAATCTCAAAATTGACCAAAAAAAAAGTAAAATGGAGTTTAGCCTGTGTACTCTTGCCTTAATGCACTACCATGAAAGGATACACACTGTGCACATGGTCAGATTAGCCATGCTTTCATTTGTCCTTATGTTCAGCCATGCAGTCAACTTTTCAGTGTTCAAATGTCTCATAATATCTTATCAAAGCCTACTTCTGTGATAATAATCTACTGTATATAAACAGCTAAGCTTATGGTTGTGGCACATTTATTTGATTAAATACTGTGCATATAGCTTGAAGATGCTATTACCCCATTTGAGTCTATTCTAGAATGATCCTATTTTGAGGAATCCTGTGTGATACAATGAATTTCATTAATTTAATTAAGATTAATTTACCAGGAGAGATGGGTAATTTCCTTGATGGTTGCTGCATTTCCCATGGGAACCCATCCATAGCTGGAGATAGGGTGAAATTAATCATAAATTACAATTAGACATGTGTGAGGAAGAAAAATATAGTTTAAAATGTTTGTAATCCAAACGTTTGTTGGATTCAATTGTGATTTATGGTTTAAGACAAATGAAGTAAGTAAATAAATGAATGAATAAGTTTGGGTTGGTATCTTGGCTAGATTAGAGCAGCCTATATAGGCTATACAATGCCTAGAAGGTACACTTATAGGCCACTATTAAACAATTAAAATGGAAATCAATGTAGCCCTTTATGTACAGTACTAAAACCGTGTACTACTTTTGCAAATGTTGATTTTGAAGATAAAATGCGGAGCCGTGGATGATCCGCATTGAAATACATCAAGCTTAATTACTTGGAAACAGGTTATTCTTCTATTTGACTGAACACGTTTGTTCATTGAAGAAGACCACATTTAACGGGAGAGACAATTCTATTGATATATTTTTTTTTTTTCTATCAAAATGCGGCACTGGGAAGACAGTAAACAGTGAGCATTTCCCCCTTTTTCTCCGTTTTGGTTTGTTCCAAAGTCAGTATACCTACATTTCCGAATAGATTACCATGCATCTTACAGTGCCGCCACAGTAGTGACGGATAACGGAAGACGCACAAACGAACAACAAAATAATGGAACGGGATGGAGCGTTACTTTTTTTGATTGGGGTGATGCGTCTTCTATGAATTGTTGAGGGTAAGTTATTTCAAAGCAAACTAGGACTGTCACTGTGTATATGGCAAGTAAGAAAGTACAAGAATTATATTTCAAAACGTCAGTGCCACTTAGGATTTATTAGATGGTCAACTTGTCGGTCCAATCTAATTTGATACAAAATAGAGTTGGTTCATAGCAGGGCTTTTACCGTGGTTCCTTTGTTAAATTAACTAACTGTATAGTGACTGAAGTAGGCAACAAGTCCATTACAATGGAAGGCAGACAGATCAGATTTAATTTATTCTGAAGAATAACGAGGTAATATAATAGAATAGACATATCCAGTATATGGGAATCATCATCGAATCTTATTATTTAACTTTTTTTTCTTAGGTAACAGACTGACATGTCAGAGCGTGCGTTTGCTAGCGTATCGACGACTTTCTGGTGGATTTCTGTAAAATTGTTTTTTTCAGCGGCATAGCATACTTATCATAGGCTAACATTGTATTAGGCTACTAGCCTACTTACATGTTGGCACTGTGTAATTTGACTTCTTGTTTTAATATTAGCCTACAGTTATTTTACATTTTAGTAATATCGCAAAGTTGCCAGTGCAGCCCTCCACTAAATAACGAGCACTTCCCGGAGGCGCTTCCTCAATGCCGTGGACACCAAAACACCGTGTTTACATAATGCAGCACGTACGCGTCTACTTTACCCTGGAACGACTTCTTCATATCCTAAGGCACTTTCTCTTTTCCCTCGCTGGCATTGATTAAATATGAAGCGGACATAATACGTGTCGTTCGTGAAATGAATTGAAATGAACTGGCATTCATGAAAAGCGCGGGTGCGTGCGGTAGCCTACACTAGTCTACTGTATTATGTATGTCTGTTTGGCTTCTGTAGTTTTCATAGACGGACTCATAACGCACACGTCTGCAATTGTAGCAATACCGAAAACTCGTGCAGCGAAAAGTAATTATGTTCCAATGCTATATTCATCAACTGGACTACGCGCTTTGTTTAGATTTCGTGCGGGTGTGGATGTGTGCGGGGGGTGACTAACAGTTCCATTCATATTTCACGTAAATAGCTACATGAAAGTGCCTGGGCAAAAATTGTTAAAAGAAATAATTGAAATGTTAATTGTAGCCTGCCATTGCCCGGTGTATTCAGGTGTCATTGATTTATTATGGAAATCCAACACTTTATATCGTTAAAATAAAAACACGATGAACGCTAACTTTAGTATGAGTAACTGGCTATTGACTAAATCCCTATGGAATCCTCATATGGAGTTTTGCTTCCATTTTTGTATGTTTTACAGGAAACAATTTTTAAATATACTGAGTTGACACCCTTGCCAGCTAGGAGAATAGATGTAGCAGGCTGTCAGACTAACGGTTGCAACAGTTTTTCTCCAAAGAGGGTGCTGTGAGGGTGCCAGTACTACGAGGTGCTTTTCTTGTTTAATTTAAACTGGGAGCCAAAAGTAAAGGTAAATGGGCTTGCTGTCTAATTACGCTGTTCTTGAATGTTGCTTTGTGTCAGGTGCCACTTTAGCTAGAGGCACTTGTCTTCTCATCGAAATCCTGTCAGCTTGCATTGGGCAGTCTCTTCAGGTTTGTAAGTGATTTCACCAGGGGGCTGGTATGTGTTTTTTTTAGTTTGTCGCTCTGATTACGCGTGCATTCAATTTCATGGTGCTGTAAAGTTATTAGGAGCCAAGAGGAAATGAGGTCACGTGCGCGGCAGGACTGACAGCAGGTGAGAGGTGCTTGTAGCTAAGAGGTCGCGAGGAGTCGTTAATTGTGTCATCGGCTGATGCTCTCCGATAATGCAGGCATCTGAGGAAGCCTGAGTACATAAGAGCCTCGCTCGTTTGAGCGAGATTAATTTTTTCACTCATTTATCCTGGCACCACAGGGGGCTGCAAGCTGAACCGTGTTTAATGTGTGTTCATGTCTTTGGGTACAGTACAGCCTAATGCAATTACTTTAGTCCCAAGCACGAGGTACTCTAGATAACTGAGTACACAAAATGCGCTGGACAGTGCTGCTTGACAAGCAGTTTGACAGCACAGTGTGCTTCAGCTGGCAACACAGCTTCTCTGGTCTCTCTACCCTTCTAGCTACTCATAAAAACCCATTCTCCTCACTGTGAGCTGTTTGTGTGTAAAGCCCAGCTCTAGCAACATGCATTGCTTCAGACGTATTGCAGGTCACAGTTGTATGTGGCATTATATGCCTTGCCTTGGTCAATTTGTGATTAGTTTTAGTGTGAACAAGTTGTGTGTACATCTGTGTCTCTTCATTCATCCCACAGGGACTTGTTTTTTCATTAGACACGACCGATGAAAAGCTGCTTTATCAACAGCGGAACAAACAAAACGTGTGTACACAGCATACACGTTTATTTCTGCCTTTCACTTTGTCTTCTCTGCCTGACACGCTCACATATATACGATGCGTAAGTAAGATACAATACTAATATGGAGCAGAGCTAACCCGCTGGCGGGTAGTGGCAGGGGTTGAGGTGAGTCGCAAGATGTGAATGAAAAACAAAAACATACACTTTTCACTGACTTGCACACTAGTGGAATTACACACTGCACCTTTTATATGCACTGCACTGGCTACACTGTACATACAGTTGTCTTGACATAATGTTGAAAAAAATGTTATTAACACAGAAAAAATGGTGATGTACATTTAACACCCTGTGGTGTTTATATGACTCCGTGGAGTGTTAAAAGTACACCAGCATGTATCAGGCCATGCTTTTCAATGGGGCTGGTGATAGCAAATGTACTCACTCATTAAATGGGCCATGTCTTCAGAAGGGATTCCCTGATAATAGAGGCCCAACACCCAGTGTAGTCTGTGGCGCTATCTGTAGTCTTTGACAGGACTTGGACAGTAGAGCTACGCAATTATTGTTTTAAATCAACGCAACTAATTAACGCAGCTGTGCAGAAGCAGCCTCACCACCGTGCCCCCTTGGTGCCGTGCAATTGTTTCTGAAAACGCAATTCTCCGCTGGTGTCAGGACGACGCCAACGCTTGGATCTTTTTTTTGTTTTTGTTTTGGCTGCTGTCAGACCTGTGAGACCATATACTGTACATCTCTGATGGATTCAGAAAAGGAGAGGAAAAAAAACTATTGCGTACATACAGTACAGCATCTACTGCAGAATATAGTCAACCCGAAAACGAACCTTCAAAACGTCACTATGAATGTGTAGCACCAATGGTCATATGGAGAGATAGCACTGCAGTAGGGCATTATCAAAGACGACTGAATCAGTAAAATGTACAACCGTCTGAATTATTTCTGAGGTAAACATCCACAAATCCACTGGATGGAGCTTAAGAAGATTTGGTGATTTTTTTGCCAGTGGTTCTAATAGAACGGTTTAATGTACTTGTCTGTTTTATATACAGGAGCATTACCAACATCCCTGTTTTACAAGAGTGTTGTGTTTGATGAGGATGGATGGATGTAAAATAAAATACCCAGAATAGTTCTATCAATGAGAAACAAAATTAAACCTACTTTGAAAGTACAGCAATACTGTTAAATATTCCTTATGGTTCTCATATGTCATTCAATATTATGTCCTTTGTGTTATTCTATTTTTGCAATTTGATGGTGAATTTTAAATTCTAAACCTGTCTAGACTAGCTGCAGGGGCTCTGCTGTCTGTTGTACCCCAGGCACTTACTACAGTGTCAAACTACAAAAGTTCAACCCAGTTCACTGTCTAAGCAGTATTCTGAAAACAAAATGTATTCCTTCATCGATATTTTTTTAACTAAAGCAGTGTTTGGTACCTCTCATTTTCACGTGGAGTAGTGAATTCTCACAAGCTGTGTCCTTAATTAGACACTTGTAATGCCAATTAGCCATATTAAGTCAGAAATAACTGTGAACACTGAAGAATATTCACATCCCAGGACATTTAATCAGATCAACTGATGTTTCTGTTCTCGTATACTGTGCTATATGAGAAAGGATTACTGAGAAAGGCTATATTTTTAATTGACTCTATTATAGATTGCTAGGAGAAATCAGTTGGGTGCACATTGATGAAAGAGTGCACACCAGGGGGGTATACTATGAAGCAAGCTTAACAAACGCAGGGGTTTTTCTGCAAAACCTAACAACTGCAATCGGGCTTAACCGGTATCACAAAGGTGGTCATCAACTTGCGAAGTGAACGCCAAATTTGATAATGAAACTCTGTGTGCGGTCCCATAAAAGGGGCGGTGTCTGCTACAATGAGCCTATAGCGGCACGGCAGGGACGAGGGACCGTACTCGAGCAGCGCACTTCTCGTATTTCTCTCCGGAGGAAAAAAAGCCTGATATGTACAGATATAATGGACGGATACAAAGAGCATAAAACAACCATTCATAACATTCAGAGACAATTCAGAAACCAGAATGCACAGCGTATCCATAGCCAGAGCTCGATAATGATGTGGGAGACTGAACCGACGTGACTGATCCTGACATTTTCAAACACAGGGGCACTGAACTGCCACAAAAGCATTAGATTGTGTTATAAATGTAAAGTTAAAACCATTGTAATGTTACTGTTCCTCTTAAAAGGTGCAAAGTGTGCTGCACTCTGCAGTTTTACTGTTGCTTTCTTTAGATTTATGATTTGATCTGATTTTCATTTTTCTACAGAAGCTGAAAGATTCATGTTGAACATTGATTGTATGCATTTTTATTTCTATTTTTAAAAAGTAATATTGCAGCAATGAAGAAGAGGTCATGAACATGGCAGAACAAGAATAATAAACAAAACAGTTCCCCGATTGATTTTACCTTCTATTTTTAATAGTTATTCCCACTGAGCTGCGAGACCTTCAGAAGTATTCAGGCAATATAGGGCAGGCAATATTCAGGCAATATAGGGGGCAATTAAGTTTAGCGCACACCTGCCTATAATCCTTAAGAACAAATAACAGCAAATCAAGGCATCGTTGGTTTTTTATGACCTAAATGATTTTGTTATTTCATTTGATTGTGGATCATTCATAGCTATTACAATGGCTAAAATATTTGCAGCAGATTGAAAATGGACCCCTTATTTGGGGGGGTTGCATTCATTTGATGATTTAGAAAGTATTACATATTTATATCAGTATGATATGTTTTTTAATGCATTTTATGTTTCTTCAATATGTCTGAAGAGCGCCTCTTGTGTATTATATTCAGACTAAATTGTTCTCCAAGGTTTTTTGGCATGTGTTTACATGCAAATATTAATTATTTTTCCTTACAAACATAGGTTTGTTTTGTACAAGGTTGTGATAGCACTAGCAGTCGAGTCTGTGTGATTTGTGGACTACTTTATTCTATTTTAATGCATTTATTTTGTCAAATGAGATGCACCTTTGGATTCTCTGTGACAGAAGACTGTAGGTCAGGAATGTTCTTAATGCTGACTGATCAAGAAGGTGGTGCCAAATGCAATATCAAACTTACAAAATAATAATTTGGTAATAAACCCCCCTATAGTATGTCTCATGGTTCCACCTAAAGCCAAGGTCATTACCAAAGCTGAACGCTATATATTGTCTTCATTATGGTGTTCCTACTGTGACTGACATTTTGTGCTATGATTTATGGTCTCATTGACAAAATTAATTTATCCATGTAAATTAGATCTGCAATGAAATGTAAATTGAATTAAGGTTTCATTTTGTAAATGGAATCACTGCATGTTTGTGAAACAGAACTAAAATACATGAACTTGGGAAGTTAAAACACATGTGTATTTCTATCTTGGAGTGGTTCTCAAGTTGTACATATTAGTATTTCTATAGAGAAATGTTACTGTACTGTATGTCTGTAATGCATAGTGCTATCAAAATGCTTTATACAGTGGCAAGTGTTTGCTTTGTTTGTTCAGGAGGCGGGGGGCAAGGGCGGGGGGCAGGGGGATGGCAGTGCTAGTGATACACAGCCCTCACTAAATTTTGTGCCTTGTGTCCAACCCCCACATCATTAATTGGAACTGTATCCCGTTTCGTCGTCACACATGAGCGTGTTCTTCCGTCAGCATGCGTCAGCCGGCACATACAGTCACTGTAGTCCACCAGCTGAAATACTCGAGCCGCTGGGCTGCTATAGAGGCTGACGGGGACCCCATTGACCAGAAGACCTACTGATTAAAATAATTTAATTATTAATATATCAGTATATGATGGGCCCAATCCAATATTTTCCATTTGGGCCATTTCGGATTTTTGACCACAGGGGCACAATGAAATTCATTAAAATGAATATTTAGCCCTCCCTTTATAAATGTCTTGTTGATATGTTGAGCATGCAGTAGATTTAAACCTGGAAAACTGACATTGCAATGGTGCTCATTGCATTAGGTGTTACCTAAACCAGGGTTCAGGAATATGAACCCCCCGTGTGCAAAGTGTAGGATCAGTGTCTAAAGTAACTCACCTTAATGTATTAGAATAAGCTCTCAGTGTTATCTAAGAGAATGTATAAAAAGTGTCAAACTGGAGAATGTACTAAAAGGCAATGCTGTTAGTAAACTACTAGCTCTCAAGTTAAGCAGCGCTACATTCAAAGTTGTAAACAATTGAACGAAACAATGCCCTTAGCGGTAGAACTACCCAACAGTGGAAATGCTGTAACATTTTAAAGTGAACCCAGTTTACATATCCTCTTTTACGGCCTTCAGTTGGAACATCCGAAAGGTTAGGGACCATACAGTAGTAATCAATTCTGCGTTTGCAGCCAACATGTCTGTTCCTGACAGCATGTAGGAGCAAATTGCATTCACTCAGGTATAATTTCCTACCAGCATTTATTTCACTTCGCTATCCTTTTACTTTGAGGCTCTGGTAATATATTTCAGCCACTTTCCATTTCAATCAGATATTTTGATGAATTTCAAACTGTGTGGAGACTCTCAAAAATACTTTAAGAAGGATTTTCATGGTGTGACACAGTTGCTCCACTGTAATAAGCCAAACAAAACAAGGGCTGTATTTTTCTCTCTTTTGGACGAAGATTTGTCCATTATAAGTAGTTACTACAATTTGCTAAATTGCTGTGTTCACTGTTATTAGATGAAAATATTTTGACAAATTTGACTATTTTCCTTTGCATTGCAGGATATATCCAGAAGACTGTTACCTGTGACATTACCTAGCATCTCTGTGCTTGATACCCGCCAGACAGATCGCCAGAATGGCGTATCCTAACTTGACTGTCTCGGCCAATCACAGCTCAGGCTCGGGCAACTTCTACAGGCCCTTCTCAGTGTTCAGCGTGCTGACATTAACTCTGCTCGCCATGCTGGTCATCGCCACCTTCGTGTGGAACGTGCTGGTGCTGGTGACCATTCTCAGAGTGAAAACGTTCCACCGGGTGCCCCACAACCTGGTGGCGTCCATGGCCATCTCAGACGTGATGGTGGCGGCCCTGGTCATGCCCCTCAGCCTGGTGCACGAGCTGAACGGCCGGCAGTGGAAGCTGGGCCGCGTGCTCTGCCAGGTGTGGATCTCCTTCGACGTGCTGTGCTGCACCGCCAGCATCTGGAACGTCACCGCCATCGCCCTGGACCGCTACTGGTCTATCACGCGGCACCTGGAGTACACGCTCAAGACGCGAAAGAGGATCTCCAACGTGATGATCGCCCTGACCTGGCTCCTGTCGTCGGTCATCTCCCTGTCCCCGCTCTTCGGCTGGGGCGAGACGTACTCGGAGGAGCTCATGGAGTGCCAGGTGAGCCAGGAGCCCTCCTACACCATCTTCTCCACGTTCGGCGCCTTCTATTTGCCCCTGTGCGTCGTGCTGTTCGTCTACTGGAAGATCTACAAGGCCGCCAAGTTCCGCATTGGATCCCGAAAGACAAACACCATTACGCCCATGGCTGAAGTTATCGAGGTACTTCATGTGAATGTTTTATGAGTATAATTGATTTTGATAAGAGGAAATATGTCAAAAGAAAAGCCAATATATCGCAATGCAAGCACGCCAGTTATTGACATGAACATGTGCAATTGCTTGCCTACATGAATTAATGTAAGCCTGAATGTATCACATACAGTACGTGTATGGAACCTCACTCAACTGCGTCATTGTTATGATTAAAATTAATACTTACAATTCCAACATAATTTTTTTTTGTGACATATTTTATCTTGTCTGTACTGTTTCTTGAGCTCTATGTGCCTGCAATTTCTATTATTCATAGCTAGAATCAGCACCATGCAAGTAGATGCAATTCATTGTGGATTTTAACAGTGTATGGATTTTAAGCCCTTCTTTTTTGAACACAAGAGTAATAGAACCCCTTTGACTACAGGCATAATCCTGGTCTCTTCTGTAAGGTACCCTTAGGAGTTTGTTTTCCAAGAGTCAGAATTGCTCTTAAATATTACTGAAACAAGGTTGAAGCTTTTTTTTTGCTTAAAAGATTAAAGATTTTTTTGCCCGGATAAGGATATTGACATTACCGTGATTTGTGCTGTCTGCGGATTTCTAGAGCACATAGAATATACGGAGTCGTCATTTTGATTGAGCCTGTTTTGTGTCATGTTACGAAATAAGGAACCATTGTCGCTATAAAATTGAGATCATAAAATTGTTTATAGAGATAGAATTGTGAGTTATAACTCTTTCAAACAGTGTATTGTGTGACCAGATTGATTGGAAATTTTGCCATAAAAATGCAATGATTGCAAATAAACTTCTGGCCCAAATACAGGCCGTTGTTGGTTAAGGGGTTAACTAATTGTTAAGACAAATAAGTTAAAATATTTCCTGTTTTTTTTAATTTGCTATATTTAATATTTATTCTACACCTTGAAAATAGTATAGTGTGGTTATAAATTATACAATAATAATTTGTAAGATAAGGTTTTATAAAGAGGAAGTGATTTTTGTTCAATTATCCACACACTGCAGTATTGAGTTGTGACATTGCATGTTTTTTTATTATTTAAAAAATGCAAATGCCAATAGTAATTCTAATTATTATGATGATTATAATGACTACTAGTGCCACATATTATAATTACATTGACTGTGATGAGTACACACATGTAGACGACCTACTGTTTAATTACATTTCATTATGTACCTCCAAATCCAACTTTTTGAGGAAAGGGTATTATATTTAGTAGTTATTCACAGGAAGTTTTGCTGTTTAAATGTAATAGAAGGTTTCCCTTTCAGTAGTTGTTGCTCTTGACCTGTGAACACACGCTAAGAAATGAAACCCAGCAGGGCGAGCCATAACTTGAGTCTCACACAGAGATTGGATGATGTAAATTTAATCTCAGCTTGAGAAGGCAGCAGTGAGTCTATAAGAAGGTCCTTTAGTGAGTTTGACCTATCCTAAGTCATTGTAAGGCTTGTACACTGATTGGTACAAATACTACTGAACCACATTCTCAATTAGTTTTTTTTTGTTTTTTAAAGACCACCAAAGTTAACAACATCATTGAGTCCTGTGTCATGTGAAAAATTTCAAGGTGCAGAAACGTATTGGATCCTTGCCCCACGTTTAGGTTAACCATATGGGCATACTTTGGCTCTCTTTCTGGGTTGAACCTGAGAGCAGGTGCATTACAATTCCAAGCGTTATTCTCAATTTGTGCTTCTAAGTTAGAACTGAATTTATACAGAGCCCTCACTTGTAAAGCTGAATATAAAATCCAAGGTTAATTCATACTGAAGCCAGCACTCTTCCTGCTTTTTAAGTAGATCCATTGCTGATTTCCTCGTTAGACTGGCATAGCTACACTAACATTGTCCGCTCCAAGCGTCCAGGTAAAACGATGGAATCCTTGGTTTTAGAATGCAGAATTAGAGCGTATAGACACAGTGTATGTATGGTGCTGGGTTTTAGAATGCAGAATTAGAGCGTATAGACACAGTGTATGTATGGTGCTGGGTTTTAGAATGCAGAATTAGAGCGTATAGACACAGTGTATGTATGGTGCTGGGTTTTAGAATGCAGAATTAGGGCGTATAGACACAGTGTATGTATGGTGCTGGGTTTTAGAATGCAGAATTAGAGAGTATAGACACAGTGTATGTATGGTGCTGGGTTTTAGAATGCAGAATTAGAGCGTATAGACACAGTGTATGTATGGTGCTGGGTTTTAGAATGCAGAATTAGAGCGTATAGACACAGTGTATGTATGGTGCTGGGTTTTAGAATGCAGAATTAGAGCGTATAGACACAGTGTATGTATGGTGCTGGGTTTTAGAATGCAGAATTAGAGCGTATAGACACAGTGTATGTATGGTGCTGGGTTTTAGAATGCAGAATTAGAGCGTATAGACACAGTGTATGTATGGTGCTGGGTTTTAGAATGCAGAATTAGAGCGTATAGACACAGTGTATGTATGGGGCTGGGTTTTAGAATGCAGAATTAGAGCGTATAGACACAGTGTATGTATGGTGCTGGGTTTTAGAATGCAGAATTAGAGCGTATAGACACAGTGTATGTATGGTGCTGGGTTTTAGAATGCAGAATTAGAGCGTATAGACACAGTGTATGTATGGTGCTGGGTTTTAGAATGCAGAATTAGAGCGTATAGACACAGTGTATGTATGGTGCTGGGTTTTAGAATGCAGAATTAGAGCGTATAGACACAGTGTATGTATGGTGCTGGGTTTTAGAATGCAGAATTAGAGCGTATAGACACAGTGTATGTATGGTGCTGGATCTCTCTCACAGCAGCTTTTATATGGTTATTACCAACTAAGCATGATCATTCCCCGATTATTTATCTAAAAAAGTAGCCTACTCCAGCTTTAAGTGCCAATCCTCATCAAGGTTACATGTCTGTATAATGTGTGTGTGTGTGTGTGTGTGTGTACACTCACCCAGCATCATGGTCTTGGATATGCATATTATCTGTATTGCATGTCTTCTGTTTCTGTTTTTTTTTCCATAAGGTCAGTCATTCCCTCTTTCCAGTTTTAGAATTTTGATACAGCAAATATTTTCTTTGAGAAAACAGAAAATTTGTATAGATAATAAATGTAACTGCCAAATATAAAATGAACTGACAGAAGGTAGTGGATCTTTTAGTACTTTAGCAAAGTCTACACAGTTAGGGGCAGGGTTTACGAATAAAAACCTTTTAAGTGCTTCTAAGAAAACTGAATTGGTGATATGTCTGGATTGCTTAAAGTACTGTTCAAAGGCAAGATGTTCACCCATAGGCTTTGTGTTCTTGTTTCAGTCATGAGGTGTTTCTCGTGGTAATGTATTTTTTCTTATTCAACTGCGGGTCAAATAATTCTTCAATGAAGCCTTTCCAGTTGCTGTTGAAAGTATGTATACTATTGACTGGATTTCCGCCTTTACAAGTCAAAAAGCATTTTCTATTATTAAAAATAAATGCGTTGCAGTTAACACTTGGCCGTTAGTGAGGTAGGTGCAGACGTAGCATACATTTTGAATGGTAGCCTAACAGAGCTGGCCATTGTCAACAAGGCTCAGAAATTGAGGCATAGGAATTGCTACCATAAATACCAAATAACTCACTGACAAGGGAACGAGAATGCAGCATGGTTTCTGAGGAACTGTAGCAGATGTACTCATTATTCTCAATATGTTTTGTGATGATTATTCGTAAAATCAATCAGTAAAACATATTTTAAACTTGGATTTGCTGGCAGAAGTCAATTCCCAGTACAATTAAGCTCATTGAGTCTGGCAGGTGTATCTGTGCTTGCATTCAAGATTCCACAGAATGTTCCATCATTCTTAAATGTCTAATTATGCAGGTATGGATCAGGCTTCTATTCCCTGGTTTAACACCCTCATCTTCTTTTATTGTGTGGCCTTTATCTCGATTGATTTTACGAACCTGTTTACCATCTTTAGCTCTGTGTTCCAAGCAGCCAGGACACAGGAATCATTTGTATGTGTCATTCACACCCGTGGATGCTTTGCCTCTCTTGAAATAGCCACTGGTCAATTGGCATCTTAAACCACGAACATGGGGAAGAAAATACATTTGTGTTGATATTAGTATTAGGGACACTATTTGATTTAAATTCATCCAGCATATCACTGCCCACCGTAACTTTATGACAAAACACAGAATCGTATGGCAGATTACTCCAGCGAATGACTCCAGTTTTATCCAATGAATATCCAATCTGTCCGCTGCTATGATGACATGGATCCATAGCCTGCAGCCACAGCTATGCAAATGACAAACTGATCCATGGGTGGTTGAGGTCTAAAGGACCTGGTTGTCAATAATGTGTTTGACTAAGAATTAATTAGGTATCAGTGAGTTTAAGTGAGATAGAAATTTTAGTTCAGTACATTGAACCCAATTCAGATGCACTTCAAACTTCAATTGTGCAGAATCGGATGTGGACTGAACGTCACTTTCTTGATGTACACACTAATCCACGATGCCTGCCAGTAGAAGATTCTTGAAGGACACCGTGAAGTTGACATTGTTCACATTAGCATTAGATGAACGGATCCATATAAAATTAGGTTTGTTGCGTTTATTAAGTTACTCATGCTTCAATGTTGAGTAATTGCATTATGGTTGCAGGCAGCGGATTCTGTATTTAGAGCATGATGGGAAGATGGATCAGGTAAAGTCCCAGAAGCTTTTTACAGTTGCCTTTAATCAGTTGGCTCTTGAGTTGCTTGCTTTGGTCTTATTTACCGCTTTTACTGGAGTTATTGAAGCTGTTAGGAAATCTTATGCAGTAAATGTGATGGGACCAAAAATATTCCATTCCATGCACCCAGGCTGCACCAGGTGTGTGGGACATACGTCAATCACGAGGTGAAAACATTCTACTCAACCTTTACTGCTTGCCGCTGTCCCACTGTGAGCAATCCAGAGAAAACAGTCTCCCGTAAATCCAACAAATCGTACGCTTCGGAGATGGAATATATTCCCCCCAGGATGCAGAACAATCGGCCAGGCGGACGGGACAGGTGTGCAATCAGATTTTAACTGGAGGTCTGCCTTTCAAGCTTTAGAGAGCAAACCTTTTTCAGCGTAGCTGGCATAAATTCCGAGGCGGCGGAATGTCGCTTGCGCTCTGGAGATTAGACTTATTCTGGCTGCACGCTCTGCTTTTGTGACTGGGTCATGCAGAGTGAAACTACAGTACATGCCGAAGCAAACCAAAGTATTTGCCCTCTCTGGCCTGTGGATTGAGAGTGCCGTTTTAGTTTGAAGCCCGACTCATAATATTGATTTATTTGTAGTCCTACAACCACTGTCATTGTTATTTTATTGACACTATTTGATAGCCGTTTCTATTAAGTTAAAGGTCCCCGTCGTTTTAAATGGTGGTTTTAGATGTGTGAAATGCGGTCAGCAGCTCTGTTAAATTTTCTGCTTCCGAGTTTTCAATGGTGTAAATGATCATTCCATAGCAGAGATGCCATGCAGGATTTTACCAGGCACAGTATGCAGTCCCCCCAGATTGGTGGGAGATCTTGAGGAAGTTGGAGGATGAACCTCCTACTCACTTCCAGATAAGCAGCTGCTATACACTGAATGAAGGACCATTGCTCTATATAAACTCCTGTGGCCTACTTCCTGCAGCAAAGTTTTAAAATGGAATTGACCAAGTGTACGCCAGGGTCACAATAGTAGATAACAAAATTAAAGAAAGTGTATTTGCTGAAAGAGTATGTGTGTGTGGCCATGTGTGTATGTGTGAGTGTATGTGTGAACATAGTCAACAGCATGTGTGTGTGAATGCATGTGAGCGTCTGTGTGTATTTGTGTGGTTGTGTGGTTTTTGTTTGTAAGACAGTATATCCACGTGTCCAGGATGTATCATCGTTCTTAATGGCCCACAATGGCTGCCTTCTCTTCCACATTACCACAGGTGAAGGAGGCAGCTCACCAGCCCCAGATCGTGTTCACGGTCCGCCACGCCACCGTCACTTTCCAGACGGACGGAGACACGTGGAGGGAGCAGAAGGAGAAAAAGGCGGCGCTGATGGTGGGCATCCTCATCGGGGTCTTCGTCCTGTGCTGGATCCCGTTTTTCATCACCGAGCTCATCAATCCCCTCTGCTCCTGTGACATCCCACCCATATGGAAGAGCATTTTCCTGTGGTTGGGCTACTCCAACTCCTTCTTCAACCCCCTCATATACACCGCCTTCAACAAGAACTACAACAACGCCTTCAGGAACCTGTTCTCTCGTCAGCGCTGAGGAGCTCTGGAGGTGACTGACGGATGCTTCAGGAACACTGTAAATACGGCATCCTGCATGGGTTAAAAAAAGGACTGGTAACCCTCCATGTTCACACTACCTTTTTTAAATGGGATATTTCCAAACCAGGAAACTGACGCAGACATTGCTTGAAGAGCAGTATGTAGATTGTGAATTTAAAAAATTAAGGCTGTGATTTCAGCAAAGGACTACCTTTTACTGTAAATAATAGTGTACAGTATAGTTTGTTTCTTATTTATAGTTTGTTTATATGAATTGTATGGGGAAAATAATAGTGAGCATCGCAAAACCCAAAGTATGTTGAATAAACTTAGTGTCAAATATGTTTTCAAAGATGGAAAACGGATTTCTGGGACCCTGTTGTCTTGGAAGGAGCCTTTTTGAACTTTATGATCATTGTGTCATTGTTTGTTCCAACTTTTCATTGAGTCAATAGTGTACTCATTCAGAAGCACGATGTTTGTTATATCAATCGCCCTTTGTAAAAAAACAAAATAGATTAAAAACACGAATGCCTCTAACAATCTCTCCATCTCTCTCGCTCTGTCTGTCTTTCTCTCTTTCTCTCAGTTTGCCTGAGGGCGATCTGTAATTATTCACTTTTATCCCTTTAGTAAAAGCCTACACATCTCAAACAGACAGCTACCATGCTAAGTCTGGAAACAGATGAGCAGTGGTGTGTATACCTTCTATTTCTCCCAGAGAGAAGCAGGATTAGCGAGATCTCAGTGCTGCTCTGGTTCCATTGAGTGCTATAGCATCTGAATATTCTTGTTCTCTCCCTCTCCCTCTCTCTCGCTCTCTCTCACTCTCTCTCACTCTCTCTCTGAACCTGTCTGTACCTTTAACATGTAATTCTCTGTTCCTCTCCCATAGTAAAGTGTGCAATCACACATCAATCTGTTTTTGTGAGCAGCTGCATCCAGCTGATGGCCTTGCTTTTATATAAAAAACGGAGGCAGGGGCTACAAACAGAAGAGCCCTTCCACATGTAGGGCTACTCACAGGTGTAGAAATTTCCATATTTCAACCACAGCAAATCAGTACATTAGCTTCAGAATTAATATTGGCTAATAGTGGTGGTGAATCTGATGAAATCATCTGTTTATTCAAGACTGTAGCTACATGCACAAACATTTTGCTTGATATATTGAATATATATAATTATATATTTAGTCCGTAAGTATTTGGACAGTGACACAATTTTTTGTTGTTTTGGGCTCTGTATTTGAAATTAAACAATGCATATTAAGTTAAATAATATTAGGTTACTGTGAGCTTTCATTTGGACAGTTGGCTGCTGAGCTGTTTCTTGGCCAGCTTTGTGCTGTTGCATCATGGGTTGCCTCACCCTCCAGGATGTAGGCATAGATAAATAAAGAGCGTAACGCAGAGGGTTCACAGCAAGATGCAAACCACTGGTGAGCCTCACGAACACAACAGCCAGGTTTAAAAACGGTAGAGTTCTGGAACAAACTCTTATGAACATCAAATCAGATCAAACCGAATGCTTCAAAACTCATTGGACAGCACTTCACCTTGCAGCAGGACAATGACCCCAAACACACTGCTATATAAACCAAAGGAGTTTTTCAGGGCCAAAAGGTGGAAGGTTTTTCACGGGCTAAGTCAATCACCCGACCTGAATCCAACTGAAAATGCATTTCACCTGCTCTTATTTTACCTCATATTCAGCGTTTCATTTTGAATCCAATGTACTGGTGTGTCTGTCTGTATGTGTGTGTGTGTGTGTATGTATATATATATATATGTTTATTATTATTATTTTATTTTTTTAATATGCCAGTTTTGTATGTTAATGATATTAATTTTTTCCTGTTTAAATTGGGAAATTAAATTGCTTTATTGGATAATCTACCCACCGCTGCCTTTATATTTTAAAGGTGCAAGCCAAACCATGTGCTGCAAGCAGCGATTCATAATTCAAATTTAATTTTAGTTTTTTTTTTTTCATTAACTGCTTTCTTTCACTTATATAAATGAGCAAACATATAAATGATGGAAGGACACGTTTTCACAGAAGGAATAATCTTCTTTTGGAAATCTTTTGGCCCAATTTTACTATAAGTTTTAGAACACTCTTTCACTTAATACCTCAGAATATGTTGCCATCTGCTCCGTTCTTGGCAGTTCTTTGAGGTTCATGCCTGAATGTTTAAGCTAGAAATGGAAAGTATGCATGCAGAAGAGCACCAATCTGAGGACTGAAATTAAAAAAAGAAAACAAATATGACTTATTTATTCACAGTATTTTACTCTTTTTTTCCTGCATGTAATTCAGAAAAGGGTTTTTTTTTCAGGGAGGGTTTAGGAAAAATATTAAATATTCGAGAAAAGCTGTAGTTTTCACTGAACACTTGTTAAAATCGCTATTTGCATATACACAGAATGTGTCCAGCTACACCTTCAATAACGGCAAAGTTATTCTTCACAAAGGCACAGGCTGGCATAATGCCTGAGACCCTGTTTGTGGGAAAATGGCGGTACTTCCGTATGGTTCCTTATCTGCGGTTTTCCCATGAAGAAGAAAGGAAAAAACGAAACGTGAAATTAAATGCTTTGAGGTAACTTCTTTCCCTTGTTTTGGACCGAACCTATTTATGCACAGCTTATCTGTGCTTTCCAAAAGTCTTCTTCTTTTTCAGGGGCGGCTGTGGCTCAGGAGGTAGAGCGGGTCGTCCGCTGATCGCAGGGTTGGCGGTTCGATCCCCGGCTCCTCCTGTCCACATGTCGAAGTGTCCTTGGGCAAGACACTGAACCCCAAATTGCTCCCAATGAGCAGGCTAGCACCTTGCATGGCAGCTGCCGCCATTGGTGTGTGAATGTGTGTGTGAATGGGTGAGTGAGAGGCCATTGTAAAGCGCTTTGGATAAAGGCGCTATATAAGTGCAGTCCATTTACCATTTACCATTTTCAGGTAATTTCAATTACCGTCACTGCGCAGAGTGTTTTCCATATCTACAAGGCCAGCAGAGTGAACCTGTTAAATCTCAACCAGCGACGTAGTTGTTCACCTCAGCTGCCCCCCCACCATCGTCAGTGCACTCCCGTCCTGCTCGGTTGGCCCAGGAGCCGGCCGTGCGGGACTGCAGCTCCATGTAGGACGCCTCTCGTGCGGTTTCGGCGACCAGCCCCTTCAGCTCCCGCTCGACGCGCATGTAGCTCAGTCTCAATCCTCTCTTGGGAACCCCCCAATCTACCAGCGTCCAGTTCAGCTTCTGAAGGAGGAGCTCACACCAGGCGATGTCCGTTGATTAAAGCGACAGCTGTGTGGGCTGTGAGACAGCAGCGTCTGCCCATCTTTAGCCGGTTGGAGGGCAAGATTATGCCCCAGTGAGTCTAATAGGGTGATGCGACCAAGGGAATACACTGTCATAACTGAAGACAAGATGGCAGGCTTGCATTAGACCATTACCCACACAAAGAACATGCACAGATCATTGGGTTCTCTTGAGCCATAGCCTCAGCTGGGTTTTCCCATAGCACCCCTTGAACCCTCAAAGGCATCAACAAAGCCTTATGTACGCAAAGAGGCGGAAAGCCCAGGGGTCGGAGAGTAGCCTTTTCTCTCTTTGTCTCTTTCTCTACTTACTCTCTCCCTCTCTCCTTACTTCCTTATTATTTGTCTTGCTTTGGTCCTTTCGTTCTTACCACGCACACACACTGCTTTTCACTACTTTAGTATTGAGTTCAGGCACAAGTGCACTTAAGCCTGGCCACCGTTCATGCTGCGCGTACAGTACGTATCCTTTACTCACAGAGCAGCCTGTGAAAACAGTATAACAGTGCATCTGTATGTCACACACTCTACAGCTCGTAAATACACTTTATGAGCGCGTAACCTAAGTCGTGGTAAACCTCAGCAGATCAGCGGTACATCATAAATGCATTAGGCCTGCAGACCAGCAAACTCATGGTGCCTATTTTGCTGTCAATCTCTGCCTGTATACCGGTCAAGATTTGAAGCTCAATTCCAGTGAGATTTTAAAATAGCATGCGGCATGCCGGCTGGGCCATAAAATACCAGGTGGCATTGCTGAGTTCTAGTTATGAATCTTCCCCTGGAACGCCAGTAGAACGATGAGAAAATATAACAGTCACTCATCCACTCCTTCGAAATGGTTTACCCTTCTTTTCTGTGTGAAATATCGGCAAGTTTAAAGCAAAGTGATTAAAAAAAAGCAGCAACTTGGTTAATATTTTTGTGAGCAAGACTCACTATAAAGACTGCATTGCAGGTTCATTTCACTCCTCTGCATGCTGAGTATCTGGTTAAAACTGAGACCGCATCTAATATAATGCACTGATTTATTTAGCATGGATATATGCAGATTTCACCACCGCAGTAACTATGGCTACCTTGACCCTCAGATTTGGAAGGCGGGTGTTCTTTTCAGTATGATAAATATTTCATTCAGCTTACGTTCAATATGAATCGGTCTCATGTTTTCTATGCAGAGGGAGACCCGTCAACCCAAGGCCATCATTACCGTTCCACTACAACTGGTGACCTTGTGGAGCCTCACATACAGGCTGCACAAGACGCTCAATCATTTTCTAATTTTTAAAACTACACGGCTCAACTATTGTGTAGTAGTGTGGTGAAACTCAGCTATCTGCTGCACAAAGTCTGTAATTTGAAGTCGTATTATTCAGTTTACCACAGTCTTGGTTCTGCAACCAGACTTTTAGGATTTTATTTTCTCAAGGCTATTGCTGCCGTCTCTCTGCAGCCGCTACGCTGTCAGATCCCGCCGCTATGAGTGCACGGAAAAACACAACTGACAACTTCGTAGAACACATGCAAGCAGCGTACGAGATTTAGATACTTCTAGATACTTTTAGATACTTTTAGATACTTTAGGTACTTCGATCTAACCGGGACAGTAAGATGAAGAACTTGATACACAATCCCGAGTTCCTAACCTCGATTGGCTGAAGCTCAGTACTCTTGACGGCTTTTTTTATTTCGTGCTTTCAGCAGTAACAATGTCTTTGTTCAAGATACGCTTCCTCAGGGTCATTACCACATACAGCTTCCACAGCTGCTGTTTGATATCTTGCAGTTGGCCAAAATACATTTGTACTGTGCTCTTTGATGTTTGATGCACTCCTTTTGGTTTTAATTGTTGAATAAATTATGGCAGTTATAGAGAAGCTTTTCACTTTGAATTCCCTTGAAGCATTACAGCATTAAAAGATAAATGGGGACATTTAATGCTTGTAATGCAGCTGATCACATTGCTTATATACAGCGCGACATGGAGAGACATTTAAAGCACACAGAGCCTGAAGGACTCATATGAGCCTGAAGGAGCCATATGATGAGCTTTAGACTTACACAAACACTGAATAAAAACAGATTGGGGGGGAAGCATTAAGCATGCACAGCAAGAAGGCCGGTGTAAATCTAACACTGCTGGTGTAGATTTAACACCCTAGGGTGTTTATATGAGACCACTGTCTCATACCTGTCTCATATAAACACCATAGGGTGTTAAATGTACATCACCATTTTTGCTGTGGCATATTCATTCAGTGTTTGGATTGTATTTCACTGTTTACATCTAACTTCACATAGAAAAAAACTTTGTTAATTATGACAAATGCATTGTAAATTATGAAAATTATGACAAATGCATTTGTGCCTTTAATTGGTGATTTTAAAAATGAACACGTCAAAGGATGTGTCGGTGACTCCAAAGATGCTTTATCACAGTTTCCCTCTTTAAGAGTATGCTCTGTTTAAATATAAGCCTGATTGAGCTCAGGTACATTGTTAACAAAATTGTACACTTTCTGAATAACTCGTTAAAAATGGAAACTTTACCATACACCATACTATACGCGTGTCCCACCGCTGCAATGTTCAACATTAACCAGGGACAAGCAGATGGACACGTGCGTCTAAAAAGCGAGGTCAGCCAACGTGTTCGGCTGAGCAGCTGGGTCAGGTGTGAGATTCTCTAGAGGAGGCGCTATGGAGCAATTAGACAGTGAATACCCTGCTGAATGATACCCTCCCTCCCTGGGAAACCCTGTGGCCAATTATTCATTATAACTACTATCCCCAGATACTCTCACACTTCTGACCCACTGTACATAATGCCGGAGAGAACTTCTTATTGTTATGTTTCCCCTGTAGGCCTACTTTTCTATACTTCTCCTACCCTTAAGAAGATGTGGAAGCATCTATGCATGCCTGCATGAGTTTCTGCAAAGAGGGGAAAAAAAGAGAATCGGCTCATTTACTTTCAGGTGAAAGATTGGTTGCGGAATGGAGGTATTTGATTGCCAATGAATAATTCATATGAATTAATCTGTTTCATAAAATGAAGTAATTTTTACTGCACTACATAAATCTGGGGAAGGACACAATACCCCAAATCTAGCCCACAGGACAGTAAGGTCACCTTCCTCTCTGATTGGAATTACAAGAATTTTTCAAAATAAAAGTAAAGAAGAAAATAGTGCCCTAATGATAGTGCAATCCCACCACTGCAGAAAACACAATGCATTTTGGATCAATTTCCAGTTTTAGTCCAAGCTTAAAATGCAGTTTATTTGGGTACTATTAGACAGTATATGGCACAGGTATATGAGACAGGGTGTGTGCACCTACACCAAGGAACTTGTTCATTTCAGACTCTAGGTCTGACATTTTGACGTTTCTACAGTGTCAAACTCTACAAGCCAGGCAAAGCGATTATGTAGTTCCTGGGCTCAAGGTTTGGGAAGCAGGGTTGTTCATACAATTAAGATAATCAGAAACTCCACTTATCAAGTGTACACTGAAGTAATTTAAACTTTGCATACCATTTGGTTTTGGGTTATCTTTGGGTACTTCAGTTCAGATATAATAAGTGATTTCAATATATTTTTTTAATGGACATCCCAGAGATATCATGCACACTGGTCAAGATTTTGCATAAGCTGTAAAAAAAAAAAAAACAGCAATGATAAGAATCACCAACTGTTATTATATGAATGTCAGGGTATTGCTTTATTTTTAAACATGTCTAGGGGAAGCTGAACTATTGGAAGCATTATTAATGTATAAGAAGGAAATCCAAGTTCGACATGGAGAAAATAAGCACATCTAAAAAGGTGCATACAGCTCATCCTGGTAACAACACCAAACACGTCGTTCTTTTGGCAGGCTTAGCAACTAGCCCGAGCATGAAACAGAGGTCAAGTTCAGCATAGAAAAATAACACAAATGGTCGGCTACAGCTTTGGTCATCTGTCAAAATCTGTGTGCGTGCGCGCGTGCGTGTGTGTGGACCCGCAAGCAGCAATCTCTGGAAAGTAAAACAAACAACAACAACAAAAAATCATAAACCAGCATTGTAGATTTGTTCACTTTGCCCACAAAGGCATATCCCTCATTGTCAGGCTTACGCAGAGATACGCGCACAATTAACTCTCTGCCAGTATTTTATAATGAATGCTCAAAGACATGCTGTAGCCTGTCTTCTCTAACTTCTATATACAGCAGACAGCATTTATACTGGAAGACTATAATGAGCCCGTTTATTAGACTAGCACATTCTTTAAACGTGCGTGGGAGAAACATTTAATGACCAACTTTGCACAGTTTCAATAACTATGCAGAGCTAACCAATAATGACCAATATTTGATGTTTTCTAGCCCTCTGCTTCAGATATTTGCACAACAAATTGAAATGTGGATGCACCCACACACACATACACACTCGTGCATACGTACATACACAAGAACTTTTACTGAGTTTTTAGTTGTTTTTTTTCCTGCCTAATTCAACTGCGTGAGGCACAGGGCGATCGGTGTGGGTTTTCCATGTTCCATGCATGTGTGCCAGGGCTGCCTGGCACGCTTTCAGCTGTGCCCAGCTGGGATAGCCTACATGTCAGAGATAATGTATCTATGATTAGACTGTAATGAGTCTGAATCAGATAGATAATAAATTGAGTTTGTTCAAAAATAAATAAATACATAAAACTGATTTGGGCTAAATAAAGTGAAGTTTTTGCCTATGCATGACTGTGAGATTCAAAAAGGACATTTTGTGTAAATTTGAGATGGAGTACAATACTCTGATTTAGCTCAATAATAATGGAAAATTACCAAAAATAACAAGCCTTTTTAGAATTTTTGAAAGTATTATATATCACAACTTAAAGGAGAAGTTCTTTATTTAGCATTATAAGCCCTACTAAAAGGTTATTTACGATCACATACAACGGTCCATGTCAACATTTTGACAAACTTTGAAGTCTTGAGATATATTGTTTATTGCTCATGTCACAGCTAACTTACAAATTGGATCTGGACGGGCATATAGAAAATCCTTCAAAAAAACACCATAAACTCTCGTTTTCAAAGAGGGGAAACTCACCAAGTGGTCACTGGTGTCTTGTAATTTACATTTACCTTTAAAACATGTTCTAAATAACCGTTTAAAGAGTTACATAACTATTTTCAGTCGCTGTACAGCCACAGGTTTGTAACTCCCGGTCAATGGATTTAATAAAATTATAAATAAAACCCGATATGAAGCATACTTTGCGACGATTTTTGTGTCAGAACATCAACGGACACCAGTGACCACTCGGTGAGTTCACCGTCTTTGAAAACGAGAGTTTATGGTGTTTTTTGAAGAATTTGCTATATGCCCGTCCAGATCCATTGTGTTAGCTGTGACATGAGCAATAAACAATATATATCAAGACAGTCAAAATGTTGATATGGACCGTTGTATATGATCGTAAATAACCTTTTAACAGGGCTTATAATTCTAAATACCAAACTTCTCCTTTAAGGTTAGACAAAAAGTGCATGGATCCATGTTACTGATTTGCAGTGATGTCATGGATTATTTTAGGTTTGAAATGCTTCTTTTGATAGGAACGTATGCAAGTGAAAGAAGAAATCTTAAATTTTAATTTAATCTTCTATTTTACAGATAGTCTTCTCCTTGCTGATGGGGGACAGTTGCTTAAAGGGGCAATTCACCCCCAAAAATGTTTTTGATATGTTTCTACATACCCGGAGTGTTATCGATCCATCCCGGTAGTTTCGCTGAGAACTCACTAGTTTTGTAGATATCCGCTGCAGCTCACCATGATGCCACCCTGATAAAACTGACCTCAACGGCTCCAAAATGTGTGACGTTCGATTTTTACATTCAAAAAAGTAAAGGACAGGACTCAAACCAGATTCTTTCTTTTCTTAGCCTACACGCGGACGCGTTTCGGCAATAAAGCCTTGCTCAGTTTTAACCGAAGCACGCCAGTATTCTAGGGCGCACTGTGTTGACATAAGCCCCAGAATACTGGCGTGCTTTGGTTAAGACTTTGCGCGTATATACATAGTTCGCAGGCATAATTTGGTGAGTTCTCAGCAAAACTACCTGGATGGATAGATAGCACTCCGGGTATATAGAAACATTTCAAATTTAATTTTTGGGCGAACTGCCCATTTAATAAATGTGTATTAGCTGAATAGCTCATAAAATGGTATCTTGTCTTTCAAGGCTTGCTTTGTTTTCGTTTATGTGATTGATTGGCCCGAGTTCAATTCAATTCAGTAGTACCATCTGATCACTCAGATTTGTTTATTTCTATTCAAAAAGATTTAGTGGCATGATAAATCAACAGTCACATTGCCAAAGCATTTAACAGCTACACTGTCTCTGTGAGCTCTGAGGGAGGCATACAGACAATTATGTTAGCTTCCTCTGATACATTTAAACATACACTAAATCCACCTCTGTAGCTATATTATCAAAGGTGGAAAGTCCAGGGGCCAGAAAGTAAATGTCCTGCCACGTGTTTCTTCTACTGATGAACTCAGCCAGCTGATTTAGCTAAATACGTAGTTCTACCTCCTGGCTGAAGAACTGTGCTAATTGGCAAATCCAGGTGATTGGAACAAAATACTGGGGATGACCTTTACTTTCTGAACCTGAATTTCCCTCCTCTGTATAATTTATCACCTCTAAGAAGACTGCAAACACTGGGGTTATTCATGTCCTGACAGGAGACTAAAATGTCAAAGAGGAAAAATGAAATCCAAAAATGTCATGCACAAAACAAACGTGTACGGAGGATTGGGTCGACCATACATGCTGATAGATTTACTTACAAAGAGGTAGTAAAGTGCAATGAATCAGGCGAATGGGAAACACTAGCTTCCCTCTCGATTACAAACTGCTCTATAGTCCAAACAGCACATAATCATTCATCTCAGGGCCAACCATACCCGCCTCCATTCGTCTACTTTAATAGTACTAGCGTTGTATGAATTTATGGATTGCTCACTAGGTGACATTTAGCCTCTATCATTCGACTGCCCTTCTGTTAGCATGACATGCAAGCTCTATTTCCTAAAGCCTCTGGGGAAAAAAGACAGCCATCATTCTGCGATGGCTGCTTTCATCATTCTGGGGTAAAAATGTGCTGGTAAATGTTAATGAAAATAGATTTTTGATTCTCATTTTAGTTTACATTTTTAAATGGCAGAGGGAGAGAAAAACAAGTACAAATGTCACAAAAATAAAAATACTGCAGGTAATGCCAGAGCCATTTTCACTCGGATATGAGTAGCGCTGTGAAATCCCTACAGTGGTATTTAGTCTGGAATAGTCCTGCCACACAAGCTGCCCATGTTTGCTCCTATAGAACTCTAAGAACAAAAGCACATTGGGTTAGACTGTGACACTAAATTATGTTTTCGTAAAAATAAAAAAGGTGTGAAACTTAGTTGATATTCAATAGTGACATTGTAATGTTACATCACCCATTAATAATTGAATTAAATATTACAATTATTTACAATTATTAGCCAATTCATTCCAAGTTCCACACCTAACAGCAACATTCAACTGTCAATCAAACAGAACAAAAAAAAGACCGTCTCCACTCATTGGTTTAAACTAGGAATGAGAGGTTCGACAGATCTGAAATTTCAGGTTTCCCAGAAATGAGGCTGTAGGTAAAAATCAAACCACTACAAAGACATTCATTTCGGGGAGATTAGTCTTGAGACATTGAAAGCAACCAAACCCCACCAAATTGGCAGAGGTCTCCCTGCTGACAACTGCTGAGCTGTTGCAGGTGCTGCTGGTCAAATCTGGCCTTTGTGCTGACTTAGCTCTGCCTCAGGTACCCTTCACTGAAAAAAATAAAACACAGACTGGAGTCAGCTCTCAGCTGGAACTAACTTCTTTTAAAAAGTAAAGCATATGTGGGCCAGGGGGTAGAAATTCAGTACCCAAGTACAGCACAGCACAGAAAAATACTAGAAAAAAAAAGATTGTGCTTCAGGCTTGGGGTCTGGGTTTTTACAGTTCCCATTTACCTCCCAAGGGAATGGTGTCATCTTTGGGATCCTCTGAGAATGGGTTCATTTCAAGCCAACAGCGAGAGGAGCACACCGCTGCATGAGGGAATTGGGGGATAGCTGGGACATGCAGGCATGTACAATAAACAATTAAGCTGAGGCAGGGAGAAAACATGAGGGAAACAACACAATCCTTGCATGGTAAGCGAATGAATGGTGCACAAAGGTAAGGTAAGATACAAAAGTGGAAATTAAATGGATAGGAAAGCATGGAAATAAATTCCTTCTGGAAGCAAACAAAATGGGTGCACAAAAAGCACTAAATGGAAGCAAAATGAAGATGTAGTGTACGGATTAAGATCTTTTCTTCACTGTGGTACATAGCTACCCTCTATGTAGTATTGTAATGTTGAATGTAGTTTACATTATTTTTGCATGCCTAGTTGGGGATATTTTTCTCATCACCATTGGAGTACTTTTCTTCCCACTGGGGATTTTTTTACCTCACTTACCTTTTGGAGATTCAGGCCTGGGTATTGCCCAATTTTCCTTCTGTTTCTCTGTAAAGTGACTTTGTGACAGTTCGCTGCAAAAAGCGCTATACAAATAAAATCTAATTAAATTGCACTATAATGCTTATGAAAAATGGAATGGATTGTATTTATTTTCTACATTCCATCTCATGACCTCAACGTACTTCACAGTGAATGGGAAAAACTCAACCACACTGCATTTTAATCTTATATTTAGACTTTAGAATTTTATTTATGTTCCCTTTTTGCTAAATAAGACTGTCAGTGGGGTGAGATAGTTTTACTAATTTCAAGATTTGCCAGAGGTCTAAGCACATAAAAATGCGATGTGTTTCTCTTCACCGGGTTTTGGGACGGCAAAATATCCTGCCGGAGAATTTATCTCCTGAGTTTCTCTGGATTTCTACCCACTCAGCTTAAGCCCAGTTGAGCTCTCTGCCAGCTTTCTCCTCAAGTGCTCCAGGTGAAATTGCAGTAGTCGAAAGTGGATGTCCTGTCCAGTGTTCATGTGGATTAAAAGACTTGGTGAGCCAGCAAGGAGAGAGAGGCAGATACAGCCGTGTAGATCATGACAGACCACTTGTGGAGGAGTAGGCCTAGCAGGAGTTTTATTTTCTGCCTTGGTCCAGAGTGGCAACACGGTGCAAGTAAACCCAGTCATATCACTAGCAGGCTACAAAGTGCCGATCAGGGGGAAACATATACGTTGTGTATCCCATCAAGAAATGTAACATCTTTTGCCTAATGTTGTCTTCCCCAACGCACATGCCATGCCTCACCTCGTCTCCCTTGGTTTTCAATGCACGATTTTAAGGTCATTTGGGAAATTATATGGACAAATTGGAATGCATTTGTACAGATCTGAGGCAAACCTCCTTCATCCTTTTGTGGTGGCTCGCATGAAATACTAAGAGCCCTCTTTCCTGCAATCTGTTATCAAACCTTATACTCCTGCCCGAGCTCCTGCATTAAGAACTCCGGTCCCTGTACTCTCTTAATCGTTATTTCTCAAGTAATATTCTGGACTGCGCCCTAATATCACCCAGATATCACAACTGCTGTATATGCATTTGGCTTTTCACGCCTGAAGACCGGTGCTGTAATGACTTTCGGTGATATGACTGTTCATAGTTCAGCAGTGCAATGTACAGCACTTATAGTGTCAAAGCATTTATTCCCCGCTTGGTTTGCAATGCACGATTTTAAGGGCAGTTGGGAAATGAATGGGACAAATTGGAATGCATTTGTACAGATATGAGACAAACCTCCTTCACATAAGTAGTGGTACAAAGGCAGAATTCTAATGAGGGTGAAGCCAGGACCAATTATAGCACCAACAGGTTAAATTGTTTTTAACCAGATGAGGCTAGCGATGGTGATGAAACGGATATTCGCCAATCAATGTTTACGCACACACACATAGCCTGCATACCAAATTTTATTTTAAATTGGGGTTTGAACACACACATTTGCACAGTGGTCACACACACACACTTTTAAAAACTTCAACTTACTACAAAAACAAGTCTGTGGCAAAACATTTTAGGCTCTTTCGATTCTGCTCTGTGTGAGTTTGCGGTGGTGCGTAGGCAGGGTTCGAATTGTAAAATGCTAACAAGGGGGGCGCTGTTTGTCGGGGGTCTTAAACTAAAATGTGTAAGCGATTGCTATACATTTGCCGCAGGCAGGCACACACAATCCAATTTTACCGTTTACCTTTTCATTTATTATAAATCGCTTTAATCCATATAACAACACTCATTCTTTAGGACGAGCAAAAGCCATGTTTATTCATGAAAAACAGAGGCTAAAACACATTTCAGTTATACGCGCAACCTTCAATGCTTAACGTTAATCCATGTTTTTTTCAAAAACATAGCCTATTAATTTGCCGTATGTAGCCTAGTATGCAATATGTCACGTTTAGACAATAATTATAATTATGTTCATACAGTTGAATGCATCCAGCAAATAACTCAACAACAACAAATTTTTGTACATTTTAATAGTTAAATGCATCAATCTGGTGCACTTTGAGAAGAAAATTAAGACGCTAGATCCGTGAAGAATTGTGTGCTCTTGTAAACAATTCAAAAACCCATCAACTTGTACGACGCTTGATCCTACACTTGAGCCATCAAATAAATGACATAAAAGCTGTCACGTTTGTTGTACTGATTTATTTAAAGTATTTGGAATCACAGTCCAAGGTTGCAGTAAAAATATATGACACCGCATGCTTGAGATCATATTCAACTTCACAGTCGGGATACAGCTTTGCTAACTTGATGCTGGAAATAACGTTTTAAACCATTTTAACCACATTCACATCAATGTAGCTAGCAAATAGATAATTACTGAAAATTATGTTGTCTCCTCAAAATACGTTCTGGACCGATGGCTTAGCTCAAGCGACGCTGCAAAGCAGTAGCCATTTTTAATGTTAATTATGTGAGTAAAAATATCTGCCATCATTCTGAAACAGTGATGGCGATCTGCCCATTCAACGAGCCCCCGATTTGGCTAGATTTCTCAGAATCTATCTACAGATAATTTTATTTCATTTCCAAATGTTATTATACATCCAAAAATATTGTAAGATGTCTGTATATTCCCTCAAAACTATTCTCCAAACATGATATTGTTAGCAACTCCTATCTTTATTCCTCTGTACCCCCTCAGTTTTTCAGATGCAGGTCGCCCTTGTTCTGAAACAGTAGCGGAACAAATGACAGTTTACAGTTTATTTACCTGTAGGCCTATGTAATTTATCCCCCGCCAAATCAAAAATAAAATTTTAACAATTACATTTCAGCCATAATTGTACAAACCGGCATATCATTTTAATGTCCTGCACTAATAACGAGCAGAAGTGGAAACCGCAGCATTAAAACTGCATGAATGAGAAAGAATAATGTATTGGCTGTCTTTTACCAATGCAATTCATGTCATACAAACGCATTCACACATGCGCGCATGGCACGGCGACCAAAAAACACACACACGGCCAGCTTTACACGCCTTTACATGACCAATCAATATATGACCAAGCCACAAATAAATAGAATAGAATATGAAAATAATAACTCCTCTTCATCTCTCTCTCGCAACAAGGCAGTTGGACCAGTGTAGCGTAGCTGCAATTCTTCCCAGCATATAATTTTTTCCCACTTCCAGGTCCGTTGCTTGACTGTAAGCTACGTCTCGCTTACTAGCTACTAGAACCTAGCACTGAACTGATAATGTTCAATGTATTTGTTCAACTGGCCTGTAAATAAACATTATTAGCGAGTACACTCGCATTACATAGCACGAATGCTAGCTACTGACCACGGATGGGTTCTAAAAGATAGCTCGTCTTTTCATAAACGTGCACAACGAAAGTGTTATCTGATTGGACATTGCTCAACTTGTAGGTGAGCAGTGATTGGTTATTTGTCCTGTTGGACAGAGTGATGGACCCGGAAGTATCCAGAAAAAATCATATGCTGGGAAGAATTATAGCCTACGCTACACCAGCCAAAAACAGTAGACAATCAGACCGGCCGGCCTGCCGGGAATTGGACCTAGTTAGCCCCACGTTGGGCACCAAATTTATAGTGGCGGGATTGTCGCATCTGACGGCACCAATAAGGTATTTGGCCTTTTTAAACATGAAAAATTAAGGATTGACACTTTAAAGTTTTACAAATGTAAAGATGATTTATATCAGTTGATTTAAGAGGT
This sequence comes from Ilyophis sp. 1 JC-2022, assembly GCA_022702515.1. Classification (NCBI taxonomy): domain Eukaryota; kingdom Metazoa; phylum Chordata; class Actinopteri; order Anguilliformes; family Synaphobranchidae; genus Ilyophis; species Ilyophis sp. 1 JC-2022. Next base: position 120,872,648 of record CM040403.1, read on the forward strand.
TAAATCAAACAACCCAGAAAAAATTTAAAAAGAATTTAATTAAATTTTATTTGTATAGCGCTTTTTACAGAGAACTGTCACAAAGATGCTGCACAGAGAAACAGAAGGAAAATTGAGTGAAAAACCAGGCCTTAACCCCCAACCAGCAAAACGAGGTAAAAAAACTTCCCAGTGGGAAGAAAACAAAACAACAACAAAAACCAGGACAAACACAGCTACATCCCGTACACCAATGGTGCCCACAGTGTGGGTAGGGACCCCCTGATTGGTCAAAAACAGGGGAGAGGCGGGTTGTAAAATGTATGTGGAAAAACGCACATCACACACCTTCCATAGACGTTGACAATAATAAAACCAAACATTGCACATCATGGTGGAAGTGGGCTTATCGTAACATAGGAAAACTACCTTCATTACATACCTAAGCACATTACATTTGAACAAGGGCTGAGTTACAGAAAATGTAGTCACTCACCTTGAAAATGTTGAGAAAGTTTCTGAAACCTTGCTGTACCACACTAATATGCACTTTGGTACTTTATGGACTATATTTCCATTACAATGAAGGTACACATTCATCAGCCAAAAATGAACATTAGGAAGAGGAGTCTAATAAGGTCACTTAACAGACAGGTTGAAATTGAATGTGTGCTGTATAAATGGATAATACCATCAGTTCCTGACCAGTGAGTAAAAACAGAGAGTGAGTCTTCAGATTTATAGCACTTTATATTTTTCTGTTTGAAATAAGAATCATTGAAATCAAATTATTACCAAAAAAAAAGAGCTACGATGGTGTCAATTTCCTGTAGCAAATTGATTAATATTTTTAATTAAAATATACTCATGCATAAAACTCAATGAGTAATCAAATTAATTGCTTGGCTACTAAAAATAGGTAAGCAAGCAGCTTTTGAAACCAGCTGGTTTTGGTATCTATTATAAATACTGTTTAGTTCTCCAAATATGAAAACAATCTCAAGCACAGTGCTGGTAGTAAACCTTATAGTAGCATCAAGCTAAAGTAATGGATATTTCCATGGTGTCTGTCTTCATCAGCAGCACAGAATTGTTGTTTTTTTGCAGTATGATTTCATGTGGAAAACCTTCTGTACATACAGAATTAAATTGTTTACAAATTCCATTATTGGCTCAAGATCAGTAACTGCTGTTAGAAATGACATGAAAAGCCATTTTAAATTTAAATAGATGTTTTCACTACTTCAGTAGTCCTTCTGGTGTTAAATTTCACTTTGGTAGCACTGTTGCTGTGGATACAAGATAATACCTTTATGATTAATGTAATGGCATTTCAAATTCAGATTCTTTGAGCTTCAAATCTTTGCCTTCCTCCAGGTAACATTTAAATACCTTGTCCATCAACAAGAGATAAATCATGCAATAATTAATACATTTACACATATTTTGGTTTGCAGTGGAATATTGTATGGCTGCACTTTCAAGATTGAATCTTTATCTCAACATATTGGTGTATCGTGTGTGCTCGTGTGTGTGCGCGTGCGAGTGCGCACGTGTGTCTTTGTGTGTGTGTGTGGTGTGTATGTGTCTGTGTGTGTGTTTATTTATTTCCATCTCAGAATTCATAAGAAAAATGCAGTTATATATGAGATAGCAGCTCTGCAGGTGAGTAAAATTGGATTTCATCCACCGTATCATTAGACAGATGTGTTCTCCGTGAACACAAAGGCTCTGCAGCTGAAGCAGGCTATTCGAGAGAACAAAGGCAGCGTATTCATGTTTAACAATCCCTTCACTCCCTTCATAGCAAGGCTATCACTTACAAATTAATAATACTATTTTAATAAAACAAATTAATAAAACTTTTCTGCTCCCCTACTGTCATTGCTATTCTCGCCATCACAGCCCAATGCATTTCAAATTGAAAACAATGTTCACAATTATTTCCCACTTATTTAGCCTAAGAATGTTCGCAGTGCAGGGAAGAGACTTTAAATACAAAGCAGAGACATCATACATACCATATAGTTCATGCAAAAATAGTATTATGTATTTGATTATTTACATAACTGTATACTGAATGGAACTACATATGAATAAGCACATTCATGTTTTTTAAGTATTGTAATGTGTAAGCATGTGAACTTTTTCCATATTTGTTTTAATCCTAAATTCAAAATAATAATAATAATAATAATGAATTCGCTATTGCAGCTGTAAGCTCCTCCCAGTGCCACGACAGCTCCCATCAATCCGGGAGTGTGCAGCCGTGCACTGGAAGTGCACACAGAAAGTCACTGTTTTCTATCTGCAGTTCACGATCTGAGCTACGCAGCCACAGTGCTGGAGGACTGCGCATTTGAAGCAGCAGGCGCAGGAAGAGCACAGGCCCCTAACTGGCCAATAGAGCCTCGTTTGCGATGATTAGGTAGGGGATCCCCGCCCGCTTAAAATGCTCCCTCTCTGGGTGCCACTGTGGCCAAAAATATATCTTCCTGCCAGACTTCTGGCCACAGATAGACGATATCATTGGACACAATACGAGCTTAAATCCTTTTTTATAATAATTGTTCATTTCTTCCCCATAAATAACTCAGTGATGAGAAGCTTTGGCGATGCCTCGGAGCAGCAGTTAAGCTCCAGTGTTCTCTGTATGGTTGTAAGTGGCATTGCCAGAATATGCAAAAGTCGATAATTACCAAAATGGGAGAAAAGAGAATTTCGGTTAATTTGCAAAGTGGTGCTGTGTCTGGTTAAGACAAAGTCTTATTTACAGTTATTAATATGAGGCACGGCAAAACATTTCATCCAAGACCACCTGTTTTCGAACACAGAAGATTTACAGTTGTTCCGAAGGAAGTATTCTATATGCTATACAGGCTCTCCAAAGCCTTCTAACCTCCTTTTATGTCTCTTAAGACACACACACACACACATGCGCACACACACACACACAAACACGCACACACACGCACACATGCACACAAACAAACGCAAACACGCACACACACGCACACGCACACACATGCACACAAACACACACAGATGAGTTATAAAAAAACAGTCCAGGCAGACGCCTTTGTTGGGCAGAAGCAGTGCGCTTTGTTGGGCAGAAGCAGTGCGCTTTGTTGGGCAGAAGCAGTGCGCTTTGTTGGGCAGAAGCAGTGCGCTTTGTTGGGCAGAAGCAGTGCGCTTTGTTGGGCAGAAGCAGTGCGCTTTGTTGGGCAGAAGCAGTGCGCTTTGTTGGGCAGAAGCAGTGCGCTTTGTTGGGCAGAAGCAGTGCGCTTTGTTGGGCAGAAGCAGTGCGCTTTGTTGGGCAGAAGCAGTGCGCTTTGTTGGGCAGAAGCAGTGCGCTTTGTTGGGCAGAAGCAGTGCGCTTTGTTGGGCAGAAGCAGTGCGCTTTGTTGGGCAGAAGCAGTGCGCTTTGTTGGGCAGAAGCAGTGCGCTTTGTTGGGCAGAAGCAGTGCGCTTTGTTGGGCAGAAGCAGTGCGCTTTGTTGGGCAGAAGCAGTGCGCTTTGATGGGCAGAAGCAGTGTGCTACTGTGCTTTGTTGGGCAGAAGCAGTGCGCTTTGTTGGGCAGAAGCAGTGCGCTTTGTTGGGCAGAAGCAGTGTGCTTTGATGGGCAGAAGCAGTGTGCTACTGTGCTTTGTTGGGCAGAAGCAGTGCGCTTTGTTGGGCAGAAGCAGTGCGCTTTGATGGGCAGAAGCAGTGTGCTACTGTGCTTTGTTGGGCAGAAGCAGTGCGCTTTGTTGGGCAGAAGCAGTGAGCTTTGTTGGGCAGAAGCAGTGCGCTTTGTTGGGCAGAAGCAGTGTGCTTTGTTGGGCAGAAGCAGTGTGCTTTGTTGGGCAGAAGCAGTGCGCTTTGTTGGGCAGAAGCAGTGCGCTTTGTTGGGCAGAAGCAGTGTGCTTTGTTGGGCAGAAGCAGTGCGCTTTGTTGGGCAGAAGCAGTGTGCTTTGTTGGGCAGAAGCAGTGCGCTTTGTTGGGCAGAAGCAGTGTGCTTTGATGGGCAGAAGCAGTGTGCTACTGTGCTTTGTTGGGCAGAAGCAGTGCGCTTTGTTGGGCAGAAGCAGTGTGCTTTGTTGGGCAGAAGCAGTGTGCTTTGTTGGGCAGAAGCAGTGTGCTTTGTTGGGCAGAAGCAGTGCGCTTTGTTGGGCAGAAGCAGTGCACTTTGTTGGGCAGAAGCAGTGTGCTTTGATGGGCAGAAGCAGTGTGCTACTGTGCTTTGTTGGGCAGAAGCAGTGCGCTTTGTTGGGCAGAAGCAGTGCGCTTTGATGGGCAGAAGCAGTGTGCTACTGTGCTTTGTTGGGCAGAAGCAGTGCGCTTTGTTGGGCAGAAGCAGTGTGCTTTGTTGGGCAGAAGCAGTGTGCTTTGTTGGGCAGAAGCAGTGTGCTTTGTTGGGCAGAAGCAGTGCGCTTTGTTGGGCAGAAGCAGTGCGCTTTGTTGGGCAGAAGCAGTGTGCTTTGATGGGCAGAAGCAGTGTGCTACTGTGCTTTGTTGGGCAGAAGCAGTGCGCTTTGTTGGGCAGAAGCAGTGCGCTTTGTTGGGCAGAAGCAGTGTGCTTTGATGACTCTCAGAGACCCTGCACAACGGCGGAAGCACGCAGCAAGAAAATAAAATTCCTCCGCTTTCTCAATACATGCCTGACACGGCAACAGACAAAGGAGAAGGAGACGGGTTACCACAGAAACAGGAGGCGCAGGAACAGAAAGCAGTCCCCACTGTTCAACTGTTCCCCTGCCACATAAGTACCATCCTAATGCCTTGCATCTTCATTTGGAGATGTCTTGGCGTCAGCCTGGAGTTTTATTAGAACCGTTTGCATAATGACAAAACAATAAATCTTTCCGTTTCCTGAAGGGGTTCACCGGATGAAGATTAAAGCCATGGAGACCAGTTAAGTGAGCGAAGTGTCCAACTGAACACTAGAGCGGGAAAGTAGGAAAGTGAAAAAAACAACAGTTTTAAGAAAGAGCTTCATGCTGTAATGGGGGTTGGCGATTAAATATGATACATTTCTTCGGAGGAATTTTTCTCAGACATCTAGAGTTTTCCATTCAAAATGAACATTAAATAACAATCTAGGATGTGATCACCAATGCTTTTATTTTCAGTGTGTTTTATCAACAGAAAACCTATTAGATTAAGGATACACCACAATTTATACACTGCAAACAGTTCAATGCACAAAATGCTCAATTGTAATGAACAATATTTTAACAAGAATTATGAAGTCTTTATAATATTTTACATATTTCTATTTGATGTATTTCTATATTTAATAAATTACTAGCTAAATATGATTGTTAATCTCAACAATACTTAGTAAAGCAATACAAATGCGCCGTCCTTTTTATTACAGTGAATGTGAGATCAGTGGCTTAACATACACATACACAGTAGACAGTATCAAACCAATACATGGTGTAACAGTACTCCAGGCCTTACATGGTGATTCTTATCTTATCCAGGAGATTGCTACTGAACCCCTGCTGCTTGCTCACTGTTGGGGCTCTATCTGTGCTCAGTGTGGGGCTCTATCTGTGCTCAGTGTGGGGCTCTGTCTGTGCTCAGTGTGGGGCTCTATCTGTGCTCAGTGTGGGGCTCTATCTGTGCTCAGTGTGGGGCTCTATCTGTGCTCAGTGTGGGGCTCTATCTGTGCTCAGTGTGGGGCTCTATCTGTGCTCAGTGTGGGGCTCTATCTGTGCTCAGTGTGGGGCTCTATCTGTGCTCAGTGTGGGGCTCTATCTGTGCTCAGTGTGGGGCTCTGTCTGTGCTCAGTGTGGGGCTCTATCTGTGCTCAGTGTGGGGCTCTATCTGTGCTCAGTGTGGGGCTCTATCTGTGCTCAGTGTGGGGCTCTATCTGTGCTCAGTGTGGAGCTCTATCTGTGCTCAGTGTGGAGCTCTATCTGTGCTCACTGTTGGGGCTCTATCTGTGCTCACTGTTGGGGCTCTATCTGTGCTCAGTGTGGGGCTCTATCTGTGCTCAGTGTGGGGCTCTATCTGTGCTCAGTGTGGGGCTCTATCTGTGCTCAGTGTGGGGCTCTATCTGTGCTCAGTGTGGGGCTCTATCTGTGCTCAGTGTGGGGCTCTATCTGTGCTCAGTGTGGGGCTCTATCTGTGCTCACTGTGGGGCTCTATCTGTGCTCAGTGTGGGGCTCTATCTGTGCTCAGTGTGGGGCTCTGTCTGTGCTCAGTGTGGGGCTCTGTCTGTGCTCAGTGTGGGGCTCTATCTGTGCTCAGTGTGGGGCTCTATCTGTGCTCAGTGTGGGGCTCTATCTGTGCTCAGTGTGGGGCTCTGTCTGTGCTCAGTGTGGGGCTCTGTCTGTGCTCAGTGTGGGGCTCTATCTGTGCTCAGTGTGGGGCTCTATCTGTGCTCAGTGTGGGGCTCTATCTGTGCTCAGTGTGGGGCTCTATCTGTGCTCAGTGTGGGGCTCTATCTGTGCTCAGTGTGGAGCTCTATCTGTGCTCACTGTTGGGGCTCTATCTGTGCTCAGTGTGGGGCTCTATCTGTGCTCAGTGTGGGGCTCTATCTGTGCTCAGTGTGGGGCTCTATCTGTGCTCACTGTTGGGGCTCTATCTGTGCTCAGTGTGGGGCTCTATCTGTGCTCAGTGTGGGGCTCTATCTGTGCTCAGTGTGGGGCTCTATCTGTGCTCAGTGTGGGGCTCTATCTGTGCTCAGTGTGGGGCTCTATCTGTGCTCAGTGTGGGGCTCTATCTGTGCTCACTGTTGGGGCTCTATCTGTGCTCAGTGTGGGGCTCTATCTGTGCTCAGTGTGGGGCTCTGTCTGTGCTCAGTGTGGAGCTCTATCTGTGCTCAGTGTGGGGCTCTATCTGTGCTCAGTGTGGGGCTCTATCTGTGCTCAGTGTGGGGCTCTATCTGTGCTCAGTGTGGGGCCCTGGGGCCACTTTGTTGGGTGCTGAGGTTTTACGTCTCAGGCAAAGAAACTCAGGCTGGTATTTTTCCACAGACTTTCAAGTCCTGGTCATTTATGTTCTCCACTGGAATGGATAACTGGGGCCTCGTTTATAAAATGGTTGTACAATCAAATTGAATCTTAAATGGTGGCTTAAGCAGAAAATCACAAGGAAGTAGTTATTTATAAAATCACACTTGTTACGACGTGGATATGATCATATCTCTGCATAAAGTTTACACTAGAGGCAAGTTATTTACCTGCTGGTTACGTGGAGGTACTGCACATTTGAGCGTGAATTCCTGAAGTGGGCAGTGAGCATACTTTAAGATTTAACTTAGTTGATAATCAATTTTAGGCATGAAAAGTGCAAAAATTATGATCAATCAACAAAGTGCATTTTATTTTCATTAAAACATGACAATATGTCTTCTAAATAGTGTGCTACATGAGAAAACTACTATTGTTCAATCATGACTGCATTTTAACTTGACATTAAGTGCACAAGTGCACTTGACATTTATATATCACAGGTGTGTAAGCCACAGATACCACACTAAGCAACGTAGTTATATTTATTAATCAAGCATATAAGCACATCTTGGGAAAATTATCTTAAGATTATGTTTGCATTTAAATCCAAGAACATTTTTTAAATGGTCGTGGGAAGTGGTACTTTGTCTTAAATCGAGAGCTTCTGACCAACAGTCAGTGAGAATTGAACGTTCAACTTACTCTGATTTTTCACAAATGAGTTAACTCTATAACGAGTGTGTTGTCTTGACTTTAGCCCAGCGCTGATTTAAAAGCGTCTCTGCTGATGAAGAGCCTGCCTTTGTGCAGAAACCCAATAGCCTACTTACTTGAGCATGAGCTATGCACATTTAAGATTAAGGATATTCTTGTCAGTTCCTCCCTGAAGATTGGCTTTAGTCTGTAATGCCTGTAATCACACTGATGAGGTCAGCTGACGTGATTACCTTGCCAGGTAACTTAGTAAATGACCACCGGCTGCATTGGAGCACCATGTCAGTGTTCAGTGTACTGCTGAGTGATATACTGAAGTTCCCTCACAGGAAAATAAAAGTTATTCCATTCTATTCTATACCAGCAACAAACCACGCTGCCGAAGCACCGAGGAACCTGCACTTCCTCTGTGTGAGTAGACCTCTTTAAGCGAGATCAGTATACAGTGTATACCTCTGAACATTATACTTTGGACTAAGGGGGCTGACCACGCCCACTCACCTCATGTTAATGAATGCTCATATCATGTGACCTTATCAATTCATGTGGACCAGGGGATCTTAAGACCAGGCTTGAAACCATGTTGGACACTCTCCTGGTCTTGGTTTTCACACCCTGGCTTCACTTTTCCTGCCATATGAGCCCATATGCGAGTACATTGGTGAAAGATCCTGCGAATATGAAGCTAAAGAATTTCATGTTTTGGCATAGCGTCTTCATCAGTGAAATGGTGTTAAATGCAAATGAAAGCTGGCGGCCATTTGAAAGCAGTAAATGTGAAAGTCCTCAAAAGATCCCATGGCATTTATCCCAGGTGTCCTGGCCCAATTCCCAATCTGGTCTGCTAATCATCTCCCTGCTTAATTAGTTTAATCTAATCACCCCCCAGTGGTGAGCCTTCCTCTGTTAAATTGCATCTGTGTGGCACCCTAGAAGGCATTATATAGACTGGTAATGATTGTGGTGTGACCGCATTGGTTATTGGCCTTGCTTTCAACTTCCTCTGGCTCTTCTGCAGTTCAGTAACCACATCACTAGGTGCAATACTATAACAGAAATGTATGTGATAGAAACCATAGGTTGAAATAGAAATTCAAATCGGTAAGGCGGAACAAACCGGAATGTTCAATCAAGTGTCAGAACAGGATGCTGTTCAGGTTAATTAGTATTGTTATTATATAAGCATGTTGTTATCAGACAGAGAAAACATCAAAGGATTGATCATGATCTCACCCGTCAATTCAAAGGGTGAAAAAAAAATGTCAACGCTGACAGAACGAGCCCCCTAATTATTATGGTGTGAGTTATAATAATAGCACCACTCTACTTAAAATAAAAATCAATCTACTGTAATGTACTGCCCAGAGCAAATGCATGCATTGATCTGACGTATCAGGACTTCACGTTGACGACCATGTGAACTGCGTGTGCGTTTAAGAGATGCTGGGAGAGAAGGAGAGAGCCACAGAAACAGAAAAACAAAAGAATCAAAGCACTGGACATACATGATAGCACTGCCCAGTAAAACCTGCTCTGTGGGAAGATCAAAAGTAGGAAATCGCTGCACCTGCTGCCTCAGAGCTAGCGTTCAATTACTGCGCGTCTGCGGCTCGGGAGACCGTCATCGATGACCCATTCTCTCCTCTGCGCGGTCCGCTTTTCTGAGAGTAACCCGATAATTTACAGACTGCAAGTTGAGTTTTGTAGATAATGTGAACCAGTGATTGCATGTGGCTCTATCATGACAACTCAAGGTTTCATCTGAAAGCTGCTTACATTTTTACGGCAAAAGATATATTGAAAGCCATTTATTTGACATGATATGTATGATGTATGGTTAAAGACACTGGCTGTGGTAGAACCAGGAGCCTTGTAGCCAGCAAATTGTTCATGACATGGACCAGACTTTCAATTCAATTCTATGTATATCTTAAAGTATATTTAACAACTTAAATTGTTGCGCTATATCGCACAGTTTAGCTACTCAAATTAATGAGGTAGGCTGCATCATTGTTGTAGTTTTATATAATGAGAAAAAAACATCGATTTAATTGGAAGGGGCTAATGCTATCAAAATGTTTCAAATGTTATTACATGCAGTTATATCTAGCATGCCGTTCATATTAAAGTCCCATGCTCAATTTATCAAATTGATCTTGATTAATGAGTTGCTTAAACTCAAAAAAATTCTGCAATTAAGACTCAATAAGCAATTGGAAAATTGGTTTGGAAAATTTTCCCCTCAGATCTACACCTATTAATTTTCCAATTATGTTTTAACATTTAGCTTGCAGGATTATTATTAACATTCATGTTGATTAAAAAGAACAATCAGTTTTCAAGACAATTTTGTCTTTATTCTGGTTTTCTATTATAGAACTGTAATTGATTTAATCACTTTTTTCGCCTTTTCTGTAGGGTGCGCGCGCGCGTGTGTGTGTGTGTGTAAGGGGTTGTTACACTGTCCCGTGGTTGAAGTACCACAAGGAAAAGTTGCAAAAGTCTGTTTATTGGAAATATAATGCCTTGAAATATGAGCCTTTATGTCAATTTACAGCCTGAGGGTGACAAATATGCTGTGTTCTTTAAATAGTTAAAAATTAATTGCATTGTCTCTCTAGTAAAGGGTTGCATATTTAAAACAGATATAGAATATATGCGAAAGCAAACAATTCTTGCAAAACTCTTTAAAATTGTGTTTTTGCATCAATCCAGTTCACACAAACCATCATTTGAATAAGCACACGAAGCACCAACTATGCCAGGGGCGGGCAACTCCAGGCCTCGCGGGCCGGTGTGTATGCATGTTTTTACTGCCACTAATTACCACGGCTCAATCGGCTAATTAGTCATACACACAATCCCCGATTCACTCGTAAATTACAGAACGATAACACGCTACAATACACGCATACCGGCAAAAGAACATTCATCAGCTGCTGTTCATATCGCGGATATGTAGATTAAAATATCAGATCATGTATGCGATTGGGCTAATTAAATAATTGGTGAACTACGCACTGATAATACAAATGAAAAACACTTGTGGCTTTTGCTTTATGTGTGCAGGGCATAGCAGTTTGCAATAAAGTTTTAGTAAACACACATACACACAGGTATCCAAATATGTAAACTATGGATGTGTGTTCTGAACATAACACACTATCAATACAAATTTTAAAAAATTTAAAAATTCTCAAAATGTTCTAACACTCCTCAAACAACAAAAGCGCAGTAGAAGAAATCAAAAACATTTGTGCTAGAAAATAAAGAACAGAAAAGAATTTGGCTAAATCCCGCCTTCTTTGTGGGTCTGGCCATAAGACTTCATCCACATCACGTGCGATGTTGTCTTGAGCTAGGCAGCGTGGAAAGTATCGCCTGGAGTGCCGTATCCAGGCCTGGCATGACCCCTGATCGATGTCTCCACAAGCCTCCTCCATTGCCTGTAAGGGGTATGCGTTGGTGGGGCTGGCGATCATACACCTTCCAACGCCATGCAGAGAAGACTTCTACAATAAGATTCAAGAACGGAGAGTATGGGGAGAGATCGAGTGTGATGAAAAGTGGGTGACCTGTGAACCAATTGCGGACCAAAGCAGCGGTGGAAACTAACATTGTCCCAGATGATAACGTACCTGAGCTGCTCTGGCCCCTGGTCATTAAGAATTAGTCTGTGAGGGTGACTAATAGCCGCACACATTGTTATGTTGCCACCACATTGTCCCGGGAACGTTGATGATGGCACGGTGTCCGATGATATTTCTGCCGTGGCCCCTTATTTTTGCAAGGTTGAAACCTGCCTCATCCACATATTAGCTCATGATGCACTGCATCTGCTTCTAGCTCCATGACTCTCTGAAAGAGACGAGACAAAGCAATGTAGCACAGTACGAAAAGGCGGGGATCAGTCAATATCATGTAGCACCATACACTTCCAATGACAGGATAGTACGTATTCATATCTCAGTTGTTTCACACTGAGTTTTTTTTTAAAGGGACTCTGTACTGCTTCATCCTAATTCTATTGCGTTTCAGTAGATGAGACAGTTCAGAGAGACTCTAATATGGTGTTATCTGCCATTATGTGGTCCTGCAGTTCTCTGAGTCTGATGCAGTTATGTGCAATGACCATATTTACAATGTGGGTCTTTTGCTCTCGGGTGACCTCTTCCACCAGATACTGGTTTTCTTGCAGTTCTGTAAAAACATTTGAATGGTTTTAGTGATAGATCCTTCTCATTATGAACGTACAGTACATATTACTGTACCAGTAAGACTACAGCACTTACCGGTACTCATTTTGGTACATATTACTGTACCAGTAAGACTACAGCACTTACCGGTACTCATTTTGAAATATCCGGTTGATATCTGCAGCAGTATAGCGGCTCAGATTTGGTTGAACCCGTTGCCCAGCCTCCCTCATGCTCATCCCATGGTTGACAACATGGTCAACTACAGTCCCTCTGATTTCATCAGTTATTGTGTTCCTGACATCTCCTTCCTCTTCCTCTTTCCCGTCCTCTCCTTCTCCCCCGTCCCACTTCACCTCTTCCTTCTCCTTCTTCTCTTACTTCTTCACCTCCTCGTCCTAGTCCTCCTCCTTCTCCTCCTCTTACTTCTTCACCTCCACGTCCTCGTCTTCCTCTTCCTCTTCCTCCTCCTTTTCCTTCTCTAGTTCTCACCCCTCGTACTCTCTGTCCAATATTGGCCTCCATTGTTGTCCAAACGAATTGTTTACCTGTGGCGTATTTATAGTGCTCAAGCTCTGATTTGTAAGTGAACTCTTTGTCTAAAAGTGTTTCACATGTGTCAATGTGGAAAGGCAATTGGCAAAATAGTATAGCAATGTAGAGACCAATGTTTACAGTTTTGCTATAAGTGTGTTCAATCAATCAATCAAATTGTATTTATAGAGCACATTTCAGGCAGAAAGCAACTCAATGTGCTTTACACAAGCAGTTACACAGTAACACAGTAAGTAGTTAAATTGCACACTGAGTGTAAAGCAGTGAGTCGTGTTTACAGCTTTGCAAAAAGTGTGTTATAAAATTACAAACTGAGTGTAAAGCAGAGAATGTGCATTCAGTTTGGCACACTTGGTAAATGCATTGGCTACGAGTGTTAATAGTTTCAGAGATAATGCTTCAAGAATCACTGTTAATGTTTAAGCATTCTGAAAAAAATGCTGTCCTTTTCTCTGTTTACCTCTATCAGTTATCACACTTTTGGTGCAATTTGCTAATTAATTCGTTTTTTTTCTTACCATTACCTGCAGATATGGCTTAATCAAACCCTTGCCCTGTCAAAATGACCTCAGAGCCTTCACATTCTGGAACTCTTTAAATTGGGTTTTTAACATCGCTGCATAAATAAAGACAATTTAAGAGGCTCAGTAAATACAGCCTAGCATTTGACCTTGTGAGCGCAAAGGGCGCAGTCATTTGTAGGAGGGCGAGCGAAAAAACATTCCCGAGGCATAACCGGTGTAGGAAGGGAATGGAGCCCATGCAGTGAAAAGTGTGAAAGGGTAAGACACCGTTACCCTTTCTGTAAAACACACATTCTCATTAGCTGGATTATCTATGTAATTTTATATAATTGTATTGGTTGTGTTGACATTCAGGCACTGCATCAATAATCAGTAAGGCTCATAAAATTGCCATGAATTTAGACTTCAAACCTCCAAAGGTAGACTTCCTTCCTTCAGACTAATAAACAGTATCAGATGTCAGATCAGTCAAAACCCCCTGTGCCACACTTCACCTGGCCTGTAAGCCTATTGCCTGGCACTCCTGACTCTGACACTAAACCATCTCTTTCACTCAACACAAAAAACAAGGATCCTTCAGGTATTTGTGAAGATGTTTTTGAAATTGAGAAGCAATGCCACAATTACCGTTTTTTTCCCCTTCTGGGTATGATGGTTTCTTCTGAAGTTTGCAGGTCCATCCCTACAACTCTAAAAAAAAAAAAGGGTTGAAATGTCACTCATATGTATGAAAATATGGCTTACACAAGTGACCGTTTGTTTTAATGTTTTTCATTCAATGGAATTTTGCTTAATTTAATCAGTTTCTGTCAGCTGTTCTGAGCCTCTTAAATAGTTTTGTAAAAACATTCAAAACCCAATTTAAAGAATACCAGCATGGGGGGGCACTGAGGTCATTTTGACAGGAGAAATGTTGGATTTGTTTCCTGAATAATGTTGTAGAATATGTTTGTTTTGCAAACAAAATGAACCAAATATAATGTAATTGAAAAACCAGTTTGCTAAACGTCTATCATATGTAACATTAAAGGAGTTTTTATATTCAAAAGTATTCCACCCAGTTGGCTGTTAAAGGAGAGAGGAGAGGAACACATATTCTTCATGACATAACATGCTTATGTAAAAGAGCTTCCTATTAAGAGCGTAGTGATGTCATATAGCCCCGAAACATTGTTATTGATATGAATATATTTTGAAAATTGCTCCCTCTTCTGCCATTGTTTTCCCAAGACATAATTTAGAGCAAGCAGCAATTACGAGAGAAAAAAAACCTCAGAAAATAATTGCCCACAATTATTACGTGGATGAATCAATTAGCATTTCTGTTGTTGGACTTAATTTACGCTGGCTATGGTGCATCAGTCTATTACACTTGAGCATGGTCATTCTTCACGCAAATCGAGCAGAAACCGAAGGTAGGCACATGGCACATCGAGCTAGGGCCCTTGGGTTTGAAACTAGCACATACGTACTAGTTCATTGGATCAATCTGATTCAGTGAGGGCAGTCATCAACAAAGAGGTTCAGACTCACACAGTGTGCTGCAAGGTTGTCCAACACATCACCTTATTAGTTTTCTTCAGCTGCAATTCTCTGTGGATTTTATGAAATATTGGTCTAAAATAAAGTATTTATCTTTAAAAGTGACTCATAATCAGCGGCAGGTGTTATTTTGTTGTTCTTTTTTTATGTCACAGGTTTGCAAGTTAGTTTTGTCGAGTGCAGAAATGGTCACACATTTTTTTAAATAAGCACCTTAGTATTTTCTCAGCATCAAAACATCCAGAAAAAGCAACTTTACAGGAAGCAAGAAAAACTTGTTTCTATTTTTTTGTTAAATACGTTATTTGTCACATATACATTGAGGGTACACAATGAATGATTCAGGCTTTCTATTTATGTATCAAGCTCAAAACAATGTAGACATGAGCTTTTTTGCACTAAAGTTTATTTGTAAAAACAAGTACTGACAGAATTCCAACCATTATGACCGAATGTATGAAGTTATTCCACAGTGCATGGTAACAAAGCTTGTTGCTGAGGGGCCACCAAGCTTAGTTCTAATGCCATGGCAACAGTGTTTCTGTACACTGAGTTCTTACAGTGATTTTATGAAGCAAACATTGGGAATTGAGAGTTATAGGTTTATTTTCCCCAGATTAAACTTTCTTCATTTATGATTCATGAACATGTGAGCATATGTCATGTGTTTGTGTGTGTGCATGTGCGATCGCACGCGCACATGTATCTCTGTATGTATCTCTGCATGGATACATGTGTGCGGGCAGTTGTCTGTATTTCTGTTTTTGTTTCTGGTCATTCCTGTTAATATTCGTGGATAAACTAAAAATTTTCAAACTATTTATCTTTTACATCAAAGTGGTACATGTTTTACATGCACAGCTAATTTCTCAGATCTGGAATGAAAAAGTTAAAGGCAAAAGATTAAACATTGAACCAACACCCAGGAAGAGAGATTCAAGCCGAGACTGCCATTGTTCCCTGAGCGCCTCCAGATGATCATTCTGATGCCAAAAAGCCTGAAAGTCATTATTCATGATTTTTAAGTGTCTCCATTGTTTTTAGCACGTAATTATCATTTAATTTCAGCCATTGTTTGTGGAGCCGTGCACACCTGCTGCAGGCTTCTCTGTACTGTGCTCTTCTCCTGTACACAGCTGCCCCCTGATGTTCACACAGCTGACTGCAGTATACCGCTTGCACACATTCTCATGGCCATAACTGTGCAGAGGGTCAGGGGAATTCACAATACATATTTTAGATTTCACCTCATTAATACTATACATTTTATGGTAAATATGCATGCTGCTCTCAAATAATGTATTATAATTTTTTATGAGTGTAATAGCAGTTTGCTTATGCTTCCTTCAGCTTTTGCATTAATCTTTTTTTTTTTTTGCCAAACACCTGTGTTAAATTATGTATGTTTATACCTCTGTGCAACTGCTGAATATTTCCACATAACCAGCCATTTCCAAAGAAATAACAAGCTAAAAAATTAAGTGATGATTGTAATGATCATTCAGAAATAGTGTAGTTATGATTACACTGTGCAATAATCCTGTGGTTCTGCACTAGCATGGCTATTAGGAAGAGAGTAGCAACACCAGGACATTTTTTTGTTGAGCCCTCTGTGGGTGCATCCCAATATTCTTTACTCCCCACCTCCTTTTCTCCACTCCCCCACTACCACTCCTCTCCTACCCGGAAGTATGCAAAACTGCCTGAACATTTCGAGTAGAATTATTTGCATGTACAGTTTACAATGTACCTGACATTGTGGTTTGCATCGAGACCTTAATTAATATGTAACCATTAATACGTTATTAAGATGTAATCAGCAACATTGGATAAAAACACAAAAATCAGTTTCCGCGGCATGGAGGAGAGGAGGTGGTAGTGGAGGAAAGGAGGGTGCATTTTTCGAGTATTGGGATGCACTTTGTCTCTGCCTCAACCGCTAACAACAGGAACCTCAAGCTCGGATCCTGGAGGGCCACTATGCCTGTTGCTTTTTGAAGTATTTCTGCACTTAAGTGCTTAATTCCCGGGTGCGCAACTCTGGTTTCGGAGAGACCATTGGCATTTTTTAAAACAGTTTGGCGCCCAATGTAGGGCTGAGCATTTCCAAGTTGCACCCCAATTGGGAATGGCTAATTGTCTGGAACCCGTGCGCAAACCCCACTGTCGATTTGG
The DNA here is from genome assembly GCA_022702515.1 of Ilyophis sp. 1 JC-2022. Lineage (NCBI taxonomy): Eukaryota > Metazoa > Chordata > Actinopteri > Anguilliformes > Synaphobranchidae > Ilyophis > Ilyophis sp. 1 JC-2022. Next base: position 120,889,281 of record CM040403.1, read on the forward strand.
GAGAGTGTAGACATCCACGCTTGTCCTCCGAAACACATGGTGTCACCAGCTGCTTCTTATCACATCGCAAACATCGAATAACAGCTGAGCTTGCGTAGAGCAGAGTCGGAGGAGGACCTTTTATATGAGACTTTGACTGTAACCTATCGGCGCCCAATCGACCAGTAAGGGTCACTAGATAGCAATGCACACAGAACCCTACCATCCCTGGGCGATGCAATCGGCAGCTATGCGATGCGATCCGCACACCTTGTTTCCAAGGTCTAAATTGACGGCTGGTTTTTGTGATTTTATTTCAATCAGCAGAGACAGCAGCCTCCCAGGACTGGAGTTTGACACCCGTTTCCGTGGATAGTTTTCCTAGCACTGTTTGTTCCATGAATATTCAAATCTGAACCTCAAATCCAAATCCGGCCTTGGTTTTCTTTCTCCCAGGTAATTAACTGAACAATTAGTGCTACTGATTGGCCAGACTGTCTTCACACCTGACGCGCAGGTAAAGGGAGGGTAGAAAACCAGCAGGTCTCGGACCTCGAGGAGCGTGATTTGAATACCAGAGGCTGTGGGGTCAATTTGTGCCATATTTGCCATATGTTAAGACACAATGCAAAGACTCTATGCAATACAAATAGTTTCATAATGATCTAATTCATCATAAATTGTATTTGATGTCACTGTGTATTTTTAGCTAGGAGAACATTCTGGAAGCTCAGTTATTTTTTATACAAGTGCTATTCACTCTTGTTTTTGGAAAGCTGGAATGTGAAAGGGGTCTCATTGTCAGGCATAGCAGGGCTCAATTGATTATATATATATATTTTGTCTGTAACTGTTTGCTTGATGTTATAGTTTAGAATAGTATTTAGAATAGAATTATAATATAGCGGATTTACCTACAGCTTACTGTGAACTACACTTAATGTTTGTTACTAGGGATAGCTGCTACATTATGGGAAGAATGTACTTTGTCTAATTTGTTCTGTAGTTGCTTCGATAACCTTCTGTACGTGCTTATTGTATGTTGCTTTGGATAAAAGCGTCTGCTAAATTAATGTAATGTAATGGCTGGGATCAATTCCATTTCAAATAATTTTATCCAGAAAATGAACTGAAATTCAATTTATTAAACACAAAATCTCCATGGGATATTACAGAGCATTTTTTAATTCATGAATTTAATTTAAGTTAATTTCCATAATTAACTGCTTTGATATTTAATTGATTCAAACCCTGAATCATAGTGCTCAATTGATCAGCTAAAACCGTTGATTACACAGCTACAGTAACTCACTTCACTTTGTTTTCTGAAACACTGGTTACTGATTCTACTGAATCTAAATATTTACAAAAAGATTCCTTAATCCTGCTTTGTGAAATGTCCTCCTTGGATTGCGTTTAAGCAAAAAATAACGTGTTCAAATAGAAATAATGGTTCAGAGTTTATCAAATTAAGCCAGATTTATTTTATTTTATTTTTTCAATAAAAGGTCACAAAATCATACAAAATTCAGCACACAAGACGGCTTTAACAAACCACTTAGATATTCCTTTGTGTTATTCCAACAGGTGCACTTGCTTGTCACTGTATAAATATTAAGATGGTTGCAACAGAATTTATGGGGATATTGAATGGTACTTTTCCACAAGAGCTTATTAAATTAGCGACAACTGAACTGGCAGGATATAGGCCAATGGGATACCGCCTGCAGCCTAATCTTTTAATAAGACAAGTGATTTCCTCCTCCTCAGAAGCACCCTGATGAACACATGGATGACAGCTGTGTTGTGTTGAAAATTAGACCCAACTTCAAATTCACCCCAATGTGCTTTATCTTTGATGTAAAGGAACAGATTATGACTTTTTTGGACATTTTGTGTTAATATGAATGTAAAATCTGAGGTTGTGTAAGTAATTAAAATCTGCTGTCATGGAGGAGAAGGCCAAACACTGTCTGTGATTCACAGCCTCCAAACCATGAACCAGACAGCAGAAGGGATATTTGGATTTGATTCTGCCCTCAGAGTCAACAACAAAAAACATTGGGATATTGAGTTAATTTCTTTATTTTATTTATTTACTTTTTTTATCCAAAAATGCTGTTATCCAGAGCAACTTACAATTAGTGCAAATGAAGAAAAGGCCTAGATTGGTAAATCACCAACATCTCAAGTAGCGATTAATGAGAAGTGGCACGATCTGTCTGTAACACCCCAGAAATTCCTTTGACACTGAAATGAATATGTGGAATAGAAAGTAGATACTTTTTTTTTATTATTGTGGGCGGTGGGCATAGGGGAATATGTGGAAGAGCGAGGGGGAATATGTGGAAGAGCGAGGGGGAATATGTGGAAGAGCGAGGGGGAATATGTGGAAGAGCGAGGGGGAATATGTGGAAGAGCGAGGGGGAATATGTGGAAAAGCGAGGTGAATAGGAATCAGGGTGGAGAAGGGAGTTTATGCTTACAGTATATTTAAGTTTCCAAGTTGTGATTTATCATGGAATAAATCATTTATATGAATCATTTATTATATAATAAAAGGTTGCATACAAAGCAAATAAAGACTATTAATCAAACAAGGAAAATATATTTTTAACCGTGTTAAAGTTCAAGTGCCTTACCGTGTGTTAAGTTGTGTGTGTGTAGGAGTAAGGTGTTGTAGTTAGGGACAGGATCTGGCAGTTTATTTAATTCCAGGAGTCTCCAGCATTCCCTTGTACCCTTGAATAATTTATTTAACCTCAATTGCTTTAGCAAAGATCCGGCTGCGTATGTAACTGGGTAATAATTAACCTGGACGCACATGCATCCGTGTGGAATGTGGTGTTTGCTGAGTAAATCTAAGCTATGTTATTGTCTGGCAGGAAATATGACCTTAAAGCACATTTCTGTCTAGGTCCAAGGTGTGATACATGCATTGTACAAAACAACCATTTCCCCCATGCTGTTTCTGGCTTTGCCAGATGAGGGCGCACTCCTCTCTGTTTTCAGTAGGATACTCATTTCACAGGAAGGTGAGCTCAAAATGAGCTAAAATTTAACAAGACCTGAAACTGTGAATCTCGCATTCACAAAACAACTGTTGTTTAGCACATTTTTGTCAATTGATGGGGCCAGTTTTGAGTTCTACTTCCTTTTTTTTAAGTGTTAAGCAAAAAATATTGTGTGTGCATGCATGTGAGTGTGTGTGTGTATGTGTGTGAGTGTGTGTCCATGCATGTCAGTGTATGTGCATCTGTGCTTGTGTGTACGTGTGTGTACGTGTGCGTGGGCATGCTGGTCTGGCCCAGTTTGGTTAATCATCACCTCGACGTATGGAGCGTGGTCACTCCATGAATGAACGGCCTCTCAGAAGTCAGTCCGCAGCGCACAAAGGGCACGCACCCTCCTCCACGGCAGCCCATTGGACGATACCCAAACGGGATGTTTGCTAAGCCCGTCTGGGGAAAAGCCAGGGTAAACCAATCTCTTCAGATGTCACGGCTGCTGTCGTTTTCACAGTCCCTGCATTAAAAAATTTTTTTTGGCTTTGATTGTTTTGTGCTGTGGACCTAAAAAATACACCCCATTCTTTTTCTCTTGTAATAAATACATTTGAACGTTTTCATTAAGATCAATTTCAGTTCAAAATACTTAATTTTGTTTTGTGGGATTATATGGAGTGTGTGTGTGTCATCATCAAATTGGAGATATTATTTTCTATGTGATATGGCTAAGGTACAGTCGTTCTAATGTCTCTTCAGTATTATTTAAAGTATTATTTATTTAAATCCTGAGTCCACTGAATCAAAGTTGATTAGGTACAAAAAATAGTTTTGTTGATCAAATTGAATTGGCTAAATTATTGCTTTTCAGATTGACAGCAGATCCACTAACTAAAGCAGATTCAGACTAAAATAAAAAATAATGAACATGAAAAAATATACAAAATATTGTAACCTTTTCAGGTTGTAAATACAGATTTCAGTAATAACATTAAGACGCAGTCAGTAAAACATTCAAACTGCCTGTCAACAAAAAGCTTAAATGATTACAGTAATATTAGGTTTCTGTTTCCTACTAAAGGGCGTGAATCATACTGCCTTCAGATTCAAATTACAGGAACAACCAGTCAAAATAAAACTGAAAGCTTTAACCAAAGAGCTGAATCGTAGACTTTCTAATGTTCATGTTGCATTTATTCAAATAAACATTTGAAAAAGACTCTTTCGCCCACTGGAAGTTTGGACGTGATAATCCCTCTTTTGCAATTGTTCCAACAAAAGTTGTCCTATTTAATGTGCAATAGATCTATCATGAAGCACATATGGTCAAGACAAGGCATGTAGTATGTGTTGGACCATGGCAGGAAATTGTAACTAACATTCAGAATGAACAAATTCATCAAAACATGTTTATAGACCCAAAATCTATTTCAGTTGAGATAAGAGATATTCATTGACAATGTAACGTTGAACTGAGGTGTTTCCTTCCTGTCCCATTATCGTGAGTGCCTGGTCGTGAAAACTTTCTGATAGTGAAAAGGTATGCAGCGGGCCACAAAGCACATCTTATCAGCAGTGGTGTCATTCTGTGTATCACTAATAGGAAGCGATTGCACTTACTATTTACGATTATATAACTTGCTATTACACCTTCAAAATACATGTGATTTGTTTTTAAAACTGAAATTGAAGCTCTACAATATGTGTTTTTTCATCATCTTTCATATTAAAGCACAATCCCTTCCTCTAAATATGGAAGTGAGGTGCCACTCTTCTATGCATAGCGATGTAAGACACCACTATAGATTTGACACTCAGATGGCATATCATTTTTTCCCCCCAATTTTTTCGTTCTTCGCATGCTAAATCTTCCAATGCACCTTCCCACTTTTTGTTAATTAGACTAATCGTTCAATTAATTCAACGATGTCAACACCTTCAAGAGGCTTGTGGTGGGTTTCTGTGTAAAGGCACCTTAAACGATGAACATCAGTGCTAAAAGACCTTGACATACTCTGAAGTGTATCTGATTGGGTGCATGATTGGATCATTTCATTGGGCAATTTGAGCTGGTGCCAGAATAAAACCTTGTCAACCCACAGAATGAGATATTGCTATCCTTTCCCTCAACTGTTGGACAGTTGAGTGGAACAGTTCGATTAAGAATAAATGTGTACATTCATTGTTTTATTTATATTTTTTGCAAAATATGTACAACACATGTATCAGCCAAACAATCCCTCTTGAAAAGGTTTTCATTAGTTTCATATCGATGATTATAAAGATGTGTAACATGGAGATACCATTCTCAAACTTGTACTTGCTTAGCTTTATTCTCATTTATTTACAGCAGTGCTAACTGTAGGGGGTTCCTATATGTTGTGCTAAAAAAATGTTCTATGCAAACCGGGCGGTATTGACTGAGACCCTGTGTTTTAATATACCTCAATGCTGATTCATCAGATAACCACTTGCTATATAATCTATAATCTGATATAATATGAAGTATCATGAATTATATTGATTTGGGATGTCTTTGATTAGACATAATTTTACATCCGTTATAGAGATAAGAAAATGGCACCACATGCAATGTATTTCCTTATATGTTCCATATGAATGCAATAGAACAAAGCTAATGTATGAAGCACAATGCTCTTCTAGATTGTATTCAATGATGACTAGCTCAACGTTGCGGTGCCAATTTGAAAATATGGAAGGACATGTGCGCCAACAAATATCGCTCCTAAGTGCGTCGTGGCTGTTGATGCTTTCATGACCAGGCAGAGTCCCGTCTGGGTCATAAAAGTCAATCGCATAAAAAATCAGGTCAAGTCTATTTTGAAAAGTTTGTTTTCCATCGGTTCTGTTACGCAACAGGACGGATTAGGGCGCCGGAATCCAGCGCGTATGCATATGTGAGAGAAATGTTAAAGATTAACACAGAACTTACAGACGCGCTACTGTTAGAAAGGGTGGCCTGATCTACAGGCTGTAAACCACAGAGTTGCTATGCAAACAGCTATCAGAAAGCAAGGCTTTATCAGATCACTTAAAGCAAACTCAGGTAACTGCATGCCCCAATGGTTATCTGCACAGGGTTATTCTATGGTAAACAACACACTGAGCCAAAACTCTCCTCAAAATATCCAATCACCAATGCTGGACATCATTGTTAATTTGCTTAGGGCGCTTTGTTTATGGAGCTAGAGCTTAAAATGTATTTCTAAATATTACGCATTCATACAGTAGAATAATAAGATTATCGCCTCTGTCCAAGTGCTGTGCTCAGAAAGCACAACAGCACCAAGCATAGCAAGCAAACCTGAAATCTGCCAGTCACAAGTCTGGTTCCTCACCCACTACACTACACTGCACTGCTGCAATACACCCTAATTAAAGCTAGGGGGCACAAGCAAGCTCAGACTGGACCTAAACTACCTCAGCCATGAGCCTGAACCACATTTCTTAGAAGAAAGAGGGAAGAGGTTTTGCACTTGCCTGAAACTGTCACAGTCAAGTCTGCATGCTGACTGTAGATAATAAAAACTGAAATTCAGAAGTGAATACATCATAGATATGGCACACTAAAACCATACTGAATGCCTGTATAATATTTATCTCCACTAATTTATGCTTATCAGTATACTGCTTGTATCATTTCATCACAGATTCTATTGACTGATAAGCCTGTTACGTTTGAGTGAAATTAATCAGTTTTTTTATATAGTATATCTAAGTATAAAATTATTCCTTTTCAAAGCAACTACATATGTCTGACCATGCAGATGGTGGAAGTCAGCTCATTCAGTTTGTGTCTTTGGAGGGATCTGATTGGGTAAATATAAGCAGGCCAGGAGAGGCTATGCCCAATGAGAATCTGTGTGTTGCAGCCTTTAACAGGGAAGACTTAGGGACTCTGATTCTCTAGAGTAATCAGAGCCATCAGGGACTGTACTTCCCTCTTTCTGAGTCATCTTAATGAATTCAACATTTTCGGTTCCTTTGCAAAGTTAAATTCTAGTCGAACCACCATTCCCCAGCGTCTGCTCTTGAAAATAAAAGTTTTATTGCTGTTTTATTGCTTTTTTATCTCGCTACTTCCAGCATAACTCAGTCAGATGTTTTCAATTAACTTTAAATAATTCTTATCTGTGGAAGACAAAGGCTTTTTATTCTAAATGGAATGCAATACAAATTGATTGGTTGCAGTTCCTCTATCTATATTTGGCGAAATATGTTAGTACCAATTTCCTCTAGAACTGGTGTTCTCACAGTTTAAACCAAAATATATGACCCACTACTAATACACTAAGTTAAATGGCAGTAAATATAAAGGCTTGGAGTGGGACTGGAAAACAGAAAGCGGTTTTAAAGAGGGAGAATCGTAGCGTGTTTTCTTGAATCCGCAGAGATAGGAATTGTATTCGGGCAGTCAGAACAAATCGCATCATTGTGTAACTCATAAAAGCCCATGTTTGATGTCCTTTTGCACATTCAGACTGGATTTTATGGTTGTGTGAGTGGAGGATATACAAAGAAGGACAGCTGCCTTAGAGCAGCATGTGGAACTGAGGACAGGGGAGAGGGGAGATCACGTGAGGTAAGATGGCTAGGGGGGGAAACGGCGTATGGTTTTAACCTGCATACCTAACAAAAAACCTCAAATAAAATAAATATTTTGCTCCATAAAATGGGAGATGATTTCCACATGTGTCTGCTTTATTTATTTATTATTTATTTTGCGTGAGTGTGATGATGTGTGCAACTGCTGGGCTGGGACACACAGTACTGCTTCCGCCCATTCCAGTGGAGGGAACAACAGGGGCGTTAACCCAGCCTGCTTCAGCCATTTCCCCGGATGGCTTGAAGAAATACGGCAAGGGACTGGGAAGGGGGGCGGGGTTGTGTGTGTGTGTGTGTGTGTGCGTGTGTGGTGGTGGTGGTGGGGGTGGGAGGGGGGGTACATAGTTGATCTCCAGCCCCATTATTCAACATCACTCCATAGAGGGGTTGTGTGTGTGTGTGTGTGTGTGTACTTGCCTGCCCGTGTGTGTTTCCAGCTATGTAAATTTGATGGCGCTGTGAGCTTGGTTGAATTACATTTGGAGCGCTCTTACGTGAGTGACAATGGCTGGTGGATTAAGGTCTGTATCACAAAATGACAGCGCTGCAGCCATCTTGGCGCCTTTTGTTCGCCACAGGATGCATTCACTCTACTACCCTGTGCTCCTTCCTTTCATTCATCACAGTCAACACGATGTACAAACACAGGTGGTGGGTGGTGCCCTGGTGACCATTTCCTTAAGGATAGTACCCTGAAAAGCATCCGCTGCAGTGGACTTAAAGAAGCTCATAATGCTGCGACTCTCTGTCCACTTTGTAAAGAAAACATGTTTGTATCCTTTACAAAACGAGTACTGAAACGCACAAAAGGAAACATCGGTTGAAATATAGTTTCTCTGACAAGTTTTAATCTCATCAAGCGAAGACCAACGTCGCAATAATTTCATTACATGAAACACAATTATATCATATTTGCACGCTCCCATTAAGAGTATCTCAATGACTGCTCCTTGAAATTGATTTCTAGGCTTAATCCTTTATCTTTTTGGTTGGATTATTATATTACAGTATATAACTTCATTTGGCAATGGCAGTGCATTTGAGACTCTCGTTTGAAAAAATTAATTGACATGCAACAGATTTATGTGGTGAAATTACACACAGCCTTAAAATAACATTTCCACATGCTTGATCTTGAATTCATTTGAAGTGCTTTTGCATACTGCACTATCATCTACAAGAGATGAATACAACAAAAGTACAGGCATTTGCTGGGAGCTCTTTGGTATAATACAATATAATTTTCATGGTAATTAACCATGCATCAAGGCGCATAGCTACTCATTTTCACTTTGTAGTGTGCGCTGTCAAATTTCTGATTTTAATGACACATATATCATATTAAATGTATTCCCTTCACCCTCTTCATAAGCGATAAAACAAAATAAATGTTTTTCGTAAAAGACTGACTGAAGCTCATCTGGTGAGACGTGATTGGAAACACTGCCGCTTGGATCACCTGAGATAGCACTATGGCTCAGAGGCGTCGTCTGCTTTTAAGGCATTCCACAAATATTTCCACACAACTCCCTCTGCAGCTGCTCCTCCTCCCTCCCTTTGTGCTGGAGATTCTCCACGTCTGTCTTCTCAGGACAGCGGAGGGGTGAAAAAGAGGGGAGAGCCCTTCCAGAAGCCGTACGTGAACTGCTGCGAGAGCGCCGCCCTTCATCCAAATCGCTCGGCAGCTGAGCTCTCGCGCGAGATGTCACTCATGGGCTTTCCCAACCTCAGCAGAGGGGTGCTGCCACTCTTTCTTACCAGCACCAGGAACACAGGAATACCCCCTCAACCCCCCCCCCCCCCACCACCCAGAATCCAGTGAGAAAACTAAAAACTGAGTCTCTCTACTTTCATTTCACAAGGGGGTGAGAGCGCTGTTGTCAGAGTTATGGAAGACTCACCTTCCAGCAGTCCCAATTACTCCATTTTCTCTACCCATTTCAAAACTTTCACTTCACTGGCTTTTTTGAGAGAAAGTGATTGCAAGCAAGCCATGAAGTGGTAATGTGTTATGTTTGAGCCTGTTTAGCCACCGAGTGGCCATGGAAGACCCAAGGAAAACAATGAATTTCAATGGTTACAAAATGCTAAATGCCATAAAATTCTTACCAGAGTGTCTTATCCAATATGCCAAACCTTCGCACACACAAACTTCAAAACAGGACTTTTATAGGGAGAAAAAAGAAATCTGGATTTGTGGTTCATCTATGTTACAATTTCCATAATTTTTATTTTGAATTTGTTCAAGCTTGTTCAAGGTTTTACTGGGGTTTTTTTGCAGCAGGACATCTAAGATTATATATTCATGATAACTCCATTTTAGTTTGAAGTTATAGGATCCCGTTCTCACATCAGATAACCCATGTCTGTCACCGTAAAGAGATTATACAGATGTTTGTATTTAAAGTTTATAGTGAATTTAACTTAATTCTGTTGGCTTTATCCCGTAATATGTATCAGCTGTATCACAGTACAACAAGCATATGTAAGTAATCATTGCAAGTGGATATTGCAATCTAACCATCTTTATATTATTCTAATTTATGCTTCCCCTGCAAGGGGAATACATTATTTAAAATGGTTTTGAATGACAACACCTCAGGCAAAAAAGACAAACAATATTGAACTGGCAATGATGAAATTGAGCCCGAGCCACCAGTTTCCTATGACAACATGCATATATGTGCAATGTGCAACTGAAATCACACAAGAGTCGTCATGCTTGTGACACATCAATTACACAACAAGGCGCATCACAAATCTTTTTTTCTCTTTTGGTCAGCAGATGTAATGCTTAATGGTGATTATATATATATATATATATATATATATAGATATATATATATATATATATATATAAAGTAAATGTATATCATGAAAGATTTAAACCAATCCCTATCCTTCTGAAAATATACAGTAAGTATTGGGAGCAGGATCACAAGTGTAGGAAACCTTAACAATATAATCCAGAATTAAGATAAGAATTTAGCTTTGATTTTAACATTGGTCAGGACACATTTGACCACTGTCTTACAGACTAACAATACCTCTGATGCCCCATCCCACCCCCAACCAGCACACACACACACACACACTCAGCTACCTAACATGACTACAAAAAAATACATCACAGTAAAATTTCACCAGCTAGCAAGTGAACAGCCTTAATTAAATATATACAGCTATATATTACCAGTACTCTATTGTATATTTAATGGAGTTATAAGGGGTATTGGCTCAAATTCTGTTTTCTCCAAATACCTTTCTGTTGCCTTCGTCAATATGATTACAGCGGTTATTTTTTTCTTCTGGGAACAAGTATGAACACAGTTTGTTACAAGCCTAAATATTTTTTTGTTTGTTTGTTTGTTGTACAGACGTTGGTGGGAGTCACACCAATGGGACATGGAAACGTTTTTTCATGTGGTTAAAAATGACTGGACAAATAATGTTTTTGATTTAATTAAATTATTGGTTGGAACAATATAACTGTTTTGTTAATGGTCCCTGCACATTGGTGGGGACGTGTAAAAGCTACATTTGGTCTATGCTACATGGGATTGCCTTAGCTGCAGTTGTATTTGTAGTTGTACTTGCATATTTCTTAAAAGAACTTTACCGTAATGCGTTCATATACTGTAAGGTCAACGAACCTTATTCCTTATGTTATTTTCTGAATTACGAGACAGAGTTCGCGATTCCTGTAAATTATTAAAATATCCCCCCAGAGAGTGTGCCAAACAAATACAGTGTGCCTTTTGGTTTTCCCAAATTTGATAAACCTTCACTTCATAATATTTCTTTCTTCAGGTATGTTAGTCTACCGCTAATTGCACTATAGATGCCACGACACACAAACACCTTACCTGTTTGCAATTACAGAAAAACCTTACCTGTTTGCAATTACAGAAAGGTCAATTATTGTTTCAACAACATTGAAGCATACAGTATATTCAGAAAGCAACCAGAATTTAATAGACAGAATTTATTTTTCAACAAAAAAAAATTCTCAATTTTTAAGGTAATCCATGAAGTGTGAAACAATAAAAAAAATAAAAAAAGAATATTACCCTGGGATTAACTGTGAAAACAATTAATTCAAAATGGATTTTAATTAAACTTTAATGGAAAAAAATCTCATATAAGTGTCTTCTGTGCTTTTGTGTCGAGAAACTTGCTTCGGGTTAAGAAGGAAAAACTTCAATTTGCATTAAAAGATTTACCCATGGAATTTGTTTCAAGGAATAGCCAGCAGCTAGTAAGTAAGCATGTTCCAAAGTCCCATTTTTGTTACTTTTGTCTGTTAATGTGGAAAAAATCTGTTTGAGATTCTGTCAATCTCCAGCCTCAACAGCCTTGTTCTATTCAATTCAGACTGTGTTGGGAATTACAGATTTACTTTGCTTACTTATCAACATGGGTATTTATTTTAGCCCAGGACATAAAGTGATGAACAAAAAGAAAAAACAAGGCGATAAGCACAGAACAGCAAGAACCACGTCAATGATTCAGTATCAAGCTGAAAACAGCACTGACATAAAGTACCCACACATCATCAGAGAAACAACCCTAACTGAAATATCATAAAACCTCACAGTACTTTGTGAAACCGAAGAGGCACATTTCAACTGGTACTTTCACAGGAAAGGTATGGACACACAGTGGCAGGGTGATTGTGGGGGGGGGGGGGGGGGGATTGGGTAGAGAGAAGTGGGAGGGGAACTGCCATGTATGGTCTGTGAATGAGAATATAGTAGACTGTACTACCCAGCAGGGTATCACCAGGGTCTTTGATTGAATGCAGGCTCGGAGGGAGATGAAAAAGATGAGACGGACAGTAACAATATTTAGAGAGGCTGAGCAACAAGTAGCTGCACTCGGAACGACCAGAAGCGGTTTGGTAGCACGGACAGAGTAGGATGGTTCAGAAATCCAAGCAACAAGACACAAGGCCCTGGACCATGAGGTAGTTTGAGTAGATGGTGGGGGAAAAGACTAATGAGATATTTTTATGAGGAGGCATAAACTGGACTGGTTCAATGACCTGTGGAGGACTGTATTTCATCAAGGAAGTCACTTAAGATTATCAGTATCCAGGGACGGGTACAGGGTTAATCCATCTAGTGTTATGGAAAGCAGGTATGTAGACATGGGGGGGTGGGTGGTAAACTGTGCTGAGTAAAATCCAGAACAGCTCTTTTTTACTTGAGTCCATGTTACAGATTTGGAAGGGATCCGGGTTTTACTCAGTGCAGTTATCCAGCTAACTCAAGAATTCTGCTTTGTGAAATACCCCCCTGGTCTGTGCGACAGACGAAGCTTCAGTTTATGGTTTGTTTGTCACCCAAGCAGAGGTTAGTTAGTTAGATAAACTGTTTGTTTAACCCTAATAAAGATAACTCGATAAATGTAATGCTAAAGCAGTACAAATAGATTCATTCCAAATTACACCACAAAACTGAAAGGTTCTTAACTTCTCTATAGGTCGCTACAAAGGCTGATGCATAAGCGATAATAACCAGTGTAACTGTCTGTCCCTTCAAATCATGATTGAGGGAATCTAATGACTTTTCACAGCAGAGTAATTCCCAAATTCTCTCCGTCAATATCTTTGCTTTCCAGAATCTCATTTGGAATTGAACACAAACTGTGTTGAGCTTATTCTTACAAAAGGACACAATGGTGCATAGCCTTGGAGCCTCTCATTAAGGGCTTCTCTAGATCTAGAGAGTTTAAAAAAAATAGCCCAGAGCTCTGAAAAGACAACTGACAGATGTTGAATAAGCTGTGCGGTCTGATTAATCACATTTGACACTTTTCACATGCGGGCGAGCGCTGTGGGACGAGTTGGCTACATGTTGAGACTGAGAGGTGGAGGTCCAGGTATGATGGTGTGAGACATTTAGACCTGGTGCCAATCATGGAAACCTCAGGGGAGGGGTTCATAAAGATGGAGCTATGCGTGCCTGCTACATATGGTAGAGATTCCAGGCATTCGTCCTTGGCGATATTCCTCCAGCAGCATTATTCTTGGGGCTGAACAAATTGCTGGCAGCGCTAATAAAGCCCTGCAGTAAAGAACATTGACATATGGTGTTCTTTTAAAAAATTCTGATACACTGTCTCAGTGATGTATGAGAAATCATTATCCAGAATCCATTATCCAGTGTAAATGCCAATTCAAATAAATATTTTGTAGGGTTTTGCAATGTGTAAAAAAAAAACTGTGACTGTTTAACTGTTCGCATGTAAAATGGCATCTTGATGTGTTTTTAACAACAAGGCAGCATAAAATTAGCTTTTTTGATGTCCGGAAGTTATTATAGTATAAAAAAACTGACGAACTAACCTCTTGGGTCATACATAGGACTGCATCCAAACACTGGAGAGCACTGACAGAACTCTCCTGTATCTCAATCAGAGGGTAATACTTTATATTTAACCAAAATTATTATAGGAGGACGTGCCTGGGAAAGAGACATATGAGTAAGTGAGAATGTTAGCTAAAGATAGACTCTATGCATAAGACACATCTGCTGTTTTATATAGGGGGAGATTTATATACTGTCACTGGGAAGCCAGAGAAGGGAATTCACTGGTACATTCCAAAGGGAGAGGGGGCAGAGTAGGAGATAAAATGAAATGTAATAGTGGAGATAATTTGCTTCTATTGGCGATTTATTTATCCCGTAAAAGCAGACATTTATAAAATTTTTGATTTCATTTGGTGAAAACAGTCATTGCTTATTTAGTCCAGAAAATAATTTTTAAACACTCACAATACCCGCAGCTTGCATAGGCCAGCTGTATAAAATTTCCATAGAAGAAAATAAATGAATGACGTAATGGATTTGCTTCAAGGTGTTTCACCCGCAAGGGCAGCTTAGTTCAGTGTCATGTGACTTCTCGGAACGTCAGAGCAGTCAGGTTCCTCTTAGTAATCATGTTCCAAACATATCCCAGCATGCTCCATGATAATGGAAATGACAAAAACTGAATTTCACACAAATGAATGATGGGCCTAGTCTCTCACACTCACTGAACATACTGGGGATGCACAGGGCAGATATTTCAATAGCACTGGAACAACTGTGACCCCCCCCAAACAAACTGCCTGATATGACCTCCTACTTAGTTAATGAGGCTGGATTTGGGTGTGTTTTCATTAAATTACTAATCTGTACTCACCAGGGACGCCTTTCATGAATATGTTAATGTTTTATTGCTAATAAATAAAGACTGGATCCACATAGCTATGCCAACGCCAACTTTCTCATGGATTCCTGTTATTTTGTGAGAAGGGACCTAGACGTTTTCACCGAGATTAAGACATAGAGGAAGCAGTGCCATTTCGACATTCAAAATAAATTTCCTGTCATTCATGCAGATTCTCAACAGCTATACTATATGTGAAACCACCAGTTTCATCATTACGGAATCAGTTAGATAAGTCACTTTGTGGACAATAGACTATCAATATAAACAGTCACAACAAATGTACTTTACACAAGATGGGCAACATTGTTACTTTGTTTGGAGACTTAATCAGAGTGACCATGTATGTCTCCCCATTCTGCAGAGATGAATCAGTTGCAATCAGCCACAATCACAATCAATGCTGACCATAAAGCAGTATATGCTCGATGCAATGTAACAACCTCAATATTTTCTAATGTTCTCAATATATGGTGAAAGCAGAGCTTTGCAAAACCCTGTGATTTTTTTAACAGCGCCATAGAACACATACTGGGTGTAATGAGCCACAGTGGGGGTACAGGAACAAGCCACAGAGTTTGTTTTCGGAGATCCTTCGCTTTCTTGCAGCAGGTTGCGAAGCCCATTTGCCCTGTCCCTTTATCATACATGTTTCTGAGAGGGTGAGATTCCCTCACAGTTTTGCCACGGGCTCACTCCAGCACACCTTGGGGTGGCTTACAGCCATTTTCCAGGGGCATGTCAGTTCTACCTTATGCCATGACACATCTGCCTTAGCCAGGACAGCTCCTGTATAAACTCCCACCAAGCAAGTACACTGACTCCCCACTGTCCTACCTGCATGTAGCTTATCTCCATTTCAAATGTGCGCTCACATTCAATTGTGCACACCATCACTTAATTGCACCATAGGTATTATTGACTCCAATGACAGGGGTAAATTCTATTGCAATTCAATCAATTCAGTAAATTAATTAAAATTAAATTTATGAACTGAAAATTAAACGTCCATAATTGTCAAGACAAGTAAAGTCAAACCCTTCCCTGTGAGTCTGACCTGAGTGTCAAGGCACGTTGCACTTCGCATAGAAAGTAGAAAGAGTGGAACGCCATCATACACCATGAGGTTGGCAAAAATATCATTCACTTTAAACATAATTTTCCTTGTGGAGAAGTGCACGGCCACACCTGGCTCACAATGTCACTTCATTAAAAGAGTTATACCAATTTAATTGAAACACTAACGGATACGACGGATGCTAGATTGTTCATGTTATTAGCTATGACAATGTTACAATACTCACAAGTTTGCAGGGATTTAACTATAATAAAATACACATGTAGTCTTTTGAAACCTTGGTGCTCACCTTGTTTCATAGCCAAGACACTGTACACTTCAGCTTCACTGAACAGCAAAAGGAAGCAATCAGTTATGTGCCAGCGGGGTATACAATATAGTGCTTTTGTGAATTTTCTCTATCAAATGAAAGTGATAAATGGATTTCAAATGCCACTACCAAGCACACTATGTTGAATGAATATGTGATTATTGTGTCTATAAGCTGTGTTTGTCTCTCGTGGGGTGACACGATATTATAATGACCTTGCTGGGGCAGTGGAAACTAAGATAAGAAGCGGGACCATTAATTATTGTTGCTGATCTAATATATGCATAGACTGACAGACTTGAGAAAAACAGTCTGAAGTGTGCAGTATATTCTTACTGAAAACTGCTAACACACTTGTTTTTGTCAGTGTTAATTTGGTAAATATTTTGCAGGCTTGACCTAGATTTTGACAGGTTGACTATGTTGGGTGGAAAAACAGATGTGCATGGCTGGCTGGGATTGGTTAGCCAAGCCAGAGGTAGGAATGTAGGACAACCTATGGAGCCATATAGGTACAAAAACATGGGCCTGTCAATAAAGAATGACTGAATGCATTACATTATGTCTCAGAAATGGGAGGGGTTATTAATAACTTAAACAGCCAATCAACAATATTTCTCCTGAATCCACCCTTCATTTGTAAATAATGTCTTGCTCAAGGATTTTACAGCCTAAACAAGCACATTCATGCAATTTAACACAGCACAAACATTTGTCTGCTTTGGATATATTCACCAACAGACTAGATTTATATTTTCTCTAGTGGTTTATCTTATCTCAAGATTGATTAGAGTGAGGGTGTTATTTTGATTTTAGGATATCCGTTTCTTCGATTAAGACTCATCTCATGCCAGTTCTTCGCATACTCCATGAAATTTCACCTTATTTAAAAAGGAACTTTATCCTTACTTCTCTGAGCTGGCCTTGTTGTTCCCTGACGTCCTGAAAAGTGGCCTACCTTTGAAATGTGTGCCAATGACCCCATGCCCCCTACACTCCAAGATCTGGCCTACTGATAAGTCATGTTAGCAGCTACATTACTTTTTATGGGTAGAGTTCATCCCATAATGACACTAAAGTGCACATGTGCAATTTTACACACAATATTAAACATATTATTTTTATTGCTATGATTAGCGAGATATTATTGTATTATTATGATTATCATTATGACTAATAGGTATTAGGGTACTACTACTACTACTACTGCTAGTCCACTACTACTACAACTAAACTACCTAATAAAATTCAGTAGTTGTAATTTAAATTGGCCCATTTAACACTGCAATCAGACCACATATGGACCGTGAATACGGTAGTTTCAGTTACAGACTAAAATGGTATTCTGTCACGAGTGCAAACACACACAAAACCTGTGTACATCAGGGCAAAGAAGCAGGCTGTTTGTCCTGCGTACGGACGGAGGGCGGTGGTGTGTCCTCGCGTCATATCGCCCGCCACGCTTCCATTGGCCGACGCAACTCACCAGACCGAATGTTTTCTGCAAAGGAAGCGCACTTGTGGTATGAGGTCTGTGCAGTGGAATGAGGCAGCAGCGCTTAAAACCCCCAAATGATGATGTGACATAACAACGTGATAACAGAGAGAACCGCTTAGCTTTCTGTTCATTCATCTGAGAGACGGGAATACGCACGGTAGCTCCTCGTATTTCACTAAGAGCGAAGAAGTCGTTTGGAGATCAAGGTAACAGGAATCGGCTAACATTTAGCTAGCTAAATTAGACAGCTGTAACAGTTGCTCACTCGCATTATATGCTCGATGTTCAGCTAGCGTTTCAAGTAAAGAGTGGATTGAATATATATTTTATTTTATTATATAATTAGGAGGCGATTCATTTGCATGTTGTCTAACGTTTGCTAGACATCTAATTTGATGTAACCACACTGTCTGATTTGATAGTGTAGGAGAATTAAGCAACGACATTCATGCGACTAAGAATATTCCTGTTATGTCTTTTTCTTTTTCCTATTTAGCAAGTGCCAAATGCCAAGTCTAGAGCAACACTGTTGGAGCTGTTCCTGTTCCACGAGGGTGAAGTCTGAGAATATCTCAAGTGCAAGCTGGTTCGCATCTAAAGTTGGGGAAATGATGACCATCATAACCTCTATCCTCAGCAGCGCTTACGGCTCCCTCCACAACATACGAACTGCTAACTTAATCAGACGCGGTCTGGTCCTCTTTACCGTGGGAGTTTTCCTGGCTTTGGTTCTCAACTTGCTGCAGATACAAAGAAATGTAACCTTATTCCCAGAGGAGGTGATTTCTACGCTCTTTTCGTCGGCATGGTGGATTCCACCGTGCTGCGGCACAGCTGCTGGTAAGTAGTCTAGTTAGCAGCATGCTTGTTACCGTTCGCCGGCTTGCTATCAAGCATGATAATAGCGTAACGTTTGCTACTATTTTTGACTTTTTGAAATATAAATCCACTCATTTCCTAAATAGAACATGTTTAGTTTCACAGTGATTCGCATAACACTGTATAACGTTAGCTTGCTATCCAACTTGGTTAACATGCCAGCTACATTGCATCTACGGGCTACACGTATGTAGAGTTTTATTTATTTTTACTGCTGCGTTGTTTGGAGAAATGTGGAAGCGTTCCGCTGTTGTTGTTTTGGTTCTTATATAAGCCAACTCCGCGTGTATGGATTGAGTGGTGTATTGTGCGGTGCTTCTCAGTGCCTAGTATTTCCACCGCCTTCTGATGGCACTCCCCTGGAAACAGCCCGACTGAAAGGGTCATTCCGGGTTGCGTTTCTTTCATTGGCTGCGTAGACAACTGGTGAGCTTCTGAGGCTGCAGCTAATTGGCTGTTGAGCTTCTGAGGCTGCAGCTAATTGGCTGTTACCTCGAACATGCCACTTGAATAAAAAGAGAAACAAGGAAGTCGTGTGATGGGGAATTAAATAAATAAAGCACAGTCACCCATCCCCCGCTGAACTCACTGGGAGACGAAAACATATTTTTTTCATAGTAACACCACCGAACAAAGAAAGTAGAACGAGAGATACGATGTAGCGTTTAAAGGCTACATTGTATCTCTCATTCTACTTTCTTTGTTCACATGGTTGCTTGCGTTTTGAACTGTTTTACAACTTAACTTTAGCTAAAAATGCTTAGCCTTTTACATAGGATAAATAGAAAATCCCATATTTAAGCGAAATAATTTGTATTTAGAACAGTTGTAACATATTTTACACCTGGAAAACTATTCCAGCTATACGTTTTAACATGAATGTCGCCGTTTCCTGCAGCTGTTGTAGGTTTGCTGTACCCATGCATCGACGACCGTTTGGGAGAGCCACACAAGTTCAAGAGGGAGTGGGCCAGTGTCATGCGATGCATTGCAGTATTTGTTGGCATCAATCATGCAAGTGCTGTATCCTTTCCAAAACACCTCAGTGAGTGAGCGAGCGAGTGAGTGAGTGAGTGAGTGAAAAAGAGAGCGAGAGACTGGCTCTGGTACCTGTTTCCCTTAACTCTTTTATCCACAGAAACTAGACTTTGCCAACAATGTCCAACTCTGCCTCACATTGGGAGCTCTCTCACTGGGACTGTGGTGGACTTTTGACAGATCCAGAAGTGGCTTTGGGCTTGGTCTCACCATTGCTGTTCTTGCCACTCTTATTGCGCAGTTCCTGGTCTACAATGGCATCTACCAGTAAGTCAGCAAGGCGATCATTTTGTTCTTATGTTTGCATACCTGTTACTTGTACATTTATTATTTTATCATTTCCTCCCTACATTGGGATAGTGACCACAACGATAAATTTAACCGACCAAGCCGTTGAATGCAGGAGACGTGAGTGTTGCGCTTCAAAACAGCGCGACATTCTTATATCTCAAGTGAACGCTTTTTTTAAAGAAAATATGATGCCATCAAAGTTGAGAGAGCGCATTAAAAGGATGCTATTGTGTTGAGCTGTAGAGTCCCAAATGTCTATGTATACCCAATTATCTGCCGTCCTACCTGGCATGGTGGAACATCTTCAAAAGCATCCTGTCGGTTCTCAGAGGTAGTAAGCGGCCCACAAAGACCCTTGTTCAAAAGGCCCTCAGTTTCCCATTGACTGTGCGGGAGCATAGATTATTTGACTTTCTGCCATTAAAATGTAATATACTGTCCCTGGGGGCTTCTGCAGGGAGTTTTAAAAGTTGTCTTGACACTCGCATGTTTGACTTTCATGTTGATTTGTCTCTGTGTTAGTATCTTATTTAATCTGTTTTTGTTGTTTTTTCCCTCCCTCTATCTTGTAGGTATACATCACCAGATTTTATGTACATTCGTTCATGGCTGCCGTGCATATTCTTCTCTGGCGGAGTTACTGTTGGAAATATCGGACGCCAATTAGCTATGGTAAGAACTGCTTTTATTAAACTGTGTTAAAGCAGCAGATAATTCTTTTTACAAATGTTTTTTTTTTTTTTTTTCATTATTGTAGAAAAGTGGGAAGAAAAGGTTTGTGTAGGTTATAGGCGTTTCATCACAATGAATAAAATGAGTTGGAACTTTTTGGATTTGGATTTTTGGAGCATACTCATTTTGTGTTATTTTTTCACGTGTAGATTTTCCAAACCAATACAAATATCTGAGACCTTCATGTGCCATGTTGCAGTGCTGGCGACTTGAGTCTGTCTACTAGCCTCTTTATTCCTTGGAAGAACATTTGACTCAGTGTACTATTTTATTCAAGGGAGCTGTGGAAGAAGATTAGGCTTGTCTTTTCATGGTAACGGACAGACTTTGAGCGCTTCCAGCCTGCTTTCCCAGGAGTTGCTTTGGCTGTTGTTTTTGTGCTTGTCATGGGTTCAGCGATATTGGCGCACACGGGCAATTGCTCAGCACCAAAGTTGAGGGTTGGCTCAGGAGATTAAGACCCTCTGATTGCCATTTATGTTGTTTTGGATCTTTCAGTGCACCTATATTGCATGTAGAGGCTAGTGCACCAGTTTAGCAAATAGTGCAGCGTGAAGCGTAGTGCACCATAAAAACATTACCCCCGCCCCCAGGTTTTTTCCCCATTGTCAGTCACTTGAAGAATTTTCTTCTGCATTCCATCAATGTTTACAGAAAAACAAAGGCCTTATGTACAGTTTTGGCATGAAGAGCTGAACTGGGGTTCGGTGGCACAGGAGAGCAGGGAGAAGGCAGGGGCGGGATTATGTTTCCGGATAAACTGGATGGTGTCAGCAGTGGTGTTCCAGGAGAACTATCACACCATGGTCAAATATCAGTAATCTCACCCACCCCCTCAATTCCAATTGATAATTTCAAATTATGAATATAGCAACTAGCAAGGAGCTCACCCCTACTCAGAATATAGACTAATGTACTTTATTTTTAATAGCTGGACTGTTTGTGTATACATAGGCTCTCAGATAACAGTGCATGCCGTGTTTGAGTCTGGCTGGATTGCAGGTGTCAGGTTTGTATCTTGATTTGTGGCATAAAGCAGATAAGCCCACAGGTACATGCTTGGAGAAGATGCCAGTCTGTCATGACGTGATGCAGTGATTGGCTGAAAGAGTACTGTAGTGCAATGCATTGTGGGGAGTATTTGAGATTGGAACAGTTTCCATATTGCTGTGTATGCCACACAGCCACAAGAGAGCAAAGAGGCCGCGTTCTGCCAAAGCCAAGCTTCTGATCCACGCATGCACAAGAACACAATGTCCGAACCCTCAAGCCCCATTGAAAGGATAGAAGATGACAACCACATTCCCTTGAGCACAACTGAAAGATAGTTTGCTCTAAAGTATAAAAAAATTCTTCCTCAATAAAAATGGTAAAAATGAAATGTAGCTTGCTGTTGATTTGGTTCCAAAAGTACCATTTTTTTTCTTTCCAAAGCCTTCCTACTCAGCAGAAATGTTTAGTTAGCCAGATATGGCTGGATAAAAATAGGCATTTATCTAACTTGGAATGATAGAATGAGGAATGAGTCATGTGGACTTTTTTTTTCTTCTTTTTTTCTAAAGAGTCGGAGGTAACGTTTTGTTTTTGCAGCCTTCAGTTCACTGTACGCCCTGTTTGCTAAATTAATTACACAACAGCTTTTTCTATTCTTGTCAGACAACAAAGTTTTTCACTCCAGGCACTGAACATGTTTATGTACCAGAAAGTATTGACTCTTTTTTTACTTCCTCGTGACTAGATTGTGTGATTAACTCTGTTTTCTTTCATTCACTATATTTCTACAGTGTTCCCAGATTTAAAAAATCCTGGTCTAAAAATGTACCTGTTGATAGAGCACACAGTGGCATTTACATAATGGATAATCTCTTAGAATTGCAAAAGTTGGTATTATAGTCTGCCTAGCATAGCTGAACTCTTTTGAGGTGACTTGTGTCAACAACTGTATTATGTGTATATCATGGCTATTGCAGTGATAAATGTTCCGTGAAGTAGTGGGATGGAACCCTTGAGAGATGGCCCCATTAGGTCAGTTACTCAAAAGCTGAAATGGCTTGGGTGTTGGATATCAAATTTTACAGTGTCTATCTTTGGAGAAGCTATATATGGCTGCAGCTATAGCCATATTTATACACAGAGGACTTGAAACTATAACATAAAACTTAAGTCGCCTGCCGTAGGACTTATAGGGAGTTATTTAGTCATTCTTACATATGCTTTGGATATTGGATCTAATCATTAACATTGGCCAGATTCCGTAACAAATCTTCTTAACATGACTTTAAAAAAATAAATAAAAAGTATATCTTTGTCACATGGTCTAGATAATGTGTCTAATGCACAGTTTATTGTTTTGTCTTTATAGGGCAGTATGGAGAAACCTCACAGTGACTAGGAGAAGGAAGAAGAGAGACAGAGCTGAAGAGAAAGGAAGAGATTTGCAGTGCCAATGCAGAGAAACCTGAACATGGAGACCTCACTCATCATTTCCACAGAGAGATATTCAAGTGAACGCTCGTCTTTTGGTCTTGATTTTACTATGTTTTTCTGAGAAATGACTTAAAGGCCCGGACATGTTGGAGAAAGGTGCCAATACTTTAGGGAATACTTTTCCGCACTTCCTCGTGGCCAAAAGGTTCCTCTGCCCACCATTGTCATTTGTTCAGCTTGCCCCTACAGTGATCAACAGAACACGATTCTTATTTTCAATAGCGAAAAGTTAACTGGTTTCAGTTTTACTGTGTAAGAATGAACAATGGCCTTTTTGCATTAAGTATAGGTCTAAAAAAACAGAAAAGAAAAAAAAGGTGGTGCAACAATGTGTGCTTTTTATTTTTATTTTTTTTGCATGAGTGCAAATTGTTCACAAAAGGGAAACATTTCAGGGCTTTGCATAAATGTCTTAAATGATTTTCAGTCCTCCTCCACATTGCAATATCATGGTTTAATTGGGCTGAGGTGTCGAACAGTTTAAGAGCTAAAAATTCTTCTCAGTTTCAAATTACCAAAAGGAGTATTACCCAAGTATCAGTGGGGCTCATTTTTCTTGGTTGCAAGAAGAAAAAAAACCGAGGCAATTCAGCGTACACCAAATAGAAACCTGGTCAAAATAAAAATTTTGGCGAGATTCCAGAATGTTGTTTTTGTAGAAAGAATTTTAAAAGTATTTGATTTGTCTTCAAAGGGACGAATCCATGTCTAAATTAGCAGCAAAACTTTCTAAACAAACTTGAGGCTGTATTTGGACATCAGCTCGCCTTCTTTTAATGTCTTTTTAAAATTTATTTGGATCTAGGGCAGTGTGTTGGATGTTGGTTGCGTGTGTGAGGACAAAGGTAAGAGGAGGGGAGGACATGACATATTTGCAGAGCCTTCAAAAGATTTTGCAATCTGTGATTGCCTTTGTATTATAGAAATGAGTGCATTTGTCACTATTTAAGTTGTGTTTTTTTTTTTTTTTGTAAATAATTTATTGTATATGGCTTATGCATATAATTGCTTCTCTATCTAATCATAATGGTATTGCCATGCTGGACCTAGTTACCGAGTTTGGGGTCTAGATGATTAAAGTGCAATCAGTTATACACCTGAGCCTTGTATTCTTTCATATTTATTACTTCTGATATTTGTTACAAGTGAGCATATTCAGAAGCGTATGCAGTAGATGTAAACCGAGCAATAACACCAGTGTTTATTTTGTCTCCTAAAACTAAAGAAGCGATGCCAGAGGTTCCTTGGTGTTTAAAATCAGCACTGTTCCCAAATGATTACTTCTTAAATGTACCAATGATTTGTTTCACTGTAAACAGAAATTGTGTTGTGTAAAAATCATGCCCCCCCCCCCCCCCTTTTTTTGAAAAAAGAGCAACTGATATCAGGAATTGGCTGGCATTGAAACGAAAGACTGACCGAATGGTTTTTTTGGAAGTGTTCAAAGCAAACTGGAATTGTTTGCCAACACAGTTGAGACGTAATCCACAGAAGTGCTGCTGCATTGAGCTCTGTTTGAACCCTGTCCCTGCCTTAGCTCAGGTAGACGAAAGAGTGAAAGCTTTATTTTACTTTTGTTTTGCTTTTTTTATTGAAATGAGTTTATGAAGCACCTTTTTTTAATGTGTAGAGTCTGTGTGTACTCGTTGATTTTTCAGCTGTGTATCATTTATATTACCTTGAATCCAAGTGATGAAACAAGTTATAAATAAAAAAAATTCTGACTGCCTGAGTGATTAGGGTGCTGTGTGTGCTGCCTGCTTGTGTGTGTGTGTTGTATCTTCTGTCTGTTAATGTATTTGAGGTTATTAGCCTTAGGGTGGACATTTTGTACATGTGTCCCCCCCCCCCCAACAGTATTGCATACATTACACTGTATATGAATGCATCTTTTCACAAGTTCATTTCATAACACATTACAGTTCACAAATGGTGTAAAATCAAAATGTTTAATATCAACCACAAACGGTTAAGCAGATAAATTGGCTGGGTTTAAAATGCACTTGGTGGAATAAACCTTGTGTATTGTATTGTTCATTTATGTACAAGAAAACTGATATTTAAAATCAATCTGCTCAGCCTTAGCATGAAATGGAGTGAGTGTCCTTTCATGAAAGAAACACCTTTCATTGTATAAATTATATGAAATGTGCCAGTGAACTGGTCACATTGGTGGTGCAGGCGGATATGAGCAGACCAAGGGCATCCCTGCCCACTTGCTCCCCCCAGCCCCCCCCCCTTCTGCGGCAGTCAGGCTGGAGTGGACGTGCCACATGATAAATCCGCTCTCCGCAGCGCCGTACTCAGCAGAGGGCCGGGGGAAAGGGCGGGTGACCTCCTACATCCTGCCAGCTGACATGGCGGGGGGCGGAGCCACAGCGGAGGGGGGGTCGAGACGGGATTGGTGGATACGAGGGCTGCAGCGCGGAACCCCAGCAGCTGTGCGTTGTGCTAAAAGGCGTGACAGAAATGAGTGGAACCGATATCGCGGAGAAGGGGGGGGGGGGGGGCAATATAAAAAACAAACGATCACACCTCTAATGTAGTTATTTCTTTATTTGTCTGGAGAGAAACAATGTGAGTTTATGTGACATTCTGAAGCTCACAATATCGTATGCAGTTGAATAGTGGCATCCTCGATTTTTTGTATGCTACAAAATGTTTCACTGAACGATGTAGTGCTGCCAAGATGAAAACAGATTTGAACCAAAGCCGTTAAAGGACTGAATTAACGACTGCTTGTGGAATTTAATGTTGTGTAGCTCAGTACATAAATTAGATGAAGACATTTCAGGAAAACTTTAAACACCTGCAGAGAGGGGCTCCTTCTGCTGAGGCTATTAAATAATTAACTTGTTTGTTTAGAAAAGTTATTTCAGTATGTACTGTATATTTCCACGAATACATCTGAAAATACAATAGTAAGCACTAAACTGCTATCCTGTGATGATGCTGAAATAAATACATATTATGTTTGAGACAAAATGGCAAAGCAATACTAGTACATTTTACCATTGGATGCACGGAAAGACTCTTTATACGTTTCACGATATTCAAATTACGTAAATATAGAGGCAGATAATCTATGAATTATATTTTATGTGATTGCTGTAAATTAAATTGAGTTCCACAGGACACTGCCTTGTCTAAAGACCTATTTGATATATTCTGCTCCCTCTCTCCAATACTACACCCAGCATGTCACCAGAATCACTATCTGAGCCATGGCCTCTCCTTATTCTGGCAGACAGTTCCCCTCTGGAAAGCAGTCTCCTATTTATACCTAGCAGGGGATTGACAGTTAACCTTTTGCACTGAAATTTCTGGGAGCCGGGCCAATTTTCAGGCCCAGATCAGCACTCGTACGAGAAGAGCGTTTCCAACAGGCAGAGATCCAGAGCTACACATTGCTGCATTCACAATGCCCTCCGTTCAGAGGCGCGCCTGTAATTGGCTCGGGTCCTAACCCCTTT
The DNA here is from genome assembly GCA_022702515.1 of Ilyophis sp. 1 JC-2022. Taxonomy (NCBI): domain Eukaryota; kingdom Metazoa; phylum Chordata; class Actinopteri; order Anguilliformes; family Synaphobranchidae; genus Ilyophis; species Ilyophis sp. 1 JC-2022. The sequence goes on from CM040403.1 coordinate 120,915,892, forward strand.
AATTTCCACCAGGACTTCCTTCAGACACCCAGGGCCGGCCCGTCCTACAGGCGAAGCAGTTTCTTGCCTGGGGCGCCAGGTCTGCTTAGGGCGCCGCCGGTAGCCCTCACAAAAAAAAGAAAGAAAGAAAATCGCAAAAAAATAAAAAATCGCAAAAAAAAAATAAAAAATCGCTGGTGGGCACGCAATGAACAAATAAACAAGAATAAATACACTTTGCACCCCTGTTTACAATGTTTCATCTGGCCTGGCTGCTGCTTGCTTTAGTGGGGGATATGTCTGCACAACAGGCAGCCCAACCAAGACGTGCAGTCGGATGAAAAACACGCATAGTGACACTGGTTGGAGCATAGCAGGCAGACTATCACAGATGATGACAGTCGCTCCACTGGCGAAGCTACCAGGGTGGCATAGGGTGGCAGCTGCCACCCTTGAAAAGAGGCTTGCCACCCCACTTGCCACCCCAGTGACACAGACCAACTGATATAATTTGTTTTATTATTATTATTGGATAAAAAATAAAAAAAATCCGATTTCAGTGTAAAATCCCCTAATTTTCATGTTTGAAAAAGAAACTCACTGTTGTTCCACCCCTCCGTCTGAAGATTAATGGTTGCACCCAGGGATTCACGTTTTTTGATGGATTTGAATTTGCAGCACTGAGCTGTCTCTGGTGCGAATGGAGCCTGTTCAGGTAATGTTAAATGTGGTTTTAATTAATGTTATGTTTAGAATCCATTACCTAATGGATATGTTTAGTTAATTAATGGATATGTTTTGTTCATCAATCGTTATTTGCTGAGTTATGAAGCGAAGACGTTTTGCACCTGTTGTAATCGCAATTATATTAACGTTAGCTGCTGGTGAAGTTAGCTATGAACAGCATTGAGAGCCTCCATCGTTCGTTAGCCTGGCTCCAGCCACTGAATCACTTTAGAATTTCTCTTGTAACGAATTGCAAATTCAGTCTGAGTGTCAGGCTATCCATGATCAGCCATTGCTGTAGAAAAAAAACGAAGCAAATGACTATTATTATTAGCTATGACCCCGTTAGCCAACCGTTAGCAGTTAGCTAACTAACTAACTAACTAGCTAGCTAGCTATGCTATCGTTAGCTACACAGATAACGTTACCATTACAGCTTTTACTGTTTTGCTAACGTTAGAGTTATTTGTTATTATAGACTTTAATGAATGTTGAAAATGAGTTGGATGAGTTTGTGACGCGATTTGCTGCACAGCATAGCAATCGTCGTATTCAGCTTTTGTAGATTTTTTGTATTTTATTTTACTTTTTTCTTTTGGACAGTGACAAGAAATGTCACTGTGTTTAATGTAGAAAACTGAATTAGCCTACTACAACATGGGCTAGCCTTAAATGTGAATAACAGCAGATTTTGTTTACTTGTTTTGTTTTCCATCTTTGAATGAAAGAGAAATAAAATGTTTTCTTTTCCACAGACCTTTCTTTGTAATAATTTACTGGATAAGAGAGAAACCTGTACACATACACACTCTGGTGTGTGCACACACACAGTAGTTCTATATGTAGAACAGGCTATAAGGACTGATAAATATACATAAATGTAAGACATATTAAGCTGGCCACTTAACAAATTATGGCCACCCTAAAATATCTGCTTGCCACCCCTTTGCCACCCCATGTATAACTCCTCCTTAAAGGAGTAAAACTGACTTTGCTATGTGAACCAAATATTTACAGTATTACCAAAGACTATTGAACAGCACCTTTCAGTATACACATACAGGAAAAATAAAAATAAAATAAAAAAACATGTTTGTATTTTTCTCTTGAATCCATGGTGATGTCTGAGTGATGTTTGTGGGTGGGGGGTGGGGGGGGGGCACCCAAATGCCAATCTCGCCTGGGGCACCAAAATGTGTAGGGCCGGCCCTGCAGACACCCTTCGCCAAGGAAAAACCTCTCTCGGCCATTTCACAGGCGCGTGATCTGGTCCGGCCTTTTAATGAGGGGGTTAGCGCTTCCAACCTCGGACGTGCCTGCTCGTGACAGCGTCTGTTCGCGCCGCCCGTCGCCCCTGCGTGTCCTTGCGCCTCAGACATAACGCCGACAGACAGGGTTATGATGGGTCTCTCCAAGTCACCCTATGTCCCCGCTCTGGTGGAATTCCAGACGGAGGGATGCAGGAAATATTTCAATCGCGCAGCCGTCCTCCCGCTAGTCTGGGTCATGGGAGCCGGTGTCCACTGTGCTCTTTGGCCAGGCACCAGCGCGCTCGTTTGATCTGAAACAGAGACGGGAACTTGAATCCAAGACGCCAGTGGAAAAGGTTAGTAAAGTCATTACTTGGGCCCCATCTACCAGACTGGTAGCTACACGTAGCATTTCACCAGTTCAAATGAATGTACAACTAAATAGGTTTGCTAACAAAAAGCGCCTTTAATTCACGTTTTGGGATTGTCGGATACCACGATCACATTTTTGTATGCCGAACTTGGCAAGAATATGGGGAGCTGAAACTTTAATTCCCGGTTCATGATTTGTGCTCTGCATCGCATACATAATTTACGAATCAAGAAAAGCACGATGGAAAAGGGCCCCCGCTGGCATTTACTGCTTCCGATGCATAAGCTTTGTTTCACTCAGAGTACTGTCATAAGAACATTACGATACCCGTTACAGCCTCTGAGAACCTCGCAGAACGTTGCTCTCTGCTGCCCCCTCGCCATTCCATTCGATAACAATCCCATTAAGGGCGGGAACAATAGGGTCGGTGAGCTTCGGGCCTCGCGCCTGCACAGCTGCACATCCGACCGCGGCTGGTCCGCCTCTGTAATGTACACTGCCTGGCCAAAGAAAAGTCACCGTTGCACCCGTCATGCATAGTGCCCACTGTACAAGCCTCTGGAGGCAGTGTTATGATCTGGGGTTGCTTCAATTGGTCAGGTCTAGGCTCAGCAATGTTATGCAGCAATAAAATGAAGTCAGCTGAGTACCTGAATGTACTGAATGACCAGGCTATCCCATCAATGGGCATATTCCAGGACGACAATGCCAAGATTCATCGGGCTCAAATAGTGAAAGAGTGGTTCAGGGAGCATGAGGAATCATTTTCACACATGAATTGGCCACCACATGAGTCCTGACCTTAACCCCATTGAAAGTCTTTGGGATGTGCTGGAGAAGACTTTACGGAGTGGTTAGACTCTCCCGTCGTCAATACAAAATCTCGGCCAAAAATGAATGCAACTCTGGACGGAAATAAATGTTGTGACGTTGCATAAGGTTGTCGAAACAATGCCACAACGAATGCGCACCGTAATCAAAGCTAAAGGCGGTCCAACAAAATATTAGAGTGTGGGACTTTTTTTTGGTCAGGCAGTGTATGTTGGTTAGGACTTGGGTATTAAAATCTGGCCCTCAAATCCAAATCCGGTCCTGTTTCTTTTCTCCCAGGTAATTAACTGAACAATTAGTGCTATCCATTGGCCAGACTGTCTTCACACCTGACTCCCAGGTAAAGGGAGGAGGGAAAACCGGCAGTTATTGGCCCACAAAAACCGTGATTTGAATAACAGTGGGTTAGAGAAACCTTGACTCAGCAGGCCACATTGGTAGGAGAGTCACTGTCACTGCGGGAGACACTGTAGAGCAGAAAGAGTCAGAGACAGCTGTCTCTGACTTAGAAGTTGTGATACAAATGTAATCATAAACAAACCAACATCATAAACATTAAAAAAATACATGCAGAATTTTATTTGGTAATATATATATATATATATGTCCAAGCATTGAAGATGAGATGTTTCTCATATGTTGAGTGTAAGACTCGACATATGAGAAACATCTCATCTTTAATTTAGGTTAGATTATTCATAAAAAAATATTTCCTCACGATTGCCACGATTATTGACAATGCTAGAAATAGTTACAAACAAAATCTAATTGAAGTATATTCCCATTCATATTTTTGTATATGTAGTGCACAGAACCAGCACTGGTGGAATGCATCTCAGCCAATCATGTTACTCGTTCAGATCTTATTGTTGTATAATATATATATATATATATAGAGAGAGATAATACTCATAAATGTGAATAACACAAGCCAGTTATTGTCATCAGGTCCTGGCTAGAAGTGCTCTAAAAAAAGACTGTAGCCTGTACACCTATAAGAAGGTAGATTCCTCTGGGGGTCTTCAAAGCTCTCAAGTTGTATTATGACATCACTGAGGCTTTTGCATAGGGTGCAGATAAAGCCTTCAGGAGCATAACTAGGCTAATGGACCTATCATATTCTTTTACTTACTATCTGAGGTCATGCAGTTATAATTTCATTATTAAGAATTGAAATATCTTACATTTCTATAAGACTGGAGACATACATATACAGTGGCACAAAGACAATTGCAATAAATCCTCAAGACACTCTCTGTTCTTATTTAAATTGAGACAAACTAACCACAGCCAAGTAAATTAGATGTGTATGGTTAAAATGTGCAGATTAAATGCATAATAGTTATGCGCTGAGTGGCTAAGCAGTGGGAGAGTATAAAAGAACACTGTGTTAGCCTTTCCCGTTCTCAGTTCCATTTCAGTTTTTTTGTTCCCAAAGGAAACGAAGGATCCTCGGTGAGTTCATTCCTGGCCATACAGTGGCGCTATTTGTCCTTGCATGTAGTGCCGACTACAGCCTCCGTTCTCTAAGCCTCAGTGACATGCTCAGGCGGGGACCCCTGGTGGTAAGAATGACAACTGACCTACTACTGCCGCGCACCGAAGGTCAACAAACCAGAGTGTTGATAGCCGCACTTGCAAATAACAGGGTGAGCTCTGTCACACTCATCCTTGCTGTCCCCAAGCCTGTCACCAGCGGCCTTCTCATTTCCCTCTGTAGTCCTCGCACAACCTACAGCCAGTGAAAGGACCAGACCAACAATTTGGTTATTAAGTCAACGTCATTTTCTAACAGATTATTTAAAGAATATGTAGGGTAGGGGTTGCCAGTGACGCACCTGAACCACCTATTAACTTTGTTAACGGTTAAATAGGGTTATAAAAGAATTTAATTAAAGGGGGTGGGGGCACAGTCTCCAAAGAAATAGTTGCAATAACATAAGGCTATTACATTTTAATAATATCATGCTAATTGAAAATCAACCAGTGGCGCAAGGAAAAAGTTTCATGCATTTAGTCCTATATCTTATTAAATGCCCCTTGGGTTCACATAGTACTTACATTATGATTGAATCACTGGGCACGTACTAAAAAAGGGGTAATATTGTTGCTTTAATTGGGGCCTTCTCCCCTGTGTTTAAATCATGTCACTTTTCCGACAGAAACCATCTGTGATTGATGAATGAAGGTTTCAGGAGTGTCTAATAGCTATTAAAGTCAAGCAAAGATGACCTTTAAATGTTGTACACATTGGGTCAAGGTCAAAGTCATTTAATTTTAATGGCTATTAATTAATTACATACTCTTCGCCCACAGATTTAAGGCATCAAAGTAATGGTATTCGTGTCAAATTTTCCTTAATTTTTTTAAGAGAGGGTGGAAGGAAAAATATAGGTTAAGGTCCTTTGTTTTTTTTTTGTGTGTCTCCCATGTTCAAAAAATAAAGGGTCGCTTAAAAATACACGTCAGCTCTTCAACACAAGGTCTAGGTTTTTTTTGGGAGCCCTCAATCAATTTGGCCATTGCCCAGGATAAAAAAAACAAAACAAAAACAAAGAAAAAGCCTTTCCTTCGATCCTTAGCCCAGGTGTTGATCTTCCTGGATGTTCTCTGGGTGATTGGAACACGGAGTGTGTTCACACGGCTTCTGTATTCTACGGTCCTCGTCAATAGTCACACCTGAGCCGTCTCGTATCTCCCCAGTCCTGATGTACATGAACGAATATTAAAGTGAAACATCCCTGTTGGTGTCAAGAGAAGCTGCGGAGTTCATGCACCGACGCCTTGGTGGGTCTGTATGAGCGAACATGTTCATAAGCATAAGTTTGCGAACATCCCCAGCGTGTGTACATTATGCATTTTACATCTCTAAAAACCGGCCCCACGGTGAACAGCATGCAGAGCCTGGCAACCGTTGCACCTACTTGACGTTATCTGACACAACATAACAATCACCAGGAACACTGTGCATTTTAGGACCATCACCAGTGACTTGGGTGTTTTCATGCACCTGTGTGCCAAGGATGGATCATGTATAAAACATGCAAGAGGACAGAGACCCAAAAGAAAACAACTCCATTTTTCTGCCTCCACATGGTAATCCTCCTTGTGTAGAAGATTACAAAACAACTGACTCTTCTGTACAAATAATGCAGAAACACTGGAACTAAAATACATTATCAGTGTAAGGAAGCACAATCTACACAGATACGATATATAAACGGTATTATATTACTGTATATATACGGCATAATATATACAGGTTTTGATACAATAATCTTTTAATTAAAATGCATTTTTCTATGAATACCAGGTTAAGTGGCAGTAGAAATGAAAGGGCAGATGTAAACAGTACTCTTCTTTTTTTGGTATATGAACCCACATAATGCCTTATCATCCACTGCGTTACTACATCAGACTTAACCTGGAATGGTGAATGAGATTTCGCAAAAACAAAGACAAAACAACAAAAAATGTACATTTATGTATATGTTTAGAATTCAATGAACAAAATAAAACAAAAACCAACATTATGCGTGTTTGATCTTTTTCTATATTTGCACACATAATCCCTGCTCATTATGTATATTTGTATAGCACAATATGAGTCAAGATTGGTGAAATGGCATGTTGTCATTTTTATGTATTCTTATGTCCATATCATCAACATGTGCTTTGAAGCCCCTGCTCTTTGCTTCCCAGAGGCTTTGACATGTACCTGCTTTAGTCCAAGGCAGAAAAGTCGAACACAAATCAGAAAACTTCTAAATCTGAAACAGCTGGAGAAGCATATAACATTGTCACCTTTTCCCATTGAACTTGCAGCTTTAATTTCATAACCTGCTGAGTGACTTAACACTGACAGCCTGGTGAACAGTGTACATCAAAGAGTGGCTATATGGACTCTATCATACATTAATGTGGTAATGTAAACGGAGTAGCATTTTATCATTAATATACCTGAAATGGCTAAAAATTATCTTTTTTGGTGTAAAGTGAGAGGCGTCACATCAAAGGACTGACCATTTCAAATACAAACAGCTAGGTGATCTAGGTTTTTTTTTTTTTTTGGGGGAAAATTGCTTTTGTAGGCCTTTACAAAGTCTAAATTAGGACGCTATGATTGTATATGTTTCAATTAGGCCCAGCATACCATATGACCGGCAAAAAATAGACACATTGAGATGCAAATCACATAATACATATGTGTCTAAAATTCACCAGTAGGTAGACATAGAAACTAAGAAAGACAATGGAAAAAAAATATGTTCACCTCTTTTGGTTTCAGACCAACAGTTGTTTGGACTAAGCTCCGTTATGACTGCATCAGATTGCATTTTTAAAGGTTTGGATCACCAGAATTCACATTTTACATAGCAGACTAGTTGATTGGGTATTAATGCAATATGATGGAATAAGCAATTTCGCTGAGACAGAAGCATAACAGATCTATTGATTTAACCAATATCGCCGCTTTAAATTGTACTCCTGCATTGCATCTGGGCTACCTGTGGTTTTCTCATTGTGGTATGATTTGGGTGAATAGACATAATAAAGAACAGATAGATACTGGGCCCAATGAAGCCTCTGTGTGTGTGTGCATGTTTGCCTGCATTGTAGAATCTTCAAGGACATTTTGTTATTAATATGTTGTTAACTTTCTCAGCTACACCCTGGTTCCCTATCCATTATGGCAGTTACCTACCAGAGGCAAAACAGCAACAGTTATATAAATATCTGATAACAACATGTGAAACCTGTGCATGAGATATGCACATAAAGTAATTAAAGCACAGCCTTATGCCGCAATTGATGGATTTCCACATGTCTATCACCACAGCCTTCGTACTATATCCCTGGTATCTTGACAGTCTTTTACAGAGATCGCATCATTTAATATTTCTAGCTAAATTCGGGTGTGTATCATCACTGAGTAGGCATGATGACACTATATTTAGTGTCCAACTGAGATACAGGACAAGAAAAATCCACGACCCAGAATGCCTAGTGAGGTGAATGTATTTGCTTTTCAGTGAATGCCAATACAGTAGACCTATTACGCACAGGTTTTTAAATACACTGTCAATAAAATGATAGAGTTTTAGGTGCAGTGAACCATTACATAAAATCCTTTTTTTCCAGATGGGTGTTAAGCAGCTTAAAGGTCCTTGGCTTCATGACGTTAGAGCTGTGTTCGGGTCCACTGGGTCTATTACATGTGAGTCAGTTTAGTCTCTCTACAACCCCTTCTATCTCTCAGCCAAGTTAGAGAAATGAATTAAAACCTACTGTGATATAAGTGTACTATTGAAGTTAGAGCGAGGGCACTTGGCCTCTATCTGTCATAGTACCCTCGATTTCTTTTAAATTAACGCTTTCCGTTAATAGCCCACGTAGGCCTACCTGTAAGTGGACATTTTCCTTTTTTGATATTTAGCCTAATTAATTTACTTAGTTACAGTTTGTGTAACAATGGCATAAAAATGTGAAACTGACCTTTATACGCGCCTGTTTTTTGTTTAATGGCATGTTTGTGAATTGACTATGTTCACGTAGAAAATATTTCTGATTGGAATAGTGTTATGAAGAAGATGATCGTGTTTTAATAAGATATGTGCCATTTCAACAGAGGATATCCTGTAATTTGCTGAAATATGACCATGTACACCCATTGTACTGTCTGTCATGGAAACAGGATAGATCAGTATTGATTTATCATGGGAACATTTATAGCAAACAATATTTGTTCGATATTTCGTATATTGCGCATCCATAACGCACCAGCTTATTTTAGATAACGGGTACATCTAAACTGGAAGCAATTATACACAGTAGGTATAACTATGTGATAGAAATTAATTGCATATAAGCTAAGTGTGTATTTGTGACCTATTTTAGGCAAGTATGCATGTGTTGCAGTTAATGGATAAAATTGTCATTAAGGCCTACGGCGAACGATGCTGAACTGTTAGGCTACATTGTATTTAAGAGAGCTAGAGGAGGAGTCAGGCATATGCTACTCTATTATTTACTATGCAGAGCAATACCCTAAACATCTGCGTCGACTATGTTACAGCTCAGGTGCAATCTAACCGCAACGCGCCTTAACTTTGTGGATCATTTACGCAATTGCGGTTTTATTTTTTTCAAAACAAACACGACTCTGTGAGTCTCAGGTAAGATAAAATGAATGAAAATACACTAACACTCACTACAGTTATTTACTCAAATGTTTAGTCAAAGCTCATTGGTCCAATCTGCTTCTTCCCTATAACATTGTTTCGAATGTTAACTTCACAACACACCACCTAATTAGCTGCATACGTTACTCTATACATACCATTAACTATTTGTGTGTTTGTGTTCAACATGTCAGCAATTAGTATCAATAATATTTATATAGTTGGTAAAAACATATGGCCATAACCCCCCGTGCAGTTTCCCTGGATACAGTTTGTCATCATTAAAAAGAAGGGTTTTGGTACACTGCTGGTAAATCTGTTAGCAGTTGACAAACATGATGCTCTTACGTGAGCTCTCAGTAATTATCCGGAAAGGGGCAACCACATGACTGTGGGGTTATTTTCCACTTTATGTTTCATTTAGCAGAGTAATTAACTTCACACCACACCGCCTGCATAGATGCGTTATAGATTAACCTATAGATTAGATTATTGCTTTAATAACATAAAGGTTGGTGCTATTGAGGATGGGCGTCGGTCACGTAACGTGGAATGCATGTTTATAATATAGAGGTAGATTTGCGTTTTTTCCTTTCACGTAAAACTTAGTGTTACCCTGTACTGAAATATTTTGTCGTAGCTACACTGTAAACACATCACGTTGCTAACACAAGAATATTAAGACTTTATCTGATCTCAATGTACTTTCCAACTGATTGATTGATAAATGAGTGTCTCTTTACCTGATAGGCTATTTCTACAACTACAAATGGCTTCGGAAGAATCAAAGAAAAATAGACTATGTGTTTTAAAAGTAATTTACTGTCACAGATCCTTTGTGATAGAGTAATTTTTAGTCCAAGCATCTTGCAGTAAAGGTCATAACTGCTTCCAGTTTTTTGTTTCTAGTAGGCCTAATATCTAGTACTATAGGCCGGCCCATGTCTGTTGTTAAAATGCGGAGTAACTCATTACAAAAGTCTGCATCAGATGCGTATAGATTAGCCTATTGCTTTTATAACTTAAAGGTTGGTGCTATTGAGGATGGCGGTCGGTCACTTAACGTGGAATGCATGTTTATAATATAGAGGTAGATTTGCGTTTTTTCCTTTCCTATTTCCTATTAGCTTTCAATTACGGTCCAATTTAGCGATAAACCCTCGAGCAAACATGAGACAAGAAGACAGAGCTTTTCCTAGATCCAAACCAGGCCATCGTTATAGTACCTCTGTGACAATACCCGTCAGCTCCACACTGTTTTAGGCTGAATTCATTTTGATATATTTAATATAAGGTCCATGTGATCTCAACGACGTCTTTCCAATTTAACGTATAAGACACATTAAGGCTGACCGGTAACTCGCTACATATATCAGTGGTCACCCATACCAAGTCCTGCTGTTTTCTCTATACCAGAAGACAATGAAGTCGCAAGATCGGAAGATTTCTAAGGTAACCCGATGTTCAAATGGTCATTTAGGCTACAAAAGGTGTTCTCCCCTCTGCCACCGGTACACCGACACACAGGAAGGTGTCTCTTGTAAAAGATATTTTAATCTCAATGAGACTTTACCTGGTTAAGGTTTAATAAAACGGGCGGAGGTTAGCCATAGTGTTTGCTTGTCTGTGAATAGGGTCATTATATGATGAACATTATGTTTTGGGCACATGGAAGATATAAGCCCTACAATTCTTGGATGCTAAACATTTGGGATGCCAGTAGCCTGCATCATACGTAGTGCCCCTCTTGTCTCGTTAGTTGATTTTGGCAGACATTAAACCTTTCTGCTTTTCAGTTTGTCTTTAACGCTGACTAACGCATCTCAGAAAGAGTTTCTCATAGCCTACGCATTCTCTGCCAGTCAGTTATTGCCAGACTCACATGTTTTATAGGCCTAATTGGAAAATGCTCCAATTCAATTGCAAAGTTGATTACGAACTGGACCGCAAAATTATTGCTTATTTCTCTCCAGCGAATGTCAATGGCTTACGTTATAAATCTACCTCCAATTAACAATTTAAACCATGGACTCCAATTTACAGTGCTTCAAGCTGTATTCAAATGTGACACTGCAGTAGTATCCAGAATGAGAGGTAAATGCAAAGATTAGGTCTATGTCCACTTAAGATGAATGCATTGTAAATGATGCACAGGTCAGAGCGAGGACACACATGGGTGGGTTAATCCCTACATGTTTAATCTCAAGCATGTTTTCAGTACGCCGCCAATTGTTTCCCTAAAATAACATATAGGTGGGCCATTATTTTAGTGTAGCCTACACTACATAGGCCTAATAATCAAACATGGCCTATTTAATCGGGCAGACTCCATGGTTGATTAATGTATTGGGTTAAGATGATTAAATCGAAAAAGAAGGGTTGTCTCTTCAGCTTGAACAAAAAACATAAACCAGTAGGAAAATTATGCAGAAATAATAATAATAACAGTAATTATTATTATTATTAGTTTATTATTATTATTATTATTATTATTATTATTATTATTATTATGAATAATCATAATAATAGTGCAATATAACGTATGCCAATTTTATGATGAGGATTATTTACACATGCTTAGCTGGGCCGGTTAACAGGCTTCCCATATACTCATATACCATATTATTGTTGTGGGATTTGTCTATAATGCTTTCTGGAACAACAGCCTATAGCCATAACACACATTATAATGAAGTTACACTGATAATGATTTCCTGGCCTGAATAAACTACATACCAAAATGATTATCGAGAAGAGGCAACATAGGTTACTGTTGCAGTCTTAACAATGAATTGGTAAAATTAAGCGACAGTTAAGTGACATTAATTGAGTTTTCTAATTCAATGCAAGACTTCCCTTGGTTTAAGCGACCGTAGAATACGTTGAAAAGGTAGACTTAGACTTGCTTAATAATAATAACAATAATAATAATAATAATTTATTCAAAGGCAACTGCACTACGGTACGATATGCATAAATACGCTCTGCCGTTTAGGTAGGCTAATGCAATTGGCATTTTACCAGTTTTTTGCAAATAAAATGTATATTGGTGAGCCGTTTGGACAAATCTAATCACATTCAACGATGTTCTATTGTCGACTAATGACCCCTGCGCTATAATGGGTGTGGCTCGTAGTTTTTTTATTGAGCTATACCATTATGGGCTGGTTTCCCAGACAAGGATTAAGCCTAGTCCTGTAGTCCAAGACTATAGGTTTTCTTTTTCAGTGGATATCGCCATTGGGGAAATGTTTAGTCCAAGACTAGGCTTAATCCTTGTCTGGGAAACCGGTCCTATTTGTTTGCTTTGACATCACCTGTGGCTATACTTGTTACTTTTTATGTTATGTAACGTTAACGTGGAGCTGAAATTAATTTGTGTGAGTTTTTTTATGGGTGTATGTATTTATGTTGTTTGTAGGCCCCTAACCTAAGACAATTTTCTATCATTATGTGATAGGCAATACAGTTGTTTTAATTGAATTGAATGTAATTTCTATGAGAAAAGAAAATGTTGAAATTGATATTGAAATTCTATTTTGGAGGCAGAGTAGGCATAAAAAATAGATTCTAATTCGACTAAAACAAATTCCATCGCTCACTTTTTTAAGTTAAGAAACAGTTTGCATGCATTAGCATTTTGTCATGTTTGTTCTCATTCGTCTTTGAGCTTTTTCACAATCTTTTTCGAATAATGAGAGTAGAGCATTCTACAGAAGCTGCGGCCGCGAGCTTCAAGCCCAGCTGTTTGATATCCAGTAAAGCTAATAACTAAGTTCTATTGTTGTATGGAATGTTGCCAATTATGTTTTTTTCTGTTTTTTAATATATCTTTTTTTGTTATTTAAGGGCTGAACCAAAATGCATTCATATGTAGGCCCACACACAGGAATACTGTTTAATTGCAAGAGTACAATTCGATCAGATAAGTGCACCTAAATATCGATATTGTCTTTTTAAATGAGTTTTTAACATGAGCAGTTTGTAAAACTTTATGGCGGCAACCAACAGATCAATTGATCTCTCGCACCCTGTGTGTGTGCGGCGCGCGCGCGCGTGCGTGCGTGTGTGTGTGTGTGTGAGAGAGAGAGAGAGAGACACACATCCGCATCAGTTCAAATATCGTGTACAAATATCAGCATTGAGAGCAGTTCTGCATGATAGGTCCTGCATAGTAATGTGTTGATTTATTCATATATGTGTGTGAGAGAGAGTGTGTGTGTGTGTGTGTGTGTGTGTGTGTGTGTGTGTGTGTGAGAGAGAGAGAAAGAAAGAGAGAGATTCATATTAAGAGGAAACTCAAGATCAATGGCAATGCAGGCCTATACACACCACACACGTATCTCACCTTCACTATTTTTTGTTCATTTTATTTACGTATATTTAATTTTTCAGTGATTTTGTTTTTTATCTCTCAAGGTCATAGAATTATCGAGCCAAAAGGTCGCATTTCAACAGAATGAAAGCTTCCTACAATCACGAGGCAGCTGTTTTTTTCTTTTTTTTTCTCAACGGATGAGGCTGGACCAATGGGAATACGCTTCCAATGCCAATGTCCCATAGCTGCAATCCAATAACAGAATAGACCATTGTTGCTTACAGTATAACGTCGGATTGTTTTTTTTTCTGTTTATCTGAATGTTGAGCTTGAAAATACACAAGTTAATCTACGCTAGTTGAGAAATAACGCTACACACTGAGCGTAATCACAGGTTATTTTAAGACTAGCATAATTTCAGATGTTATTTTTTGTCTGCTATAAGAAAGCAAACAATAGTGTCATTCTTCTGACTTGATTTGTTATTGCTAACTTCCCATTCCTTTGAAATATGTGTTAGGACTACGAGTATGGATACTCTTTATTAAATTCGTAATTTAAGATTGGCTTTGGCTTTAAGGTTTCCTCCAGGTATATAGTGGTTAAACCTAACCGTATTTCTTGTCTTATTGTAACATCAAGCAATAGTCCTGATGTAGCCTAATCTTATACTAACATATATATTTAGCATATTTCTAATGTAGGCTATACAAATTATCCATCCAATAAGCACAGAATATTTAACTTTTAGAAGATGTAAATTATATAACAATGTTGAAGATTAGGCTACTCACTGATGAAAAACAAGTTACAATGTCAACTTCCAGAGAGGTGCATCTGGTTTAACATTCGCGGATTGATTCAATCACATTAACCTGATTCAATCGACATTTGTCGTTATTGTTTATGTTTTCCTTTTTTGTTAACAATCGCAATTTGGCGATATAGAAAGCGCACCACACGCCTTTTGAGCCGTCTTCTAGTATTCGCCCATGAATTAGAGCTTTCGGTGAGTTTGTGCATTGGAATATTAAAACCAGTTAAATCTTAATAAGCGTATTTGGTGGCGAAGTGAACATAACATGCTTAGCGTTTGCTGATCAAAAATGTCACAGCTGTTTTTACAGATCTGTATGCATTGCGGAAAAATACATATATTTGTAAATATATTCAAATAGTCAACTGAAATTACCAGCAAGGGATGAAACGCTTGCTTTTAAGACGGGTGGAAGCATGACTTTATTAAGTGAGCACAGATCATATATTGCATGAGACTGCTGCAGTCAGATTGCCAGAGCGTCGAAATCAAAGGGCAAACAAGGTGAAGAGAGGACTTCGCTCAGAAATTTAGAGCTAGAATTTAGTCAGCTATGTATCGGCTTCAGTATGATACGAGAATAAAGCACATTGTAAAACGGGTGATTTGGTAGCTGAGTCAACGTCATAGGTTGTACTTAAAGGTACGCATTCTGTATGCTACATATATCCTGGATATAAAACTAATCAAATCCAGAGGTATATGGCGGGGAAAATAACGCAATATAAAAGGCCTAATTTTTCTGTCCAAATGTACCTTTCTCATCACGAATAGAGAAATGGTTCTCTATGCAAAAAAAGTGCACCCCATCTGCAATGAATTCCTAAATACACGAATAAAAGTTCCCCTGCATTATGATTAGGCCTATGGAACTAATTGTAGAAATAATCGCAATCCGATGGTGCTGGATACATATTTTGAACCTTTATATAATAAAAAAACTATTGTAAAATCATATTAGTAAATAAATTAAGGCGTACAAATCTATGAAATTATACAATAATCTTGTGGAAACAGTCGTTTAAAAGTAGACTATATCTGGAATTGAACAATGTATTGCAGACTGTTATTCAGAATATTATACTCTGTACAGTATTGCTCAGACCTAGGGTACTTATACTATGAGTCTATAAAAGCCCACTTTTTCACAAACCACCGACTGTATATATATAAAAATGAAAACCCCGGCCAATTTTGTAGCTAAACTAGCTAGCTAACCCTTGAAGCTCACATTTCTCACATATGGATGTGAATTTGAGAAACTGTCGGGACATTGTAGCTAAATTCGGTAGACTAAAATAACAAAACTGATTAACTACATTGGCAAAAGAAGGCAAATCTTCTGTGATCATTTGGATTTAATTAGCCTATAAATTTGCCATTGTCTGCAGTAAATAAATTGGCACTTGTTTTCAACTTTCTCCAGCTCTTACATCGAACTTTTGTTTGCGACATTTTAAAAATTCCTATTTGAAAAACACGCATGTAATGTTAGTGTCATGATAATCAAAAAACTTTAGTAGACTACGTTACTACACTTTATTAATAACAGCCTACAAATAAATCTAATTTTTTTCACCAACAACTGCCATACGTAGGCTAAGAAATAGATATCATGTGATCAATTTTGGCCCTTTAAAAGTTGTCAGCTTCTACAAAACACGTATTACCATTCTGCTGGTGGTTAAACAACAGTCTACAGCTTTCTCTTAAATAAAAACATATCGGCCACGAAAGGACTTATTAGTAATAATACGACAAACCGGCTACTTTTCAAGCTGGAATGTTCGCCAGGCGGCAGTGTTGAGTTTACCAGTTGAGGAGACTATCACAGGAGATTATTATAAAAAACTACTTCCCCTTAAAATCAATAACTACTTGAGCCCCGTTCACGTGCAATTATGAACTATTATGACGCCTTACACTGCCTTCAATATATCATTAAGTTAGGCTGAGTAGAGGCTAGTGTTGTTAGAGTTATAGGGCGAAAGAAGCCACAACTTACCGAATCATGTTGGTTATATTCACCCTTGTCTTGTTTTTTCCCCCTATTTTGTTGACCATATTTAACTTCTTGAAGTTCCCGTGTGCTTTATGTAGGCTGGAGCTGACTGGAAACTGTGTCTCAGCTGTTAAATGTTAAAGCCTGAAGACTCGCATCATTTATATTACCAACTGAGTTATACAAGCTGGACGTCTAGACAGGGACAAAACAAAATCACTCAAGGGAAACTTTAAAAAAAGTACCCATGGGAAAAAAAGAAAAGTTCCTTCCGCCCCCTTCTTCCTTCCTCAAGTTCTTTATTGAATATTGATCAATGAAAAGGAAAAGAAATGTCATTCATTCATTCAGATTTACGGAAATGTTGGTCTCATTTAAATGCAGACAAAACTGATCATAAATGTAGCTATACTGATATGTTCGGTTAGCAGTGTGTAACGTGTGATTAGCTGTTTTATTGTTTTTCATGAAAGATTATAGCTAACAATTTTGTGCTTGCTATACATTTTGCCGTAAATGTAGGTAAAACGCAGGGAGCCTAGGTCTACTGCTAATACTAAAAGTCTAACAGGAAATTCTGAAGGTACATGATGTAGTCTACTTCTGAGTAGTCGAATCCTAAAATGACTGAGTAGCCTATAATAATGCGAAAATGACGATAACTTATCAAAAATGTCACGCACGCGATTGCTTTAAACTTGAACGAACTCGATTGGAATTACAAAAGAAGAAAAGCGTTTGAATGGCGACGACTTGGCTTTTTATGTGGTCACAAAGCGTTGAACCTATTGTGGCCAAAACTGTTAGGATGACTGACTTCGGATACACAATGCACGTCTTCAACTGCACATAAGGGAAAGTGAAGGGTGAGGGCACACCGCGGCACGTCTACTGTAGATTAAACTTTTAAACAGCCAATAATATAACTTTAACGGAAGTGGAAAGGTTAAAGGTAGCTATGCCTCCGCCGCCAAACATATTGTAAAACATGATATTGACAGTGCTTTTCTAGGTCGAAAATGTATTGAATGACAGGAGACCTGAGAACGACAAAAACTTTGGAACAGCATTGAGGTCTCAAATCAACAAAGTGCAACGTACTGCGAATAGCCTACTGCTAAGATATATGACAGTGGTGTAAAAACGCGGTGTTCGTTATGGACATTCGTGTGTTCAGTGGATCACAGAGTAGGCCTGCTGCAGGCTTGACCTATATGCTATCGTCTAAAGCTCTTTATAGAATAAATGACAGAGGATGTGCCACACACAAAGTTCTCTCGAAATGACCCATCACTGAACTAAAAGTTGTGCTTTTTACCATTAACCAAGTTCAAATGACCAAAACTATTATAAGGATATCTGGCCTATAATAATTTCGGTTGAGTTACATTACTTAATTTATGCTTTCAATAGCTGTATTTTAATGAGAAACTGTTAGTCGGTTATAGTTGTGTGTAGCCAACAGAACTGTGTGATTTTAGATTTTGGCACCATGCCAACACTAACCACAAATAAGGTTAATTATGTTTTTCTTTACAGGTGATAAGAAAGCTGGAAAACAGAAACGAATGTGCGCATCCAACTTTTTCAATAAAATCCATCATAACCAAGTAGATTGCTCAGATAGCCTATAGTTGGACAAGTGCTTCTCTATAACCTATCTCGATCTTCACTTGTCTCAGTATGTAAACAATTCCAAATGTGTTTGACAGGTGCCAAAGGTATCCCAACAATTTTAAAGACATCCGCAATGTGGACAGTGCTAAAGGTCAAGTAAAGTTTGGACGTGAACCAATGACGGAGTATTTGAACAGGTGTAACATTCCCTGCGCGCTGCATGGCCCGTTATATGCGTGCGTTATCATACATGCGTGGGGCTGTTAAATCCCATTAATTGAGAGTAGGCTGAGATTTTACTGGTTTATCAATAGGTTGTTTTTCATTGGCAACTGCCATTCACAAAGTTCCACCCATGCACGCTTTTTGTTCGGTGTGACAGGAAGTTTAAGCCCATTAACCTCATTGTCGAAAATAGGCATCAAGTGGCATTCATTCTTTACAGTTACAAATAAGACGTTATGGTATGCAAACCGCACAGACTTAAAACATACTGTATAGGCCTATACGTGCTAGAAACAATTCATCACGTGTTGTTCCTAGTGGATTATGCTGCCTACAATTTGCGTTTACACAGCCAATAGCTATCGAATTATAAAGGCGCGACACAATGCAAATGTTTCGCAATATTTAAACCCTTTATAGGCGATGCCCACGTGCAAGGATAACAATGTTGCTGCCTCTTTCCTTGCACATACTTTCATGCTAACTTCACCTGGCAAATGAAGGCAATCACATCAAAGATCTAGGTAAATTTTTGATTATGCTTTTAGGAACGTTTTCCTCGTGTCTTCATCCACCTATACATTAACCATGAAGGCGAAACCGTTTTGCAACTTGATTAAATCTCCCTAACCCACTGACAAGTATAATGCTTCATAAACCGCAACATTAAATCATCTAATTATTATCTTTTTTTTTTGGTCTTTATTTTTGTGTAGCCTATGCACAATTTTTTCCAGGTTTAAGCTATTTCGCTGTAGATGACCTATTATGTTTCACAAGGGCTGGAACGGTCTTAAAATAACAATGTCAATGATGTTTCCATAAGTTCAATATTTCCTTTGCATGTCTGTGTCGACATAATGAGCATAGGCATAAATGCATTGTAGGACATTAACATAATAATCCCGACAACTGTTGTTAAAATGGCACAAACAGAAAATCTGAAAAAAGGTGTGTATTGGGCCATGGCCATTTTAACCAAAACAGTGTCTATTGGGCCGTGGCCATTTTAACCAAAACAGTGTCTATTGGGCCGTGGCCATTTTAACCAAAACAGTGTCTATTGGGCCGTGGCCATTTTTACCAAAACAGTGTCTATTGGGCCGTGGCCATTTTAACCAAAACAGTGTCTATTGGGCCATGGCCATTTTAACCAAAACAGTGTCTATTGGGCCGTGGCCATTTTAACCAAAACAGTGTCTATTGGGCCGTGGCCATTTTTACCAAAACAGTGTCTATTGGGCCACGGCCATTTTAACCAAAACAGTGTCTATTGGGCCATGGCCATTTTAACCAAAACAGTGTCTATTGGGCCACGGCCATTTTAACCAAAACAGTGTCTATTGGGCCACGGCCATTTTAACCAAAACAGTGTCTATTGGGCCACGGCCATTTTAACCAAAACAGTGTCTATTGGGCCACGGCCATTTTAACCAAAACAGTGTCTATTGGGCCGTGGCCATTTTAACCAAAACAGTGTCTATTGGGCCGTGGCCATTTTAACCAAAACAGTGTCTATTGGGCCACGGCCATTTTAACCAAAACAGTGTCTATTGGGCCACGGCCATTTTAACCAAAACAGTGTCTATTGGGCCACGGCCATTTTAACCAAAACAGTGTCTATTGGGCCACGGCCATTTTAACCAAAACAGGTATTTTTGTTTCCCCTTTTGTGCCAGAAATGGGACCATTTGCATTTCCCAGCCCACTGCATAAACACTTATGTAATAGTGTGCAGCACAACGTCCTGGGGCCACATTGCAAAGGAAAGTAGCCTACTGCACATGCTCAGACACCTCAAATAAATGCATCCGTTTCATTTTGAGTAGACTTTACATTTGGAATATAACAATTTGAGATGACAGGAGTTAGAAATGTACAGAATACTAATGAGGATGGCTAGCCATTTCTGTAGGTCTTTGAGTTTTTCAGTAGCCTGTAATATGCACCTCTGTTAATAAATATAAATATAATACTTTCCGTAAAGTTCTAAAATGGATGATCTGACTGCTAGTTCAATAGAAACAGCTTGAGTTCAACACCTATCTTGGCCTGGGAAGTTGCGACAAGTACAGACCTAACAATGTAACCATGTAGGATTGCCACAGTGAGAATGAGAAAGTACCACAGGCATTGACTCTTCAAAGCAAGGGCTGAACTTTGGCCCGCAGTTTATGGAACAGCGTATCTGTCAGGATGAGAGTATCTGAGAAATTTGAATTGTGAAACAGACTATGCCAAATTGAAGCATACAAATAAACTTTTTTTTGTGTTGTTTAAAGTATAAAACTTTCCAGTAATCAGTAATCCCTTGCTGGACAGCATATGGTATGATTGTGATATGAACAAATACATAAACAATTTCTTCTGAAACCAATTTTTTTTTTAAATAAAATGACAGCATTTAGTTTTTGTTTTTTTTCAGGCTCCACATTTGGATAATTTTTGTTATCTGAATTTGGAGGCTAGAACAAATGAACAAACATAAAATTATAGCTCTAAATCTCAGGGGGAGAATAAAACATTAAAAAACAGTCCAGAATCAAGCCTCACCAAGGCCCTCGACCAAATCAGCTGATCCCAGCTGTAAAGGTATCTCTATTGAAGAGCTGTAGATTCCCTCTGTAGGACTCCTCAGGTCAGGTCCATCTGTAAAAATTAAATCCCACCCGACTGGTCACTGAAACACTGAGACATGGAGGAAAAACCACACACTGAAAAAAAAAAAGTGCCTCACGCTAGCTGAATACATCCGCTAAACACCAGATGAATGTAAAATTAGAGGAGCTTGCATCATGGTTCCACAATCACAAACGTCTTACGATGACTTCATGATCCATGTGCGGTCAGGCATCTGCCTCAAGTCATTTATGTCGGTCTTAAGAACTCGGAACAGCTTATGCAATCAGTAAGACTTAAACTACCCATGTCAAAAATACAATAACCAAAATAAAAGCTGGGTGAGCTATTGTTAGGGTATGGGTCATTCTATGATTTATTTGGGTCTCCCTTTCACTGAAGCGAGTGTAGGACGTATAAAATAGACTTGGCATGTACAGCACATACACGTGATGCCCAGGATGCAGAATCAGTGGAGAGTGACTCAATTTCCTCAGGGCCACATGTATGCTAGCTTGTGCTCCAACCATTTCCCCTAGTTTGAGTAGTTCAAATAGTTCATTAGCTGCACACGTTCACACATATGCCAGAACACACTGCTATCAAACCTTTGCTAGACACAGGGCACATATTGTGGGCATCTTTTAAAAAAAGAAATAAAACTTTGTACTTTTTGTACTTTCTTTGTTACATTTGGGAATTTTTAGTGGTATTTTTGAAGAAACTTTAGTTTTCACAGAACTGTGACACTTTATAGACAGTTTATAGGATGATGCAAGCTGTGTATTTACATGTATAAAAAGCCTAGAATGGAGATGAGGGTTTTGTTTATGATACCAAAATTATACCAAATATTATCATTCACAAAATGCCTGTGACAATACAGGAAAAAACACTGGATCAGAAATTAATTTTCACACCCTAGGGTTTTAGGGTGTCGCTTGGACTATTCTGGGAGAAATATGGACAAGAGATACATTTGGGCAATGAGAAATACTTAAAAACGCATCACTTTATAAAAATGTACGGTTGGTATGAAACTTACCGAATAGGATCAGCATTGTGCAGTGGGTAGAGGTGTGAGGAAACCTGTAGGCCTACTCCACAGGTCCATCCATTGGAAATATATCTGCAGAGCAGAAGACAGTAATAGCCTACCTCCAATATTTATAAAATGTCACAAGTACAAATTGTAGAGGATCATGATTATAAGTAATACTGTGCATGAACTGAATCAGTGACACATCACAAACCATTTAAACTGGAAAAGTGACTTCCTGTTTGTATTTTCCGGTACTCAAGCAAGAAGCAAAGCAGTTGTGACAACACTGTTACTGTAAACAACCATTTTGTACTTATTTTAAATGCCCGTTGAAAGTTTTAAACATGAAAGTGTTTCATTGTTCTCACGAGTTGTTTTCTTAATTTAGTGTCATCATTGAGGTTTGGGATTAGACGGAGTAGTCATATCTGAAAACAGAACCCTATACCTTTCCAGAAATGTTACACTGCAACCCCATACACAATTACATGTACCATTTTTCTGATTCGTAAAAGAAAATAATGACAGGCACCAAAAATAAGTCTTCCGCCATTTTCCAATGAAGTGAGTGTACTTTGTTTACAAACCTACTAATTTGCTCCATCCCTGTAAAGCCATATTGGTTTACCTTCTGCAATGGCCTGCAAAATATCGATTGTAATTTCCTCTAATAAAGTGTGTTATAGTCATACATGTGGACATATATACTCATTTTAACACCAACTTAAAACACTGGCACTAAATCTCCTCACTAAAGCTAGAAATCCACCCCCTGAAGATTCACCTCATTAATTACGGGACATGAGCTTTCCCCAGTCAGCTGGATACATGAACCAAATCCTGGCGGTTTGCAGCGGAAGGCAGCGTGGTCGGCTCCAATATCTAACCCTCGGCTCCAAACCCTACTGTTAAACCCTATGCCAAGGCATCCAGCACACTCGCAAACCAGGTCCGTGAAATGACAACCCTCCCCTACCTTCTTCCTTTTACCATATGCTGCACAGCAAGCCTTCCCACAAATAACAGATGCTTAAAGCAAAACACGGTACCTGAACCAAACATGATGTCCCAGTCAGTAGAGGAAACCCAGGTGGTGTGACAGAGTCAGTGCCTCTGGTCCCGAGGTTCGGGCTGCTGTGTTTGAATCCGGCTTCTCATCCAGTGTGAAGGCCAACAACATGGATAGACGCAATGCTAAATGTTTCCATACATATTAATAGGCGAGTACAGAGCGATGTTCTATTTCGCAGTGCGAGTCATTGTGCTTCACAGGCCTGGAGATTGACTGGCAGGATGTGCCGACTGGACGGCACAGTCGCTTACCAACGACAAGACCATTGGCTAGACACCCTGAAATTAGGACCGTTTTAATAAAACACACATATTTATCGCATACAAGTCTCTTCTTCAGAGGCCGTTGCTTATTAAAGGCCCATTGTGGACTTTAGAGTATATTAGAGTATAGGAGTGTGTGTGTGTGTACAGTTGTAGCTTCTTAGACCACGTGACTGATCACATATAACATGCGGTGGCAGACATTTTTTAGGTTGGATGGATTCCTCTGTTAACCCTTATAGGAAATTCCACAAATTACACATAGTATAGCAATGAAAATATTAAGGTAAATGCGTTATTAAGTAAAATGTAGGTCTATCCACCTAAAAGTGAAGAGTTGCATTTTTGCCACAATTTATGAAGTTCCCTTTATTCCTCAAACTCCAAACAAGCAATATTTGATTATAGAATAATAAACAGAGTAAATTACTAATTCAAATTCCATTTCAAGATCAATTTTCATTTTAGTTCGTAGTTAGACTAATTCAGCTTGTATTCACTAATTTCTTTCACTCATTTAGTTCCTACACTTTTGTAAAAAGGCTTGCTTGACAACATTTATTTGTGGGGGCATTTAAACTGGCAGTAAATTTTCACATATTCATGTAAATTACGTGTGAATTTGGTCATTATTATTCTAATACGCGAGTATGATTTGTTTTGATGCAGATAAATCAAGTGTCCTTCACAGGCCAGTGAAGTATGTGTGTAGCCTGTTCTCCAATAACGACTGCCGTTAAGAAAAAAGGCTTTAAAACATTTTGCGACACAAGCTTGTGTATCAATGTATATACTGTAATGTCAAACCTTACATTAGCCAAGTGAATCCAAAGATCACATTTACTGTTTCGGTGGACAATTAGTAATACAAGCATGCTGTCTTTTATTTGAGAAGTGATTGACAGCAAGACACGCGCACATCAATTAACGAAAAATGCGTTTGATGTGGGATCCAAATGAAATGTAATTAGAGGATTCGTCGCCGAGACCAACTTAACGTAATATTTCATGGTAGGTAAATGTTTGGAATTTGAATAAGCAGTGCTTATACACCAATTTAATGAAAACCGTGGTATTTGTTTTTTGAAAGAGCCCTTCAATGAAGGCTGACTGCTTGAAAGGGGGGTAAATACAGGCAGTCTGTGTGAAAGTTAATCAACAATTTTTAAATGTCTTTCTCATTGAAAGTGTACAATTCAACTATGCAACAATAATATATATGATTAGGATAACATTGCTTGTTGTGGGGGATAGCTCTATAAATTCAGACTTTGTAGAAAAATATAAAAATTAGCCTAATAAAACTCGCCAAAATTTGCCTATTTGGTTTTGCTTTTATCGCATATATTAAAATAAGCCTTATAACCCTTCACTTTAACATATTTGGAGAAGACAGTAGACTTTAACTTCCAAACTATGAAAATACAACAAGAAGTCACGGAAATACTACAAAATGGAACATTCGAGACATTTTAGTGTTGTGACAGATTGTCACGCTAAAAACTGTATTAGGGTGTAAGACCATTCTTAATCAACTGCCCAGAAACAAATCCAGCAGTGTAGTTCAGATCGAATTAATGGGGTCTAATAAAAATATCAGTTTGTTTGTTTTAATCTCTCTAAATTGTTTCTCATCTTATTGTTCCTGTCACAGTGCCCTTAGACATCATTTGAAAGAAGGATAAATGGCCAAGCTTTGGCTGTCAATAAGGCCATTTTACTAACCAAGGTCTCTAAAGACAGGGGCAGCATTCAATTAGCTTTATCTACGGGGCCTTAATTGCGTTCGCAGGATACTGCAGCGTGTAAAACAGGGCTGCAGAAAGCTCGATTAGAGCTTCTATGGCGGTATCCTGACGGAGCCTTTGAGAGAAGTTCCATTCAGAAGGGATTTATCTACGCCAGGGCGATCATAGGGATTAAACAGTAATTAAAACCTATAAATTATCTCCCCCTAACATTTTTCAAAGTGTCCACTCTGCTGAGGCGAAGGCTAGGACGCTTCATTTGCCTTCGTAAAGAAAGTGGGATCAAACAAAGGGACCGCTTTAGACATTAGCAACCGATACTGTCATAATCAAAATTTCATTAAGAGTTCCAAGACAAAAGGCCATGGATATGTGTTACGATTACTGATATGGTAATACAAAACTATTTGTGACTCCATGTTATGTTTGTTTTTCTTTTACTAAAGAGGTGAAAAAAGTTTGGAACACGCCCAAATTGTTGTTAAGAAGTTTATAAAGTGTATGCGCTTTTTTTGGTATACCAACTGGCGATTGTATATATTGACATGTAAAGGGGGGCTGCGGCTATGACTAGCCAATAATGATACAAAGTACAGCAAGTGGGTAATATGACCAATGGAACGAACTTGCAATGATATTCAGGACTTCCCTTTAGGTAACTTTTGTAAGTAGGTAGTTTGGCACATGGCTATAGCCAAGATCCGATATATTGAGAAACACACAGAGGAACACATTCAACGAAAAATTCCCAAACCAGTACGACTACCACTGGACAGGAAGACATAACTAATATTTCCCGGGGGAAAGACACGGAAATTGTATAACAAAAAGAAAAAAAAACATGCTCATCTCTGGAGTCTCTGAAGTTATTCGCCTTGTCAAAGGCATATAGGAGTCTGGCAGATTTTGAATGACCCCTTCATTGTAATCAAGCTGATATTGCAGCTATTCAGCAGGGCGCATCTGCAGTGGTATCGGCCCTATGATCTCTGAGCTGGCAAAAGCAACAGCGTTCATTCACAAAACCTCCTCCGAGCGTCACCTTTTGTGGTGAAAACTTTCAACCGAGAAGCACTGACTCGTTGTGACGTTTTGGATACCCGCGCGGAGCAAGGGCGCTGGGAGCTGAAGGGACTCGAAAACGCATAGCACAACTCTATGGAAATCCAGAAAAGTTCTCCTTATGTCCTCGTTCTTTCAAAGTCACTGACTTTAAATAAAAAGATGGACCCATTCCAGCAGAGAAAACTGCGAAATTAAAACGCAACAGTCATTAAGCTATAGTTCAGTTATAACAACTCATATAACTCACGGGACTTATTTAAAAACGGTGCATATTTAAATCACGGGACTCTTATAACCACGCAAAGTTTGTTGTCAAAATGTAATGAAATTATGCATAGATATATTGTCTGTGTTACAACTTAAGTTACAATTTAAAAAAACAATTTAATTCCTTAATTAAACCATTATTTAAAATTCTATAGATTATAGTTTATTGGAAATGACAAATGTCCATATTCATTGGTATAAAAGTAAACCATTGCCTGAAAAATAAGAGAAAATATAGGCTATAAGATGCTCGCAAGCAGGCTACAAGAATGGAACCATGAGAGGACAACTTAAGCTTCTTCTTAATAATAATAATACATATTTTAAAGCTCATATTAATCTATCAACAGCGTGGTGATGGGGGGTTTGGGGGATATTTCAGGCTCCCCTCTAGGCTATAAATTAATACTGCAGACTTCAGACCAAAAACTGGTGTGATTTTTCGAAGTGAACAACTGTCATATTGTGCACGCAACAAGTAATTTCTTGCAATTAATTTCTATTAAGCCTAATGTGAACACACAGAACAGGTATGTGCACGAGTGGTACGGGGGATTCATTATAATAAGGCTATGTGTTATATTGACTTTTTTTTTAAAGAAAGCGCATTTCACAGGTTTGAGCTGCATGCAGACACGGCCCTAAGGATGATCAATATTTCTGTTTCCCCGAAGATAAAAAATGTATGTGCAATGTTAATATTGAATACATATGTGGCAAGTATAACGTTCCTTGAAAAATTCATTCCATAGCATGATTTTTCTTGCTTAAAATGAAACTTGGAGTATATTCAATTTATTTCCCCTAAAAATGATTATCCATCATTCACTAATCTTTGCGATTATACGATTTAACACGTAACATTGCAATTTAGTAGCTTGCTCAACAACATTTTAAACTTTGTTGAAACACCTGTTTGTGTTGATTCATTGAACTAAATGTCAGTGGACGTGCATAATAATTTCAGCTATTTGAATGCTAGAGACCACGTAGAAATGTAACTCATAACCTGTATACTAAATGTGTATATAAATATTAATGTGTATCAAGAGTATTTCTATGATAAATAACTTAATTTGTCAGTAAAAAGACCTGTTGTACTAACACGCGTAATTGTTTAAATATTAATGAGTTTATTTCATAAAGCTTACGTGTATTTGCCAAAATAAATTGTATTCTGCCATGAGACCCCTCCTGCTAGTTCTGCGGAAAAACTTGCAAAGAAACCAATTAAAATACGCTGCCCTGTGCCTCAGATTGCAGAAACAGTCGATGATTGATGCATTTTATTGAAATAAAAACGTCGATGTTTGGTCAGCTTCTCATAGCTAATTAAGGTTATAGTTTTTTTTTTCTTGTCCCAGGTAGAGTTTCCAAGGTGTAAATCCCTTGGAATTCTTTGCAATTGGGCTGCCTTATGGGGAAATATCTAATTTCATTTGCAGAGGCAGTGTCCATACCGTGAAAGGTATAGAATTGCTGTCACATGAACGTTGTTTTGTCTGAGAGGATTAAAAAGTTCGGAAGTGCGAAAACCCGCGAAGTCTTTGTAAATCAAGTTAACAAAAATAAAGCACTTTGGCAAAACCGCTGTGGTTTGGCTGCTTCTGTCTCAAAGTCCAGGACACCCGTTATTCTGACCTGTTGTAAAGTCCCTGTGTGCATCATGCAACACAATACTAAAGCTGTGGTTCAATCTAACCTCAGAGCGATTTGTCCTTAACTCTGAATGACTATTGTAAGCGCAATATATTATTTATAGATTTTGCTATGAATAATATATTTTCTTTGGAAAGGTAAAATCCTTTGTTAACGTCAATGAAAAACTGCTTTGCAGATAGACTGAATCAAGCCATGAGAAACCATGTGATGTCACGTAGAGGCTACGCAAAATAAATAAATAAATAATCCCTGACACTCTCATACGTATTTGTCCTGCTTATGAGAGCACTAACCCCCACCTCAGTGCACATGCTCAACCGTCAGCGTATCATATGTACAATATGATGGTAGTACGAATTTATTTTAGGCCTATCTGAAATGGGCGGAGACAGTTCGTATTCTGCACACAGGACATGATTTTCATAACCTATATTGTGCACGGTTTTAAAGGCAGTTGTGCCTTTATAAGGGAGCCAAATGTATCCCTTTTGTAATATTGACCTTATTTTTTGAGCATATTCCATGTGTAGGCCTACTATTTTAAAAGGCCAGTTGCAGGCCTATGTTGTCCAAGCATAATCGCTTTCACGTGGTGCTCTATCGCAGTCGCGGAGCGAGGTTACTATGAACGTACATTTCTACGTGTTATTTTGCCTTTCAATAGAACGGATAAAAACAGATTATACCTTGGAATCACCTGGCGTCTCGTGACACTATATTTCGGCGTTTTGGAGGTGTAGCCTATAATATATAAGAATAAAGAATAAGCTTATGAGCTATTTAATGCTCTATTTTGCGTAATAGACCGAGCAAGACCGGCCTCAAAAAAACATCACATCTCAGGACGGCATCTGTAGGCCTTTAAGAATATTAATGCAGTAAACCAACACAAAAGGACATTTCTGTTGGAAAAGTGCATTCTATGAAACGAGTAAATCTACTTCATACTATTGCTAATACGCTATTTTGCCCACAATTATAAATAGGTTGACTGATGCAGTAGCGAAAATGACTTGGCCAATAATAGTATTATTATTATTATTATTATTATTATTAATAATAATAATATAATAATAATAATAATAAATAAATAAATAATAATAACACCTAGACCTGAATGTAAGTATAATTTGACCCTTAAGAAGGCAAGGGGCAACATTTTATGTTCTACTTTATTTAGACCTAATAAACATATATTGCGCACAGCCACCCGTTTGTACCAAATCTTATCTTGACTTCAGATACACCTCTGCACCAGCGCTATTGCACGGCACATATTTACATTGTACAGAAAGACCAATTTCACAGGTTTATGTTTAACCAATAGTAAAAGCATTTTTTCAGTTATTACGACAAAATGTTAAGAATATTTTGATAATAGTTACAAATGTATCCACTCTGCTCTTTCACATAGGAAATATATAGCCTATACCACTACGTCATATATAATTAGCCTACGTGTAACCTAGTCAATCAAATAGCTTATTTTATGTTCATAAATATAAAAATGAATGAATGAATACAATTAAGTGAACCAAATCACCACGTTCACTGTAGTCCAGCTTAATTGTATCTGGAGATACATATGGATCAGTCACGTGGTCTGACATATTTATGCAATATGATGTGAACCAACAATAATAGCAGTAATCATAATAATAATAAAGGTTACAGAGCATGTTGGCTCTCCTAAGACATTTCCAACGCTAAAAAAAAATTCTTGTTTTTAACAACAGGCCGAAGAGGGTTAGAGGGCAGGTCCGAGCAGTAGCTGTCTATCTTTCCTGCTATTGTTTTCTGCTAATTTAGTGCTCAAGATTATCAGAGCATCTCCAGCAAGTGAGAGGCAATCACAGCGTGAGAGTGGCCTATCTAATTACCTTCATTACTTCCAACTTTCACCGCATCAGCTGGAGATAAGACTCGCGCAGCACCGATGTTCCCGATCGCTTTTCCGCTGCGTCCCATCGTTTTGACACTATATACATAGTGTAATTTGCTTCATTTCACAATTGAGAATGTCATTGACACTGCATTGTGCATGAATGTCAACGAAAGTATTAAATAATTACAGACTACTGTGTATAAGATGTATTTGTATTTTAGATGTATTGGCCCATTGGTGGATAGTTAAGTCCCGCAAGGAAAATACCTTGTGCCTTATGAGTGAACACTCTGCTACAACTTGAAAAGGTTTAATTATAGGGTCTTGGCACGCTAGAGCAGCCAAGTAATTAGATAATGTCGCTTTGTAGTCACCTTAATCTTTGTTTCTAGCTAAACCCAATAGGTTGAAACTTTTGTCATAGGCTACATTAAAAACAACTTTCAATCAAAATATAAACTGCCATTAAAAAATCCAACTGAAAAAAATCATAATCACTTGGCAAATAATGTTTCTGAAGGTTGTCATGTATTTTCCTTATTAAGTCTTCAACCCATAATGAAACTGTGCTGCTTAGCGCTCTGTTTTAGTTACTTTTAAGATACTAGCAAAAATATTAAAAGTCTCAACCTATAGCGTACTATATGGAGACTAGTATGTAGCACGTGGGCGGATTATAAACGTATCGGTTTTGTTTTTTTTACATTAAATGTGCTCAAATTTCAATCTAAGATAGGCCTGAGCATCATGATCATCATCGACATCATCGCCAATGGCAGCAGTAGCATCTGCGGCACCCATACATTACTGTCGGAGTAAATGTGACTGTTGAATCTGGTCCTGTGGGGCTGAATGCCAATTCAAAACAAAACTGTAGTAGAATTCCGTATAAATACAACAACAAAAAATGCATATAGAAGGAACGGGTATAAAATAAAATAAAAACTCATGTCCACTCAATGTTCCTCCCTCATAATCAGGAATCCGGCTCCAGTCCATCTTCGAATCCTCGTATTATTAGGACGGTGATGCCGAAATGACTGATAATAAAATCGAATCTGTTTCGTATTGCTTTTATACGTTCCCTTGATTCAGAAACACGAACAGGAGACTTCGATTCCAAGTTGGTGTTTGTTTTGTCTTTGGCGCTACTCTGCATCATGTGCACCGATATCACAACAGCTTGTTTGCATCACAGATTTCTTTTAAAGAGGCACTGGCCTCTTTTCTAAGCGGACCGCTCCGTCACTATGAGATTCAAGATCAGCCAAGCAAAGACTTCACTCTGGACTTGGAGGGACTTTCAGTGCAGCAGGCAAGTTGGCAAAAGAAAGAGAACCCTATTTATGGTCGGGTGATTCTGAATTTGGTTATCTGACAATAGCTGAGTCCAAATGAGCGTCTTTGGAGACGCCCGTGCACAGTCTACTAAATCGGCATAGCACAGCTGTGCCTTAGCTATCAGCTCATGGTGTAGCCTATGTGCCGCTACTACTATTAAATATTAGATTAGGACAGAGGAAAGTCTTACCCTACAGTTTCACAAAAAATTCTCAAGTAAAAATATTTAAGATAAATGTTAAAATAGAGGGAATTTCTCCGCTGGAAGACTGAGCGACCAAAGAGTCCTGTTTCAATTTCCATAGGGTATTAGTCTACTACACTATGGGTACACCGTTTACCCCCTTACCCTCTCTTTTTGGTTTTTGCCTACTTCTCGAATTTACAGTTGGTTTTACTTGCACCGGCCAACTCAAACCCTTCTCGAATTAGAATATTGCATGTAGTCTTCGTTCTAAAAAGTATAGCTGGCGAATTAATTGTACACAACAAGGTTCGTGAGATGTATAGACCACCCCTCATTTTTATTTCCAGGACCCCCATCCCATTAACTAATATGTATGCAATATGACCAATGAATAGTGGGTATTCATTATTGCTTTTCCCCATCAAATGACAATAGTTAAAGAGTAAACTGTGAGACAAATTCCGTGGTTTAGTTTAACAGAATAAAAAGGTTTAATATAGGCTACACTAGCTACTTATTTGCTCGTTCCGATTTAGCGGACTACTATCGCTTTAAAAGAGAGGAAAGGCGAGGTTGAGCGCTGTCATTTACTCGAGGGTCAGTGTCATGTGGTGAAATCTCTCGAAGCCTATTGGTCAAAGGCACGTGTCTAAGATACCGTACTGCAACGTCACCCGAGGGACTCGTATTAAAAATAAGAACAAAAATCCAGAGTGAAAGTATTTCAGGATCAGTTAGCACACCTCTTTATTTATCCTTAGTTTAGTTGAAGCACCATTATTGGATTGACTAAAACCGGATCATACTAAATTGGTGCCCCAAATGGTATTTATGAAGCAGGGAAATAAAAAACAGCCCAGTTTGGGAATTAAAGAACAAAACTATGGTTTTTCTTTGTGAACACAATAGGAAAGGGGTGCGTGGTTTTTAAAATATATACTGAGAATTTCCGGATTTTCCTCTTTCTATTCTTTTTTTTTTTTTTTTTGCTTTTTAAACTAACTAAAAAGGTGGAAACTAGACGGAAGCTCCCTAAAGCTGGGATCTGTATACTTCTGTGCAGGAAAGCGAAAAAGGGGTTAAAGAAAGAAAATTGGAAAGTGTATCAGTATGGAAGAAAATGATCATAGTAACAGGGAAGCGGAGCGTCAAGAGTCGGGCGAGGAGTCCAACAGAGCGATTATACCCCTTTTGCAAGCGCCGGGGAACCTGCAACTCCCACACAGAATAACCAACTTTTTCATCGATAACATTTTACGACCGGACTTCGGGCGAAGAAAAGAAGGAACATTTAACCGCGACGAAGGTAGCCTTCCTGGGAGAGAGAATAACAGCCCTTCGGCCCCCGGAGCGGGGCAGGTAGGGGGGTCTGTTGCAGGAGAAGGAACCTCTAACCCTCCTTCAGTCGGCGGGTCAAAGAAGGCAGATATTGCCGTCGACGAGCCTCTGAAATCCCGCGGAGAAAGTGGAGATCAGTGCCTAAGTTCTGACTCGGATTGTTCTCAAGCCAGCTCTACAGCAGCTTCGGGCAAGCCCATGTTATGGCCAGCCTGGGTTTATTGTACTAGATACTCGGACAGGCCTTCATCAGGTAAGCTTTATTTTTCTACCATTAAAAAGAAACTTAGCACAGCCTTGACCTTAAATGCCTCTTACGACATCATCTCGAAAATAAAAAATGAAATAATAACCCAACCAGTGATTTCCTCGAAAGTTATGCTGATTTTTCCACATGATAGTTGGAAAAATATCTGGTTGGTTGACCCAGTGAACTGAATAAAAGTGAAACATTAACATACAAACCTCGAAAAAATGTAAAGACGACAGAGATATCCGTCTCCCTAACAAAATGCATCAACGTAGCCAATCGTGTGCGCAGGTGGATGCATCGATGATGGAAATCGAACATATTATCACAGGCTATATACTGAGATATAGCTTCAGTTGTTGCAATGCATATTCATGTTACTCCGGCGAAGCTTACCGCTTATTATTCAGTCTGAAACATTGACAAAGCTTTATGCAACACAAAACGTACACCAGTATTCCAATGTAAAAAAATATAAAATGAAAACTGCATGCAATCGGATCGGCAGAAGTTAATACTTTTAACGAAATATATTTCAGAATATCGTAATGTTGTAAGTTGTATCAATTTAAAAATTTTAGCCCAAAATCATAACATAATAATTAAATGGTGCCAGTTTTTCTTAAGTTTTTTAGGAACTTAATATAAATACTATTGACGAATATTATCATTATAATTAACGGGCCATGTTCAGTTTACGAATCCTAATGAGCAGCCACATCTCTGACAAAATATATTCAACGTTCATTTGGTGGTATTATTACAAGTATAATGTAATTAATAATATTTTGCGTTAGCCTACGTTTTAGTTCTTAAAATTCAATCTGAAAAAAAAACATAGTTATGTGACTTAGCTTATTCTTTTATTTTCAATAACGCATGCTATAGGCTACTTATTAATGTACCACTTGAACTAATCAATGTTCACGGGAAGACAAAATTATGTTTACTCATTTTAGTGAAGTAATAAAATTAAAAATATGTCCAGAGAAGCGTTTAGACTATAAAATGTAGTTTTGCGCCTTTGTTCTATCGTCTTTGTTAATATTTGATTTGCATATTTTTTGACAATGGAACAGGCCTAGTAGTAAGCGTATTTTCGTATATGTAAGTACTCAACTTATAGACACTGGATGGTGGATATTAGATGTTGGTCCATATTATGGATATGTATGAATTAATGCATCTATTAAGTATGAAGTCCATAAAACGTAATGCATGATTTGAAATCTTGAGAATATTCTTGAAACAGTAGTAGCTACAAATGTTCCTAATCCACATGAAATTCTATTTGGTGCTATCCTTTCATTATTTATTTACGCGTAGGCTAATATAGCCTACACTTAAAGTTTTACGAATGGGGCGTGGTTCTTCAAATGTTTTTTTTTCATCAAAAATATGAATTGTTACAATTAAAAAAAGAATACAAGGCCTTTATTTTCTGTGGTGGAAAAATCTAGATGTTTCCCCAAAAATATGTAAATTAAAATTTAATATCTAGTCCTTTAAAAGTACAATTGTACGTTTCGCGATTGCGTCTCCCATACAACGGGGAAAATAATTGCAACTTGTGATAGCCCACCACATTTATTTTAGGAGTGATGAAGCTCTCGTCGACGTAGAAATGCCAAATTTACGCTCGCATTATCATATGCTACAACGAATTTAAACTCCAGTGCTGCGGAACAGATCACAGAACTCGAGAACGTCGCCCATTCTAGGGACTCTCTGAAGAGTGGAATCAGAGCCCCAATGCGGAATAGACTCATTTATGCTGTAGGCCTAAGAGACACAGTGTAGTCGATTAAGTAAGTGATTAACAGAAAGCTAAATAAATATAAAAATCCGCCGAATACATAAGCCAAGGTTCCAATGCCGTCCTTTTCACTGTGGAACACCACGGTATTTTCAATGCATGGAGGCGGGAGTATATTTGTGGGCGTAAATTAAATCTAAGATTGGCATACCGGTTGTATTTGTCTTACTGAATGATTTTCAAAATATTCATTACAAGCTTAATGAATGCGTATGAACTTGGTTACTATGGTTACAGTTTCTAACCCTACACTCCACCCTTCCCCCCGCCCTTCTTCACACGCACAACATACCTCTCCAACTCTTGGTTACCGAATTGCAAATCGAACAGAACTATGGATCCTTCATGAATATTCCACTTCATCACCGACTCATTTTTACCAGAAATCTATTCCTATTGGCGTTATTGTCAAGAAAATAGATACCCAGTATATTGATACTATTTTTGCGACTATGATAGATAGTTAGTCTAAATGAAAACAACAAAATAGACGAAACAATGGCATGTGATGTCGGATTGTTGCTTGTAGGGTTATGGCCATCTTGAGTTCTTGTGTGTGGATAGTTAAGTTTTGACCCCTCCACCCGACACCCAATAAAATAATTCTAATCACTCTCTTAATGTATTTCAAACTACAGGACCAAGATCTCGTAAACCAAAGAAGAAGATGACTGCCAGCAGCAAAGAGGACAAGCGGCCAAGAACAGCCTTCACTGCCGAACAGCTTCAGAGACTAAAAGCTGAGTTTCAAACAAATCGGTACCTGACTGAGCAGAGAAGGCAAAGTCTGGCGCAAGAACTAAGTCTTAATGAATCTCAAATTAAAATCTGGTTTCAAAACAAAAGAGCCAAAATAAAGAAAGCCACTGGGGGTAAAAACTCCCTGGCTTTGCACTTGATGGCACAGGGACTGTACAATCACGCCACAACATCAAAAGATGACAAATCAGACAGCGATTGACAGAATGAAAACAGATGATGACAGGCTACACAATGCAATAATTTCATAAAATAAGGGCCAGTGTATAAAAGATACCAGCATTAATGGATTAAAATATATGTATCATTATTAGATATACTTCTGCAATATCATGTGTATATAATTTACGAGTAAATTGTTGAACAAAGGTATGTTTTCAATATGTTATCAACCTTGTTGTTTTCTTCCTAAAATAGATGCTTCTTACGTGGAAAAATGTTTCCATAACGTTCCTTCCTTTTTGACGTAGACACATTTGATCGTGAAAAAAAGAAAAAGAAAAAAAAAAACTTGCTGAAGTCCAAAGATTTTTTCTGCTGCATTCAGGCAACTGTGAATCTAAATAAATTGCTGATTGTAAAGCTATATTATTTCTATGTTTGTTTGTTTTATAAGGTTTTAATGATTTTTGTGTAAAAAGGACATAAAAGCAAGGGGTTGTGATGATTATAAAGAGGCTCAGTTACTTGTATTCGAAATTAAGTAACCTACAAATTGTACATCTGCAAATTGTGATGTTCGTATGCATACATTCGTTAAATTATTAAATAAAGCAAACCAGAAATACATATTAAAGGATAGCATGCTGGATCGTTGCTGTGGTTGCACGAAACCAACCATTATTATAATTGTTGCTTAATACACGAAAGTTCGGAGGTAAATGCATCAGTCTAACATCAGGCCAACTTCTATGAGAAATAAATGCTCTTCATTTTAAATTGGCTCTTTTTACGTCACCCAAATGTAGTGTGGCCTCTCCTGTTAAATTAATATAGTTTTTAATGACAGAGCAATATAATATTCTTTTGTAGGACAATACGTTTTAATTTATATACTGCTGCCTATACGACGGAGGGACAACTTTGTAGCATAACAGACAATGATTCAATATTCTTCAGCGCACTCTTAGTACTTGGACAATATGGATAAAATCAGAAAAAAGACGCTCAAATAAAGGACGCATTCGTATGCGTCATATATATAGATATATAGATATATATACATTTACAAATACGAATACATTGATCTCTAGTGTATAACAATGGTTGAAATACTGTTTTATTGTTGTTTGCAAAGAACTTAATATTTGTTGATTTTGTATTTATATAGAATATATTGAAAATCTATCCAATGACCCATGTTGCTTATTGAGAGTAGATTTTGGGGTGTTTACACTACTTATTTATCTTGCAATAACTTCTTTTTGTGAATGAAACGTTTTTGGGGCCTTTGCATGAAAGCTGCAATTTGTTATATCTGGACAGATTAACGTGTTTATAAGCTTGGATCCAAGACGATGAAAGTAAGATGGAGTTTTAAGTTGTAGAGTGTATCCATACCAAATTGTGTATTTTTTCTCGTGTGAATTGTGTTTTACTGTATATCTGAAAAGTGTGTATGAATTCAAATCCACCAAACTAAACACACTTTGCCTTAAAAGTTCAGATGTGAACTTTTCATGAAACAGAACTGTGCTAAATCAAACAAACAAAAAAGTATTACGTTAAATGCATACAAGTTGTATCAGTTGAATATTGCCTTTATCTGAACAACTGGTACGACATAATGAATTTATTCATCAGCAAAATCTATAAATGAATATGTTTAAAAAAAGAGAAGAAAAAGAATTGCGTTGTATAATCCAATGCAATCTTTTTATTCTATGTTGAGTTTTAAAGTATTCTTTGGTATAAAATAAATGTAAATAATTTGTATCATTTATGTTTAATTGTGTAATTAACTGCCTCTTGAAAACTGGAAAAGCAAGCAAATAAACCTCGAAGATAATACTCTTCAAAGTTTATCATGTATTATTTCGCATAACTGGAGTCTGAACGTTTACATGCCTGCAATCGCTTTTGCTACTTCCTAACGGGGATTACGAAAAATGCAACATCAGAATATTACATGGAACCAAAATGATTATTTACATTCCCCTTCAGTTATTAAATTGAATGGAACCCTACGGAAATGACGTCATAGTCGCTGACTACGACTGCAGCAGTTCTACTATTTTCACTAGGCTACTGATAAGACTCCATATTTAAAGGTCAGAAAAGGACAACTCGTTCCTATTTATTTTACACTACGATTTATATTCCCATGTCCACTGTACAGCCGATCTGATCGAGTGCTCACATAATATTAAGAAATATTTAAGGTGGGGGGGTGGAAGGAGGGGTGTATGCTTGGAGTGCATGTTTAGAAGATGATGTTGCTATGCTATGCTTTAACCCATGCATGCTACGTTATGGAATGATCCGTATAGTGACTGCCCCACATTCATACTCCAGTTATTCTTATATCCAACAGTAAGTTCAGTTATAACGTGTCTATATATATGTTTTACACAAATGACTGCACCGCGAGCTCATTTAGAAAGGTACACTCAGCTTTTTGTCCGCTACATTGAGTTCTGTTGTCCTTCCCAATCAGAGATATCCTATATCCTTGTTCACTTTCAGCAATTTATGAATAAAACCCTGACAGAATAGCCTATATACATTATTATTATTAGACTATACACTATTTGAGGACTAAACTGTGAGAAACATCGTTATTTGCTTCAATCCAGCAGTCAGTAAGCTAGGCTATATCAGAATACTCGTCCTAATAAGCGAAACTGAAAATCAGGCGAGTGTGAAATGGTCGAAAAGACGCAACATTTCAATGATTCCACCAGCTACTGACATCCTGAGAATTCGTGAATGAAATTGCCCATCAGAAACGAACAATTTTAACAATTCACCAACAATGTTTCTGTCTATAATCACGCTACTTTTACTCATCATTTAGTGGTTACATTAGGGCATGTGGATTCATGGAAAATAGATTAAAATAAAAACAAATGAATCGCCAATAACTAGGCCTAATATATGGAGCCTATTATTAAGAAGAAAAGAAAATGTAGTTTTCTGAATATCAAATATAACCAGCATATTTGAACATTGATTCTTCAACATCATATTTTGGGATTTGTTTCTATTTAAAAATTGAAAGAGACTGGACAGAAGGCCTAGCCCATTGGCTACATTTTGTAGTCTTCTGTAAAGTCGTTGATGTACAAAGTGTTTTGATGTACAATGCCTTGTATACATATTAGGAGAAAACAAATGTTTAAAACCTTGTGGTCGTATGTTTCATCGTAAATTCTTCTTTTTTTTTTACAATTTAAAAATTATATAATTGAAGAAATCCTGCGATAAATGATTATACAGATCAAAAAGTAATTTGTAGGCCAGGCCTTCAATTCAATGTGACCCGACGCCATTTTGCTATAGGCCGCATTTTTGTGGCAATTTTAACAAAGCCTAATGTTAAGTTGAAGCGAGTAAGTCTTGTCATTTATACGGTTTTGCATCTGTGAATTTATTAGAGTTTACAATATGGCTCAGTATCCATCGCTTTATGAAAAAGTAAAACATTTTGTTAAGACGTGGTTAAAGAGTCTTTCATTAGGAGTTGGCCGAGTAAAAATGTAGTGTCGCCCAACGTATCCTACAACCGCTAAACTCATATAGCTACATAGGCTACTGTTTACCTCTCTGAGACATTTAAAACAGTACATTATGAGTATGATAATGCTATGGAATACATATCCTATACAAATATGCAAACGCCAAGTTTATCATCTTATGAATGGTTCGGAATGTAACACAACCCAACACTGCGCAAGTAGCCTAATTAAATTTTGAAGTAGGCTACCTGATTAATGTTAGTGGAATTATATGTTGCAGAGATGGACATAAAATAGATATGTTCGC
Organism: Ilyophis sp. 1 JC-2022; assembly: GCA_022702515.1. Classification (NCBI taxonomy): domain Eukaryota; kingdom Metazoa; phylum Chordata; class Actinopteri; order Anguilliformes; family Synaphobranchidae; genus Ilyophis; species Ilyophis sp. 1 JC-2022. The sequence continues at coordinate 120,955,510 of CM040403.1, forward strand.
GATGGGATAGCCTAGTCTTTTTAAGTCCACCTTCATAAATACATAACTGTAAAGGTTTTATTGAAGAGAGGCTGATCAAGTAGCCTAATGGGAAATCATAGGCCTACATCCTGTGCAAATAAGTATTTTGCTCTGAATGACTAATAGTTTCCCTGAAAATGTACGGGTGTAGATTTGATTGTAATTCAAAGTGATTACATAATTTACGTTTTGTAGCTAATAGCTAAAGGCCGCTAGCTTTGTGCTACCTTCAAAACAGAAGTCAGTGCTTTCAGGATTCCGAGAATTCTCACTCGTCAAACCATACTTAGGAACATCGTAAATATAGCCTAAATTATTTAAATTTATAAATGGAGTCTGAAAACTTAGTTACTTTGAAAAAAAAGTTACGTGCGGGTAACTTATGCCTATCACTTAAGGTAAGGTTAAAAAGAAGCTATATCCAAGGTTATATATAACTAACGTTCCAAGCTCCATTTCACTGACTGTCTTCACCTATTTTAATTCGTGAAATTGTTTCAAACACGTTTCTCCGTTATGTCTATTTTACCTTTTTCAACCTGTGTGCACAGTAACGTCTTAAGAGGCAGCATCAGATTATGTCAAAGCATATCTCAAAAAGAGGAAGGTATACATTTCACGTATACAGAGGACATCACAAGAAAGTACATATTTATATTGCATAAGATACAACGTCATGGTAGAACCAAATTCTATTTAAGACAGGCCTGCACCAGTCCTGAACCAGCATATCGAAAATAGCTGGCAAAATATTCAGCACATTCCAAACCGTTGTTTGCCTACCTGACGTCTTTAAACATTTTACAAAAGTTGCAAACTGGGGGAGTGAGGAAGAAAAAATATATATCTTGCATAAAGTAGGCTGTCTATGAGGACCATTTCCCAGCATTGACCTGCTCTTCAATGGTAAAGAAGCTCATCTGCATTTCCTTTCTTGCCCGGCTTGTATGTGGAAGTAACGCCCAACGGTCACTGACTTGATGAGCTCTGGGCAGAGAAAGGCCAGCGCTTCTCAGACACTCTATGCTGCTTCTGAAAGAAGTCTGTGGCCGGGAGACTGCGATGAAGGTCAAAGCCTTCTGTCACAACTGCAGGTGGCTCATTTCCTCTACCCACAGCACTTCTACACCTCTGAATTCAACACAGCCCCTTAAAGGAATCTCATTAAAGCTGTATTTTCCCAAGTGTCCATTTCAAACTCTCCCAATCCCAATCCCTCCCATTAACCCCCCCCCCAGAAAATAAAAATAATAAATTATTGACACTGGTACTTTTTTCTACAAAAATACATGCATTACATCCAGGAAAATAGAAAAGTAGAATGGCACGCAATTGGAATGGTCAGGTAAGATTAGAATTTAACTATATTTTAGACTTCATGAATAAACTATTACACAGTCTTCTAATAAGGTGATTGGAAAGATGAGGAACTTGCTGAAATATTGAGAGTGCTGATGTGCCCTAGAGTGAAAACTGACTTTTTATATTTTAAAAAAAAAGTTTATTTAATATTTTATTTAAAATATTTCAGAGGGATCTGTGCTCTAAAAGAGCAAATTAAAGCCTCCCTAGATTCACATTTGTATGTGCACATAAAAACAAACACAAAAACAATAGGAGGATTTTCAAGGGCAGGAGCACCTGTCATGTTACCGGAGCGCATCTGACTTTCTATAACTTTAACTTTGACAAACGCTTTGGAAGAAAAGGCGGTCAAACAGAAGAAAGAAAATATATATCAGAAAAGTATTGACATCCCTTGTCTGCCTCCCATACAAAAAGCCGCCCTGTCCCTTCCCCCACTGAGTTATTTATCCGTAGTTTCTAAATGCTTCCTAGTCAAACTTGAATATGCAATGAAGTGCCAGAGCTTTGTGGCGGAAATATAATTAAAGTGGTGAAAGATGTAAAAGGTGAAGAATGGGGATGACATCAGGCCAATTTCACACTTGGCACTCGGATGGCCGAGCCCAAGCCAGGCTCTTGCCATGCAACACAGATCAAAGCACACTGCCACTACCAAAAAGGCAAAGGGCACTTAAGTATGCTAATCCCCAGGACAAATATATTTTAATCTTGTTAGAATACAAGTTAATGCCGCAGCTCAGTGGCTGAACTTTGTCGGAGTAGAGAGATCCACTTTCCTACATTTCTCAATGAGTTGGACCTCCTGGCTCATTCAGATTGAATTTAGGTAATTTTACAAAATGGTCCACCAACCAGTCTGAGTGATCCACATAAAGGGCCCGTTTCATTAAAAACTCCAGCCTCCGAGTCAGCGACCTCGCTCGAAACCCCGCTAAGGCGGCTAACACGCATAGGAAATGAGTATTTAGTGGTCCAGTTTGTCGCGTCACATTGAGCCCTTTCCAGCAGCACCTTGGTAACCCTTGATCTTTCATGTATACACTCGGGCCGTGGAACCTTCACAGACGGCCGCACACACAAAGAGGACTTGGACACATTGTTGTGCCACAGGCAACTCTCACTTCATGCAATTTGTTTAATGATGAAAAAAAAGGAAAAATACAATAAAAAAGAGGGGGAAAAAATCATACGCACTAATTTGTGTGAAATACCTGTGTTTCAGCAGGACAGCAGATGTGTTTCAAACTGGACGTGCTTCAACTTCAAACAGATAAAGCTTTCGGCTCAGTTTCTGACCAAACCGCTCTCCTCTTTAACCAAAGTGTTATAATTCCCATACAATTTAGCTGCTGTGAAAGCTTTGGTTTTTCCGCTCTTAACTCGCTCCTGCACGCTCTGAGTAACTATTTCACTCTCACATTCTAAGACCTGGGGGAACCTTTGTGCGAAAACTTCAGATCAAAGCCTGATCCACGTAAGGCAGCTGCACAGTTTGGCCATTTTTAAAACAAGTACCGATAGATACAATACCTGTTATGTTAAATGGCAAATATGATCCATTATTTCATAACTAATGATTAAGAGAACGATTATGGCACTAAAAAAGTGGCAAACTAGCAAACGTAACAAGTTGCAAAGTTGCAAACCCACAGCTCCCTGGCAGGACTGAGAATAACTAATTGTTAGCTCTAGGGAACTCTGACTCATGCTTTTCAGTAGTTTTCTCAGTCCATGCACATTTTTGCTATATCCAGCAACCACCAAATTCATGTTACAAAGGTAATGAAACGGAACACTTTTTAAATGCATTGCTCATATTTGCAGACGAAGGGCCTGATTTACTAAGACCTCTAGCGGGTGCAAAAACTTTTAGCGCATGCAAAACTTATAACAAAACCAATGACTGGTGCAAAACAAATACCATGACCAATAACTTTTCATGTTATTAGTTTTGCGTGTGCTAAAAGGTTTTGCAAACGCTAAAGGTCTTAGTAAATCAGGCCCTAAGTGCAATGCTGTTTGGCTGAACCAGAGACAAGATGTCATTACTTGTTTTATAAGCAACTACCCAGGCTCCAGGACTTACCAAAAGTCAGCTTTTAAGGGGAACAACTCATACCTAACTTGACTGATCAAATAACACAAAAGTTAAAGTTTCAGAAGTGTTAAGTTTTATTTCAAATACAATAAAGATTTATACATTTACAATATTTCTGATAAGTCGCAGTGACTTTTATTCTTTGGAATCAGTTTTGTTGTTCATATATTTATCTGATTTTCTCAATCAGAAATGTGTTTTAAAACTGGCACTGGAATACATTCCCTTTAGCCTTCATGTACACCTCATTTATTTTCAGTTAGGTTTGATTTCATAATCATAAACATTTTAGAGCAGCATAATTTTGATGCATGTTAATAAAGAGATAAAAGCAGGTCTCCCAACAGTGAATGTAAGGAGCATACTATTACTAGCCAGCGCAACGTGCTTTGTATCTAAACTTTGAAGAAAGAATTTAATGAAGTTCAACACTTTGTCCATGTTTACATAATATTGTGACTTTTATGATCACAGAAATAAAAAACTTAAACTTTTATTTCCAAATTTGGAAAGAAATTAAGAGAACATGTTGTTCTCGGGTAACAAGATAAAGAGAAATACCACTGCAGTCTAGACTGATTCAGGGCCCAACTCCAGATTTAGAGACATAAAATAACCATATAAATCAAAGCTGCAACACATGAATACAGCCTGAATCAAAACCTGTCCATTAATTTAACTCCTAATTAAATGCAAGTGTTTTTGTGTTTTTTTTTCCATTTCACCATAGCTGTAAGTTCATAATTTCAGCCATTACACATATTAAAGCTTTCAGACAGTTCATGACGAAAACAATACCATGTATTTACGTGTAATTCAAAATGAAGGTCAAATACTGATTGAATCCAGATCTGTCCACCATCAGCTACAGGATTAGCAGGCTAGCTAATGCAGGACAGCATAGGCATTCTCTTATGCATTTGGCAGAAGCTTACTTGACCCGATACAAATGAAAGAAAGCAGTGTACTCAGGATGTAACAGACGTAGCACACGAGGCATTCAATCATATGAACCCCTCTGTGCTACAGTACGCTTCACCTGATCAGCAGTATGTATCCAGTCCAGATTCAGACTGACTGCAATGTGCCATGTCCTTCAAATCTTTCATTTAGTTTTACTTTATTTTAATTCAGCGGGAGTTGAAATGTGCTGTGCTGGAATCAGGGGAGGGAGAAGTTATGCATAATGTTTATATAACCATTAATAAGACAATTCACAAGTGTGGAGGACTGAAGAGTGCCTTCGGGGTTCTCTTTAACATTGGAATTTGACCAAACTTTTACACAGTTCTGTCTCTTTAACTGCACTGAACACATTTCATATTCAAAGAACACATCAAAAACATGATCAATGCTCCTCTTCCATTCAGTTCTTCAACACATTAAAGTGCAATTACAGAAAAGAGTGAGTAATAGAATAATAACAGATAAATTGTACGAGGAACTTGAGAGTACAGAAAAGGGGAATTTGATCCAGTTGATCAATTATTTTGAATACTTTAATAATAGTTCAAAGTGAATGCAAAAAAAAAAACTTTGGATATGAAATACATATAAGTTAACTGCTAACTTATTTATGACTTGAACTGCTAGAACATTCCATTGTGAGCCTGTATTCTTTTCATCAAGACTGAGATCATTGAAGACTGCAAACTGCGGTTAAGTAATCAGTAAAATTCAGATTATTCTCAAATGTCCAGCTTTTTCACCATCCACTATCATTTTTATTAACACATATTTTCTTGACATTGTCCACTGTATATTTTCAGATCTTCCTGATGTTTTTCTTTCCTTTCAAAGAATTACCATACAATGTTGGAGATAATTTTACTCAAAGATTCAGTCACAAATCAATATTGTGATAAATTAACCAGGTTTAGGTCGCATATAATTCAAAAACTCATTTTATTTAAGCTGCAGATAGTTGTCTTCCACACAATAAATCTTAAATAATAAAAGTTTCGATGAAAAACAGCCACACAAGGTCAGTTGAAGGTGGATAGCATCTGAGGAAGTTGTGCTTTGTTGGATTTGCTTTGTAGATTGTGTCTATGACCTTCAATATGCACTTACTGTATGTCGCTTTGCATAAAAGCATCTGCCAAATAACTGTAATGTAATGTAAAATGACTTTGGCAAAACATATAGCGACCGGTGTCATGTCACAGTGCATGTATCTCAAGTTAAAATATACTTACTTATGTTAAGTACTTTAATGTTTCCATTCTCTGTTATTATGTCTGAATGCAGAGTATAACACTATTTATGTACTCTATTTTAATGTTACCTTTTGGTAGCACATAGAACTCCCCCATAATAGACACAGTGCTTTGCTCCAATAGATTAACAAGCACTATACAGTATTCATCTCATTCACTAAAAGATTACCAAAAGCCATTTTTTACAGTATAAAGTAGCTTTTTATATACTAGCTTATGAAATGCATCAAGTCTTTTTCAAAATAGACAAATTAAATAGGGCAAATAAATGTAGTTTGTAATTAATCTTAATTAATTAATTAAGTAATTAATTATGTTTATATGAGTCACAAACATAAGCGTAATATATATCTTATGTACAAATATAGACAATTTTTATCAATTCACATTTTAAATGTTCAACATGATCTCTCTTGTGGTACTGCCTCCTCTGCAAAATAAACAGAGAATAGCTGACCTTTGAAATGTAATTATTTTTCACCTTTTTGATATCTTGACCTTTTGTGCACAAGTGTGACCTTATAAGAACACAATGCATCAAGTTCAAAAGTTATGTTATAATTATAACCTGGACAACAGGAGTGTAATTAATAGAAATTACATTTCTAAAAATAAACAAACAATCATGCTGGAACAAGCTTTTCTAAAGACACTTTTCAGTTACTGTGTATCAGAATATACTTGCTTTGGAATATTTCACCAATTACCTGGGCATAACACTGCTTGCTCCACACAAGCATATATTCACTCACACATTCAAATTTGGGTGTATGCCTACATATACACATCTAGGCAAAGCCTTTGGCAATTTAATAATTGCTATGGGGGAAAAAAACAAGAAAAAACTTAAGACATCACTACATTTTGTTCCGTTGTACATATAATTTTAATAGAGTTTCAGACTGGAAGTGCATGAACACCTTATTTCCATCATTCAGCGTATCATGGATTCATGCTGCAAAGTGTGCACACAATGACTGGCTTGCTCATTTCATTTGGAAAGGCAGAAAATGCAGTCAGTACACGACTACATTACAGACAGTACATGTCAAAAGCAAATGACGTGTTAAGTCAACCTTCCAATACAAAGCAGACAGATGAAAACATTTAAAAAGTGTAACATAAAAACGCCAATGAGAACAGATGACTAATACAGTCAAACAGAATGGGAGGGAATCGCTACGACAAATTATACACATTCATGATGTGAAATTAAGTCAAATAAGTGTGCACCATGTGAAGTACAGTCATATTGTCACTAATTGTTTTTATAAAGACACTGTGGGTCCTAATACAAGCAAATATGAAACCCTATGGCACTTACTGAGGGTTTCACAGATTAGTGAAGAGACATGATACACCTTGAGTGTCTAAATGTAGCATCATTGGTGAAATGTGTCATAGCTCTCATAGGTGATTATGAAATACTTTAAAATCTGAACGTCCGCTGAACAAATGCCGCCGCTAACTCAACAAGCTCAACAAACCTGCGGTGACTCAACAAATCTGTAGTGTTTTAAATGAGCATTATTTTGGAGTCTGCATTTGCGGTTGCATAAGGCGTCTCTTGACTGTGTGCAACTGTGAGCGCCACAGTATTTTCTCCACTGAAACAAAACAAGGGGGGGTTTAGAGGAGCGCCCTGCCCAATGTAGCCCTCCCTGCTCCCTGTTATTCACCGTGATTATGCAACATGGAGGATGAGCTGTGGGCTCACCGAGGAGTGAAAAACACCACATTTGCGACGAGTACCTGGTGCGTCCCCGCAAAAAAAGGCGCCGTCCGCCACGCGGCCTCGGCTGCCCCCGTGATATCATCTTCCTGCGCTTCCGCCGTGCTTTCACACTGAGAGGAGAGAACAGAGGGAGACAGAGCGACACGCCGTGAGCCCCTCGCTACTGATAGGTCCTCGCAATGAACAGAACCACGGGCTGTGTCCTCGCACCCTGAGGTAGCCCCATCAAACAGTACTGATTTAAAACAAACGTGGACTACCCTATCAAACTGTTCCGAAGTGATTTCAAACAAAGTGGGACTATCTCGGTTTCTGACAGAGCACACGCTGTATAACCCCCCCCCCCCCAAAAAAAGGTCCCCACATCCATTGTCTTTCTTTTAATTATCTATTCATTTAGTCATTTGGTCAGCAGGGGTTGATATTAGACAGCAGTTCACCTTGTGAGGACGTGGTGAATTTGCAGTGATGTGGACGTGAAATTCTTGCGGTTTAGAGACAGCCTTACAACAAAATGTCTGAAAGACAATTACGCATGCAAAGGTAGGCATGGGGATTTTACACAGCCTTCATCCGAGAAGACTGCAGCTGATCCCTGTAATGGCATCTAGTCCAATGAGCTTCGAAAGCACTGCCATATTCATCACAACCTATTTGTACTCCAATATATTCTACAAAGGAGCTTACTCAGAGTTTTCAACATCTCACACCAGCTTGTATGCCTGTCATGTGCAGTAATAATATGATTGTTATTCAGGAATATTTCCATGTGCATTGCACATATTTGAGTACATGTTTTGTTGTAATTTTTCTGATCCTAGGGGAAAATGCGTTGTAGCCAGAATAAATCAATGCAAGGTAACAGTGATGCAATCATTTCTTGCTATGTACGGTTGGATGTGTATGTCAATGTTCATCTACATCTGTATGTTCATATTCAAATGCATATACATTGATGAGCATGTTTATTACAATGATAAATACATGTGTTATCCATGGGAAATCACTGTGATTACATACATGCATAATCTTTGTTATTGATAAGTTTTTGCATAGAAAGTATGTATATTTGTTACAAGTATACCTTTCAACATTTAAATTATATTTCTGGATTATAGCCTTTATTATAAAGGAAAAAAGCATGGTACAAACACAACAATGTGATAAATTAAGGGTATTTAAACATCATAACAACAAAATTAATTTTGGTGCAACTAAGACATGATAGCGGTGAGAAAACAGCAAACTTGTTTTTCAGTCAAATTTAAAAATGGCCTCCATTTCTGCATTTAAAATGGAAACCGCTTCCAACCCTGCAACTTGATCACAATCCTGACGTATAAACACAGGCAGTGAAGAACTCATCAGACATCAATGCCTGACTTTATGTTTTTTCCTTGTTTTTCTTTTTTAAAGGCATCTCTTGATTGTGCGTAACTGTGAACGCCACAGTGTTTTCGCCACTGAAACAAAACGGGGGGGGGACGGGGGACGGGGGACGGGGGGGCGTCAGAGGAGCGCCCTGCCCAACGCAGCCCTCCCAGCTCAGGGGGTGACCGTGCTGCCTGTTATTCACCGCCATTATGCAACATGGAGGACGAGTAGTGGGACTCAACCAGGGGAGAAAAACAGCACATCTACGACGAGTACCTGATGCGTCCCCGCAAAAAAAACGTGCCGTCCGCCACGCGGCCCCCAGGCCGCCACGGTGATATCATCTTCCTGCGCTTCCGCCGTGCTTTCACACTGAGAGGAGAGAACAGAGGGAGACAGAGCGACACGCCGTGAGCCCCGCGCTACTGATAGGTCCTCGCAGGGTGGCTCCGGAGCTGGGCGCGGTCCCTCCCGACGCTCTGCCATTTTACCCCTCCTGGCAGCACGGCCGTCACGGAGGGGTCATTGTGTGGGAAGCGCATGCCTCGCCACCGCGAGTCCCGCCATGTCATTAACGTGCCAAGAATCAGCGCCAGTTTAACCAGAGCCGATTCGGACGCTGTTCAGATTGTCCTGATCAGCATGCATTGCTGCGCTGAGTTGTCGCATCCCGTGCAAGAGCACGCCAGCATGCGCATGTATCAGCAATAACAATTTTATCTCCTAAATAAAATAGTGAGTAGATGATGATGAGAGTATTCTGTACGCATTCACCCCTACGCCTTGAATTTCTAAAATATTAAACATTTCTACCTGATGGCTAAAAATGACTATCAGAGTGTATTATTTTACATTGATTTTACTCATGTTTATGACATTAACAAGCTAATTGACCTTGGATATGAATCTTTCCGGAGCAAACACACCCATCACATTCTGATGGTACCGACCTGATGCTACATTATTTATTAGTTTGTGGTTTGGTATCGATGCAGTTTGAACAAACACATCTTGTCAAAGAAATATATTATAAATTGTCTTCATTTGAGAGATGCAATTATGTCTATCTTTAAGCTGTATAAATGGAAATGCCACGGTGTTACGGGCACTTTTACATTTTTACACTCTGTGAATCTCTTTCCCAAACAATAACCCTTTAAATCAAAGCCACATGACTCACAGTCTCTTTTGAGTAATATGTTAGTTCAAAAGGTGTTTTTATAAAAACGGAAATATCTCAGATGCTTATAAACATCTCAGTTTAAACAAAATCTCAGTCTTTCATTGACTAAATCAGAATTATTGTGCATGAAAAGGCTATACAATTAATATATCCACATAATATTCTAATTTAGAATATTTCAGCAAACGTGATGTGTTCACTGCACATTATAATAAATTATTCAAATAATATATATAAACACAGATCATGATAAATTAGTCCTGAAATTGTGTCACGTTGGATTAATAAATAAATAAAATACTCACGGCAACTCTCAAGAAATTTGGAGCCTCATACTGAAAAAGTTGCTCAAATCTGGAAAAAACACTTTTGTTATTATTCCTTTAAGTAACTTTTGGAATAGTTTTTCTTTGGTCGATGTGAAGGGCATAATCATTCATACTATTATTGTAAACTTGGTCCAACAGCTCTGGTAAAATGTAGTCACACAAGAGCAACCGATTGAATCAAAAAGTAACAAAAAAAATGAAAGGCATATCACTTTACAAAATGTGAAAATGCTGTGATATTACTTTTTTAAAAAATGTATATCGAATATATACCATCCCTTGGTTGGTAAAATTTAAATATGCTGTTGATTGAAGGTATCGCAGGCTCAAAGGAAAAGTTCTGGAAAACCTGAGAAATATATATTTACACAATTGATCTTGCCAAGATCTGCTGCCTTGATTTCGCAAGCATCTGGGTCACATCAATGCCCCCGCCCTTTCCCCCCACCCACCCATCACCCCACAATCCACCCAACACCCCCGTCCCTCCCGCCAACCCACCTCAATAACCCCCAACCAAAAAAAAGAGAGAAAAAAACATCCCTAAACTATCATTGTGGTTTTAAACCAACTACATTAAAGGTCAAAGTGCACCCCTTCCCCTTGGTAACGGCAGAAAAAACGTGGTGTCGTCTAGACAGGTCAAGGTGCACGGTACTCCTGCCCCCGTTGCGCCTTCCGGAAGGGGGTGTCAACAGCAGCCAAGTGCAGGGTACACAGTGGAGAGCCATCCTTTGGCCTTTCAAAGGAGGTTCATCCCCTCCACCCTCCACTGATCAAAGTAGGAAGTTTTGGTGTCACCCCTGGTCAAAAAGGGGGCGAATTGCAGATGAACTCCATTTCTGCAATGTAGATATATATCCAGACCCCATTGTCTTCTTTCAGACACACTGCGGACCCTTCCGGTCCCACTGATTACATTATGGGAGAGCTTTTTTTCCCCTCTCTCCCGCTCCCTCTCTGACACAAAGGGGCTTCCGCGCCTCACTGCCATCTGGTCCCAAATAAGATAAAAGGTCCCACGAACACAATGTACCCAGCACACATTCTGCTTTTAATTAAACCCAACCAGTATAGATGGACGGACAGATAGATACTGAGGCACACAGGTCAGTGCTACTCCATTTTAACTTAAATAATCCAGCTGTGTAACCAAGCGACAGCGTTTTAACTTCTAACATTATACAAATCCTAAATTATTTAAGTGAATGTTCGCCGAACATTTGGCAAACAAAAACAAGTAGTTATGTGTACAAGTAGTTAGGCTTAAATCAATATGTTCACCAAAAGAATGATGTTACCAATAAATAAACCCAACAGAAAACAACATAAATAAAAATATTTATTTTTGCCCTTTAAGAAGTTCAACATGCATGTGGAAAATTCTTTATTATTAATTGCTAGCTCAGCGCCAAATGGGAATTGTTTCTTTTAGGCCGGCCATTTGAAGGTTGTAATGGCGCATCCCCTGCCGAATCCTTATCATGCAATCCCGAAAATGGAGGGGAATTAAATTCCTTTCCTCAACAGTCCGAGGGTTTTGAATAGGACCTGTCAATAAAGAATTTCCAGAGGAATAAAAAAAGGCCTAGGCCGTCCTCCTAGAGAATAGAATTCTCAGGGATGCTATCCTCTATTGAATTCCCATTGGAAAGACAGCCATCATTGGAATGTAATGGAAAAGACTCTCAATTTATTGTGAGTATAATTGTGTGCATACCAAAATATCTTTATTCTATTCATGTGTTAATAGGAGCAAAATAGATTTGTGTTTTATTTACTTGTTATCATGACTAGAAAAAAAAACCTGGCTGTAGCATTTGAAGACCCTTCAAAGATTAATTCCATTGATTAGTTGGATTTAAATAATTGATATAGTAAGAAACATCATTACAATGCTTGTGGCAGGTTTTGTTATCTGAAACATAATATTCACAAACTACACACATGCACACGCGCACACAATATATATATATATATATTAAAAATTAATGACGTTCATTCAAGGTCATTTGAATGGTTCCTGAAGAAATTATGAACTGAACATATGCAATTATTTACTCCAGTAAGGGACAAACATGGCTCAGTTTTTATATGAGTAGTCGATCACGAGTTAAAAACAGGCTCTGTTTTTATAGAGTACATCACTAGTTAAAAACAGGACAGTGCAAACCAACACTGGCAAGTACTTAGACTGAAGCCTTACGCCAATGGATGTTCATTTCAAAATGCACAGGCTGCTCTCTCTTTGTGATTAACTTCACTGCCTTTTTGAGAACATGGACATTTCACATTTTCACTCCTTAAATTGTTCACAATCATGTGCACCATGGGATTTTGACATGAAAACTTATGCAAGGCTCGTTGGTAAATACTCTAATCCTCTCTGTGAATAAATCCTTAGCATTTCTATCTGACACATATATGCCAATACTACAATGACTCCAATTGTTCATCACGGGGACATTTATGGATGCATTGAAGAGGCACAGTTCCTTTGCTTTAGGGGTCTAGTCAAGTGGAATATATGAAATATTGTCTCGCCGGGGTTTTTGATGCCATAATTATCATTTATTTCAAAATGAATCCGCTCCGAGGAACACACTATACAATTTCTTCATAAAATATGTAAAACAGAACTTTTCTTTTATTGGGGAAAGCGATGGGAACCAATAACATTTAATTCTGAAGAGACCAGATATTTAATTTAGCCTGACTTAAGTTAAATTAAGTTAAATGAACGAGAACTGACATCACACCTGGCGCGTCGGAGCCAAATTTGTTTATGCACTCCAATGAGCACACTGATATCACTTAGCTTTGCTGACTAAAAAGAGTCAAATAGACAACATTTTAATTTTACATAAGCGTGTACACAAACAAAGAGGGATATACAATCAATCTTTCTTTTGGTGGGTTAGTCTTACCTTAGACTAACAAATAATGATACTGTTCCACTACCTGCCAATTCTACTCTAATTAATGTAACCTGTGGTGATGGTTTAAAGAAAGGCAATATAAGGTTTCCACCAGCAGAATTTAAAAATTGTTACATTTTTAGACCCATCTTAACTGAAAAAGGTTAAGAGTGGATGTCTTTTGAGTGTATTTAGTGAACTGTTATTTTTATCTATGTATCTCTTTAAAAATTACTGGTTTAAAAAAGAGCACAACCTGCAATAAGGTAATCCCTTACCATAACCAAATCGTACAAACCAAGTATACTCCATCGATGAAAATAAGGAAAATGTGCAAAAAAAATAGATGGCATGCCAAAAAAAAAAGTTTCCAAAGTTCGTGAGAAACTGCAATGCAGTTGGGTTGAATTTAGACCGAAGTGAAACCTCCCGAGAGATTACTGTTCCCACTTCACACAAGTGCACAGTAATAAATGATCAAGAACGCTTGCGATCAAAGGTACGGTTCATGCATGAAGCTAAAGACGAGAACCTTGTTTGGGCCCACTGTTTCATCACTTCTGGGCTATATAAACACCAATGTAGCCCAAGCAAACCAAAACATCGTCTATGGTTTCCGAAGTGTCAGTCATCGCCCGAAACCCTCACTTAATGAAACCCCCCTCAAGCCTTTTCAAACAAACAAGTGAAAGCAATAACAAAACAACAAAACAACAAACAACTCTGGTGAATCTACACCCTAAATCAACTGAAACAAGAATGACAACACTTGGCACTTTGAGGAAACTAACATTAGAAAAAAGTATTCCTTAGTTTGGACTAAAATATTCATACAATCCCACCTTTGATTATATTGTATCATCACTCTCTATGACTACATAAAAACCCAAAGAAAGCAACACACTTAGTCAAAAGTAAAGATGACCTGCAACACTGAATAACAGAATGGCCAAGCAATGTTTTCCAGCGGGTCAGAGCACTTTTATCAAGTTATATAATTTAATGTTATTCATAGTATTGAAAAACAGGTGTTTGGAGAAAAAGGTTTTATTGATAAAAAAATACTCCTACATACTGTGTCTTTAAACAACATTAAACAACAAATATTTCAAAACAAATATTTCCTCAGAGCTGTTTGAAAAACACTTTTTAAAGAATATCAGCAAGGACTGCTTCCAAAATTTGTGTTGCTAAATAAAGCGTTGGGGCAAGACACATTGTGGACAAGTTTCATATTTTTTATCCATGAATCATTACAATGCAGTGCTGTTAGACTGAGTTGTATTATATGAACCATAAACGTGAATAGAAAGCTTCCATTGCAGGGATGCTCTCATGCTATCGCTAACCAGCAGAAGACCTGAGATGACCTCACTCTGCACTGTATTCAATTTCAGGAACAAGCCCTACAATTTAAAAAAATAAAACCTACTGTTTGATGCTTTTGTTTAGTTGTTGTTGCTGGAATCAATAACTTTAGCTTGCAGAACACTAACTGTTGGTATGATGTGTAGACACTCAAACAAGAATAGATGAGCCTTTTCTCCTGAAATAAAACAACTATAAATGCCTTGAGATCTTGAGCAAGGTGAAATGGAAGCACTTAACAAGCAGTTTTAAAGTCCATTTGAAAGGCACGGACATTGGAAATATTGATTTCGACTTTCATACCACCCTTGCGCCGTAAAGCTATGAACCGCCACAGAAGGCAAAACACAGATCCCCTTTAAGAACCATGCTATCGTCCATCAATTAGAATCAAAAGGAGATTAACCCCAAGGTTGACAGGCAAAACCACCCCTTCACTGCCGTCGCTGGATACCAGGGGTCATGCTTTTGACTTCATTAGCTTTGACCTTTCCAGTCCATTACGGTGCTTGTTTAAGAACGGACAGTATTTTACGGTTTCCTTATTATCCATTATTTACCCTGGAAGCTGAAAAAAAAACACAACAGTAAAAAATTCTAACTGTAAGATCTTGACATCCTCTAAGAAGACCCAAGGCCTTGCCTGAGCTTTTTAGCAGGTGACAGCATTCACAAAACAAACAAATACCCTCCTCCACACCCCTCCAGAGGAGCTAGAATTGTATCTTACAAGTCATTCCAGCAAGGGGTACCTGGGCTATGATTCAACCTCAGCACCTTAACCTTTTTTTCTGAAAACAATGTTTGAAGTTGCCATGTATTCCAGGTTTAAACGGGCTGCTAAATGAAGATAACTCAAATCTGGGCACTACTGTGCACAGCTGAAGGGCTGAGTATCTCATGAGCCGGCCATGATTCATGTTGCGTCATATATGTTGTGGCTGGAATGGAATACCACTCCATTTTAATAGTGGGTTTGGCTTTGAGACAGAAGATGCCTTCCCCAAAAAAAAAATTATATTTGAGCAGAACTATAGTATCATGCAAAGCAGGACAAACACTTGATGTGAGCACAATTCATAAGATTTGGAAAACATGCCAATGAATTTTCACCTGAACAGTTGATCAGATGTGACTTTTCATGATTACACATATACACACAAAAACACACAGACGAGTACATCAGTTGAAGCCTGCTGTTTAATTTCTATAAAGTAATTAAGAATCTGTTTGAAGAGAAAACAGCTAAGAAAGAAATAGCAAACAATGGCAGAAATGGCAAGAAGAAAACTGCAGATGAGAGAACGGCAAATACAAGATTTCAGAAGTCTCTCCCTGCCGCTGGGAACCTTTGAGAAAATAAGAACAGCATCCTGCCTTCTCTGGCTTGTCAATAAATTGAAGATTCACTAATAAACTGACCAATCAGATGATCACACTGTCTCATCAGTGATTGGTTCCTGCTCACTCCAAAGTCATACAAGGCAACACCCACTGCAGGCAAATCTACTTCATACGCCTCATAGATCAATTAGATGAATACAAATACAATATAAAAGGGAAAAATTATATGTACAGTACGTGTGTAATTAACTAAACCTGTAGTATAGCAAGTGTCTATATGTGATCTATGTCTTTAGCTATCTAGGTCCAAGAGGTGAATCAAAATGACTGATAAAATCCTTTTTTTGGATTCCTCGTTTGCAATAAACGTTGACGTGAACGTGAAGTTTTAAAATTTAGACGTGATTCTCTGTCCTCCTGTAATTAAAACTGGAATGCATTGCTGCAGTCGAACACTGACAGCTTCCCCCACCCTCATCATTTAACCAATATTTCTACGTCTAACAACCTCATTTCGGTCTGAGTAACAACCAATGATTACGCACACTTTCTAGCTAGCGATAGCTAGAGTCCACTTGCAGGGCTGCCGCTGATCACGGATCAGCTGGTCACTCCGCCAAAATCAAACCAATACACACCGACATAAGAGGCCTCCCCCTGATAGGAATCGAAGATCATGCTTATTCCAGCGTGGCACATTTGTGTGCATTTCAATTCTGAGGCTGAGAAAGAAAGTAGAGAATGAAAACGTAAGAAACCAGTGGGGCTGTCAGTGTCGTGCAGCAGCTGGCTTGCAGTGGCATGTTGTTTTTTCACCATAAAATCTGCTGACAGCTTTCAGGAGAGTCAACTGTAACAGTACACCCCCCACTCTACTCCTTTCACCTCTTAGGTAATGAGTGATCCTCCCTTTCCTCCGCTGTATGCGTAATCAGTCTATTCATTTCCAAAGTTGTTATGTAAATCAGACTCTTTTTATAGCCTTGGCGGAGAGCGAACCGTAAAAAGCAAAACAATTGTTTTCCCGCAATGCAAAACACGCAGAGGAAGGGGGACTGGCCCAGAAGGCCAAGCGAAACGCTACGCCTGCCGAGCAGACTGATGATCTACCGCGCTCTCTACAGTCAAGGTCAAGCGAGCTTTATAAACACATGAGAAAAGCAAAAATGTTCATTCATAGGGTGAGTACTTGGAAATCATTCAAAATATCGTAATGATGGAGCACATGAACAGCTAAACCACAATGCCCAAAGCCAAGCCACAATCCCCAAAGATGTGTACACATATATATATATATATATGATAGAGAAAGAAAGAGAGAACGTGTGAGAACTGTCAGTGGTGCAGATCTTCTAACATTGTCTCAAAACCCTGCCTGACTACAAGCCACGCCTGTCCAAACTTTACGCTGGTTCCCAGAATCTCTGGATTCCACCTTCAAATGATTTCTGAAAGAGATTAGCATAGCTAATTCTGGTCCATTGAAGGTTACCTTAAGAACAGTAGTAAGATACAAGTCAATTTTGCTCCTATGAATCACTGTATGGCACTGCATAAATACCATGGATAAGGTACGGTTGCTTTTTAAGGATTGTGGTTCAGCTCAAAATTCAGTCTGGTATCATAGTCGAAAGGCACTACACTTTTATACGTTAATTTATTCTCAGTTGTCTCAATTTGATGCCTATTTATCTTGATATATTTATCTTGATATCTTTTGAGAGCCTGTTATTCTTGGAGGTTACTCATTTGATGTGGTTAATACACATTATGGCTTTGTTATATATGTTTGTATAACTTAATTTAACGTCCAAAAGCGTACTTGAAAAATCGTCAAGAGTCTGCACTTCTTGTACTTGCCGTCTCCCTTTGGACTATACTGTCCCCCTCGAGAGAGTTTTTGCACTTTAATCCCTGATCTTTACCCATGTGTTTGTATCGTAAGTCCACAATATAAGAGCATCGGCTAAATGCCAGTAAAGTAAAGGTCTCTGCAGCGCTAAGTTACTGGGGACAAACAGTTATGTTATGTAATGAAACATACATGAGGAGACACAAACACATATTCTGTATATGTACATGCTTTATAGTCTGCTAATGTCTGCCGGCGCAGACCTCGTCTTGAGGGCCACACATTGCTGACCGTTACGGTCGCCCTTTAACCCTGATGCAGGCCCCTCTCTCCTGGTGGACAGGCCTCCTTTTAGACAGCAGAAAACCCTGCGCCACAGGTTACAGCACATCGAGCCAAGGCCTGATCCTGCTACACACAAGGCCTGATCCTGCTACACACAAGGCCTGATCCTGCTACACACAAGGCCTGATCCTGCTACACACCTCTGGGGCAAAGTGAGCAGCAAACCAGCTTGCTGTGTCACTCCTCTCCACGCTTGTGTTTGAGACAGCAAAAATAAATAAACAAAAAAAAAACTGCAGCAGATACTAATGATGGCAGACAGACGGGTGCTTGAGAGAGAAAGGGAGGGAGGGAGGGAGAGAGAGAGAGGGAGAGATAAATCTATTAAGCATACCTTGCCCATTTTTCCTAGATTTTGCAGCGTTTTTATGGCCCAGCATTCAGCTGATCTCTCTAGATGGCTGGTTTTCAGTTGCCCGCTTTTAATTATAATTTTTTTTAAGTAACTTAAATGTTTCCATTAATTCTTAAAGTGTGTTCCGTTATGGCCTATTTTATCAACTGACTGTAATTCCGAGTGGTCCACAAAAAAAGACTTGTGCTTGTGTTACATTTTGCCGATGAAACAAGCATTTTGCAAGCCCTGTTTAAGTGTTCAGTAGGCTATAGTAATATACTGTTAGGTTATGCTATTGAGGACGTGAGGAAACTTAGATAAACTTCAAAACTCTAAAGTCATGCTGTAAAAAGTTGTTATGTTCAGTAAAACATTGGCGCAAACTGATGACTGAAAATTCCTAACAAACGACACCTTGTGTGAATCAATCCTCACGCCCGTTCATTTACCCCCGTGCCCAGAGGGATCCGATTAAACACAATTCTACGATAATCTAGAGAAAATAAACATTCAATGTTTCCACGTAATTTATAGTCTTACTTCAAAACTTCATCTCAAAACATGAACCAAGAGCGTTTCACCAATATTACTTATATTATATATATTTAGTTATAATAGTTGAGAAATTGAACATGTGCTAAAATTTCTATGTACTGTGCATTCAAAAAGATACGTCCAAAAAACACACACATTCATACTGGTTTTTTGAAAAAACAATATGAGTATTATAACCCAACATTGAAGAAAAGTACAAAAATTTTATTTACATTTGGAATTTCATTCCATCTAACAAAGTATCATGTAAAAGCATCTTATTTTTTTCCAGAATTCAAATGATCACATTTATTTTATCTTAATATGATATGCGCAGTACATGTAAATATTATTTTCAGTTGTATTCATTTGTTTATATTCTATAACTTCTAATATATCATTTAAGTATGCATGTGAAAACTACAGGAGTAAAAATGTTTTTTAACTTTGATAAACGATACAAATTGGTAAGCATTTTAATAGTCTGCATCACATGTTAAGCTTCAATTTGATAGCTAATTGTATGTATTTCTTAAGGCAAACTGGTTGTGGTATATTTTAATACAATCGCAGGTATCATAATATGATACTGTACACCAAGAGGTATTTTCTATTCTTCAGTTATATTTTCGGCTTCAAGCTCGCCACTGTGCACAATTGTTACTAAAATGGAAATAGAAAGCAAACAGATTTGTCTAACAGTCTCTCTATACTCCACACAAACATGCTGTAAAAGCGTTTTTTCAAATATAGAAAAAAATACAAATCATACAAGTTCCATTTTGCAATGGTGTGCGATTACATAAATTTTTATTTTGCTTTGACAAACGCAAAATAACGCACTGCCTATAAATGTCACAATATTTGGAGAAATTCTGGTAAAGCGAATCGCATAATTACGCTGTCTACAAATTAATGTTTGTTTGGTGTCAATAAACACAAAATTAAGATCGTCAATTTTGCAGTAGCCGGTGCCGTTTACATAAATTTGGTACGGCGCCTTGCGATAAAATTAAATCGCGTTATTACACATCGTCACTATTTTATAAATTACACTGTAAACTGGAAGTGATATCAGTTTTCTTCAGATCGCAAACTGCAAAGATAGCAACGTGTGTTGCATTTCACCTTCACGTTCAAAGATGGTATTCGTGTTCTTAACAGATAACCATGAACAAATATCCCACTATGCCCCTACAGAGCCCCAGCTTTGGCTTCCTTTTCAAAACAGTTGCAGAAAGTACGCATTTTTTATTTTATTTTTCGCATTTATTTTCTATCTAGTCGATTCCCAGGTAAAGAGCAACAAATAGAGAAAACCTGGAGAAGCACGCCGTCTACATATGGGGCTCAGCTTTTGAGAGGGGTTTAATAACATCTATAACATTGTGTCACGCTGGAGAGCGAGACCTGCCCTGAACCGTCGAGCGGCTTTATTGGCGAATGTCGCTGTGAGGCCCCTGCCTGGTCAGACACTCCGTCCTCTACCTTAACAGAGCTGAAAACCAACAAGCTCTTTTCGCTAGCTCCGACTTGGGCTACACCTCAAAATGGAGGGGGAACAGCCCATGAGGGCTGACATTCGGAGACGGGCAGCGGGTACAGATGTATGCAGAGCCGTGCACAATTACACCGCCATGAGGGGGGAAGTCTGCACTCTTGGAAGCCTGCCAGCAATGGTCTTAAAATGTCATTTGAAGCTGCGGTACACAGTGTGCCGCATCAATGTCATAGCAAGGCCTCTGGATAGGGGCTTTCAGGGCATTACGCAGTCTGTGGGATGAACCTGCGTTTGTGGGGAGTGCATTGTTGGTGTCGCTGTTTCACACTACAAAAGGAAAAAATGGCGGAGCTCTGCAGTCATGTGATCCACCGCGTGATCACATGCTTAAAAAAAAACGGCAGCTTCGGATTTACCATGAGTAAGCCTCTATAGGCACTCAATGCACACTGTGGTTTCAGACAGCATTGCTGTATAGCAAAACTCCCGATTCAGCCACTAAATGTACCATCATTTGTAATGGTTGATTGCAGCATGCTGAAAAAGGAGCCGTTTCATAAAACAATACCGTCGCCAGTGGCGTTATGCAGACATATCCCCTTTTCCTGTTCATGTTTATGTTCTGGAAAGAAGCTGAGTCATGCCGGCTCCATGCGGTTGTAATCAAATATATCTGCGAAAATAACGGTCCACATTAAACTTAGCAAACACACAGCCACTTTAGCCCAGTTTAGATTTGAAATTAAACTGAAAAATGTATCCGTAACATAAAATTATAATTTCTTTTGAAACTGAAACATCTTATACTATAGGAGCCGATGTTGAATCATCAACTATTGTATGAGTATAATAGTTAACGGACTGTGGACACTCTTCACAGGTTGCCAAAGGATTCTTAAATGAATATCGTTTATTTAAGGGAACTCAAATATGACTTGAGAAGCAAAACGAATAAATAAAAACATAAAGAATACTAATGAGTGAATTCAAAAGACGACATTGTAGAACCGAAAGACTAGATTCTGTCCATTCCTCTAAGTAATGCATTTAAATCAGTGCAACATTTTTCCCAATGCTCACACAATACAAGTCTCTTAATTTGACTAGAGAAATAGTTACATTTAATTATGATACCACTTTAAATGCATTATTGTACGTTACAGGAAATCTGCATTGCGGTTATACTGCACCATCACTGGATTTTCAGTTTAAAGATTCCTTCACAAATAGGGCCAAACTGTAACTGCATTATACTCAATACTGTACTTAGTGTAATGCAATTCTTTCTAAAATAGCAACGAAACTAGTCATGAGTCATTTTCAACTAATTAAAAGCATTCATTTATTAGTAACTAGTCAGGCTTTTTCATTAAATCTAGTTTCTTCAACAGAACATTCCCAGAAAAACACGTACAAAAAAGCTTCCAAAGTATACCACAAAACAGGGCCGACAAGAATATAAACATTTCAAGATTCATTTTAATTCTGTAACTCAAGACACTGTAAAGAGAACGAAGCAATGGCCCTTCTCAATTTGAAGACTAACGGGACCAAAAGACAATTTTCATATTGAAACCAAACATTTACTTTACTCACTAACACGCTAACAATAACCCTATTACCAAAACAGAACAGGGTACTACAGGGGCTGCAGAGTGGCCCATACAAAATCAATAAATTAATAAAATCCAAGCTACCTTTATCTAATTAACATTATTGATTCTTGCGGTCAAAAGCCTCCATCCATGACGATCACATAACAGACAGTCAACGGTAGCAAAGAAAGTCTGAACCATGACTACATAAGTAGCCAGCAGGTAAAAATAGTTAAATCCCCATTTTAAAATCGAACTTTGTGAAAAGTAAATAATATAAATAAATATAAAAATGCAAATATAAGTAAACAGAAATAAAACTGGGCTTTGACAACACAAGCAAATTCAAGCAAATGGGTTTCAGTTCTTTTTACTCGCTGAAGTGAAGAGGAATGAGCTTTTATGAAATATGATAGCTGCAAATGGTTGGCCTGAGAGCTGTGAGAGTCTCCCGTTTCCCAAAGCAATCCTGTCAGATTTTACACTACAAGCTACTGCACAACTGCTGTTAACTTCAGGCCTTGCGGAACGTACTCCCTTTCCCCAAGGGAACCTCCGTCACTCTCACTCACCCCTTTAAGCATTCCGTGCATTTTTACCCTCTTAAACACGCCTAAATGTGCTTCAGTGGCACGTAAACATTTAAACTCACCTCAACGGTATCAGCAGCTCGTCGTCACCCTTGGGAGAAGGTAGACATTGCCATGAAAACAAGGCCACTTGCAGGGATGCTAGGTGCTACATGCGCTTTCTGTGATTTAAAAAAGAAAAAAAAAATACATTTATTAAACGGGGAAAGAATCGAGCCGGTGAGACGCAGTGTAGTTGCTGATTCACTAAATGCAGGCTACCGATTCATTATTAAACGTAAATGTAATGTTTAATGTAATGTAATGTTTATGTTCATTTGTGACATGAACTGTTGTGTTAACTCTATCGAGGCTTATTTCTATTATGGTGCTGTTTATGGTAAAAATTTTAAGGGAATCTTCAAACCTAATTATACCGGCTGTTGTTGTATCTACAACAAAATACAATATATTTCATATATATATACAGTTTTGTCATTACTGTGACATTATTAGTGGTTCAGTATATGGCATCCTAAAAAGAGAAAATAAAAGTGAGATTATTATTTACTGCAATATAATGAGAGATTAACATTCAAATTAACACTGTGAACACAATCCTACTATGTTGCAGCACATCATATTCTATATAGGCTATACTATACACTGACACAACGATATGGAGTAGTGCTTAGGGTGCTGGAGTAATGTCCAAGGCCCTGAATTTCAACTGCTGTAACCGCTGAGCGAGTTCCATTACCTGCCGATTCACAGATTTCTTTAACACACACACACACTCACACAAAAAAACAGAATGTCATAAAGGGACAATCCTGTGTTTAAGAGCACCTGCTAGGCAGATAAATAAAAATGAAAAACTGCTATGAGGCATTAGGTTCACAATACTAAAAAAGATTAGCATTCAAGTGATGGATTAGTGGATCAGTGGGGGAGACCCGTCTTACTCTTACTGTAAGTAGTCTGATTATAAACAAGCAGGTTATTCTAATCTGAGTGCCCATTTGATCTGAGTGCCACAGTACTTTGTGCTTAACTTTCGCCGGTACATCGACATAAACATTAATATTTCTGTGCCTTATATTTTCCCTTAATGTAAGAGACATCTGATCTTGCAACGTTTGTTAGCATAGAAAAACACTTTTTTACATTACAGATTAAATGTGCCAAACACAACAAAACAGCGCTGTAATTTGTTAGATAAAACTGCAACAGTGCCAATGCAATGAGGCAGAGGAAAACACAAACCACGTTGACCTTGAACGTACATTTTTGTGCATGTAAATTCACATTTACTGTGCACTGCTGATCACCATTTGAAATCTACTAACACACACAAAACGCTTGAAACATGCTGGACATAATACGATCTTTACAGCACATAAAAGAATGGCTTTAAGCTTCATTCTGCAGAGGGGAAAAATCATTATGAGAACCCGTGTGGTAAATGCACAGAGGAAATAATGCCTCTTGGTTTAAATACTTGCTTCCAGCAATCTTAAAATGGGATAATGAAGAGATCTGTTCAGACTGGCCAGTGATAGCCCAGCAGATAAACATAACAGTGCAACTTAGCACAAATAACTTGTTGTGTCAGACTACGCCCCAAGGAAATTTAAGCAAACTTGAAAGACCCGTCACATGGTCTTTCTGCAAGATCTAAACAGAATCTAAAACTAGTATTCGAGATGCAGTAAAACAGATTTCAAATTAAGTTGGGCCTTTCTGGTTTTACGGGCAAAATGGTGTGGGTCATTTTGCTTAAAAGCTTAAAGCGGTTACTCCAAACAGTGCTCATCTTTAAGCTAAGGTATTTATGTTGGATACAATTTTCCAAATTTTTTTTTACTTCCTTTCACAAAAATATGACTGCTATAGACCATATTGGTCCTCAGAAGAACGTAACTGGAGAGCTACACTGTGTATGTAAATGTATGTGTTGTTTCACACAGTTGAGGTGAAACGACACTGTTCTGCGATGAAAATGAGCCATAAAAGCCACATGTATACCCAGGTTGTTTGAACGTACAGTAACTTGCTGAAGCGCACACCCATCTTCCTTTGATATATCCAAAACCTTAAACATTTGGTCCGTTCAAATCTTTCATAACCAAATATGACTTTGGCATCATAATGAGTGTGTGTGTGTGTGTGTGTGTGTACCCTTCCCTCTTGTTCCGGATTACATAACGTTTTAACAAGAAAAATTACAAAAATACAATGAAACATTGAACAACTGCGCACAGATTTTAAAGGGCGCCATCTTGTCCAACAACCCAGGGTGTGCTGCAGTGCTGCTGTACTTCAGTATCCATAAGAACAGCAGAGCATACGAATGGTTTCTAGTTCAGTTGAGGCAGCAAAATTCTGGCGGTTTTCACTGTAATGATCACAAAATGTTTTACACCGCAAGTGCAAAAATGCTAGGTTCTCCTGTAACCTCAAATTACACCAATAACTCCAAATATAAGATTTGGGTTATCAGAATACATTTGATTTTTCTTCTTGCTTCTATTGAGAAAGTTCTAGAATAATTCTAAACTCTGGCTGCATTTAAACAGAGCCATAGTAACAAGTATGTGTTCCATGCTCCGTAATCTTAGTTTATCGCTCTCAAGATGGGGCAATGCACAGCATTTGGAATCATTCAAAAACGTATTTATTATTATTATTTTCCCAGAAAACCTGGTACACTTGTGAGTGACAGAGGTGGTGCACTGCAAGTTGAGACAAATCTCTGGGCTGAGTCGCCGTCATTACAAAGTTTAATCCCCCCCAGCCCCCCTCCTATTCACAGGTGCAGTCTGAATGCCAGCCTCCCCATTAGTGCTGGTGGATGAACTGGCGCCGCCATTTGAGCATCCACCAGCACATCGCTTTCTTGGTCAATGGCAAGGACAAATTCTACCCCTTCTGACTGCTGACTAATCAGGCTGCAACTTTCTCACACCCTAAAGGGGGCTTCATGACCACTTTGTGTGCGTCATGCTTCAGTGGAAGAGCCCAGACAATGGACAGTACAGTACTCGATGAAACACTGAGAATTTAGGATAACAGAGAATTTAGGGGAAGGCGAGGGAATAGAAATGACTCTTTTTAGCCAAACTTCAAGAATATAATATATATTAACAATTACAACAATGTCTGCCGTTAATATCCAAAACAAATCATTATAAATCAGTGAAACATTTAAACGCATGCATTACAGAATTTTGAAAGATTACCACACAAAAAAACCTCCCCTGTCCCATTTTAACTGTTGTTCCAGTCCTGTGCGACTGCACAGTCCCTTTCCAGAGTAGACTGGTGCCGGATAAGTCTTGCCATACACATTAAAGCCTAAACACACGGGTAATACGTATATCCTTTATACATTTCTAATGTGCAGAACCAAAACGTGCGCAGGGGGATACTGTAAGGCGTGTTCACGTGAGCAAAGGTGCGTCACCTGCTCATCGTCTTAGCTATAAATGAGGATTCACGAGCAGCCTAAACAAAAACGCAGTGGTACCTCAGCACTATTAATCACAGGCTACAATAGCAATCTCAAGTCATTTTGCAATAAAGGATTACAAATGGCAATAACGTCAGTTTTAAACGCATTTTCCCGGATCTTTCTGTATTTTACTTCATTTTATTAACGCCAAACTTCC
Source organism: Ilyophis sp. 1 JC-2022 (assembly GCA_022702515.1). Taxonomy (NCBI): domain Eukaryota; kingdom Metazoa; phylum Chordata; class Actinopteri; order Anguilliformes; family Synaphobranchidae; genus Ilyophis; species Ilyophis sp. 1 JC-2022. The sequence goes on from CM040403.1 coordinate 120,981,871, forward strand.
ATTTAGCTCTGCCAACTATTCATACATCCAGTTTAGCTACTGCTATCAACAATATGCTTTCATTCAAAACGTCCATAACTGTCTTACCTGTGTATTTATGAACAACTGTCTGGTGACACAGGAAAAAAACTTTTTTCTGCGTGGAAATAATGCGTTGGTCATATAGGCTACCGCGTGTTTGACTGAAACAATGCCAGATATTTTGAGATACGCAAGGAAATATTAACATCTCGTAGCGCCTTCGCGGTTTTATGTATTTGGATCAAGATTCTAACTCTTACATCAGTTATAGCAGTTAGAGACAGACACAAACCGTTTACGTGCCTGTCTGCAGCGCTGCCACAGTCTGCAAAAAAACCAGCAGCGGTAGACTGACATCTAAAGAGCCAATAGCATTGCAAACCTGAAGTAGTTATCCAATGACAAGGACGAAATGATAACCTTCAACACCCGGATGTTTGGGAACCAGACACTAAATCGATATAATTATAGTAATACAGCTTGAAATTTGAGCAGTCTGGGGGAAAAAAACATTGTTACAGACTTTCTGAGCAAGTCGGGCCTTGGGTGTGTCATCATCACACACAGTGTAGTGGCCTATTTATTAATCCGCATGCGAATGTGCATTGTACTATGATCACAAGATATCAGCAAAGACATTGGACTACAGTGCAATTAGGCCAAGTTATCATGAGACATAGAAAAGCTACCGTTAATTATTAAAATGTACTATATTTTTTGTTTTTAAGTTTACATAAACATACATATATGCACACAGACACAATTCATAAACAGTAAAAAGCAAATATTTATTTGACATTTTTTTAAAAAGTTTGCACATATTGGTGTGCTGTGGGATTATGGTAACTAGCATTCCAACAAAGTGATAGGCTAACTGTGATGTACTCGGTGTGGAGAATAAAGGTAAATTTACATCTCTCATAAAAGTAAATTTACATGTACATATTAAATGCAAACTATAAGTGAAATATGGAATACATTGCATATACTCCATATTTTACTTATGTTTTGCATTTAATATATTTTCTGAGAAACCCTGTTTGTAATATACAGTATGGGTATAGGTTTTAATATGGGATTAAATAGGCAAGCAGTTCTGTACCTCACCAACAGGGGGAATATTTTAAACCTGCTCCCTCTTATGCTCAGAGGGTATATTTAATGAACATCCTATTCTAGATTCAAAAATGTGTGCAAAACAATAAATAAACAACTCACAAAAAATTATATCTTTTCTATTTTCTTTCTACCATCAAAGGTTTGAGATACAACAGTTCATCAAAAAAATTATAATACTAATTGTCCCAGGCCTCTGCAACAATGTGTTGCTGATTCAGGACATCATGTGTGGGTGTATGTACACATTATGTTTTTAGATATGAATTCTTACAGTATTTGTGATCTCCATGTCTTGTTTAGTATTTGCATAGACCTACATTGTGGTATTGGGGGGGGGGGGGGGGGGGGGTGCCTGCTTCCTCATTTGAAAAGAAAAGATCTGTATCCATCGGGACCAGAGTCTATCTGCGATCCCAGCAGACAGAAAGAGTTCTTACACTCTACCCTCCCCTGTTATTTTATGTAAGAATTAAAGCAATCACAAGCAAAAATGTGCATTTATGGGAGTATACCAGTATACCAGGACTTTGTGTATTTTAAATGCAAGCAGTGCAATGACCATTTGTACCCTTTATTACAATCATTTTAATCAGCAGATCCTTTCCATGCTTTGCACCTGCAGAAGGTCAGCTTTGAGCTTTAGCTTTGTCTAAAGCCCCTAATACCCAGAGCCTTACATCCAGGGCTGGGGTATGGGTTCACTGACCATGTACACATGTATACCTTTGTGTTCTGGAAGACTGCACAGAAAGACGTTTAAAAAAAAAAAAAAAAAACTACAGTTACAGGATATCACAAATCCATTGTAGCTGTGGTGAACCAAACAAACAAGCAGTGCCCAGAATAAAGATATAAGGGTAAAGACAAATGTAAAGTGGAAGGCAACAGCCACAATAAATAAATAAATGAAGAAATGAAACGTTGATAAAATCATGTAGTCATTAAGCACACCCTAATGGAATGTGACAGCTCTTTTCTGCGTTAGTTCTCAGACATGAAACACAAGCATTCAAAGAAGAAAGTGTCTTACAGCGGCTTGTTGAAAATTACACTCAAGAAACATCTGCTAAGTTGTAAATATTTCATGATCAATTCTTCACTCAATTCCTTTAGCTCAATGAATATTAATATAAATTATGTTAATGGTTATTTCCAGAATACTATAGCAAGACTCGTGAGTACTAAAGCTTTGACTAAAATATGCAGCCTACTGTATACAGTACAAGCTCATGCTCTATAATGTAACTATGTGCTTAATTGAGTTATTTGATACAGGAACTATTGCACTGCCTATTAAATGTGTGCACATGGAGCCTGCTTGTACATTTAGGTAAATATAATTTTCAATAATTCAGCAGACATTTTGATTGTTTACATGTGAGGAATAAGACAAATGATGTTGAGACGTCTTGCATACTTATTCAATCTGATTTGGAAAAAAGGTAATAAAAATTTGTATTAGGTAAAAACAGAAATATGTTATGTTGCTGGAGGCACTCTTTATATAGAGGCTGAAAATACATGGTTTACTACCACTACACACAATAAATTTGCAGTGCTTCAACGCCCTCAGCAGTATTAAATATTCTAGAAATTCATATTTTTAATTTCGTCATTGTCTCGGTACCATTATTTCACTAGCACTTTTTTGGTGTCCTGCAAGTCATGGTAATATAAAAACAACATATACTTTGTGGGGGAATTTAAGCATTTATAGGCTTTACATGCATTAGTATATATAGTATGTATGATTGAACTTATAATATACAATACGTTCAGAATGACTTTCACTTTGACATTTCATAATTCATAACCTCTCTAAAGGCAGATTGAGTGTTGAGATTCAAAGGCCCCACAAAATAGTTCCCCCCCCCCCCCCCATACTCAGACCAAAGACAAAAATCCAATTATCCGAACATAGTGAGTTACAGAGATGCCTGTCGAATGTCTGCGACACTGAGATATTCTAGGTTTGGGTTTCAGGGATGAATATGAAATATGGAAGAACATATTGCAATTATTTTTAATATAGAAAAAATGTGATTTAACCCTCCTATTATGTTAGGGGGCAATTTGACCTGATTCAATCAGTTAACCAGTTAACCTTAAACCAGTTAACCGTTTACTTCACAAACTTCACAAACTTTCACTTACCTTAGGCTCTAAAATTTGATGTTTCATCGCACAAAAGGTGACACGGAAAGTGTCAGAATTTTTCTGTTAAAATAGTTTTGTGTCAATTTAAACTTTTGGGGTCAATTAGACTCCAAACATAAAAGGTGTCATGAAACTTCAACATAATTTGAGGGTAAAAATGTGTTTCACCGGAGCAAAACTCACCCACTGCATTCCAGGAACACCTGGAATTCTCCTCTGTCCCCTATAGGGAACAAAAACTTGAGAGTAAATCTAATTTATCTTTTGTAATATTGAATATTGAATGAATCTATCAAACAATTGACAGAGCAACAGCCATATCCTTTTGTCTTCTGAATGTCTGCAAACATATAGGAAGAATAACCACTGAGCAACTGCTACAGCTGAGATGGGGGTAAGTTGTAATCTAGTTTATGTTGTGTGTAGGTAACAGACATATAAAATCAACCTCTTCAAGCCAAAGGCAATCCGTATGAAGAAACCTGCTCTCAGCCATACCAGTCTATGTTGTGCTACTTCATTCAAAGGCCCAGTGCCGGGTTGGCTTCCCTTCTTTTTAGTTGATATTTGATTCTTCGTTTATATTAATTAAAAGTGAAACAAAGTAAATGCAAAATAAACAGTCCAAGCCTTCAACACAATGGATTCTTCTTCAAAAATGTTGATGTTGCAAATTGTCTTTAATGTGTGTGGCGTGGAAAAGAACATCCGACTTTTGGCTCTGGAAAGAAGTCTGATACTGAATGAAAAACCCGGCCCAGAAAACCCTCAATAAAGTGTGTCTGTGAGGTATCTGCATGACGACACTCCTAAGAACAACAGCTGGAGAAGTAGAGAAGATGGCAGGCGCAGGTTGCAGAGTAAAACAGGCTGATCAGGTTTTGAGTTGTCCTGCAGACTGAAGCTATGGACAAGATCCTACTACAGGGGGCATGTAAAAAAAACTGAGGCAAGATAGAATTGAAAGTGGTAGATAACAGGGCCTTTATTAGTTCATTAATTTCACTGGAATTTTTTAAGGACAAAGTGTCTGTCAAATAAGCACATAAAACCAAATGTAAATGTGGGTGTGACTGTGATAGTGTCACAGAATCTTATCTCCATTTGCATGTGCCATCCCTACTCCAACTGAGAAAATAGGCCCATGTCACACCAGTCAAACAAACGTCCTTTACTGCCCAGCAATGAAATTTTAATCTAGGTAAACGTTCCAAACAATGGTTATTTAACTACAAGCAAGTGTAAATGCAAAATTTGTGTGCTTAGTTTGTGCTTAGTATAGTAGTGGCCAGAAATATATCATAGCATAAATATGATAGACAGGAGATACCAATATTTCTGAAGTTAGAACTGTCAAGAACCTGAATGTGAAAGAATTTTCCACTCAGTTCCACAATAATATTTTGGTCATTAATTTTCATTAATTTTCACTCACAAAAATATAATTTCATGCCCTGATTCACTGATGATTTAAGAAATGAATCCTGTTTAAAAAATCCTGTAGATGTTTCATATCCAGTGTAAATGAATAAATACATATTATGTATTAATTATTGATACATTAAAAAGTATAAAATATTTTGATATTGCCTTAAATGTGTTATTTAAGTATAAAGCCATTCCGGTTTAATTGATCTCACTAAGGTATACTTATTTGATCTTGTAATAGCACTAGAACACATGTTAGGTGCTCTCATCTCCTCTTTGGTCAAAAAATAATAATTTGTTTGACCAAGTCTGGTAGCTTTTATCTCAGGCATGTATAACTGCAGATATGTCAAGCCCACATGAAAGTGTTCACAGTTTCATAAAGTTTTCAAGCAATAGAAGAAGAAATCATCCAGCTCAATGTCTGATCCTCACCATCGCTCAAGTCCATTTGAATTCACCAGCTGTGCCTTTCGAGGAAAGTCCCTGTATACTTTCTTAAATTAGAAATCTTACATCTGATCCCCTTTATCGCCCAGGATTTCAGGTATTGACTTTGGAAAGCTATCAAAAATGGCCTCTTCCCTGCCACAGACCACATAATTACCCATATATCCCGTGCAGTGCAGTTCTTTTTGGTACGCCACGTGCAGTCTTTGTTGATGTCTGTCAGGCCCAAAGGAACATGGGCTACACTTCACTAAGGCTTCAGAAAGCCCCGGAAACACTTGGTCCCACTGCTACGAAGCGAATGGCTGCCGACAATTGCCATTAGAGACCAGCAACCTTGAACAATCATAAACTTTACCTGGGCCAACACCAGCTTTGTGTGATACAAATCCAGGTTTGAGGAAAGAATACTAATATTAGGAATAAGGCCTGGCGACGTCTCTCCTCTGATTTCAAGACGTGGATAAAATAGTGTGTAGTATTTTCAAGGTCTCCCCAGGTTTTATTGTCAATTGACATTAAATAAAAAATAAAAGAGAATTCTAGTGGTTGGAATTCAGGGGTAAAATATATCTCCTGCTCTACAAATTGGTGAGCAGGAATCAGTGAGAGGTCAATACCTCTGAAGCAGAAAGAAAGGTAAACAAGCTAAAATGTTAATAACAATCTCAACATGGATCTAAATAGCTTTCACCCCTAATATGCTCTCTCATTTTGTAATAATTTTTTAATTAGAAAAAAGTGTGGTATCAAGGCAGTGTGGTTTTTTATTGAGAAACTGTGGTAACAGGAGTCTAATTATTGGCTTAAACTACATGTTCTAATTTATGATGCCGAGATGACACAGTGGAATTACATTAAAAATGTGTCACTCTTGAAACTTTATAGTAATTTTGCTACATCTTCTTTTAGCAAGCCCGTGTTTCATTTAAATTAATGTTTTGAAAAGGCAAAAAAGTGAAAGGTTAACATTGCTTCCTGGTAGTTATGTGTTGGAAACAACCATTACGTCAGTCATATATTTTTTTTTCTATTGAATGCATAGACGGTTCGGTTGGACACCGGAATTGGCTATCTGCCACAATGAAACCTTTCAGAGTGAGTGACAAACCCATTATGCCAAAAAGACATGGTCCCTTGGTGTGGCTCATTCTCTTTTAACTTAGTCCATTGTGCGATGTCATTGTAACAGGCTCATTATTCTGAAGTGAGCCTTGTGACATTTCCCCTCTCAGAATTCCTGCGGCCACATCCCTGACTGATAGACATCAGCCCCATTGATTAGCAGTGCAGCACCAGTGTACTGGGCGCAGTCATAAAGCGGATTGCTAATCCCATCCTACTGTAGGTGAATGATTGTGTGTCCCTCAGCATTGCTGTAAGTAAGCCTCTTTATTTAGGCAATCCATTTTGGATCCAAACCAGATGTTCCTCTTGCTGTTAAGCAAGCCAGGAGGAGGTTGTAGATCTTTTTTTTTTCCTTCTGATTCTACATATTTGGAGAAACACTTGATTTCAGCCTGTCTACAGCCTCTTTATGTGTTTGTCATAGTCATACGTTAAAGATATAACCTTCAAGATCTCTCATTTTTTGTTGCATTTTTTTATTGGTGCTCCTCAGTTTGAATGTAGGAGCGGACTCTATTGTTCCACAATTGCTAATAAGTTCACTCAAAAACCTCCTGGCTTTGCCAGACATCTCAATGTGCACAAATTAAAGAGGTGGCCTATGAACTTTCAGAGTCTGCATGTAGTGCTTCACACAGCTCTGTCCTCAGGCCTATGCTGTTATATTGCAATTGTGGTTGCTTGGAGATATTAGTCACTGCCATGAGTAAATCTACAAAACTAAGTAGATATTATAATTTTATGTGTAACATATTTTTATGCGTCAGACAGAAGCATTGTTGTTTGTCCAAGCAGTGTGCAAAGAATTTCCATTTTCCATTTTCTTAGCTGTAAATAAATACATATGGAAATATTATTCTCAGTCATTAATGATACACACACGCTAAATATTTCTGCATGGATGTTTTTTTTAATTTGATCCCAGTAATTCCTAAATTAAGACCTATAAAGTAAGACTGAATTTGTGAAATACTCCTCTACCAGATAGCCAGAATTATTTCGAAACCTTAGCAACTGCTGCAGCCGGGAAAGGTTGCGTTGTAAAACTGTTAGGCATTATCATTCACGCATGCACCTAAAGGAACCAGTGGTATAGCTAGGAATTCATTTTGGGAGGGAATTAGGAATTTGAAATTCCTAAATAATTTAATAACAGATGACATTGGGCACAGTGTACCTCCAAATGTTCAGGGTGGATTGAGCAGACCCGGAAGCCTCACCCGTTCAGCTAGGCCTCTGAAAGGAACTCCAGGTCTTTGCTCAACCGATGACTCCTCTGTAAAAGCAGCAGATAGACATTCTGTTCTCCCATCATCATTGCTGCCACATCTGGACTGCCATCTAGCTGCTGCAATTTCCATTATCATGGATATTGCCAGTCAGTTTTGACCATGCTGGTCATTAAGATCTAGACCCTGAGCCGACCTGAGGAGAATGGGTTTCCCCCTTGAGTCTGGTTCCTCCCAAGGTTTCTTCCTAATTACACCAAGGGAGTTTCTGTGAAGCGCATTGTGACAACTTGTTGTGAAATGCGCTATATAAATAAATATTGATTTGATTTGATTTGATTTGATATTTTAAAAACTGCATGTGTAAAAACTTGTGGGAAACCTGGCACGAGAGCCCCACAAATATTTCCCCTGCCGCTCTTCTATCATATCCTCTTGGACAAATTCAATATAACATCATATCTTGAATAAGAATTCAGCATCTGCAATGGCAATAGTAATCTTTAATGGAATTTAAATTTAGATACATTTATATTTGATGGATGTACCTCGTCTAATTTAATCTGATATTTAAATATTCTACGGCTCTCAGGTTTGAATGCATAATAAAATCAGAGGCTACTTTTTCCCGAAGCACTGTATAAAAAGGTTATTTCTCTATAAATAATGACTTACAGCAGGGGGATTTACATTTACTCACATTTTAGGCTGAAAAAATTAATAATATCAATTACTTATTTGTTCTTTCACGCAAGGGTCTTAGGCTGTTCTTTATGAATATTCATGTACTGAATACAGCTATAGATTTTTCTTCAATTTATAACTCATGGCAAAACCCAATAGCCAGATATGCAATTCATTGAATATTTGGCCTGCTTATCATTTATTCTTGTTATATATATTTTTTTTTCACAGTGGTATTATCCTTTATACTTATCTTTTTCTCACACTGGCCTGTGATTTATTTTTGCCATATCTGATATCGTCTTAGCATCATTGCTTTCCTTTTTTTGATATCATTGAACATTACTTATTCTATGATGCGTTTAACATAAGCCTTTATAATCAATGTACATTTAGATGTTAAACGGTTTTCACCGACTACTATTTCATATATTTTACTAATTCCTCCAGCCCCTCTCATACTCCTTTGAAAATCATTGAAATAAAATAATATTTTAGCATTATAGCTTCTCTGCTGCCTGGCAGGATTTCTTTAGAAATTAGACATTTGCATCTCAATCAGCATAATCCCGGATAAATACAGTAAATGGTTGAAATTCATTTGACAACTATAAATGTACAGCTAAGTGCTTCAGCCTTTTCTCTGCAAAACCTGTTCCACTCTGGTAAAGGGATAATAATAATAATCCCTGAAGGTGAATGTCATTTTCCCAACTTAGACAATGCCCCCACACTTGTTATATTTTACACTGTGCAGTTCTAAATCAGGATTTTCACTCAGAATGATGCATATTGGGCCTGACAGCACTCTACCCCATGAAGAATTAATTGGGGATATACTGTACCTCTAATAGCAGCAGTTCAGTGCTCTCACATTGCCTATGGGGAGCCTATATACAGCCTTATTTTGATTTCTAGAAATGTTTGTTAGATTCACCCCACACAATTTTCTGATTGAGAGCACTTAATAAATGAATATGATTGTTTTTCAGCTAATTTACTATGTTTGGAAGAAGCAGGCCGAGATAATTTTTGGTTTTTCCCAGTCACATGCCCATCAATGAATGAGTGGCTCCCCAAAGATAACAGTAGTACCTTATTTTACCACTAGATGGTGAACAAAACAAAAATCCTGCCTCTTCCCTGAACAATGTCTGTTCACTCAATTGTTTTTAAAATGCATTAAAACTCATAATTAATCATAATTAGGGTAATTATTAAGACAATGTCTGCAGTGTGCAGTTTTTTATATGAGAAATAATTTTTCTTATCCCAATTTGGAATACCCAATAATATTTATAGGCCTCTCTTGTATTGATCCCTGAGCAACTAGCAGCACACAATATCCACCAGAGACTGTGTCTGTCAAATACAGCTTCACCTGTGGAGGATTACAGTTCATGCACAGCTGCTGCAGGTAGACTGTAGTTGTCTGATTGAACAGAGGAGTTGTTCTTGCACAGTGAGACAGGGACAACAGTACTGAAACTGCACTATGCTATAGCCAACTACCACTGGCCACAGTTGGCACTGTCATCATCAATATTCAATACCAGACTATATGTCGATACACCAAAAACAACCTGTGCTGTGCTGGTCATGCGACTTGAAAAGTCAACCACGGGGAGCCTTGATGCTGTTATAACCTGTAGAAAATGTGATAACCTACATGGCTCTCTGGCTTAAAAAATATGCTCAGGTGTTAAAATATATTTTTTTATTCAAATTAATGTAATGTACACTGCCCTGGCTTTAAATGATACTGACTTATGGTATAAAACTACAGGGTAGCTTCTTCATGTGCGATAGGAAAATGTATTTGCCAAACAATTTTTAGATCAGAATTCTTCTCAGAGAGCCCAGGGGAATCCCAGTGTACCTCATGAAGTCTGACCTGCTGGCCTATAAATGAATCTTGTCTCCACTGCAATGTGCACTGTGTCTTCTCTCTTCAACGATGATACAGACCACTACACTCGCCCACCGCAGTCAATTAGAGAACATCTCTGCCACGCTCTCAGAGAGGATTTTTTAAATAACTTGGGTTCAAGAATATATAAGTCGGTGAATATAGTCACATGGAAAATTAAGACATTTCAGAACATGAGATAATTTCCCACAAAAAACTAAATGAGAGGGAAAAAAACAGTGCAGGAATGGAATCAAAGGGTGAGTGTGGCCCATCCGTTAAGCTTAAATGGTCGACAGCTTCTCAGCTTGATCCCGAGGGAACCTGCCATTAGCACAGGGTTGGTTATAAAGAACCAAAGCAGAATATATTTGTAGTGGCATGAGTGCTGTATCGAACTGTAGTCCCGTTAGTCAAAACAGATTAATTAAAGACGGTGTTGCATGTACTCAAAGCTTTTGTTTCCTCAAAGCTAAACTATCTCTTTAGCTTATTTATCATCCCCATGAGTTCATATTTGAAACCAAAACATAATTTGCCTTTTCTAAAATGAACAAATGATTAAAAATAATGTTGATAAACAATGGAAAAATCATAAACTATAGAAAATATACAAAAACAAAAAAGGACATTAAAGGTCACCATAATAAGTAAACCATTTCAAATAACATTTTCAGCTATGAAGTTTAGTAAACATCTATGACACGCAATGTGCAAATAAATAAAATTTCTTCACTTTTTCAAGGCATTCGGGCTGATGGTAGACCAGAAAAATGAAAAACCGACCCTAATAGCTTCTAAACAGCCAATTATTTTGTACAGCATCTTATGCAAGTTAAAGTGCAATGCAAATTAAAAGGCATGTTTTTTTCTAGAGCTGCATTTATAATGATCACAATCGCAAGGAAAGCTCTGCATGCATTCACAATTATTTATCATATACTATAAAGTGTGTAAAATCAGATATTGGCCTTTATGCATAATTTACAAATGATGCTATATCCCTTCCCAAATGGTATTTAATTAACTTCTGTTATGTCTATGGCAGAGGTGATAGATTATCATGTAATGGCCCTGTCACACTATTGCGTATCGTACTAGCGTATGCCAGCGTATGAAAAATATCACTCATACGCTGACATACGCTAGGGGTACGTTAGGCATAGGTTGTATACCTTTCAAGCACGGTCGCATACGGTGGCATACGGCGAGGCACAAAAAGTTTTTTAAGCATGCTTTAAAATTTTGTGCGTTTTCGGACGTATGGTTTATACGCTAAGCATACGCTAGGCATACGCTGAATACGCTAGAATTATGCTAGAGGTACGTTACTCATAGGTCGAGTACGCTGGTCATACGCTGACATGAAGGTGTACCGTACAGTTATTTTATGAATTTACATACGCAACTCATACGTTTCTCTCATACGCAATAGTGTGACAGGGCCATAAAACAGCTGGTGAATGTATCTGTTATGGCCCTGTCACACTATTGCGTATGAGAGAAATGTATGAGTTGCGTATGTAAATTCATAAAATAATTTTCATACGCACAAAAAGCCCTTGAAAATAGCGTACATATTTTTTTTATTGACACCTCCAGGAAACCTGGGGCTTGTCTTAACCCTATTATTAGTGCTGTAAAATTTGGTACAATCAGATTAAGGCGTAGGCTACTCAATTGGTTCTAGCAAGTCCAGCATTAACTTGAATCACTGACTCCATTTGAAGCCCCATTGACACAAGATTGTTATTCACCAGAAGTAACTGACCTTTGTTTTATAAGCGAAGGACAACTCTGGAAGTTGAGCAGATTTATCTCACATCAGTATCAACCTGGTCAGGTTCATAGTAGCATAAGGTCATTAGCCAAATAAGTGAAGCTTGGGCCAACATACTGAACGCAATTCACAAGCACAACATCTTTAAACTGACCAGGCTCCCTCCAAACAATCATGAATCTCTGTAATTATTTGCTGTGAAAAAATTTTCTGCCATCAAGAATTGGCAAGAATTTTAGTATGGTCAATTAGAGCTAGAATCTCACTCAAGAGTTGGAAGGACATGGCCAATCAGAGACTGTATCGCTACCAAGAATGGTGTGACCAATCAGGACAAGCATCCCTACAAAGTATTTACCAAAAATAAACCAATCACTGCTCAATTAGGTGTTAGCGATGGTAATTCTTACAAATTTCCACAGAGGTTTCGTCATCAATCCATAATCATTATTGGTGTATTGGGAATTTTAAAAAAATGTTAGTTGGCTAGCTAGTTACTGTGTAAATAATAGTAATGAGCTGAGCTATTCAGAGCTCTATTGTCTCTGATAATCACATATTGCTCATGTTACTGTGTTTAGGCCTTGGCTACAAGGACATGTTTTAGATGGTTCAAAATTGTGGTTTCCTATTAGTTTTTTAGATGTTCTCTACTAGAATAATAAACTATGGAAACCTCCCTAGGGTTTCCCCAGACTCATTTTCCTATTGAAGTCTATGGAAAAATAAGTCAAGAGAATAAACCTTTTAAGCAGGGATGGGCAACTCCAGGCCTCGCGGGCCGGTGTGTATGCAGGTTTTTGCTGCCACCAGTTAACAATTATTTAATAAAATTGACATGACATGATATATGGTACATATCCGCGATATGAACAGTAGCCCCCCTCCCAATTTTCATAGAGATCCATTCAAATACGGAGAGAATACTTTTGCTTGTACCTGAAAATAAATAAGATATCAAGTCTTTTAATGCTGTTGGGTCACATACGGTTCACGCGATATGGATGTAAACACCCTCAAATTAAAGCTGAAAGTCTGCACTTCCGCCTCATAGTCACTGTTCCATTTCAAATCCAATTTGCTGGAGTGCAGAGTCAAAAAAACAAAAGACGTGTCGCTGTCCAAATACTTTTGGACTGCTCTATCTGTCTCTGACTTCCTCTTAACTCATTCGAGCCGTGGGATCTAGCCGGTCTGACTGTGAACAATAGCCTAACCTAGAAGCAGATATGAGCCAAACACAACAAGTTTATTGCAAACACACAATAACGATACAATGTGCGACTTCGCTTTGTCATAACCAGTCAATACATTTTTTTAAATTATAGCATTATCTGAGTTTTTTCCACATGAAACAAATGTTTCTGCAATATGAAACTAACGTTAAAGACGCAGAAAAAAATTCTTATTGACGTAATAAACGCTGTGAAACAAAGCTTTTAATAACATCCATCTGAACGTTAGCAGAATAGCGGCCTCCAGCCAGACACAAAAGCCCCCACTGCGCAAGCGCGCATGCTCACGAACCCTTCCCATGTCCCAGAGTGCATCTCTGTCCACAATGACTGTCCGCCATGTTGCGATAACCTTAATGTTCGTGCTGGAAACAAGATAGTTAGCTACTTCTCATCTTGTCCGATCAATTTTGAAGAAGAAAAAAAAATAACTCAATGCAGTCGACGTTTGTTTAAAAGTTCTTGCGCATTCAAGGCATTTTCCTGTGTTATGGCTTCCAGTGTCCGAGGTATGACGTCTGTTCCCTGTGATAATAACGTAGCTAAGCTAGCAATGCTAACTGCGGAGGCGGATGTTGTTTTCTGCATATTTGAGGCCTAAATCGGTGGTTTTGCAGTCATATTATTCACTGAGAATTTACATATTTTCTTATTCTTCTCACTGTCTTGTCTCGCTCTCCAAATTCGCGATGGGTTTCAAATAGTCGTCGAACAAACTTAATTCGTATTTGAAAAGATTTTACGTTTTAACTAGCCAACCTCTACGGTCTACTACAGTAGCAGTGTTGTCACACTTTGAGACGGCCAACCGAAAAGCTAATGCATTTATCACCTAGCATTAGTGAATATTTTCCAACGGTAACGTTAGTATTTTTGTGTGTATATTCGCGTTTCAGTACTGAAGACGGATTAATGACGATACAACATCTTAAACCTCTTACGTTAGCTAGCTAAGCTTGTTGGCTCGCTGGGGTGGTCCCGTTGAGTGGAATGGTATTTTAGCTAGTAGCCCTAGTCCTAGCAGACCAGATAGCAGACTACTGTTACATGATGCACGAGAATAGCTAGGTGAGTTAGCTAACTAAATGGCATGTACAACCTACGACTGTTTGGGGATAGGAAAAATTGTCTTGCACCACTTACACAATTATTCCTAAATAAATTGACATGCATTGCATGAAGCTAACGCTAGCTATAACGTTACATCGGTAATAAGTCACCAATATAATCGAACTTGAACTAATTTGCACGTGTTCCGTATAGTTGTAGCCACACATACCGTTATCACATTTGCGCAAGTGTTTTGCTCAAATTTATGTGAAATACCCCTTAGATATCTGATCTAAGGTTAGATATGACAAAATGAAAAGCTAACAAGTAAACACACCCTCAATCATTGTCATAGTTGATTGCTGAGGGCTTTGAAATTGTGACATTGTACTAACTACTCGATTCGTGGAAGGCCTGTATATAAACCGTTTTTGTAGTTCATTTCTGCACAGCTGTGTACACCAGGGCTGTTTCACCCCTGAATCGGATCAGAGTAAGATGTATTTTCACCATACATATACAGTCTGTAGCTGTAGCTCTTGATGTTATCAAATGTGTCAGATGAAATGAATGATTTGCTTAATTTCAGTAATTGACAGAGCAGAATTTGACATGAAATTCCCAAGCACATCGGCCCTTGTTATTCAACAGTGTTTTAGTAATTTTTTGGCAGACCGATATAATGGTGACAATCAGTCAATCCCAAATACTGTATTGCCACCGTGCTTGGCCTACTTTGTTTTGTAGAACTAATAATTAAGTAGTAGAACTATCTGCAGATAGTGTGTCTTCGACATATATATCCTTAGAAGTTCCATTATGTGTTTTCTATGTTCTAGAATGTTGTTTTATGGGTTTAGTCTGTTCTATAGGACCAAGACAATTATGCATTCCCATGTTGCTAACAATTTTTCCACACAAAAATTCAGGAAAAACCATATAATTTTAAGCACCCTATGTCCTGCCATACACTTAGTCTTTGTTTTTTTCAGCGGTAGATGCTCGCTGTATACCTCAAGCAGAAGTGGTAAATGTCGCATGTTAAATGTGAGATGACTGCCTAATCAAGAAGGTACTACACTGTGGCATGAGTTGTGGATCAACTCATGCCACAATGTATAAAATATAGATTTTGTAATTAATTGCTGAGGGGAATGTGTGCTGCAGGGGCTTAGCAGTGATTTGGTTGATATCACCCAAACTGATGTGAGCTAAACTTATATTAGCAGTGCTTTCACTTTGACACAAATTTAACACCTCCACGCGTAACAGAAATGTAGCTCCATCAAGTGCAATAGTTAGTTTTATATACGTGGGTGGAACACGGTAGATATGCTGTGGGTTTCAAACCATTGTTAGGAGGCCAGTCAGAAAAGAGAGCGACAACAGTTTGTCCACTGAGATAAAGACTAAAATTCCCGGCCAAGCTACAGTAAAGACTACATTCCCCAGCCAAGCTACATTAAAGACTAAATTCCTCAGCCAGGCTACCGTAAAGACTACATTCCCCAGCCAAGCTACAGTAAAGACTACATTCACCAGCCAAGCTACAGTACAGACTACATTCCCCAGCTAAGCTAAAGTAAAGACTACATTCCCCAGCCAAGCTACAGTAAAGACTACATTCCTCAGCCAAGCTACAGTAAAGACCAAATTCCCCTGGCAAGTCGCGGTAAAGACTAAAGTCCCTGTAGCCAAGGTAACCACGTTGTTATTGGCCCACCAGGGTAGGGGTGGTACAATTTACGTTTTTTTCCTAAACGATTACAAGCTGATTTGTCTTTGCGTTAACTCAAATACTCTTTATTTAATAATTTTTTGTGTGCTTAAAGCCTGTTTTAACAGCAGCTGACCCGTTTAAATGCATCACAGAGCATTTTTTCCACTTTTCATTGGGCTAACATGCATCTCCGAACTCCGTTAACTGATACGAGACGGACAAACTAAAATGTTTTTATCGGATTGTCATCTGGCACAACACATTTCAGTCACCTCTATTTTGAACTAAAACCAAGGCACGAGTTGGAAATAACCAGAAGTCTTTCTTGTGAGAGTTTCTCATTGAATTCCTGGCAGGAGCGGAGAAGGGCAATTCTTCCCTGCTAACACTATTGATTTCCTACTTTAGTTTACTTAACCTGGATGTCAGTCTCTGCACTCTTAGCCGATGTCAAACGAATTGATTGGCTGCCATCTCTTCTCGTAGCCTATTTATCCGCTTTGTCTTAATTCAAATTGAATTGATGATGATGCTGGTTTCATATACCTGGTCCTGGTACAGACCCAGCATGCCGAAGTGTATTTCTAAATAAATTCTCTGTAATTAGTGAGATTCTACTCTGATGTGCGGACCCTGTTGCTTTAACCCACATTGTTTTTCTGTCCTGCACCTGTGTCACAGGTGTGGGTGGGCGTTTATCAGTATTCTTTGTTGCATGTGGTTTTATAAAACGCATATTAAATCACACAGATGAGTGATATTGCTGGCCTTTACATTTTTTTTTATAATTTAGCAGACACTTCTATCTAGATACAGTATAACACAGTCTGTATATTAATAGGCTTATATACAAACAAATGAATGCTGTACATACATTGTCATGCACAAGTGGCAGAAATCTGTCGTCTTGTGGCGTTATCGCCTCGCTTGTTGGAAAAACTGAACTAGATGGTGCCACGTGACCAGGTGCAATTTATTGGACTCTTCTCTCTGTCTTTCTCCATGGAATTGACTGTATGCAATACGAGGTTGTGTGCTGTGACAAAATAATCAGGAATCTAGAACGTGTATTTGTCATTTTGTGACTGTGTTTATGATTTCATATACTCCACAATTTTATACTCTACACTGTCCACTGACTGTCCACGTGCACTGCTCACGAAACACCAGTGTGTGCCTCGGAGAGACGATCAGCACCTTGCATTGACCACATGCTGTCCACCTCCTGGTCACCACCACAGGTCACTGTGGAAAAACAGGGCCGACCCAATTCTCACGTCTTCCTGGTCGGCTGACAGTTGAGAGAAGCAATCCAAAAGTTTATCAAAGAGGGCCACATTGCGCTCTGATAAATCCCTCTATCGGCGCGAGCAGAACTGGTTCTCTTTAGTAATTACTCCGCACCGGTCTCCCGCCGTTCGAGAGGCGCAGCAGCCCGAACTGGCGATGAGCGTTCCGCTGTCTCTCCCCCTGACATAAGCCTAATGATCCGCGGTGCAGTCAATTAACAGATTACCTGTCGGCCTGCTTTCCAGATGACGAGTTTGATGAGTATGACAAGCCGGGCACTGAGAGGTCACGCAGAAGAAGGGGAGACGAGGATCTGGACAGGTATTAGCCGCAGTCTCGCATTAAACATGTCCATGTCAGGGGAATGTTTTAATCTCAAACGGTGGCATGTTCGTCCCCCCCCCCCCTCCCACAGGCTGTTGAGATTAACCTTTTGACGGCGCTCCGTTCTGTTTAAAGTAAGCAATTAATAATGTTAATAATAGTGTTAGCGCCCAGTTAATGGCCCGTGCTGTGTCTTAGAGAGATTTCCCTGCCTTTTTAAATTATGATGACAAAATAAATTCTGTTACAGAAATGACACCCACTGCCATTTACCTAGTTCCTTTGCTTCTTTACCTAGTTGAGTTTTAATCAGACAACCTGGTTTGATTTGAAGTTAAAAGTAGATTTTGTGTTAACTTGGGTACGATTATCTGTATTTTTTTATTGGAATATGCAGTTAGTCTGGTTTAACGGTTTTCTAGGTGCCGCTAGCTTCATCGGCTCTGAAGTCATTATGCTGATACGTTTCGCACTACTGCTACCATGATAACCATCTGACCCCAGTTTTGTTTTTTTCCACCAAAAGTGATTTGGAAGGTGACTTACTTGAAGAGGATTGGCTTACAGCCAGAAAGGTAAGGTTTCAAAGTTAACATGTCTTCCTGACCCTTACGCTGCGAAAACCAAATCTTAACAAGTGTTTAAATCTTATATTTAGACTTTAGAATCTTATTTTCTTAGTTACTTTTTTGCTAAATAACACAAAAAGATTGCCAATGGGGTGAGACTTTTACTAATTTAACGATTTGCCAATGGGGTAAGATAATTTCACTTGTCAAGCAAAAAGACTTAAAACAAGCAAATTTTTTCCACTATTAAAAAATAAATAAATAAATAAAAAAGATTTTTAAAAAAATAAAAAAAAAGATTTAAAGTTGCATTGCAAGACTAAACGCTTGTTAAGACAGACGTTCTTTGCAGTGTACATTGCGAGGTTGGCTCTAAAATTGGTACCTGGGAATCCATGTATCTTTTTAGCAGTCGGGTGAAAGCAAAATTTAAATCTTTTGAAATGTATGGGTGTGATGCACGGGCATCGTCCCGAAGAACAGTGTGGCGCCGTGTTATTTGAACCCCCGTGGCCAGCAGCAGTGGGTCAGACCTGGAGAGAGAGCTCTGCCTAGGCCCCAGCACGGTTCCCCTCAACACTGTGTGATTGCTTTGACACCTCGTCAGACGAGCTGGCAGGATGGTGCGTCCGCTCTTAGTGCGTCTCCGTTACGCCGGGGCGTACGGGCAGGCCCGGGTGTTGGCACTGACGATCGCTGACAGGGTAATTGCTTGGACCGTGTCCGTCTGATGTCACGTTCAACGGTCCTTCACTTGCATTGAAAGTTAGTGATGCCAGTGATGCTTTTAATGTTGTGTGTTTATGCTGTGATTCAATCCTGTGATTTTGGACGCAGTGGGTAGGAGATGATACATTTTTTTATTGTCTTTGAACTGTATTTATTTCGAATACAGAAATTATATAGAATATAGTATAAATAGAAAAATGATGTGGTAACAAATTTAGCAAAGGGGTGTTTGAAGCTTATTCCTTAGCGACTTTTGAGAGTTGAGAATTAACTTCATACCTAGTTTAACGACCGCCTAGTTTAACTGGAACGCTGGTTTACGTTGGTCAGCTCGGTCATTAAAAACCCTTCTAACCAGCTCTTGTTCCAGAAATGTCAATGTAATCAGAACCCCAAAAAACTATTATTATCCGTTTTCCTCCTGCTTGGAAAATGCTCTGCTTCCACGTTGCGCCGTTGTGCAGCAGTCTGATAGACGGACGGATGGTTTCCGCAGCCCTTTGTCCTGTTTTCTTTCTGAGACAAAAGCAGCACAACAGAGAGCCCAAGGCTGGTGAATGTTCCCGTACAGACGCTGTGCCCGGGGAGGGGCAGCGTGACGTAGCGGCGCTGTCGGTCTGTGACAGGTGCTTCCTCCGCGGGGGGACCTGACACGGTCTACCTGGCAGGCTGCTGAAGGTCCCGCGCGGACCCCTCCCTGTCCCGTTTGCCTAACGGGGGGGCCAGCTGATGGGACGCTCACAAGACCTTTTCTCTGCCCACAGCTAGAATAGGCATAGCAGAGAAAGTAAATGGGTTTTTTTATCCGAGCGGGGTGCAAACAAAACCAACACCTGCCACCCACCCCACAGTGGCCAGATTATGTGCACCACATTAGTGTGAATACCCACCCCATTGGTAGAAACCAGTGGTCTGCAGCCCTGGTTTTTTGTCATTTGTTTTACCTTAAAATCACCAATTAATTCTGACCCAAGAAGCCAGGTGTTATGACAGTGTAATCAGTTGCTTTAATTTCTCAGCTAAGTGCTGAGTAATGGCAAAAAGCAGGAGACCCCATGGCTCTGCTGTAAAAGCAGCAGTTCTGTAGCCCCCAGACTGCCCTCTGTACTCTGAGAAGGCTAGTGGCTGTGGGTACACGAGGAAAGAGTGTGGTGCTGGACCGCTTTCCAAGCCTCATGCATCCCTGTCGCTGGCCCTCCCTACCCGCTGCCTTCCGGCCTTTAACAGCCATAGAAGGTGCTTGTTTGGTGCTGGCTGAGCCAAAGTGAAGTTTGGGCAACGTGCTTCAGTTAAAAGCTGTTGACCCTACGTTAGCCCCGCATGCTAAACAAGCTGGCCTGGAATCTTCTGGCTAGGGCGCAGGACGAGTCCCGGCCCTCGTACGGGCCCTGTCTTGATGGGAAGGTTTTTGAAACCTGCGATTCTGGCCTGCGTCTTTGTGCGCCCACCAACACGCCGTTAGTGCGTCAGCTGCTCAATGGCTGTGTTTTAAAATTTTGTAAATTTTCTGCACTGGGTCCATGGTTTTACTGGTGGATTATGAAATGATAATTGGTTGAGGTATAGCTACGTTTTAGCTGAAGCCTGCTCTTTTTCTTACAGAATACCTCTGATGCGTCGGATGAAGAGCTAAATGATGACCTTCTGCAGAGTGATGGGGAAGAGGAAAATATCAGGTAAAGACTTTGGCGCACAGCTCGCAAAACAAACGGCATTCACTGTGAGCAAATCTCACTGTGCTCCTTTTCTGCGTGAGTTTGAGGCCCGCGCCAGGTGTATTACATCTAAACTGTTCTGCCTTGCCCTTAATTAACCACAAGGTGAGAATAAACGAGGAGCGCTTTAATATTTTATGTTCCTATTAGCTTACCGCAGAACTGAGGCCAATTAAAATACTGTTAGGCTGTTAGTGTCGCCGTTACTGTTTCTTAATATCCTGGCCGTTGTGGGTAAAATGAATGACTGCAATGTTTTCCCCTCCCAGTGGACAGGGGGTATCTTTAAGCCTCAATGCTACAGCCGTCCTGAGCTCCAATTTTGACCTCAACGAGCAGCCCTTGGAAAACCCCGACTACTCGGGGGCGCATCGGGGCCTGGGGGAAGTGGACTACGGAGGGGGAGAGGGGGTGGAGGGCTACTTGGAAGAGGGGTACGCGGAACACTACGTAGACCACAACGCCGGGCTGGCGGAGGACCAGACCGAATACGCGGGCGAACAGGCCGAAGACGAGACCTACCAGGACGAGGTGTTGGACATTGGAATCAATGAGCCTTTAGACGACGAATTTCAAGTAAGTCCTCTCCATTGTGTCACGCCGCGATAACATTGCCTTCCCGCCCGGGTCTGGGGCAGATTTCAAATCTCTCTAAAGGAGAGTGGAGGGTGGAGGGTGGGGAAATTAGATCTATTATCCCTCTCTGCCAGTTTATTTATCTGTTCTCTGACAAAGTTTGTGTTGACAGCTTGTTTGGCGGTAGGTAATGCTGTTCTGTCGGCCCTGAGCCGGCACGGAATTGTGACCTTGAGGGTTGTATCCTTGTGGAAAAAAAGCTGCTTTTGTGCTGTGGAGATATGCCAATTGTCAGCGACGGCTAATGCGACAGCCTTTATCTGGGCTTTAGACAAAATCTGATAAAGTCCTGCATAGGTGAAAAGATTATTGACCCTTTTAAAGACGCCTATACAGTCTAAAAAACGTTTGAAATGATTGATGTTCTTCTCCATTTCTTTTTTTTTTAATAACCTCATAACAAACTGGGGCGAAAAGAAAGATTAACCCACAGATCCAGATGTGACGTCTAGTTTGGCCCATCTATCATTATTTGTAAAGAAGCCCTCTTGACAAAGATGTATTGCCCTGTTTACGATCTAAAGATAAGCGATTGACCTTTTCCCCAGCAATGTAGGTCTAGTACTTAATGGCAATTTTGAGAAGTATCTGTTGCGTGTAATATCTCTGTTTACAAGGTCACCCAACCTCTTGGGCTTAAAATTTTCTATTTGCTGGTATTTAGAGGTAATATGTGGAACAGTTTAAGGGATTAAGCTATTTTTCCTGAGGGGCGACCTGTCCATCTAGCATAATGTGTTATGGGTATTTGTTTTTAATAAAGCAGTGTTAGCAAGTTAATCGCCTGTGGGCTGCACCTCACACCGGCCTAATGCCTTGAAAATTGACTTTGAAATATAACTACTTTTTTTTTTTTTTGCTTTTCAAATGTGCATAATTTAGGCTATTAAGAGTTTTATTTAGCAGAAAATGGAGTGGCAATACAGTCTTTAAACTGGGGCATGTGTCCATGCAGAACGCTAAGAAGGGAAATTGCTTTGTGTTCACTGATGTCAGTCATGTGGTAGAAATGTGTTATTTACCTGGCTGTGTACAGTGTTCCTGGCATTGAGACATGAAGCGCTGTAAAACCCGCGCTCTGAGCAGGCAAAGTCAGTCGATGATATTTTCGACATCACTGAACTAGAATGTTTATCTTGCTTTTTTTGTATACCATGTCAAATATTTACATCTCATTGAATTTCAAATACAGCGGAGAATAATAATGAGCTGGCTGCTACTGTTATGTTAATTTGGGGGCTCGCTGTACCCCCTTTGAATTTCTTTTTGTTGCTATGTTATGTTAACCGTTTCATTCGAAAACGTTTCCCTTTCAGTCTTCACGTTTATGAATAGCCTACACTTTACCACGTTATGCCGCAGATTGCTGATATATATATATGTGTGTGTGTGTGTGTTTGCATGCGTGTGTGTGTGTGTTTATGGTCTGTCTGTGTGCGTGTGTGCTGCTTGTATGTACGCGCATGCACGTGTGTGTGTGTGTGTGTGTATACATGTCTGTCCGTGTGTGTGTGTATGTATGTGTATCCGTGCGTGCGTTTGTTTGTACATGTGTCTGTGTGCATGTATGTGCGTGTGTGCGTCTCCCGTATGACCCTGGCTGTTGCTTGTGCTTGCAGGTGGATGAGTACTCCACAGACTACAGCAGTCAGCAGATTGAGGTCCAGGTGGATGTGCAGGGTGTGCCTGAGACAGAGGAGGCTGCTGACTCCTCCCAGATCATGGAAACTGAAGAGGTAAATAAAGCACGGGCACTTCACAGGCCTTCAGCTGCGTCTGCTCGTACTTCTGCTCTTATCATTACTGACTTATCTCTCTGGGTTTACTGTAAACAGGGCAGCGTGCGCTTCCGCTGGCCACGCCTCACCATGCCCATTAACGCCGTCTAGACTGTCATTTGGAATTGGTGCCCGAGGGATTATGCTCGTGGCAGACAAAACCAGAACGTTCACTCCCTGGGCTGTGCTGGAGCCAGTCATGGCTGTTAAGTCATTGTGGGTCACAGTCACTCTTTATTTTATGTGTGCGCCTAAGGGGGAAAATAGAAATGTGCTGTTTTTTATATAAACATGAGTATATTTTAGCTGTAGCTTCTCCATATTTGTCGCCTTTATGTGCAGTGCGCTGTTTTCTGATGGTCTCTCAGGCCTGGCAGCCTGGGATTCTGAACTGGATTGGTTCAGGGCAGTGGTCAGTGACTAGTTCATCATTAATGGTCATTTTTAGATTAAGTAAAATGTGTTTGTGAGGAAAAGGTCTCGGAGCTCTCCTCACTTATGAAAGCTGGAAATATATTATACTAGTGTTTTCCCTACCATACAATCGGCGGGATGGGCCGCCCCCCCTACAGAACTTGCCGCCCCGCCTGAAAATATAAAATACAGATAATTAGTGTTTTGAATCACAGCAATTTGCGGGTACGTACAGAAAAATTTATTTGTTTCAGTTACCTTAAAGAGTAAGTACACCCACTGTCTCAACCTGTCTCCGCCTACTACACAATTTAGAAAAATACTTTGTGGGGTGAGCGAGGGAGAGGGGTGGGGGCTACATTGTACAAATGATTATGTATAACTCGGATCAGACTATCAAACTAGACATTGCACATCAAATATGAATTCAGCAACTGCATGGCCTATTTCTCACCTCAAATATTTTCAGAAACATATTTAGGTGGAATAAGAGTGTTGAACAGGACGCCACGTTGTTTCGGTTTAAAAACGTGGAGCCGAAATGAAAGTAACGTAGCGGGTCTAACCAATGAGGTGCCGGCTATTTCTGTTGTGGGCGACGGAACAATTATCCATATGACATAGAGGTACCTCCAAAAGAGGTACTCTGACATCACGATTGGGGCGGGGGCAGTGTGGGGAGCAGAAAGGAAATTTCAACCATTAGGGGCAGCACAGATGATTTTCTACCAGTTTCTTGTGATAAACAATATTATTTCAGAATTGCATGAATATGTTCCATTATAAGGTAGGCATACAAACCTGTTTACAGCGAAAAGAAAGTGATCTAGGGTGTATTTACCCTTTAACACCCAATCCAAAAAAAATTTGCAAAACGATCGCGGCAACTCCCCTCCATGAACAATCGCGGCTAAGCCCCCGCCCCTGTCAACAATCGCGGCTAAGCCTCCCCCCCCCCATCAACGATCGCGGGCATGCCATCTAACCACTCCGCAATATACGTTACACAAATCTAATGCATGTGTATAAACTACAGGTAAATAAAAATACACACAACCACCACCATGTCATGTTCTGCCTAAGCTTCCCAGTTGGTAATTGGGAGCAGGTAGTGTTAGATTCTCAGTGCAGAGGAGAATAACCCACTCTAGTGAAATTTTAAAAAGAAAGGTTTATTGAAATTTCAAGGAGACATCATTACTAGCTCTCAACAGCAGCTGCGTACTATAATGTGCTGTTGTCAAAGCAGTGGCAAAGTTTGGTAAGCCTTTCCACAGGTTAATTTCTATAATACTCAGAGTGTTTCAGTGTATCCCATTCAGTAGCTGGCTTGTTACGTTTACAGGACAGAAATTATGGTCTGTGTGTGGTTGTCTCACATCTTACCAGCTAGTGATAAAGCTCTTATGAGCGGAAAACGACCCGTTTTGTGATTATGCTTTACGTAGGGTGACCAGATGAGAAGGGCATAAAATGGGGACAGCCACGGGATGGGGTTGAAGATGGCCATCACGACTGGGGGTGTGGTTTGAGATTGCGATCATGCTCCGGGGGTCCAGGGGGTATCCAGTCAAAACTTTGGGTACATTCAGTCTAATTATCGGGACAAACTGCATCCCGAAGGTACCTTCGTTGCTCATAAATCTGTCCCCATTTATTTGGGACGTCTGGTCACCCTAGCTTAATGTTAAATTTCAGCCAGTATTTTTATTTTTCATTCATTAATATTTTTGCTCTGGTAACGTAATTGGAATAAAACACCGGATGATGAAGAAAGTGTGTAATCGCAATAAACCACACGCTGTGCGGGTGCGTAACGGCAGCTGTCGCATGCATTGTTGCCATCGGCTGGGTTTGCGGTTGCTTTCCCGCTGTGGCGGATGGGAGGGGACTGACCTGCCAGGTCGCGGGAGTTCACGGCAGGTCGCGCACGGCGCGGGCGGTAAGCGGGGTCGCAACGTCACCCTCGGGCCTCGTATCCTGGTGGCCCGACTCTTTTGTACAAAGTGACCTGCAGCGTACGTCATGTTGCACCTAGGGCTTGTGCCATATCGCACGAATATAGCATTGGGTCGTATTCAAGATGCTGCCATGCTTACCTAGCAACCTAGCAAGAGTTTATTCAGTTATTATACAGATACTGATGATACTGTGCAGCGTGCATCTGATGTCTGCAAAATATTATATGGGAGGCGCATGGGACCGGCACTTTCCCCATGCTGGGTCTGAAGTCTGTTGTGGTGTGCAAAATGTAAGATTCAAGTTTGAGCGACCGCACGAATATACAGCGCTGTATAAAAACACATCAGAGCCACGATATTGAGATGTGTCAGTGGCCTGAGGAGACGGAGAGATCAGGGCTCTCTATGTCTGTCATGGGGGCAGCTCTCTGGACTTGGTACCTCATTTCGTGAGGAAGTGGTAACAAACCAAGCTCCTCACTCTGTATTAAATATTATTAACTTCGGTTTTCTGTGGAAACATTATTTCTGTTAAAATGAACTAAATATCATATAACTTTTCACCCAAGATGAGAAGATATGGGCAAAAGGGTGGTCATTGATGTATTTAAATGATGAGAATAGGCTGACAGTGCTCTCAATCCTTTAGTCTGACCATGCAAATCTTTGCTTAATGTGTTTTTCTCCGCAATAATGAATTCGCAATTCAGTAAGGTCAGTAAACTCAAGGAGCACAGGGGTGAGTCGCAACAAGATGGTGCTGAGTCGCGACTAGGGGGTGGTCCAGAGTGGGGCTGTGCCCCCTGTCTGGGAGGAAAAAAATTAGCAATGAAGAAAGCCATTTGCTGTAATTTTCTGCAACTTAAAAACATAATTTCAATAAAATAGCAAACACAAGGGTAAGTTCCAAATAAGTATTTATTTAAGTGCAGTGTATAAGGTTGCACAATAGTTTAACATTGAACACGAAATCGCACGCGCACACGCGAGCAATCACGTATTAGGCAATGATGCGTTTGTTTCCATGCTGGATCCCAACCTACCATGTGCTTGTAAAATTTTAATATATCGTTTCAATTGAAAATGTTGGAAAATTTTATTAAATTATATCTGACATGGTAAAAAAAAAAAGAAAAAAAAGTTAACTAACCAGGGCTATACAAAAATCTAATATAGTAAAAGACAACCTATTAAACCTAGGGAACTCCACTAATTTCATCAATAAGATAGTTTAGTAAAGCAAACCACATAAGTGATCATTGAACTACACCCCTGCATTGAGATAGTGGAGCCAAATTGTTGTTTGTGATCAAGGACGCAAACCTTTCCTAACGGCGCAAAACCATCCTAGTGATAGTGAAACGTGCAAACATTCAACGTCCCGAAACAAGTCTGCCTATGATATATATCCGTATGCCTATAATATTTAGCTAGATAGGTAGAAAATATGACTCGCCTTGTGCACTTTGACAGCCTCTTTTCTTTGTCAGCCTCCACAGTCTCACTGTGTGTGACAAACTGAAACTCCCGAGTGCTGCTGCTGCTGCTAGTAACGCCGACGGTGGTGCTAACGTTACAGCTCGCAATCACGGTGTTATCCTCGGGTCCAGGGCCAGGCTGCTCTGCCACTGGCAATATCACCGGCACAGCAGGTGTAACCAGCGACTGGGAAAAAACATAGCAAAGTTGTTTGTTTTGGACCGGTGGGACCGCCGCTCCGTTTACTTTTGCTCAACATTATCTATCGACAGTAGCCTACAGTCATTCGCTAATTAGCTGAGGAGAATCTTTGGTATCGTCTTTGCGGGATTCTCCGACAGCTATGCAAATTAGGTAGCTGTATCCTATCCAATCAGCAGTGTCAATACCATCAACGGAGGGGGGAAAAAGCATAGGCCGTAGTCTGATGAAGAGCCTCGCTCAAAACAAAACGTCACTTTTATGGTGTGGTGTTAATAAATGTACACTGGGAACAGTAATCAGTGTTGCAAACTTTATTCCTTTACATGTTTTTTTTTACTCAGTTCAGCACCTGAGTTTATTTGGATGTGCGTGTCTTTCCTCTTTCTACATATTCACAGTTGCGGCAAGAATGGTGGGGGGGAAAAATTAAATTAAATAAACACATGGTGGCGCTGGCACGTTGTCAGAGTGGCGCTGCGCCCCTATACCATTGTTTAGGGAAAGCCCTGGAGCGTTTCACCAGTAGTACTCACAGATAAATTGTGTGTGCCCTGGAAAGTGTGCGAGTGATCAAACTGCCAGGTTCATTAGAATACTGCTCATCGGTTCAGGCCGGAGCAGCTGGCCCCTCTTGTTTTATGGTGTGGTGTCTGTCAGGCCATCTTGGCTCTTGGCTCTTAGCTCTTGGCTCAGCTTTTTGCGGACAAATCTATAAATATCTCCCAGAGACCTGCAATCTCGCACCGCTGTAGCTGGAGCCGAAAATGTTGAAAATGTGCGGCATCCTGACGCTAAGGTCAAAGCGGCCATGCCTGTGGACATAGCGTGTCTCAGCTGAGGCGGGGAACATGGCGTTACATCTGCGCCGTTTATTTTGTTTATTACTGTGCCACCGCCGGGACGTTAACCCACAGCTTCAAAGTCTTGAGACGAACACCCCGCCCTTGCGCATGTCTGTCTGTCTTCAGAAATGCTTGTAGCACGTGAAAGCAACAGCCGTAACGCATAGCTGTTTGAGTCGGTCCAGGTTTTACTTGGAGCAGGGTGGCACATTGAGGGTAAGCATACCTGACGGGGATGTGGTAAGACCTGGAACGGCTCAAAGCGCTAACATTATCTTTTGGGAGCCTTCTTTCCAGTTCCAGTGGATGAACTGGAAATGGATGATTGTAGCAGACATCAAGCCTTGTGTGGGTTTAAGGGTGGGAAGTGCCTCTTTGGGCAGCTCTGCCTGTCTGCAGCAAGCCCTGCCTCACGGTCCTCCATGTTGAAGCAGAAGCATCATTCCTCTGTTCCCGTTTCACTGAGAGCAATAGGGTTTTGAGTCAACGTGTATATATTGATAAGAAAAACAAGGCCCACAGTCACTTAAATCATCAGCAATTCGTTCCGTAAAGATAGGGCCCGGGCCGGTGCGCTTTTCACAGATCCGTCAGCCTTAATCCCTGCGTAAGCCTTGTTTTCAGACATCTCTGTTTCTCTTAATGGACCTGTCCGTTAGATTAGTGTTTACAGTCCGTAATGGATTTTCAGCTTGCGCTCTGGAGACATACTTCATGAAAACATCAGGGGGAATGGCATCCGTTCGGAAGCCCTGCGCGGTATTGCCGTTATGCCGCCGTTGCTGTTGCCCCCGTGCAGATGGCTTTATGTGTTGCAGTGCATCCTGGGAAAGTAGGGAGGGAATAGAGGGTCTTTTGTTGGCTGCTAAGGCTAATCTTTTGAAATAGGAAGGGCTATCACTTAAGTGGGGTTTTTTCCCATCGTTTTGAAACTTGATTCTGTTGGGGTGGGAGAAAATCTCTTCTGCTTTTTCCATTAGCTTAAAAAGTGTGTTAGGAGGTTGCCTTTTACATAACGTTATACGTAGAGTAATGGTTTTACGAGCATTTTTGAAATGTGTTGGTGCAGTGTAGGTTCTGGAACAATTTTGGGGCATCTGTTTTGTAGGGTGGTTTACAGAAGTGTGTCCCCTATCCCGACTGTTTCCTGTGCAGGCAGGAAGTCAGCAAGGTCTGGTAAAGGAACAATGCTATTGCCCAAGAGCACAGCTGCAACCATACTCGTGTGTCTGCGCTGCGTTCACAGAACTACAGCGTTATGTAAGCTTAGGTTATACAGTGTATTGATGTTTGGTGTTGTTGGAAAGCCTATGTCACTGGGAACAAGGTGGTGTCATTGGTGGTGTTTTCCAGCGGGCGCCAAATATAGGACCTATGAGTCAGCAGCCAGCTGCGCCACAAATGGGTAACGTGGTGCGATAAACGTACAGATGGGTTATTGTTGTTACTCCAGTTCTGTTGTGATTGGGTTTGATAAATCGGGGTTCACCCTTCATTTTTGGGTATATAGGGAGAAAAGTAGAATGGTTTTGGGAGACTGGTCAACACAAGCTTCTGCGCGTCACTCATGTTTAGCCATTTCATTACACTCATTTTGCACCGTTGCCTGCTGTCGTTACTGGACGTACACACTTAGCGGTTTTAAGGTCCTAACACACACCTATAATTAAGCATATTGGCACCCCATAGTCACTCGCCGATACATTAGTGCCGTCACAAGATTCACGTTGCATCCTTGTAGGCTACGCAAGCCAGAGGCACGTCCGCATTTAATAAGATAGATGGGGATCCGTATAGAGCCGCACTATTGGCAGAAAGAGACTATAGTCCCTCATTTGTGAACTCCTTCCACATACAACTGTTAGCACAGAGGAAAGGTTAGAACTTTAATTTGGAGTCAGATAACGGAGTACAATTGAAATAGCATTAAATGAATCCCGTTCCGGTAGCATCAGTTAAGACTACACGCGTTCTTTCATCACTCAGGTACTTCCACTGTTTCCTGTGTAGTGGAGCTTCACAGTTTTAAGCAGTGTCTGCCGTAGTATAGTGATAAGGGGTTAATGTGCTTTTATCTGTATTATTATTATTATTACTTAAAAAAAATTTTTTTACAAGTTGTATTCTGTCCTGTTCAGCATTGCTTGTAATTTTCCATCCAATCAGGGTTGGCTGAGTAACCATGTGTGTTAGCTACTTATATCACAGGCGGGGGGCCTATCCTTAATTCCTACAGGCCTTGAGGGGAAAAAAATGTTTTTTTATTATTTTTTTTTTTTTAAATGCGTGAATTCGTACAGGAATTGTTGGATTTGTTTGTTTTGATATGCAGTAGCTTATTTGATACTGAAATGTTGTTTTAAATGTGATTGAAAATGTAGTTACTTGGTGCACTATTTCATTATGTCCCCCAGATGGAGAATGAAACCGAGCAAGAGGAAGACCTCAAGGAAGAATCTGACGAAGAGGAGGACGAAGACGAGGAATCAGGTCGGCTGCGCTTCAAAACGGAGCGAAAAGACGTCACGGTCGTGCGGCTGTCTGACGTGGCCAGCAAGAGGAGGAACATTCCGGAGACGTTAGGTACGCGTGCTTATATGCGCATTACCCCCCAAAATGTGATCACTGAAGCAGCAGCTTACATCTTACCCATTCCTACCGCTGCATATTTCGTCATGAAGTCAACTAGAAAATAAATTCAGTATTTTCTCCAGCAGCATAGCCATTTGGCAGTGCCTCTTTCAGAGGAGGACATAAGGTGTTTCAGTTGAAGTGAGCGTAAGGTTTTAAAATGCGTACGCTTCCTGTGTTTAATGCGCAACAGCAGGTTTATTTCTTCCAGAAACCCCTCTCTCCATGGCAAATGGAGGGATTTACAGTGGCCTGTTGGAAAACCACGGGGTCTAAAGTACTCCTCCCAAGTGTGAAATCTCTAACTGGCTGAGAAAAAACATTTAACAAGCCAATTGACATTTCAGCTAAAGTTACAAATGCAATTTCCATTTTGTCACATTTTGGTGACCCTGTGTGACAGCTTATTTCTATTGGAAGAAACAGCTCTTATTTACTGATTAAAGATGTCGTCTGAAACCATTCTGTTAAGGAGGATGGTCAAATTAATCTCGACATTTAGCGCCGGGGAAGTAATTGCTGGTTCGCAGTATTAAGCGTAGGAGAAATGTGCTGATGGACACGGTTGGAATGTAAAAAAGCAGCTTGGTTTCTCAAACATATTCTCCTTCCTCAAACATATCATCGACCTGTGATTCTATTGCCCCTGACGGGGAGGGGGGGGGGGATAAGCTTTGCATTTAGATATTGATTGCCAATGTGTGAGATGGCCTTGCACTCTTCTTAATATAAAACTGACCGTAGATTAGAATGAAGTGAAGGTGAATGATCAGCTTTTGAATACAGCCCCTTTTTGAATACATGGCTTGACTTGGATTAGCTTATTTTGAGTAAGATTTAGCATACGTTACAATGAAAGGGACAGGCTGTTGTGTCTTATCTTGCTCATTGTCCGTTTTGCTCTCTATCTCTGCAGGTTTTTGTTCCCACAATAGTTTGAATTCCCCAAATGCGGCCGGCTGTTAATCGTTATGGTTGTGACTTTTAGGTGGATTACCACACTGTGTCAGAAATTGATTTGCATTCTGCAGAGAATTAATATCCCATACTCGTGTACGGGTTTTTTAATCTGTCAGATCAGTTTTTAGACAATGCTTTTATTTTTCATAATTTCCGTTGATACGTCCTTTAGTAAGAGGTTATATTTTTTTATTTTATTTGATGGGATGACATCACAGTGGGTTCCTAAAGTTGGTGGACGCCTGCTCGGTGACTCAAGCCCACTTGAAAATGAAGAGTTCAGAAAAGCTAATGGCAACAAGCCAAAACTGCATTCTGTTAAAATCAGTTTGAGGGCAAAATCATGGAGGAAATTAAAGGCATGTTTTCAGTAAGCGTAATTGATCAAGAGATTTGACCTGCTAATCGAGTCAGAATGTGCAGTGTGTGCCATGAGGGGCCAAGGCCGGTTTGATTATGGTTAGTCTAAGGTGGGTTAGGGTTGGGTTAGGTTAGGGGTTAAATAAAGGGCTGTGTGGGAATCCACCACAGAGCTCTCGGATGAAGCCAAGCCTGGTTATGATTGGGTTAGGGTTGCAGTTAGGTCTGGGCTGGGTTGGGTTGGGTTAGGGTTAACCCTAACCCGCCTGTTATCTGTGTGCTGTGCATTAAATAAAGGGTTGTGTGTGAATCTTCCACCACAGAGCTCTCGGAGGAGGCCAAGGCCGATCTGCTGGAGTTTGAGGAGAAGGAACGGCAGCGGAGGCAGGGCCGCTTCGGAGGAAGAGGGAGAGGAAGAGGAGGAGGGAGAGGAGGAAGAGGGGGGTTCCTTGGCTTCGGTATGCCAGACTTCAGGTTCGACGGAGGAGGTAGAGGACGGATGAACGACCAGAGACCTCCACTTATGCCTCTGCAGATGGGCATGCAGGTAAGGAACCTGAAAGCACTGTTCTGCACTAACGCTATTATACTATTCATTAAATCAGGGTCCTTCAGTCTCTAGTACCAGTTTATGGCAGAATACATTCAGTGTGTTCCATATCAAAGAGCAGTGTCTATCTAAAACAACATTTCAGTATGGTCAAAGTGTGTCGTGCCTTTGTAAAGTCTTTGTAAAATATATATTTTTTAATAACAGCCGTGAGCGGAGCCACTGAGCCCCGCTCTAGTGATATTTGCCTTTAATATTAGCGGCTGTGTGGCTGCAGAACTGCAGTGTTTGCTTCCCTCTGAATTTCTGTGTGTTTGTTGGCTTTCTCCGTCCTCTCGTCATGCCCTGTTGGAACAGTGCTGGTTTACTTTTGAAAAAGTCAATTAACCAGGCTCCCTGCCCCTCTTATCCGTGTTGATATATGGATTATACTAAATAACTTGGCACTAGTCCATTCAGAAAAGCATTACATGAAATTAAATTTGTACTTTGCCTAGGATTTAGTTTCTTGTGGATTTTTTTTTCTTGATTATTAAATATCTATTGAAGCATATAATCCGGTCGTTTAGGTTGTTCAAGCGCTGGAGCTGTGCTTTTGAAGGGTACTTTTCAAACTGGTGGGGGACGCCATTATGTACTATGTATTTCAGTAGTGATAATTGTTGTGTGTGTGTGTGTGTGTGTGTGTGTGTGTGCGCGTGCGTGTGTGTAAAGAGGGGTTGTTACAGAAATATGTCGGTGCTGAGTCACACTGATTATTGCTTTGGTTGGTCAGGAGAGGATAGTTTGGGCTTAATTATGGCTAGTTTACATTCCGCTGCATACAAGGCACTGAAGGTAGCAGGATAACTGCAGGGCAGTGGATATCTCTTGTCATTGTTTTGGATGGGGGCAGAATAAACAGCTCGGGAGCGGGGAGTAACAGAATTAGCCGAGTGTGTAATGCAGGATAGATTGATATGCAGATGGAGTTTGCGCCACTTGTCTCCTCATCTTTGCGTCGCCGTGGCAGCGGCCTGGGAGACGAGTTGACACGGGATACTGATGAGTCACGGACGTGGTTAGCGGCTGGATCCCGGCAGCCTCTGGCGCTCGCCGTTCAGGCCTCGTCTGGAGCCCAGCATTAATACACAGAGACAGCTGAGAGGAAAGTAATTTACAGGTTAAGGCAGAGCGGAGGCCTCTTAAATTAGGCGCAGTGCTTTCCCTCCCTCTGACGGCTGCACCCGGCCGCGTTTCCCCCGCCGTATTGAAATGCGGCCGGGGGAGATGGAATGGGGTGTGCGGCAGATGTGAGCTGATGAATGAGGGCAGAGGCGTGCGTGCGTGCGTGCGAGCGTGCGTTCAGCCTGCAAGAACAGCGGCTCTCGCCGTTGGGTTTGACTGTTGCGCGGCGTTAACGTGGTTTTTTTGTCTGTGTTGTTTTTTCTCTTTGACCCCTGTCTCCACGGCGCATTTCCAGTCCCGGATGCAGCCACAGCGCCACCCCCAGCAGTACCAGCCTCCGCCACGGGGGGCGTTTCATGATCAGGGCCCGCAGCGGCCCCCGCCCCAGCCCCTCATCCCCCCCCACCTGTCCCACCGATCGCCCCCCATGCACGCCGTGCCGATGCGGCCCCAGATGGACCCGCCCCGCCTCCTCAGCCCCCCGCCGGCCGCCCTGTCCCCACAGCAGCCCAAGAACATCCACATCAACCCCCACTTCAGGGGCCCCGCGGCTCCCCCTGCGCAAGGTACGCAGAACCACTCTCTTCCGCTCTCTACTCTGCTCTTATTTCTGCTCTCCTTCTCTGCGCTGCTCCTTTTCTTCTCCCTCTATTTCCTTTCCTCCTGTTCTTCACATTCATCCTCTCTTCTCCTTCTACTCCGTCTCTTTTCTGTTCTTCGTGTGTTTATTGAGCCCTGGCATTTTGCTGGAAGAAGTTCACTTGGTTCATTTTTCAAACAGCTCTGTGAATTCCCCGGCTCTGTGCATCATAGTGTCAGTATTAAACTGAATTCCCCGTCCCTGTGCATCATAGTGTCGGTATTAAACTGTGAATTCCCCGGCCCTGTGCATCATAGTGTCAGTATTAAACTGAATTCCCCGGCTCTGTGCATCATAGTGTCAGTATTAACCTGAATTCCCCGTCCCTGTGCATCATAGTGTCAGTATTAAACTGAATTCCCCGGCCCTGTGCATCATAGTGTCAGTATTAAACTGAATTCCCCGGCTCTGTGCATCATAGTGTCAGTATTAAACTGAATTCCCCGGCTCTGTGCATCATAGTGTCAGTATTAAACTGAATTCCCCGGCTCTGTGCATCATAGTGTCAGTATTAAACTGAATTCCCCGGCTCTGTGCATCATGGTGTCAGTATTAAACTGAATTCCCCGGCTCTGTGCATCATAGTGTCAGTATTAACCTGAATTCCCCGGCTCTGTGCATCATAGTGTCGGTATTAAACTGAATTCCCCGGCTCTGTGCATCATAGTGTCAGTATTAAACTGAATTCCCCGGCTCTGTGCATCATAGTGTCAGTATTAAACTGAATTCCCCGGCTCTGTGCATCATAGTGTCAGTATTAAACTGAATTCCCCGGCTCTGTGCATCATAGTGTCAGTATTAAACTGAATTCCCCGGCTCTGTGCATCATAGTGTCAGTATTAAACTGAATTCCCCGGCTCTGTGCATCATAGTGTCAGTATTAAACTGAATTCCCCGGCTCTGTGCATCATAGTGTCAGTATTAAACTGAATTCCCCGGCTCTGTGCATCATAGTGTCAGTATTAAACTGAATTCCCCGGCTCTGTGCATCATAGTGTCAGTATTAAACTGAATTCCCCGGCTCTGTGCATCATAGTGTCAGTATTAAACTGAATTCCCCGGCTCTGTGCATCATAGTGTCAGTATTAAACTGAATTCCCCGTCCCTGTGCATCATGGTGTCAGTATTAAACTGAATTTCCCGTCCCTGTGCATCATAGTGTCGGTATTAAACTGTGAATTCTATGGTTTGGGACACTCTGGCCTTTGTTCTGTCCCAGGACAGAGAGCAGGAGTGTCCGAGGGCTGTGGGACTCCTCCCCCTCTCATTTTTGGGGACGGCGTATCGCTCTTTCCCCCTGACGCTTTATCTCCTGCTGAGGGCACAATGGGGGAAGTGTGTGAGTGAGATGAGTGGGCGTTCTGATTGACAGATCGGGTATGGCGTCTTCATTCTGCCTGTGGCCATGATTAATGGTGTGCTTCTCAACAGGGCGGGGCTTGGGGAGGTGCACTCCCGCCTTTAAAACCGCGGAAAACACGGCTTCATTGCGCACTCGTGTGCTTGCGTGCGGGCGTGTGTGTGAGCGCAATACGCGCAGAAATGAGGGATGTCACTGGAGTGGTCGCCCACTAATCCACAATTTCATCCTGACTTCAGCCTTTATTGAAATGGTCATTCAAGGAATTTCTCAGTCACACTCAGTTTATTGAAATAAAGTGATTTTCTCATCTTTTTTTTGGGCCGTGATAAATGCTTGTATTTCAGCATGAAACAAGTCACTTTTCAGAGACCCTTCCTCCCCTCACCCTCATTTAACTTTATCTCTCACTCTCCTGCTCAATAATGGGCTGTTGAAAATGTAAGTCATGCGTGAGTGTAACAGCCTTACTGTCTAATGGTCTCTGTGCACACACTGCAGTGAGCTCTTAATGGTCTCTGTGCACACACTGCAGTGAGCTCTGAACAGACTCTGCTTTCACTGCTGTGAGCTCTCTAACAGTCTCTGTGCTCTCACTGCTGTGAGCTCTCTTAACGGTCTCTGTGCTCTCACTGCTGTGAGCTCTCTAACAGTCTCTGTGCTTTCACTGCTGTGAGCTCTCTTAACGGTCTCTGTGCTTTCACTGCTGTGAGCTCTCTAACAGTCTCTGTGCTCTCACTGCTGTGAGCTCTCTAACAGTCTCTGTGCTCTCACTGCTGTGAGCTCTCTAACAGTCTCTGTGCTTTCACTGCTGTGAGCTCTTAAACGGTCTCTGTGCTCTCACTGCTGTGAGCTCTCTAACGGTCTCTGTGCTCTCACTGCTGTGAGCTCTCTTAACGGTCTCTGTGCTCTCACTGCTGTGAGCTCTCTAACGGTCTCTGTGCTCTCACTGCTGTGAGCTCTCTAACGGTCTCTGTGCTCTCACTGCTGTGAGCTCTCTAATGGTCTCTGTGCTCTCACTGCTGTGAGCTCTCTAACGGTCTCTGTGCTCTCACTGCTGTGAGCTCTCTAACGGTCTCTGTGCTCTCATTGCAGTGCCCTTGATGCCAGTGCAGAACCAGCCCAGACCAGTGGGTCCCCCGAGATTCCCTGTGAGTAGCAGCTGCCCGCCGTCCCGCGCCTCTCTCAATATTACAGCAATTAAATGGCCGTCCTGGCTAAACACTGTTTGAGAATCTGTAAACACTGATAGGAGCGTGCACAACTGAAAATGTTTGATATGAGCTTTAGGCCCAGTCTGGCTCCAGGGGAGTGGGGGGGGTGTTGAGTTAACTCTGCGTCAGTGTGAAGTCGCGGGTTGGCGCAAACACCGGACCTGGAAAGTACTCCAGCCGTGGAGAACAAAGAACGTACCGCCATCTGAGAATATTCGCCATTTTTAATAGGGAGGGTACCCTCTAAAATAAAATGATAACGCTATTTTTAATTATTATTTTTGTTTTGTGGGGGTGGTAAATTTTTATTTTTTTGTTCTTCTCCCCTCGTGTATCTGTTGAAAAGGGGGAATGTAAGTTTTTTTTAAAGGGTATAGAGGATGTTTAAAGTGCTTAGGTTTAGTGGGAGTGTGTAATGATGACAAAGAATCTATTAGGGCTCTGACAGCAGACCTTAAAGTGATTACGGACTGTTCTGGAAGCAGGCTGCCAAACGCGCTGCGAGTGTCCTCTCCAAGCCAGCGTTGCCAGGCATCAGGTGCCGCTGATTGACACATCCGGGCCATTTATGCAAATCAGGTTAGGGAGGGAGTCTGCGGCCAATCGCATTTGACTCCTCTCTCAGACTTTGGCGAGACGAGCCCCCCGCCCGCCCCCTCCGCGCTGTGGTGTCACCACTCCTTTTTATCCCCTCCCCCTCTCTCCTCTCCCCGGGTTTTGTATGTTTTCTGTTTACTGATGGCGTTAGCGGCGGCCGGTGGATCGTGCGCGGACTCTGATGGTGAGGGGTTCTGGGTATTTTCCCCTCTCAGAGGAGGCCAGATGCAGTGTTTGATACAGTGGCTGTCAGCCGGTGTCAGGCTGGAGCAGGGAGAATGCCATTTAAAATGCAGGTGACAAAATACACTGCAACTTCCATTTGCCAGTGGGCATCTGATTAATCATGATTATCATACATTATCATACTATCAAATTTAATCATAGGAGGCTCCCGTCTGCAGTGTGCCTGTATTGGGCGTTTTTTTTTTTTTTTAAATTCACGAGAAGTGTTTAAATATTAATCCTGACTATCATTTAAAACTCAATTTAGGGATTTGCATTAAATCTGCGAGGCTAAAATGCTCAGCTGAAATTAAATATAATATCAAGCGAGTGTTCTTCCAGGGCCATCTGCATCTGTTCTGTGCTGTTGGTTACTGTCCGGCGTATATGTGTGCCGCGGTGGTTAAAGTGTGGTCGGACCGCACTGCCGCTCGTGAGCACGTACTTGACGTCGGTAACGGTAATAGCTTCTTCACAGTTGGTCAAGGTCACGCGGTTGTGGGTCGGAAGCAAACATTTTGCACCCCGCTGTGGCTTGTGAACATTTGTGCCAAGTGTCCTAATGTTTCCACATAGTGTCCTCATATCACACTGTTAATAATCAGGACTGCAGATCAAAACACCACACAAATGTTAAGCATATTTGCAAGGGAGAGAACTGCACCTGAACAAGTGATTGCAGGTTTATGATTATAGATCCCAAGTCAGATATAGGTTGTACATTCTATAATATGTATATCCTACCTGGGAATCGAACCTGCAACCTTTCAGTTACAAGTCCAGTTCCTTAACCATTATACTACACTCGGGCGGCAGTGTAGTATAATGGTTAAGGAACTGGACTTGTAACTGAAAGGTTGCAGGTTCGATTCCCAGGTAGGACACTGCCGTTGTACCCTTGAGCAAGGTACTTAACCTGCATTGCTTCAGTATATATCCAGCTGTATGAATGGATAAATGTAATAAGAAGTATGTAAGTCGCTCTGGATAAGAGCGTCTGCTAAATGCCTATAATGTAATGTAATGTAATAATAATTATGGGGACAAATCTCAAGTTCTATCGCAAAATTTTGCAATACCTCAAAATTAGGTCTTTACTTTAAAACGCAAGATCAGGTAACTTCTAGATGTTTCTTAATGAAATTCCGGCTAAAAATGTCAAGGTCCTCACAGTGTGTTACGTCCTCAGGAAAGAAACTGGAGCTGCTTCACAGTTAGGACCTCGCTGCTTCACAGTTAGGACCTCGCTGCTTCACAGTTAGGACCTCGCTGCTCTGTGAACAGCTATTTAATGACTCTCAAATACTTTTAAGCATTTTTTTTTTTGCCTTAAATAAAAAAGAACAATATGCTCCCAACCACGGTGCCAGTCTGTCCATGGGGCAGAGAGTGCTGCGGGACGTCAAATGTCACTCTTTGTCATCCAAATTTCACGTGTGTTTTATTGAGCAGTCTGTGGCAGGGCACCTGGTCCCTGCCCAGGAGGAATGGGGGCTGTGGCATTTGTCTTGCGCCCCAGCCTTGGAGGACCACAGCATCAGTTACATATTGAATAGTTCTTTGTATATTTATGAAGGCTTAGTAATGAGAAGGTATGCGCGGTTATCAAATTCATACAAATTTCCAAGGTATTGCGGGGGTATTTAATTGAAGTCTATTATGCATTTGGGCCTGACCTTTTGAATGGGCCGATGAAGCGCACAATGGCGATTTGATCCTCTCCCGTCTGCCTACAGAGCGGCTGATTAACTTTCTGTTTGGTAACTTGGCAAGAATCTCAGCCATATTCACACTCTGAACAAAAGTCATCAATTGTAGTTTAAAATGTGGATTAATGTTGATAGCATCAAGTCATTTACAATGGGAGGGGAGAGGTAAGCGGCCAATTTGTGTAAGTATGGCACGGCAGAGGAAGGTTAATTTCTCAACAGAGAGGGATATTTAAGAGAAGAAAGGAGAAAGCAAAGTGGTTTCTTATTTCTTGAAAGGATTAGAGGATTGCTATCTTGTTTTCTTTGAGAAGGTAGATAGGGGATTGCTTTTTGTGGATGTGATCGCCATTTGTAATAAGGTATTCAAAGTATGTGAGGAGTGAATAAAAAGCAAGATTGTGAAATTAACACGGACTTCAAGCATAAAAACGTGCGCACGGGAAGGCGTGGCTACACAGGTACTGATCCTGTGGACCTGTTATTAATACTGTTGAGTGTGTGTGGAAAACAAAATGGAGGTAGTGTCATAACTCATTTTACAGCCCTATTCTGACCATGAAATAGGTTACACGTGTATTTAGCCTGTGTGTCCAGGAAAAAATGAGTTTCCAGCAGGGGTGAGCAGTATTTAACAAAATCACATATTTCAGATAAACTCATTTCAATAAACCAGAAAGTGTGACTTTAAGCTGACCCTCCCCCTGGAATATTTTATTTAGCTGGAGGGTGTGTGCGAGAGCTGAGGATAGCGTGATCAATATTGGGACGTAGTCTTTTCAGTAGCCACCGTTTATTTCTCCCTTTTTAACAGCAACATTAGCTAGCATGCCAGTAAGCCAGTGACCATTTAGCAAGTGATACGCAAGCTACTTTCAAATGCAATTTTAGTGTGACATCCACCATCTCTATTGGTTTAAAATGGTTTTGGTTAAGATGGTTGGTTTAAGCAGAACTTAAGTCAAAGTGGCGCCTCAACTTTTGCATACGTTTTTATGGTAAATGGCTTAATTCATGTGCTGTAATCTTAAAGCAGAGTCGTGAGAATGTGAGATTCTGATTAATACATTGATATGAATGTGTATGTAGTAAGCATCTAGGGCACAAGTGTAAACATCGTTTGGCAGCCCTGTTACAGCCACATCGGGGCTGTCGCGTTGGTATCCAAACAGCCAGGGATGTTTTTGAAAATTTGGAGCGGTTAGCTGTTACAACAGTCCAACGAGTGGGGTGTGGTTTTTGTGCACTTTAAAAAAAAAAAAGAAGAATTTGGTGCGGTTTAGCTCGGTAGTCCAGCCGTTGTAGTGTGTGATTTTTGTTTGTTTTGTTTGAAAATATTGAGCGGTTTAGTTGTAACGGCAGTCCAGCCGGTGGGGTGTGTGTTTTTTGTGCGTGCGAGCGCAGCTTGGACCCGCTCATGGCCGCCTGCCGTTTGTTCCCCCCCCCCCAGGGACCAGGGGACTTTCAGCAGCAGCAGCACATCCCCAATAACTTCAACCAGACCCCCAGACCCCACCACCCCGAGCCCTGGAGGGGGCCCCCACCCCCGCCCCCACAGGAACGGGAGCCTTTCTTCATCGGCGGTGAGACGAAACGGCGCACCCAGTGCACCTCACACACATGCACACACACACACGCACACACGCACACGCACACACACACACACACACCCATGCCTCACATTTCCATTCAGAAAAGAGAGGGGGGCCTTCCCCTCGCTCACCCTTTCATTAAAGCTTTCCAATTAGCGCAGTATTTATAATTGGATCGAAATGCTTGGAGGATGGAGGGAGTGGGTGGAGGGGTGGCATGTTTGTACGAACAATTTTTTTCTAATAACACAAAACACCCTTGTGACCTTTTTTGGAAGAAAAAAAAACGGGATAATGTATTTTCGGTACTCCCAAGCATTAGTATCAGTGGAAACGTTGTTGTTTTCTTTAGCTTGTGTTTAGTGAGGTGTAGCAGTGTGTCTCCAGCCGTAGCTCTGCGCCCGAGGTGCAGCAGAAGTAGAGATGTCACAGCCGACGAGCGGAAGTGTGGCGGTACGGCTCCGTGTGGTGACCCCCCCCCACCCCCTCTCTCTTTTTGTTTTCTCTCAATCACAGAGCCAAGGTTCCCAGGACAGCATATGTTTGATCAACAGAGCCCCTCTCCGCTCATGAATAACAGCCACCCCCATTCTGGCCAGAATCCCATGGCTTTCAACCAATCGGGGCCCGGCGGCTTCAACCAGCAAGGGCCGCAGTCCATGTTTCAGCGTGGCGAGCCCATGAGGGCCAATCTTCCGCCCCCGGGGCCAATGGGCATCCCCGGCATGGGTCAGCATGGGCCGCCAAACCCCCGCCACTTCCTGCCCCAGCGACCGCAGTTTCCCCAGCCCGGGCCGCCCCCCCCGCCCCAGCACATGCAGTACGGCATGCAGGTACGCCCCAGAGTAAGTGCAGCGCTCTCCCTCTCTAAACACTAAACTTAACCAAAAAGTGGTTCCCAAACACGCTGGCTTCGTTAGCGCTAACGCGGCGCGGACGTAGCGGCTTCTCCTCAGCGTCAAGCGGTTCCCAAACGCGCTGGCTTCGTTAGCGCTAACGCAGCGCGGACGTAGCGGCTTCTCCTCAGCGTCAAGCGGTTCCCAAACGCGCTGGCTTCGTTAGCGCTAACGCAGCGCGGACGTAGCGGCTTCTCCTCAGCGTCAAGCGGTTCCCAAACACGCTAGCTTCGTTAGCGCTAATGCGGTGCGGACGTAGCGCACTCTTTGTTCTGATGTACATGTGAAGAAAAAGGTTACCCTCTATCTGGTTGTAACACCAAATGCGTACTGTAAAATGGCGTGGTGGGGAACACTAACCAATGTTATATTCACGTGTAAAAATTTCTCACATATTGAATTCAAAACAGAAGTCTTGTATTGAATGTTTGCTCCCTGTTGGGAGCGGAGTTCAAACCAGTCCATCTCTTTTACTGGTGAGCCTGGTTCAGCTGTTGGGATAAATACGACTATTCACAGTGATGGCCCTTGAGCATTGCCTGAAGCCTATTTTCTTTTTGTTTCTTTTTTGTTTTGTTTTTGTTTCTTTTTGAGAAGTGTGAGGAAGGGTGAAATGCCTTCTCTGAATTATGTAAAGGAGCGCGAGTACTCGAGCGTGCATTCGCTCGCGTTAACATGGCGTCAAGGTTTGTGAAGCACTGTAAGGTCAGACTTTGAGCCAGGTTATTGACAAAGCCTTTGTGGCTAGCTGTAGACGAGACTGCCCTCTAGTGTTTGAAAGACCCCTCATCCATTCATCATCGTTCCATCTTCTGCTTGGCTGATGACATCAGCCGGGGGTCACTTCCCACTCGTAAATTTTAATTAGGAGCAGGATTTTGGGAATGGAATTGTCCTCACTGCCACTGTTGTGGATTTCATGGTTTTGAATGGAATAAAAATGGCAGAATTCACCTGGACTCTATTTAAGGTGAAGAGTGAAATACATTTAAAGAAGCATTATTATGTTTAAATGAAAATTGGTGCATCCTGTCATGTCACACTTGGGTATTTATGTGTCAATGGTTAATCATAATCAATTTATGTCACTGTGTGTGTGTGTGTGTGTGTTCTACAGGGGCTGATGCACCCCTCGCCACACCAGCAGTCTCAGCAGCACGAGCCCCACGGCCCCCCCCAGCAGCAGCAGCACCTGCCCCAGCAGCGCCACGACCTGCCCCTGC
This sequence comes from Ilyophis sp. 1 JC-2022, assembly GCA_022702515.1. Taxonomy (NCBI): domain Eukaryota; kingdom Metazoa; phylum Chordata; class Actinopteri; order Anguilliformes; family Synaphobranchidae; genus Ilyophis; species Ilyophis sp. 1 JC-2022. The sequence goes on from CM040403.1 coordinate 121,024,846, forward strand.
CGCCCCCGCACATGCACCAGCACCCCCATCTGCACGCCGGCGTGGACTCGCGGCCCATGATGCACCACGGCCAGCAGCCCCCCTTCCGCCAGCAGCTGCACACCATCCAGCCGCAGGGCCACGCCCACCCCCACCCCCGGATGCAGCACCCCCAGACCCGCGCCAATCCCATTAGGCCCCGAATGGTGAGCGCAATCCCGGGATGGCCCCCGCCCCAACCGCAAAGCCTCGCGGAATTTTCCGGAGCTTTATCACTCCGGAATTGCCTCTGGAGCCGTGCTTCCCGCTCGCCCCACTAACAATGGATCCTCCTTCCCCCAAGAAACCTCCCTCTTTATGTCACCACTACTGTATTTTGAGCTTCAAAAATGCATCAATTCAGAAGACTGAAGAGAGTGAGGGAGTTTTAGAAATACCTGTGGGGTTTTTTTTCTCGATTTTATTAAGAGCCCTCAACTGCCCCCCCCCCCACACACACACAGTTAATGAAATGAAATTGGAATCAAAGAAGTAAGAAATGAGAATGCTCGTTCTTTTTTTCTTTTGATTCCCAGAACTCACCCACTCAACAAAGGTACATTTTGTACCGGCAAATTGGCATTAATTTATGATTGTGCCGTCCTTTCACGCTTCCACCGAATGCGGCAACGAATTTCTTTCCTTTTATGTCTGCACATATACAGTCAGGTTTTTAGAATTGCAACAGAAGTAGCATTGCTTTTATTAAAATTGTGTGGACTGCGTGCATATGTGAGTGTATGTATAGTATACTTACTGTAAATTTCCCATCAGTAGTAGATGCCAAATGGTCGTTATCACAGCCGATAGCTGTAGCCAGTAATGAACCTACAGCACAACATTAATTTCTGTTGTAGGTTTGAGTGGGAGGCTGATGCTGCAGTGCTTTTTGTAGCAGCTGGGTTTGAGGTTGTGTTCAATGGAGCGTGGGAAGGGTTAGCAAACCCGTAATGAATGCCCATAATTCAGCTTTAGCTGAGCAGAGATACTTTCAGTGTGCGGTAGAAGAGCAGTGCCGTCCTCAGTGTAGTGGGGAGCTCATTCCACTCTTTATTTTTGGGCTCTTTCAGAACTCCCCGTCCCCCATGCTGAAGCCCCCCCTGCAGCAGATGCAGGTCCACCCCCAGCGCAACAGCAACCTGCGGGAGCTCCCCGTGGCCCCGGCCAACATGGGCTTCGGCAGCCCCCGCCCTGCCTCCACGCCCGCCGCGCAGGTCCGGCCCATCGCCAGGCTGCTGCCCGACGCCAGGACTCAGCTGCCGGGCAGGATTCCGGAAAGGACCGTGATTCAGAAAATGGTGAAGAAGGAGCCACCGGTCCCAAAGTCCGATCCGCCGCAGAAAGAAAAGCCAGAGGTGAGGCGGTTTCCGCAGACCACTCTGTTTTAGGTTACGGGGCTTTCGATAGCGGTTTTTGCAGGAGAAGCGTCTCTTCTGAACCGCGCTCTGTCACTCACTCACATGGTCTCCTCAGGAAAACGCAAAGAACAGCAACTCCGATTTGTCGGCTGCGCATAGTAGCTGCCATCTTTTTCACTTAAAAATTGTATTTGAATGAAAACAAGTTCAGATTGTGCTTCATTTTAGGATATTTTGTGTACAGGAAAATGTGAGGAGTTCGCTTTTTTTTGCCCCTTTACTTTCATACAAGTTGAGGCCGTCGTTGGAAACAGATGGAAATAGATTATTTTCTCTGATGAGATACAGAGGTGACTTTAGTATGAAAAGAATCACATTTAGTCACAAAGTACTTGCAATAGCCCTTCTAAGTGTCTGTAATGAAGCCCCTTTCCAAGCAACAAATAAGGTTCAAGGTCAGGCATGGTGTGAGAGAGCTGTTCATTAGACTCAATTATAAGGTCACAAATGAGATGTATCTCTTACAATCCAGTTAGAAAAATCGATAGCTGTGGTCAGAGTCCTTTGAAGAGGTGTCTCTCCGATCAGCACTGCGGGCCAATCACACAGATCAGCACTGCGGGCCTATCTGCTTGTCCCCCTCCGTTCTTCACTCCTCACATTCACGGATCAATACAAATTATTCTTTTAAAAATCAAAAAAAAAAATATTAAAGCTAAATGGTAATTCCTGGTAAGTATGAGTTGGCACGAGTGCCAATTAGCTGCGTCACCTTCTGCTGACATTGCTCATGTCAGTCATCAGTGTGCATTATGGGATGGATTATTATTATTGGTTTGGGTGTGATTTCAGTAACACAGACTGCAGTGTGCACATGCTGATGGTGTGGGTGTGATTTCAGTAACACAGACTGCAGTGTGCACATGCTGATGGTGTGGGTGTGATTTCAGTAACAGATTGCAGTGTGCACATGCTGATGATGTGGGTGTGATTTCAGTAACACAGACTGCAGTGTGCACATGCTGATGGTTTGGGTGTGATTTCAGTAACAGACTGCAGTGTGCACATGCTGATGGTGTGGGTGTGATTTCAGTAACAAACTGCAGTGTGCACATGCTGATGGTGTGGGTGTGATTTCAGTAACACAGACTGCAGTGTGCACATGCTGATGGTGTGGGTGTGATTTCAGTAACACAGACTGCAGTGTGCACATGCTGATGGTGTGGGTGTGATTTCAGTAACACAGACTGCAGTGTGCACATGCTGATGGTGTGGGTGTGATTTCAGTAACAAACTGCAGTGTGCACATGCTGATGGTGTGGGTGTGATTTCAGTAACACAGACTGCAGTGTGCACATGCTGATGGTGTGGGTGTGATTTCAGTAACACAGACTGCAGTGTGCACACGCTGATGGTGTGGGTGTGATTTCAGTAACAGAGACTGCAGTGTGCACACGCTGATGGTGTGGGTGTGATTTCAGTAACAGACTGCAGTGTGCACATGCTGATGGTGTGGGTGTGATTTCAGTAACACAGACTGCAGTGTGCACATGCTGATGGTGTGGGTGTGATTTCAGTAACACAGACTGCAGTGTGCACATGCTGATGGTGTGGGTGTGATTTCAGTAACACAGACTGCAGTGTGCACATGCTGATGGTGTGGGTGTGATTTCAGTAACAGAGACTGCAGTGTGCACACGCTGATGGTGTGGGTGTGATTTCAGTAACAGACTGCACTGTGCACATGCTGATGGTGTGGGTGTGATTTCAGTAACACAGACTGCAGTGTGCACATGCTGATGGTGTGGGTGTGATTTCAGTAACACAGACTGCAGTGTGCACATGCTGATGGTGTGGGTGTGATTTCAGTAATAGACTGCAGTGTGCACATGCTGATGGTTTGGGTGTGATTTCACTAACACTGCAGTGTGCACATGCTGATGGTGTGGGTGTGATTTCAGTAACACAGACTGCAGTGTGCACATGCTGATGGTGTGGGTGTGATTTCAGTAACACAGACTGCAGTGTGCACATGCTGATGGTTTGGGTGTGATTTCAGTAACAAACTGCAGTGTGCACATGCTGATGGTGTGGGTGTGATTTCAGTAACACAGACTGCAGTGTGCACATGCTGATGGTTCAGGTGTGATTTCAGTAACACAGACTGCAGTGTGCACATGCTGATGGTTCAGGTGTGATTTCAGTAACAAACTGCAGTGTGCACATGCTGATGGTGTGGGTGTGATTTCAGTAACACAGACTGCAGTGTGCACATGCTGATGGTTTGGGTGTGATTTCAGTAACAGACTATGGTGTGGGTGTGATTTCAGGATCCAGATGAGGATGAGGAGACCAGGCTGTACAGGCTGAAGATTGAGGAGCAGAAGAGGCTGAGGGAGGAGATCCTGAAGCAGAAGGAGATTAGGAGGCAGATGCAGGCCGGCATGAGGAAGAAGGAGCTGCTGGAGAGACTGTCCAGCCAGCAGCAACAGCATCAACAGCAACAACAGCAACAACAGCAACAACAGCATCAACAGCAGCAACAGCAACAACAGCAGCAACAGCAACAGCAACAACAGCAACAACAGCAGCAACAGCAACAACAGCAGCTGCAGCAACAACAACAGCAACAGCAGCAACAACATCCCCCGGACTCCACAGCGCCCTCCAATGGCACCGCCATGCCTCCCCAGCCCGTCCCCGCCCTCAACCCCTCCCCAAGCCCGGTCAACCCCCGGCTGAATGTGAAGACCCGCCTGCAAATGGCCAAGCCCCCCGGACAGTGCTGGCCCGGGGGCCCGCAGCAGGGCATCCGGCCCCTGCACCCGGGCCCCAACGCCCAGGCCCAGTGGCAGCAGAAGAGGGCCATGAACCGACAAACCCCCATCAGGCAGGGGCCCCAGTTCCAGAGCCCACTTAACCAGGGCAGACCGGCGGTGCTGGCGGCCGTGCCGGGGCAGCCTCAGGGACAGCCTCAGGGACAGGGCCTGGGGCAGCCTCAGGGACAGGGCTTGGGGCAGGGCCTGGAGCTGAAGCCCGGGGTGAAGCGCACCGTCATGCAGAGGTCCAATAGCATCGCCGGAGAGGGGACACAGATCCCTCAGAAAGTGCGAGTGGTCAAACTGCTGGGAGTGGTGAGTGGCTCTCGTCTTGCCGCCGTTTCATCAGGCCGCAGCAGATCGACCAAGTGTTGCCATAGTGACACGGGGGCAGAAAATAACGAGGATTCTGCCAGTATTGTCGTCTTGCTTATCCATCCTTGTAAAAACCACCGTTGTTCTATTCAAACGCACATCATAAAGCTCTGCTGCCTGTATATGTTAATCAGGAGCAGTACTGTCGGTTCAGTCAGACTTGTGTAGCGCTGCTGTGCCTAGTGTCACAGACTTATGAACCACACACAAGAGGTGAGCAGCCTGTTTTAGCATGCCATCTGTTTATTTCGCAGTGCTAGGCTTGACAAATACATTTTGTGATTAGTGCTCCGTGAAGGAGGGCAATGAACAAACTGCTACAGCAGGACAGTGTCTTTCCCCCAGTCTGGTCTACTTTAGCTAACAATGATTTGAATTTGGGATGATTTTTTTTGATGATAGGGCGGCAGTGTAGTACAGTGGTTAAGGAACTGGGTTTGTAACCGAAAGGTCGCAGGTTCGAGTCCCACGTAGGACACTGCCGTTGTACCCCTGAGCAAGGTACTTCACCTGAATTGCTTCAGTATATATCCAGCTGTAAATGGATACTATGTATAAATGCAAAAATGCTGTGTAAGTCGCTCTGGATAAGAGCGTCTGCTAAATGCCTATAATGTAATGTAATGATTGAAATTTACCTGGTGAACGAGACTAAACCATTCTGCCGTTGATGCAACTGCATCCAATTACAGTGAGCACCATAATTCATTGGACAGCGGCACATTTTTTGTTATTTTGGATCTGTACTCTGGCACTTAGAGTTTGAACGGATACACTGAAAATGAGGTGGGGTTAGATTGAGCTGTAAATTACAGTGGAACAGTATGGAATACATGGTTGGTGAAATGGCTGTAAGTCATCAAGGGTCTGAGGTATCAAACAAGCCTCAAAGCATCACTCTGCTGCCAGATATGCAGTAGATATGGATGGATCACTTTAAGGGTTCTCCTGACAAATTTTCCTGTTGAACTCTATGGAAAAATAAGTCAGGAGAAGAAACCCTTCAAGTTATCCATCTATATCTACTCTATATCCGGCAGCAGAGTTTGATGGTTTAAGGCTTGTTTGATATGTCAGACCCTTGATGACTTGGAACCATTTAGCCAACCATGTGTTCCATACTGTTCCAGTGTAATTTACAGCTAAATCTAGTCCCACTGCACTATTCCCATAGGGATCCATTCAAATGCGGAGAGGTTATAGTATCACTTGTAGGAGTACCAGAAAATAAGAGTCTTTTGATATTGTTGGGCCACAGACATCAGGAAGTCATGGCATGCAAAGGATATGCGACCAAATATAAAAAATTATGACTTTATTCTACATTATGTTAAACTGTCCAATATTTTTTGATGCCCGAAAATGGGAGGGACTATCATTTCTAAACGGTTCATCCGATATGGATGAAAATACTCTCAGATTAAAGCTGTCAGTCTGCACTCAAACCTCATTGTCATTGTACTCTTTCAAACTCAAAAGTGCTAGAGTACAGAAACAAAATCACAAAAAATGTGTCACTGTCCAATGAATTACGGTGCTCACTGTATGTGCCGACCTGGGAGGCCAACAGTCATGAGCATTCTGCTCTTCAACCTGTGGGGCCAACAGTCATGAGCTCTGCTCTTCAACCTGTGGGGCCAACGGTTATGAGCTCTGCTCCTCAACCTGTGGGGCCAACAGTCATGAGCTCTGCTCCTCAACCTGTAGGGCCAACAGTCATGAGCTCTGCTCCTCAACCTGTGGGGCCAACAGTCATGAGCTCTGCTCCTCAACCTCTAGGGCTAACAGTCATGAGCTCTGCTCCTCAACCTCTAGGGCCAACAGTCATGAGCTCTGCTCCTCAACCTCTAGGGCCAACAGTCATGAGCTCTGCTCCTCAACCTCTAGGGCCAACAGTCATGAGCTCTGCTCCTCAACCTGTAGGGCCAACAGTCATGAGCTCTGCTCCTCAACCTGTGGGGTCAACAGTCATGAGCTCTGCTCCTCAACCTCTAGGGCCAACAGTCATGAGCTCTGCTCCTCAACCTGTAGGGCCAACAGTCATGAGCTCTGCTCCTCAACCTGTGGGGCCAACAGTTATGAGCTCTGCTCCTCAACCTGTAGGGCCAACAGTCATGAGCTCTGCTCCTCAACCTGTAGGGCCAACAGTCATGAGCTCTGCTCCTCAACCTGTAGGGCCAACAGTCATGAGCTCTGCTCCTCAACCTGTGGGGCCAACAGTCATGAGCTCTGCTCTTCAACCTCTAGGGCCAACAGTCATGGGCATTCTGCTCCTCAACCTGTGGGGCCAACAGTCATGAGCTCTGCTCCTCAACCTCTAGGGCCAACAGTCATGAGCATTCTGCTCCTCAACCTGTGGGGCCAACAGTCATGAGCTCTGCTCCTCAACCTGTGGGGCCAACAGTCATGAGCTCTGCTCCTCAACCTGTAGGGCCAACAGTCATGAGCTCTGCTCCTCAACCTCTAGGGCCAACAGTCATGGGCATTCTGCTCCTCAACCTGTGGGGCCAACTGTCATGAGCTCTGCTCCTCAACCTCTAGGGCCAACAGTCATGGGCATTCTGCTCCTCAACCTGTGGGGCCAACAGTCATGAACTTTGCCCCTCAATTTTAGCGGTCAACAGTCATGGGCATTCTGCTCCTCAACCTGTGGGGCCAACAGTCATGAGCTTTGCCCCTCAATTTTAGCGGTCAACAGTCATGGGCATTCTGCTCATATCCACACAGTCTATTGAGCTTTGGCATAAAGCAGCGATGAGCGCGGTCTTTACCGCCACAACCCCCATCCTGTCTTCATTCTGTCGTTTGACAAAATTAGCTTATTAAAGCCAGTATAAGACCCATGTTCTTCTTTTTCACTTCCACATATGTTGTTCCTGGTATCTTTTATGTGAAAGTTTTGGAATCCTGGGTGAGGTCTTGAAATCCCCAGATGGGTTTAAGGAAACGATGTGCTGACAGGAGCTCGTCTTTTAAGCAAAATCCAGTCTGTCCGATATCATCTTTTGTTCTGTTTTAATCCGTGCCATCGATGCTCAAGTTGCAATTTAGCATGACCGCCTTAAGTCTTTAATGGAGCACAGTGACATTTATCCAGAAAGTGAAACTCAAAAGTTCACATGATTTAAAGGTTGGTGTCTTTGCTGAAACCCAGCCTTAGGCTAACTGGCTTGTACAGAGACAGATAAAAACGAATACGTGAAACGACAATAGCCAGTGTGTTGAAGAACCCACTTCTTTTGTAATGTTGGATTTGCGACTTGACAAATTGGCCACCTAAGCCTTAATTCTCTTATCAGTTAAAAGTAAGGGAAGGTGAGGGCACGTGCGCTCGGACTAATTGTGCCGGCCCTTCCCATAATCACCCAGAGAATAATGCAGTGGAGGACAGGCACGTCACCATGGATGAAGATAACACAGTGTCAGCGTTGATAGAAACCTGCGCTGAAACGCGCAGCGGCCACACCTCTGCTGCCCCGCAGAAAAAGCAGATTCGCTGGATTCTACCCCGGGACGTTGGTCTGCTGTCACTCTACCGGCGCAGAACAATCTTATCTGTCCCCCCAACCCCCCTCGCTTTTTTACACAGTATCAACTTTCTTTCAGGTGTACAGAAATTAATGTCACTCGGAGACGTGTAATTAATCTTTGTGGTCGGCTCCATAATACCTGTGAAGAAAGAGGTGGCAGTTTGGCGGATTTGGATTTCGCGGCTTAGCCATAGATAAGGGAAATTAATTTTTCATCAGGAATAATACGGCCTAACAGCAGCACAAAGCTTAGGAGGATGAGGGATAGGGAATATGTCAAGTGTTGTCACTCCAGTATAATGGCGCTTAGCATCTGATAGGCGTAATCAAGGGTTGCCTTTTCAACACGGGAGGATTAATCAATTTGCTGCTCTCTGGGTGCAGGTCGGTGATAGCGCCGGCTCTTCTACCGGCTCCCGGAATGAAAGTAAGATTTGATCTGTCAGATCTGTAAGCAGGACCTTCGGAAGACGCCTTTCTTTTTTTCCTCCGCACAAGGTGAAAAGAAGTTCTTTAGGAAAGCGTAAATGAAAACGTCCCGCTGACAAATCCACCGCGTGAAAAGTAAGGTGCGCAGGCCCGGCCTTAAGGCACACACCCCCTGAGGTACTGTTAAATTCCTCAAATTGGTCTTCAGAACGGGAACTTGACAGTTAGGCCCAGGTTGTACCATGTCAAGGTTCCGCTAGTTTTTTTCCATCTGTGTAATTAGACGAGCCTCCAGATTGCTCTGTGGCCATTTCTTTATGCTCGTGAGGTTCTGGCCAAGGTGCTGTAGTGGGAGGAGCTGTGTCCTGAGGCATTGTGGGAAGGTCATTGTGACACGGGCATTGTGTGCGGGGTGGGGCCGAGGAGCTGCGCGCTCCATACAGGGCGAAGTACAACCTCGTTGGGCTAGTCAGCGGGAGCTACATCACTTATGGTGCATAATGCTGAGATGGGCTATTTACAGTGGAGCTAGGACTGAGCAGCTGGCACACACAGCCATGTTCTGTGTGGAGTGTGTGTGCGTGCAGTTCCTCCACAGTGTCTCCTTAACGCAGGAACACTTAGCCAATCGAGAATATTTTACCATATTTTATTAAACGTTTCTTTAGTGGATTGTCGTGCTAAATTTAAATGAGTAACTTAACGAAGGTAGATTTCCAAAGGTTTATTGATGTCACTGATAAAGTTCCAATTCCAACAAAACATTAGTACGAGGCCCCAATGTTAATATTAAATATTTATTTTTAAGTTGCATGTTATATTGACAATTGAAACAACTGAACAACCAAACTCGTTCGCGTTTGAAACGGATTAACTGAATGCTCATTAACATTGAAATGTGTTAACTGAATATGCATTAGCATTCAAAATGGTTTAACGGGTGCTCATTAACATTGGAAATGGGTTAACCGCACGGCCCTCTAATTAACATTCAAAACAGGTTAATGTCTTTAGAATTGTTTACATCTGTACAAATGTATGTATGTACTTTGTCAAAGGGCTTAGTTTAGCTAGCAAGAGGAAAGCTTTTCTGCAACAGAATGGCCGGTATGAATGTGCTATTGGTGCTATTGGGTTCCTGGTCTCTAGAAGGCTTAACACGGAGTTGTTCTTTAGGTTTTCTTTTCCGCTCTTTTTCAATCTAAAGACTTCTTGGCTCGTTGCTCCACGCTGCACAAATCCAGACTAATGTGTGAATACGAAGGCAGAGCAGTTTATCTGGCAGTTTGTGATGATCAGTCAACAACTGGAAGCCGTCAAAGTGTAATTTCCGCCAGAGTTTAATTACTGCCTCTGAGATTATGCTGAGTCGGGGTTGAGATAACAGCCCTCAGGTGTCACTGTGTGCCGTATTCTTCAGAAAGTTGTGCGGCCAGATGGAGAAAGAGGCTGCCAAGTGGGGTAATGACATCACTCCTGAGACACGGGACTCGGGACCGAGCGTTTAGGAAGGCTGTGATCCAATGTCACTTTAAATTCTGTAGCGTCTGTGGTCCTATGAAGCGGATGCAGGAAACTCATTGGTGAAGATTCAGGCCGTAAAGGCCAGAGCTGTGGCGATGCGCAGTGTTTGATGATGAAGATAATCGGGTGTGTGTGTGTATCTGTGGGTGAGTGGATGTGTGTGCGTGCGTGTATTCGTGTGCGTGCTTGTATGCGTGTTAGTGTGCATGTATGTGAGCGGGTGTGTGTGTATCTGTGGGTGAGCAGATGTGTGCGTGTGTGTGCGTATCTGTGGGTGAGCAGGTGTGTGTGTGTGTGTATATCTGCGGGTGAGTGGATATGTGTGTGTGTGCTCGTGTCTCTGACCGCTGTGCCGTTGTGTCTGCAGGGATCAGAGACAGCTGACGGGCCCAGCTCTCTACCACCACAGCAGCAGAGGATCCAGCAGGTTCCCCGGCAACCCCCGCCGATCCGACAGGCCCCAATCAGGAAGGTCACCATGGGAACCGCCCCCCTGCAGCAGCTCCAGCCTCTCAAGTCCAACCTGCAGCAGCTAGCGCCTCACGCAGGGCGGGGCGGCATCGGCACCCCACAGCAGAACAGAGTGAGTGCAGTGCTCGGTACCGCCCTGTTTATTCAGCACAGTAATCATACAGCACCACCGTATGATCTTAAATACTGTTATACAGACACACAGCCCACAGTCCTGAAGCACTTACTACAGTAATCGTACAGCCCCACCGTATGATCTTAAATACTGTTATACAGACACAGCCCACAGTCCTGAAGCACTTACTACAGTAATCGTACAGCCCCACCGTATGATCTTAAATACTGTTATACAGACACAGCCCACAGTCCAGAAGCACTTACTACAGCAATCGTACAGCACTACTGTATGATCTTAAATACTGTTATACAGACACACAGCCCACAGTCCAGAAGCACTTACTACAGCAATCATACAGCACCACCGTATGATCTTAAATACTGTTATACAGACACAGCCCACAGTCCAGAAGCACTTACTACAGTAATCATACACCACTACTGTATGATCTTAAATACTGTTATACAGACACACAGCCCACAGTCCAGAAGCACTCACTACAGTAATCGTACAGCCCCACCGTATGATCTTAAATACTGTTATACAGACACAGCCCACAGTCCTGAAGCACTTACTACAGTAATCATACACCACTACTGTATGATCTTAAATACTGTTATACAGACACACAGCCCACAGTCCTGAAGCACTTACTACAGTAATCGTACAGCACCACCGTATGATCTTAAATACTGTTATACAGACACACAGCCCACAGTCCAGAAGCACTTACTACAGTAATCGTACAGCCCCACCGTATGATCTTAAATACTGTTATACAGACACAGCCCACAGTCTAGAAGCACTTACTACAGTAATCGTACAGCACTACTGTATGATCTTAAATACTGTTATACAGACACACAGCCCACAGTCCTGAAGCACTTACTACAGTAATCGTACACCACTACTGTATGATCTTAAATACTGTTATACAGACACACAGCCCACAGTCCTGAAGCACTTACTACAGTAATCATACAGCACTACTGTATGATCTTAAATACTGTTATACAGACACACAGCCCACATTCCTGAAGCACTTACTACAGTAATCATACACCACTACTGTATGATCTTAAATACATTTACACTGTGCATATTAACTCAATTTATACACACACAACCACTGTCCTCCAGTACATGGGAAACCACCTTACGACCTTAAATACTGTTACACTGTGCGTATTAACTCCATGTATACAGACACACAGCCCACAGTCATGAGGAAATTACTACTGTACACATAAGAAACCACCGTATGATTTTAATGCATTTATGGTCCTAATAAGGAAATGCTTTTCAATCTTAAGCGGTTGCTGTGCTCATAAAATGCCCTTCTCATCGTAAATACTGTTGGAGCCCTCATAAAATGGTAAATCGTATGCTTAAGCACGCTTACTCTGCTCATAAGGACCCGCTCCATATTAATTACTTCTGCTGTGCTCGTAAGAGTACGGTTATATTACTCATTAGACCTGCTTCTGATTCTGCACTGTATCCCTGTGAGATCTTTATAAACGCTTGTAAAAAGGAAAATGAATTGGCTTGAGTCCCAAAATCAAAGCTCAGTGTGTGGAGAGCTGAGAGTTGCTTTTAGCAGATGCTAGCAGCGCAGGCTATGTGTGGATTGTCGCTGCCCAGTATCAAAGCTCTTTTAAATAAGCTAATATTCTAACACTAACGCTTCACTGTAATAAAACTGTAGGCTGTGCAGATGTATTGAGCGAATGGGAAACAGTGTGAGATAAGATAGACAGTGGGTCGGCTGCTGTAATGTTGACAGGCTCAGATAGGACTGACACGAACGTTAGGTGGCTCCCACAGCCAAGCGGAGGCTCTGCCAGTGTCTGTCGCCAGACCGCTGCGTCTCCACGGAAACGCTCAGCGAACGTGACGGCGCCGGTCAGGCCCCATTACGCCCGGATGAGTTCAGACGTCCGTTACCCACGGGAACGAGCGAGGCCTTCTCTTCCTCTCGCCACACGGGCCCTGCTTCGTACGCGCCGTCACCGAGAGACGCGTGCTCCGCAGTTCACGTTCTGTTCAGTTACGGGGGGCGGCAGGCGAAAAACGGGGGTATACGCGGTGGAGCGCTCAAGTTCATTTGAAGCGCGGCATGGTGGGCCAGGAGACTGGACGGCGGTATTGAAACGTCAGCAGACGCCAGAAGGGCAGGGTAAATTGGCGGTCTGTGCGTTTTTCCCGGCAGGTCGTGGTGCAGGGCCGCGGCCGAGCGGGAGCAGGCCAGATGGACCGTGGCCGCTGCGCGCCAGGCAGACCCGCCCCGTGTGCCGTGGAGGCCCAGCCGTGCACCGTGTCAATTGAAGGGCTTTCTTCGTCAACCACCGACGTCCAGCTGAAAAACCTGCTCAAGTCGATCGGACCCATTCAGGTAGGGTCACCCCTGGGCCCCGGCGCTACGCCGCTGTCAGGAGCCTTTTTACCCGAGAAGGCCGATATTATCAGCGCAATTTACCGAGAGCGGTTAACCCCCCCCCCCTCTCCCCCTCCGCTCGACTGCCCTGTCAGGAATATAAAGTGCTCTTTTAATGTGTAAGAGACCTTGCTTTTCACACGCCTTTCAGCCTCGTCTGAGGCACTGGACCTACACGCACACGCCTGACATTTAAGGCCAATGGGACTCTCCGCTGACGACGACTATAAACAGTACACATTGTTTTCCTTGTGTGCTTAGTGCGCAGCAAGGTGCCAGGAGGAAGGTTTAGAAACGGGCTTCATCTGACATATGATCAGTTTTAAAACATTTGTATTATTATTTTAATCATATTTTCCCAAAATAATGTTGGAGTTTGCCCCCGTCATAATGGGAAGGAATGTCTAAACAAAATTAGCCTGCTATCGAGCTCAATAAGACATACAGTGTGAACGCAGTCAATATGGCTGGCTATTTAGCTAATGTTTGAGCTCTCAGAGTAACTTGATAAGGCTGAAGTTAACAGGCAAACTCCTTCACAAGTTTGGAATCACGATTTCCACTGACATGAAGTGACCTCTTTTTGACTTTGGCTATAATTCTCATCATATCGATTCATCGCTGTTGAACTATACCTTATTTGCCCTGATTCTCTCAGTAAGTCTGTGATGTCCCAAATGTCCAGAGTGATTGTACCATCGTAATCATGCCCATCTCCCAGCCCTGCCTGAATTATAATGATATTAAATATTTACATAGCTTGATTGCTTTTAATATTTCTGTGCCATCGTGTGATGCCTGTTATGCAGTGGTGGTGTTATTGTGCTTTTAAATGTATGCTAAAAGTGTAATCCCTTAGATTAACTGAGTAGAAATATGAGAACTAATATCGGTATTCAAACAATAGTTTGAGTTTGTTATATTAATTTTATCTGGAAAAAATCACTGAATCACCAGCTGAATTATACTTTACAAGTAACTGAGCGTATTTCCTCTGTTTCTTACGGTATAAAAGAAGTGCAAACAAGATTATGAACAATTATTAGAAATGCGTTAAGGTGAGCACTCTCAGTGCAGAATTTATATTCCATTTGAGAACAGCCCTGGTAACACTGAAAGACATGTACATTACTGTTGTAGCTGTCACTTATAAACTAGCTTGGCATAATTGCAATCCTCAGTAAAATATTATTCTTTACACAATAAAATTTATATTAAATGACATACTCCTCACATTACATTAGGACAATACATTTGTCACTTGTGTCAGTTCTTTATTCACAGAAAGTAGATACTAAGTGTTCATTGCAATATGACCAAAGGCGTTCAGCATTCAGAGATTATGAACACTGATCAGTGTGGTAAAGTAACGTGTATCCACCAAAATGGAGTTGCTTTAAATCTCCTAATCGCAATAAACTAAACTTCAGTTCAGTGTGATTGTGAATCTTTACGGCACATTCATGTAGTGAGTAAATGTGATGAGGTCTAGATGCAGTGCTGTATTCTGGGATTGTAGTGTAGCCAAATTTATGGAAAAGAGTTGATCAAGGCTACAAGAGTTTACTTTTACTTTACTCACTTTCTTTGCTCCAGGGCTCTGCTTTGCCACACTCAGGATTTGAACCTGCACCCTCTGTAGCACTCAGGTGCCCAGGCAGCTGCAAACATGCGCTTCAGTCATCTGAGAGCTGCATTCTACAGAGCTCGACCCCCTCTGCTTCACTGTGTGTGGACCCTGTGGTGTAACTAAAGAAGCCCAGCCTTCAAAAAACTTTGCCTATGTCCTTGTTTTGGGCCCGAATCTCTTACAGCTTTACTGTTTTTCGTCCGTGTGCAGATGTTTCAAATGTTGCCGCTGCAGAGGAAGGCCGTCGCCAAATTCATCAGCCCCCAGCACGCCTCGAGCTTCCAGCAGAGCTTCCACAGGTAAGACCCCCTCTGGCTATTATAGCCTCTCTCGTCTCTCCCGGGCGCACTGCCTCAGTTCATCTGGCCCTTGTGTTAGTGTGATCACTCACCCAACGCTTCTGTGCACAACCACACAGGCACATGATAGATTTGTCACACATCGACGTCTCTCTGATCGATGGCTGAGCCGCAGCGGGAGCGCCTACGGGCAGAGGTCACGGAGGAGAAGCGTTGAGGACGGAGGCCCGCCTTTTTCCGGGAGTCCTGCCTCCGCACTGGCGCACGGCCGACGCCCACAGCCGGCCTGGCAACGGAACAGCCGGGTCTCACCGGGCACCCCTGGGCTTTGCTAACATGGGACACTTGAAGACTGTATGTGTGCTTTGCACTGTGTCAATGTGGCCAAGCGCATGTATGGCGAAACACACAGCACTGGCTACATGTGACTCTAACCAGAAACCCTAGGCTGATTCCCAGCTATCACAGAACTCTGTAAGAACTGGTGAAGGTGTGTTTGGGCCCCCATTGCTTAAAAGAACACATTGTGAATAACACTTGATAATGGTTGTTCTCATCTTTAGACATTTCAACACGCTGGCCCTACTGAAGTTCTTTACAAATGGTCCGGGGGCGTTTGTCGTTTGAGATAATATTGCATAACTTTTGCGAAAACAAGGTTCAACAACTAGGGACTTTTGAAATGTGAATGGGGAACATGGCTTGCTGTTTCACATTTTTCCTTTTGGCAGTGCCTCGCATGTCCTGTAGAGGGCAGTATTTAATAGCGAACATCGCATTTAAGAATCCTTTTTTTTCCTTTGCTTCTCTGAGAGAGCACTCTGGAGCAGTTTTTTTAGTTTTTGGTAAATAGCACCGCCTAGTGGGGAATATGTATACATGTAAGCCATAATTATACCTTACCAAAGTAGTTGGGTACAACGCTATTTTCTCTTGTTTATATTTGCAAAATAGTTTTGATTATATCTTATTAACTCATGAAACGATAAGCCAGATATGATAAGACAGTATGCCCTCACTGTAGTTTGCATGCGTCTGGGTTGAATGCATTATGACACTGATTAACATAGGAATATAGGAAACCTAGCTATAGAATTAGATTATTAGGGCCGCCTGCTACAGTAGTAATCAAAACTCCTGCATGGTGTACATATTTGTGCTCTTATTCAACATCACACCAAAGGAAAGTTTTATTTGATATGGTCCTTTGTGATTGGTAGGTAATTTTGCTTAAGTATTGAGTGTTTGAGTATGACAGTAATATTTCTCTCTTCTCCTGGAAGCTTGTATAAACAGAGAATATAACCTAACGGACTCATCTCATGAAAGAATGTCGCACTTTTGTGTAGCAGTTTCCAAGGATCCTAAAGCTCTTGGCATGACTTCCACACCATCCGGTGAGGGTTTGAAAATAAAGACCGTCGCAATGTATTACACCACCCCCTCTGTCGCAGTTCCGCCTCTCCCTAAATCCACTATCCACTCTGTAGCCCCCCTGACCCCCCCCCACACACACACACACACACACAGCCCCACCCCCAAATGACAGCATGCTTCTGGTTTGGCAGTACAGTACAGGAGGACGTGTCATAAATTAATTCACACAGCCATTCTGCAGCGTGTAGCCTCTCCATTCTTAGGGAAAGCACGGCAGCCATTTTGTGACGGGTCACTCACTTCAGTTGAGGGAGAGGGCAGAGCTTTTCTTATTATTTAGCCAATGAAGCTCATCCATCACCGTTTCACTCCACTTTGGCCATTTTCAGCTGAGCTGCTGTAAACGGTGATACTCCCAGTCTGGTGGTGCAAAGTCTGAGTTTAGTTTTATCATTCAGAAAAATAACAGCCTGTCAGTTTGTTCGGTGGAAATCCTGGCTAAAGGGGATCACTGTCTTTTATATAAGTCTTAAGCTGCTTAATTATTTCAAGGTTCAGCAAAGCACTCAACCGCGTCTCCAGTCTTCTCTTTATTTCAGTGCGTATCCGGTTCTTTCTCAGAACGGTGTTCTTAGGAGGGAGTTTGTGCTCAGCGTGGACTGCTCAGCGTGGACTGCGCTCAGCGTGGACTGCGCTCAGTGTGGACTGTGCTCAGCGTGGACTGCCCTCCATGTGTAGCCAGCTACCGGCTGATCTTTCAATGGCTGTACTGCTTTTAAGTGCCCTTTTAGTATTTGATTTACTGCCGTTTTACAGTGAACCTTTGATTTTACACTGGTGAAGTTTCAGTTTAGACAGACATTGGTTTTACATTTGAAACTTGAGGACAGATCCGTGGAAATGTTTTTTTAAAGTATTTTTTATTATTCAGGGTGGATAAGGTGAGCTTGCAGAACTCCGTTGTTATGGTACTATTAGTATTCGTTGTTACATACGTGTTGCCTTTGTTGGCGTTTTTTGTTGTTGTTTATTTTATTAAATATGACTAACCTTATGTTTCCCACCACAAATAGTTGTATACTGCAGTACAGTGCGCTATGCGTTTTGGTAATTTCATCTTTTAGACTATTATACTGTAATTTGTGAGCACTGGACTTCAAAAGGTTGTATTAATTGGATTTGCTCAGATTCATCTGCTCTACTGGTCAGGGTAACTTTTTTGGTCATAATGTAAAACCCATAATAGTAAAAATAAGCTGTACAGTGTTGGTTTTTAAAAGACTAGATCCCAAACACAAACCGTACAGTGTGTCTTTGTAGAGCAAACCCTTGACTAAAGTGAAATGCATCTACAATCTGAATTTCCCAAGTCTTTTCCTATCATGCTGAATCATGGCCAGCCCTCCCCTCTGCTATGACTGTGTTCACAGCTCTCTCTGGGAGAATCCCATTTCCCCCCACAGGATACGATTAAAGGTGGTTCCCAGGTCGTGTGTTTTTTTATAAACTCATGTCCTTTAATGAACACTGCAGATCGACGTCCCCCTACCTCTTGAGGTACACTTCAAGGTGTCCATTTAAACATCTCTGTAGGTTGGCTGTGAGTGAGTGGCTATTGGATTTTGTTCACTCTTGTTTGGAAGACTCGCTTGTAGATCAGTCTAATGGCGCTCTAATTTGTGAGGGGTCAGACTCCACATCCCAATTTGACTTGTCTTCTGTGTTCATTCAGGTACATGCAACCACTTGAAAGTTGCTCTCTCGATCTGTAAGCCAGACCTATCCCATTTAGTCTCGAGCGGCATACTGTCTTATCAAAATCTGGATTTTTCTTTATATTTTACACCAGTTGTTTTCAAACAATTGTTTCTAGAATGTTCTAACACTATGATTGACTTGTAACATCAGAAATATAATTGTGTAGCATTGAAGCCTGATGCTATCCAGGTTGAGTAAAATTTGTTCATGGGCATTGCTTGTAGAGAGTATCTTGTTATTTAGAAGATGTGGGGCAACCATTATCAGTTTATTCATAATCATGTAAATACATTACCAAGAATAGAATCTCGTGTACAGTACGTTTCAGTTGATCAGTGTTCTGGACTTTGTTTGAATCTACGTAAGTGCGCATCAACCATTTTGGGATTGCTTATTGATAGATGTTCTTATGTGTAACTTTTTTTTAAACAAAGGTAATCTGTCAACATATAAATACTAAGTTCCATAATACCATACATAAATACATGTATTATTTTGTTTAGGACTGAAATATAGGCCTAGTAATTTTTTTTTTTGGAATTGGAGAAAGTAAAAAAAGAAAAATTAAAAACATCAATAAATAATAAAAAAGAAAAAATGGAAACTGGCCTAAACAGGAGTTAATTTGAGTATGTGAAGCCAAACGCCTTTTTTTCAATCCACAATCGTGTTTACTGTGTTTGTGTGTTTTGTGTTCAACCTCAAATGGGGTTTGTGCCAGTGGCCATCTGGTTGTGGTTATGTTTACGGTAAATTGAGTCTCTTCCCCCCCCCCCCCCCCCTCCACATACCACTTCCTCTTACTGTGGTCTCAAGACCATCTCACCTGTCCAGCTTAAACCCAGGAGGTTTTGTATTTCACATTACTTCTAGGTCAATGACTAAATTACCTTTTTTCCCCCCCTCTGCATAATTGGTGCGCAAACCTGTATCGGGTAACATGACGCGAATGCCTGTTATATCTGAACATTACACACGATAAAGGGTTTTCTTGTTTTAGCATATACTTTATCATTCATTTCTCAAGAGTAATCATTCATTTAGAAAAATTCACTATAGATCTGCCCATACTATAAATACATTTGAAGACATTAGTCATTAGTCAATGGCTGTCTTGTTGTATCAGCCGCACTGTTGAAGGTTAAAGGCTGTGTCATTACTCAGAAACACCAGCAGGGGGCAATGAAGTTCATACAGCTCGAGAGCGGTTCCTTTAATGTTTGTTCTATGTACCGTTCCATTGTAGATCTGTAACGTACCGGCTTCACATACTCTTAAGCGATCGCTGACAGGATATGAGAGAAAGGGGCAGGATCCTTTTTTTAACCATAATAGTTTTTCTACATTTATTTCATGTTGCTGTTGGATTGTACTTGTTTTGATTTTATTTCCTTTGGTTATTTATTTTGGTTTTTATTTGTTCGTTGATCATACTAAAGCTAACTAAAGTAGCCGCCACATAAACATTTAAAAAAAGGTTCTTTCTTTTTGTCTTTATGTTTGTGTATTAGAAGTATGGTTTTTCTAAGGAATCTGAGCTCGTAAATCCTGTGGATTTGTGTGGATTTGAAAAGTGGTTATAATGCTTACATTGTAATGTATCATTACACTTAGAATTATAAGCTCTTGCTTATAAATGTAAAACAGGATCATATTGGACCTATCTGTATCTTTTAAGAAGAATTAAGCTTAAAATTAGTCAAATTCGGTCAAAAATAGGAACCATTGGCAAATTTTTACTGTACTTGCCTTGTCAGGCTTAAGGAAGTAATTGATTTCAAAGAGTTGCTTTCAGCAAACCTTTGCATGTTTGTGTTAACACGTATGCATTATCTACCAGGGGTTTTGAATGGGGTGCCTATTGTGTTTCCCCAAGCCAACTACCTGATAGGTAATGTAGCTTGCCAATGCGGCAGAATTAAGTATCAAATTGAATACAGTCATTAGTTCTTTTAGGAAAACAAACATTTATACATGGTGAAGCCCGATCATGAAGAAATACGTAAATGATGCATTATGAGCTGCAGTGGTGTTCACCGTGAAATTTATATTGTTTGGAGGATAGTGGGTTTGTATAATTATGTAACAGTCCTACAGTAGGATTGTGTTTCGACTTGTATTTTGACATACGTTTTAACTTGGTTGGGCCAAAACTTTACTGTGCCTGTCTGGGGGAAAAAAATGTTTGTATTGTTCAAACCATTGAAACAACTTGAATATGCACTTGGATTTGCCTTGACCAAATGTTTTGACATTGTGTTTTGTTTTGTGAATACTAACATTAATTTCTTTTCAAAGGCCCCCGGTTCGAGATAACTTTATTAATACACAAGTGTGTTTTCCTCCTTCAGGTTTAATGGTGTGGGACCACAATCAAACGTCCGCTTCATTTTGTGAAGTTGTTCTTCTTGTCTTTCCTGTGTATGTTTGTCTGTCTCTCTCTTTCTCTCTCTCGCTCTCTTTCTCTTTTTCTCGCTCTCTTTTTCTCGCTCTCTTTCTCTCGCTCTCTCTCTCGCTCTCTTTCTCTCACTCTCTTTCTCTTGCTCTCTCTCTCGCTCTCTCTTTCTCTCGCTCTCTCTTTTTCTCTGTCTCTCTCACTCACTCTGTCTCTCTTGCTCTCCCTTTCTCTCTGTCTCTCTCACTGTCTCTCTCGCTCTCCCCCTCGCTCTCTCTCTTTCTCTCGCTCTCTCTCTCACTCTGTCTCTCTTGCTCTCCCTTTCTCTCGCTCTCTCTCTCACTGTCTCTCTTGCTCTCCCCCTATCTCTCGCTCTCTCGCTCTCTCTCTCTCTGCAGATGCTGGCAGTGGTAGTAACCTTTGCTCCGTTTACAGGCTTACTGTGTATGCATGGAGGCGACTCGTACCATCTCACGCATCGCTTTTATTCCACAGGAAGTTTCTACTGCAAGATGGAGCGTCTTTAAAACAATTATAATAATAATAATAACAATGATTTTTATCATGAGTGCAAGAGGGTGTGGTGTGCTGTTTGAATTAAACCTGAAGCATTTTGTATTGACTAGGTGCCCGGATTGCCTTTGTTTGTTAGTCCCAGTGATGGAGGTTTGCGTCTCTGAGCTCCCGCCCCGGGTCCACATTTCACACACTTGCTGTGTCACTGTGGTACTCCCGCCATGTGTGTGACAGTGCTCAGGTCCTCCTTTAGGGGGCAGCACTGCACATGTTCTGCCGTTTACTCCAAGAAGATAGAGACTACACTCATTTGTATCTGACATACAATCATTGCAATGCTCAATAGACACCGAACTGTTCAAAAAGCCAAAAGCTGAACTGTACTGTCTTGGAATGATGGATAATATGGACTTATACTGTATGATTCATGTTTGTCATGCCTGATATATTAATTAGACTGAAGTCTGCCTACATTGTATGGTAGTACTGCACTGTGTTGAAGTTCCTGTAAAACTGTTTATGATGTGCACATGTGAACTCACGGGTTGATTTTACAAATAAAAAAAATGTTTTAAAAATTCTACAATGTGAATCTGAGTGTTAATTTTTTCACATTACTAAAGATTGAAAACGTCTCTATTTCAATGCTTGTTTCTTTGATAACTTGTAAACAATCGTTCTCTCTCTCTCTCTCTCTCTCTCTCTCTCTCTCTCTGCATATACAGTGCCCTCCACTATTATTGGCATCCCTGGTAAAAATGAGTAACAAGAGTTATAAAAGATTCACCGTCTGGTGAATTATCTTAATCTCACACTGAAAAAATGAGAAAAAGCCATCCTTTAATTGAAGTAAATGTATTCAGAGAAAAAAATAATCCCTCATCAAGCAATAATTATTTTTTTACAAAACCACGTGTGCCACAATTATTGGCACCCCTGCATTTATATATAGAATAAAGTAATAATTTTTTAACATTTGGTCGCATATTATTTACATGCCATGACTTCCTGACCCAACAGCATCAAAAGACTCTTGATATCTTATTTTCTGGTACTTTTATAAGCGATGCTATAACGTATCTGCGTTTGAATGGATCTCTATGGGAATTGGGGGGTGGGACTAGATTTAGCTGTAAATTATGCTGGAACAGTATGGAATACATGGTTGGTAAAATGGCTGTAAGTCATCAAGGGTCTGAGGTATCAAGCGAGCCTCAAACCATCACTCTGCTGCCAGATATGCAGTAGATATGGATGGATCACTTTCAGGGTTGTTTCTCCTGACTCATTTTCTTATTCAACTCAAATGGAAGAATAAGTCAGGAGAAGAAATCTTTATTGATCCATCCTCATTTTATCATTATTATTGTGTAATTTTCCATTAATATGATCCGTGCGCCATTAAAATGTTTGAAAAAATGTATTTCAGTTCTGAAACTACAGAGTTCAAGGGCTTAAGATGACACCTGGTGGTCAGTTGGTGTAAAATAAGATATGAAGGGGCACAATGACAGTAAAAATGTGAAAAACACATTTTATGTCTTTATATTGTGTGTGTGTGTGTGTGTGGTTTATATTTATTTCTTAAGTGTTTTGAAAGCTTTGGAACTCTTGGTGTGGTCTCGAAGTAACCATGTTTTGTTTTGATTTGCTAATGTATTTTGTTAGCCAACACCAGAAGCCTTGGTTGAAATATGTTCCCAGACACCAGACTGCTGGTGTTTGCGAATGTCAACATTTGTTGAAACTAGTCTGTAATCCAGCAGACTGTGAGCCCTGGAGGGATTAGAGTGCCCAGGAATGCTCTCGCCCCACCGCTTTTGTACCTGTGAAAGTGAGAGGTCACCGCTCTCCGTCGAGTGTAGCGCTCGTGTCTCAAGCAAGTTTGAACTGTACAATATCAACAAAAATGGTTGTCGTCTTAAAAATGCGCAGTGGAATTTCGGTTCCTGTCGCGGCAAAGTTTTAAAAAAAATCTTTTTAAAAAGGGTCCAACTTTTACTTTACTACGATCAGCTCTGAGGTCTTTCATTTTGTTACAGTTGTGATTTTCTCTCAGTCTGAGTAAACGGTTTGAAGCCTGGCATTCCACTTTGTGTTTCAGCCAGTCAGACACATCATTCGTCAATACCGTGTCACTGGTCTTTGTCTCTGAGCTTATATACGTGCCCTTTGAATGCAGCGCAGACAATGCTCTGCGTCGTGTGAGTATGCCTTTGATAATCTGCAAATATGTTTGAAGCCCTCATGCCATGGTTGGAATTTCACCGCCGTCAACCACCTCGTCTGCCTTCTTAGTAGTAATGGTTTAGTTAACAGCAGAGAGGGAAAAGCCTTTTCTTCCCTGGCTTCTGTAAACTGCGTCTCCATCTTTTATTCTTTAGTGGAGCTCCATCCGTTCCTGTGTAGTCCGTGCAGCTAACCGACTCCAGGCAGCAGCAGTGTGTCAAGGCTGAATCAAAATGGATGTTATGTTGTTTTATTTAAATTGTACATGCGTCAGTTGAACCACGTGGACCCGCTCCAGTGTCACGGGTGACCCCTCTGCTGATGGCAGCCATTTTGATTTTTTCTTCATGTGCAAAGCGCTGGATTGTGATTGGCACAGAAGGGTCACGAGGGACGTCTTTGTGAACTGTAGGAGAGTGCCCATTGTGTGCAATGACGAGTGATAGGCTGCCAGGTTGCTGCTCACAAGCCTGATTGGTTGTTTTTTTATGGCTTGACCATTGGCAGTGCCACACACTCCACTTACAGGAAACCCACTGACAGTGATGCGTGTTGCATGGGCAGAGACCCAGTCCACGGTTCTCTCTCCACTCTTCCAGTCTCAACTCATTGTGTGAATGATTCTTTTGTATATATTTATTAGTTCATTTTTAAAACCATCCACACATTTAGTATAGTATCCTGCAGTATATTCCATTTCTGAAAGGTTGAGATGGTTCCCTCACCAGTTGCAATTGTACGGGTTTTCTTTATGGAAATGTAGATTTTAGAGGATGTGGACTTTAGTCCAGCACTCATTGCGTGTTTCTTAACGAGTCTTTCATTACTTTCTCAAAATCCACAACTGAATACAAGAATAAGAACATGTCATTTTGCTGAAATTTCCAACAATTTTTTTTTACAAATCACCATAACAGATCTGATCTTGAATGATCCCCTTTAATCATATTATTGGACTGAAGCCAGACTGTGTCAATGCTGGGTGCTTGTACCAAAGCCAGAGGGTAAAAGGGAATAACTTTCAAAACTGTCGTGGCCAGATACATAAAGGGCCTGATTTACTCCAACCTTGTGTCATTGGTTGTGTTTTTAGTTTTGTGTGTGCTATAATATTTTGCACATGCTAAATATCAGAGTAAATCAGGCCCATAGTGTGCTTCATACGGTCTGTGAGAAGGGCGTATTGGGAGCCAAGTGTTCAAAATCTCCCCGATAAAAGCTTCTGACTGGGAGAAAAAGTATGGAGATAGAACCACGACCACAGCATTTATAAGCCACGTACTGTGCATTGTAAATTATAAAAAGGAAGAAGAGTCTAGTGTGCATCAAGGTTGTCTTGGTTTTTTTTTTTTTTTTTTTTTTCAGACTGCAAGTTGGACTAGAAAGTACAGCACTGTCTCCTGAAGGCGTAAGTTATGAGAAGTGGCCCTGAAGGCGTAGGTTATGGGAAGTGGCCCTGAAGGTGTAGGTTATGGGAAGTGGCCCTGAAGGCGTAGGTTATGGGAAGTGGCCCTGAAGGCGTAGGTTATGGGAAGTGGCCCTGAAGGCGTAGGTTATGGGAAGTGGCCCTGTGTCACTGTTTGACACTGAGGTGTGGACGCTGCTGTTTGCTCCCCGACATATTTCTCCAGGTGAGACTCGGTAGAGGAGAAGGAAGAAATAAAACAAAAAACCGAGATGGAATTTTCCTTCGGTCCCTTTACGCTGCCGCGCGGGTTCTCCAACTCTTTCAGATCTTCCTCTTTGAAGCTGTTTTTCGCGGCCCTTTCTTCCTCCTTGCGGTGAACGGTACCAGGCCAACTCCCAGTTCACAAGTTGAGTGCTGTGGACTGCTAGCGCTCACACTATGGCCTTATGCTTTTGTATGCATCTGTTGCTTGGTTGCCTTGTGTTTTTATGATGTTTAGTATCCTGTGTATAAAATACAAACATATTAAATATTCTTAACTCGTTGAGTACCAGGTGTTGGAGTACTGTGCAAAGGTCTTAGGCTTAGATTTGTTTATATAAATGTTTTCTTAGATGTTTATTTTTTGTCTTCTGCATTAATGGGCTAGTAGAAAACAGCCCATTTTTGATTTCCAAACATTCATTTTCCCAAAAAAATTTTTTAAGTATCTTAAGCGAAAAGAAGAACAAGGAGTTCTGCAACAGATGGTATGGCCTCCGCAGAGCCCTGATCTCCACAACGTCAAGGCTGTCTGGGATTACATGGACAGACAGAAGCCAGTGAGAAAGACTGGAGAAAGACTGGAGAAAGACTGGCAAATTCTCCAAGATGCTTGGAACAACCTACCGGCTGATTCTCTACGGCGTACCAAAGATAAATGATACCAGAATCTGTTTACATGTGCATAAGACTTGTGCACAGTACTCTACATTGTATCAAGCTTTGGTAATAATAATAATTATTATTATTATTATTATAATGTCTTGAATTTATATAGCGCCTTTCTCACCAACCGGTGACTCAAAGCGCTTTACAACCGTGAGGGGGAAGCTGGCCTATACCTCCACCAATGGTTTGGTAAGAAGAATAATTTGATAATCATCATAATCAGCATAACTATTGTCTGCAGTAATAATGCTGCTTGTGAGAAGTCCTGTGGTGTTGAGGTCTTATTGGGAAGATGCACTGAGTTACCACAGCATTCCATTTGGCATAATGCTCAGATTCTCTGACTACATCCAGGAAATGCCTACCCATGATGCTTCATTCTGGGTGAAAGGTGACCAATCAAGGACAAAGCTGTCTAGTTTAGGCTTCCAGCAGTTACATATGGTGCTGTTTGTTTTTTAATAGCGGCAACAATATTTTGTGTAAATTTTTTTTAAAATATAGTGGGTATCCAACTGAAGAAAAAATAATTTATTTGTTTAATATATTGTTGAGCTTTAAAAGCAGACTTTGATTCCAATTCCTCTCGGTCATCTTGGGTCAGTGACTGACGGCATTGCATTAAGTAGTCTCCTATTCTTCTCCCGATATACAATGCTACTCATACCGTATATATAAGGCCCTCTTCAGAATAACTCTTACTGTCACTTGAAACTTTCAGCATTTGTCGTGCAGTGTTTTGTTATGTTAAAAAGCAGGACTCTTTATATCTCCTCACGTGTATGTTTTGGGTGTCTGCTCATTGAGAAGCCAGTTTGAATACAGAGGCTGTGCACGTATTGATTTACTCTGTGATGTATAGATTAAATTCTTCTCCGACATCTGTTGGACCAACGGCCAGTGGACATATGTCCATTTCCCCCCTAAAGGGGAGGGGGTATTATTATTACCACTGATTTACAACGAGGCCCAGGGGTATTGTTAATCTGGTATTTAATGAAGATATTAATCCAACCAACCTCACTGACCTTTATCATGTTAGGCCCACTTTCTGTGTGGACTACCATGAACTGCAGGTTTGCTGTACTTTGAACTCCTTTTGGTTTTAAAAATTTTTTATTTTGCCACAAAACCCTCTAAACTGAAAAAAAGTTAGATTAAGTTAAGATTGAATAATAATACTATAATATAATATAACACTAATAATAATCCAAACCTGTAGTCAATTGCAGTGTGCTTAGCTGGAGGTGCACTATGCAGGTTTTTTAGCCTTGCTGTGGTCCTGTGTTTACAATCAAATACTCTTCTGTCTTCAACCCTGCCCATCTAGCTACCTAACATAGCTAGCTGGATAGCTAGAGGAAATGATACTTACAGGTCCAACAGAAAACATGCAAACTGTGTCACTTTCAACCCCGTAAACATCAGCTGTCGCCATCGAGGAAAAGCAAATCCTAGGTTGACTGCTTCTTGAACGCGCCCTGTCGGCTTATGGTTTTGCTATACTTGCGTTTTTTCACCTCCACCATTGCAGTAGCTAGCTAACGCTCTGCTGAAACCTGATCCCTTCCCACAGGTTCTGTAGCCACACCAACCCCTCCCCACACAGAAAAGAGTGCCACGCCCTGAAATGTCCCGAACGTATTTTATAATAATGAATACAGACAGACAAGCACCGATTCTGAAAATGTGCACAAAGACCGAGATTTCCAGTGCATCAATGACTGAGCACCATATAATATTTTCATGGTAAAAAGCATACATAATGCACCTTTAAACCTCTAGAGCTATCTAAAAGCTGTGGAATAAGGATTAGCTGTTCCAGTTATGTTTTAAACCTGAGGTTTAAACTCCAGCTATGCATACTGAAATTGACCCTTGATGTCTAAAAAATGCTTATTATCTGACTTAATGATTTGGTATTTTAACCAGGTGAGACCTATCAGTGTGTAAATCGATGTGCTGTCCTGTTATTTCAGTTAATGTGGCTTTTACTGTGTACTGTACAGAATGCGTGACAGGAACAGGTGTTGCTAACGTAGGCCCTGTATCAATCTCATGAAGTCCATCATTTTTAAGGGAAATTCAGACTTTAATGTTTTCTGCTTTCCTCCCTACTTAGCATTGTCTAAAGTCACATCTGCCAATGTCACCCACAGACCATCATGTATGACTTTTGAGTTCAGTGAACTCACCTCTTCCTCTGGGGATGGCGTTGTTTTCACTTTATTCATTCCATCTAAAAAATGCAGAAAGGCGTGAACAGCGTACCAAGCGTGTGAATTATTGGTCTTCTCAATACGCCGTTATGACACGCCCACACAAACAAGCTTCAAAAGTTGGCTGGCAGTCAGATTATCCAAAGTGAGTGAGAAATCTAAAATCAACACACCTGACTCCACCCTCTACAAGCCTTTAAGTTGAATCCTCTGATGCCATCAATTTGAGGTCTCGGATTCAGCAGGGCAGCAAAGAAACGATAAGCACACGATCCGTCAAATTGACATTTGGTCGGAGCTGTCGCTCCACTGGGCCAGTTAAAAGCTGGGCTTTGATAATGCATGGACGTCAGATGATTTGAAATCGCAGACAAGATAGGGATCATCAATAATGTACGTCCTGTGAATACAGAAAAGCAACATAAATGCCACTCTGTATGGGGTTAATGCTATTCTCTTCCTCTGTGTCTGAGCGCTATAGGTTATTTAGGTTGTATTCTTGTTTGGTTTGTTGTTTTGGAACAACTGTTGGAAATATATACAATACCAACTGATCAGAATGAATTCTGACTGAAGAAATCATTTTGTGAAATGAAAGATTTCAAGAATGGTAAGATGCCCCCCCCCCCCCAAACAAACTGTTAAAACCCGGTTGATATAAAGTACTAGAGCTGCTATTTTGTGTTATGTTTCAAAGGGCGCTTGCAATTATTTCACATGTAGTAGTCATACAATGTTTTGCCATTACATTTCATTGGTTTTATTTTGTATCATTTATGCAGATATACTATTTAAAATATGAAGCAATTTTCTTTTCAAGGATGGATATTTTAATTAAATATTTTGTAATGGGTAAAGTATTAGTTCTTTCACAGAGGCAAGTTCCAGGAAGAGTAGGCCTATTTCATCTGACACAGGAATCTAAAACCACAGTGGACTCCGGATTAAACAAACTGTAGTCTTACTCCTACCTTCAAATGGGCCATTTATCTCATTCAATGCAACTCAGAGTTCTGAACCACATTAAAATCATAGTATGAGGGATCCAACAATTAAAATGGCAAACTAAATCAATCTATAAAATATTTTACGTTCGGACGCAAGATTCAACCACACCATTGAAACCGTTTTCGCCGGTGCGGACGGTTTCAATGGCTGCAATACCTGACTGTAATACCTTGCTTTCCACACAAAAACCACTAGATGTCGCTGTTATACCAGTTTTTCAGCACGTATAAAGCGCTTTGCATGGTCAAAAAAAACTTATTTGATTGTTTAATCTGAAGTATAGTCTAGGATTGACTAGCCTACTGTCAGTTTGGTCAGTTTGGTCAGTTTGGTCAATTTTAATACTATATATTAAACATAATTTAGGAGGTCTGTCAATATCTTAGATCGATAGCCTCCAGCAAACAATATTATGGTAGACTGTCTATTACCATTTTATGTATGTAGCCTTTTATACACAATCACCTTCCTCTTTTTAGAAACAAATTGAATAATTATAACAATTTTTCTCTTGTCCCTATGTACACATGCATGTTCAGTTTGTATTTTACAGCTACCCTTAATTCAGTTGTTATAGACTACATTAGTACATTTACACTTTTTGAAAGCATGTCCTGATTTTAGAAGAAATTCCATCAACCTTTGAGCTAAGAAGCCTTTAAATGCAGTGTATTCTTATACGACAACACCACAAATCTTCATGTGGGCCCTTCAAGGGGTAGGATAAATGTTTCATTCTGTTTAAGATGAATTTCCAGTGTACGGAATCAATAGTTTGCTTGCAAAATCTGCAAGTAGATTAGGCTAACAAACAGAAGCCTGTTTAATCCATCTTTCTGTTCCAAAGGAATTTGCGAAAGGCTACGCACCTTCAATTTAACATTGAGTCTTCACATTTCGCAGGCAAGCTTCAGGCAGTTCAAAGCTTAGGAGAATCCTACAGCTCCAGACTGGAGTCTTTTATGAATAAGCTTCACATCTTACTCAGGCTCACGTGTAAATGGCTACTTTCTCTTCCCCTTGTCTGAGGCATAAGCCAAATTCTCCTCAGGAACTCCCATTTGATTTGTTACTTGGGACCTTGTGCTGCACCAGTTTACAGACGACTTGAATGTAATGCACATCTAAAACTATTATGGTGACTCAAAACACTCCAAACAAACACTTTTTAAAGCACGTGGGCTAAAGATACACCTTTCAAATGCCCAAGATACTGACATCAATATAGTTCCATCAAAAAAATAAAATAAAAAAACATTCAAATATTTTTGTTTTCCTGTTTACTTGCACATAAACAATTACTTGTGTTAGTATTTGTTGCCACAAATATGATTTAACCCTTACTGGGTAAAGCTGCAGTATGTAAGACCATTCATTTTTATTCTTGGTGTATTTATGGAAAACAAAAACATGTAACAGGTGAATGTTTGAATATTTTCTTTATCTCATTTCATAGTAAACATATAAATAATAAACTCTAAACATTTCTTTATGACATATCGCCCTGTTATGAAAGTTAACTGGTACGGTTACCTTATGTATCATATAGCTACTATCCAAACTGTGCATCTGCCGCATTTTATTTCTATAAAACTATTTTCCTATTACAAAATATGAAAAAAATACATTTTAGTAAATTTACAGCAGTTACTTATTAATTTATTAAAGAAACATCTTGTTCTGTACTACTATATCATATTACGAAACTGTGCATTTAATTTTTTTTTCAAATAAAAATAGGAAAACGAAAACGAAAATAAGAAACAGTAAAATAACATGGACACGAGGCAGAATATGGAATCTTCCCCGCCATAACCAAACAGTTCACAAAATAATACAAATCTTAAACACAAAACAATACAAGATTTCCAAGACTTTTTGCAACTATTTAAATTAAAATATATTCTCGTATCTTACACTATTTCAAATAACGAAATGTGATTCAGTAAGTAACGATCTGTCAAAATCTAATTTACAATTCTGTGTATAAAAATATAATTTATGGACCCCCACGAAGTATGTTTATCCCCCAAAATATAACAGTCAGATGCACATATGCACAGAACATTACAAACTGTCAAGAGGTTCGCTCTTTTTACATTTCTTTTTTTTCTTTGCGGTTTGCTTGTGATATAATACAAAAATAGATTCTGCACAATTGACTGGTCACACAGTATTAGAATCCATTCGCGTGGTACCAGCGAGAGTTCACGTGAGAATAAATTATTCAAAGAAAAGTTTTAAGGCTCTTGCAGGTCCATTTATTCTTTGAAAAGGACACATGTAAATGTCAATGAAATAAATATCCCATCTCCTCCGGGGCCTCTGTCTCTTTATCTCTACTTTCATTTATTATCCTACATTAGTCTTATTTCGCATTTGCTGTTAGACGTTTCAACTTGAGTTTATTGACATCCCCAGTGGATGAAGAGCGTGGCTGTCCAGAACCCATGTTCCTATTTGATATAAAAGCTTGGAGTACCAATGGACACCGTTTTCCTGAAAGGTGCCGTTCGACATTGAATAGTCTTTTGGAAATAATAATGACGTCAGTCCGTAGCTCAACCTGACAGGTGCGAAGGCCCAGTGCGCCAACTTGTGGTCTTCTATTACCGCGTAGCAGGATGCGAGTATCTGATCAACCACAATGGTTCCTTGAGCGGTGATTGGAGCAAATGACCCGCCGTGCTCTTCAATATAAATCCTTTCCACTGTGACAGACGTGAGTTGGTCGTGCATATCATCTACTACGAACACCTTCTGTCCAGGTTTGACGTTGCTGGCAAATGTTGCGGTCATTGTGTAGCCGTTATCCGTTGCGTTGTTCTCAACAAATAGAAGATGTGCAGCGGTGAGAGTGATCTTCTTGAGCGGTTCTTTCGTTTCAATGACATAAAACACTCTTCGTGTTTCTAAGTCTTGGTCCACGAACATAACGAAGTCACTATATGTGAGCTTCCCTTCACTGTCCGCGGCCAGCACCTCGTCGCCAACTCTAAGATCTTTGAGGAGTTTCCTAGTTCCATCTTTGAGCGTAACTGAAGCTGAGCTTGGGAAGCAGCCTCCAGATTTAGCAGCAACCGAGTTTTCTGTTAAAACAAACACACACAAAAAATAGCGCATTATTTAAAAATTCAACCAATTAAAATTAATTCAAAATCATGCATGCTCATTGTGTTCAGTTTTGCTGATTAAGTAATATGTTATAGAGGACCTAACCGTCTTCCCTCGAGCCATGATAAACTCCTTAACAAGAAGTTCAAAGTCCACTTTCGACCAATTGTTCAAGTTCCTGAATAAAGTAATCCAGCATTGTTGTTTTCCAGTTACTGAGATTAAAAACGAATTATACATGTGTTGTCAATCTATAATAATACAAAATAAAGGTTATATGCACATGCATGGCATTTGTTAATCTACAATAATTGAATAGTCTCATCGCCATAAAATCGTGGAAAGTATGAAAATCTCCCAAATCAGGCTACTGAATAGCGTGAGATGTGAAAACCGCTGCTGGAAGGCCACAGCCCGGTTCCTCTAATTAAAAACCAATAAAGAGCAGACATTGTCATTCTAATTCAGCTCGTAGATGGCCATACTCCTGGAAAAGGACACTTACGCGTTTCCCAGCTTCTCCCCTATATTTGCTCAGGTGCAGAAACCCCTATGTGCCAATTCACACACATACTCTCCAAAACCAGGGCATTGCAAACACTATTTGCACAGCGGAGCCACTTTTCCAAGGCACTCAAGATGTGTATTTGAATTTTAAATGAAGGCAGAGCTCTAAATGTTCGAAGTCGCCCAACACCAATGCCCCTTTTTACCACCGTTGCCTTCTCTGTTGTCTATCCTGATGACAATAATTCAGGCCTTGGGAGAAGTCTTCTTTGCATTCCAATCTCTAGGATCACACTTTCGGCAAACAGAGATCGAGAGAATGGAATCTTCCTGCTTGGAATTTTAGCATTTAATCTTCTCATAAGATTCTGCGGCATGAATTAAGGTTGTGACAATTGAAAACCAGCTTTAGCCGACTGAATCCAACATTGCGCTGTCCAAATCCATTCGGTACAGTCACACGACCCTGAATGACACAGACTAAATATGATCTCAAAAAGTGTGTTTTGAATTTTAACTAGCAGATTTACCACTCGGTGCTTAATACAATATGCGTGTTGAAAGATTATATTCAGTTGGTGTGCTGAAAATGCAAACAGTTGGATTGGGAATACATGGTAAGAAAGGATGCATGCAGGCAATGTCGGAAATATGCAACCAATTGACCAAATGTTTTTATTACTGTGTTGATGTTCTTTCTGCAACACTCCAAATAATGAACATCTTAATTAATGTTTTTTAGGTTTAGTAAGCGTTAAATTAGAGGATAAAATGGAGATGTCTGCCTCGAGACAATCCTTGCAGTTTCATGGCTTTGTTCCAGCGTTTCTTACCGTATAAATTATACATTGCGTCAGTTCATACAATTGAGAAGTGTGAAATGAGGACGTCAGAACTGATATAAAGTCACATAGGCCTACACAATATGCATGTAATATTTCTACAATGACCCGCGTTTTTATGCATTTAATATGTGACGCAATTTACTTGTTTGTCAATTTGGGGTCGTTAATATTCGGAAGTTTTTTTTGTAAGATTTTACTGCCAGCAGTCCAAGTTTATTCTCGACTAGGCAATTATTTTTTAAAGCACGTTCCCCTTTAAAAGCAATGCCAGTGGTTCCGTAGCTGCGACAGTGTGGGGCGATATAAGATCGTGAAATAGTCTGCGTATATGGAAAACATCCGCAACATAATCAAGTTAAACAACTTATAGCCTACGCGTGTGACAAGTACCAACTATATAGTGAAAACGATAAAGAAATACCGGATTTTCCTACACATTAGCCTAATAAATTAGCAACCATGTCTTGAACAGCAAAACTGATATATTTTATGCGATGCTGGCTAGTGATATAGTTTGTAGGCCTTATTCATAACGTGGGCTACGTGACTTACACGCGTAGGACTGTGGGTAGACTATTGATAAAATTAAAAAATGTGCAACCCATTGCAGGCCAAATCAGTTAAACCAGAGTGATAAATTTACATTTGATTTATCAAACGGTTTCAAACGCGAACATAATTCACACATAGCCTGGGGTGTACAGTATCCTGAGCTGTTTGCGTCGAATTGTTTATTGAGGGCATAAACATGGAAGGAACTTATCAATCGAAGGGGACTGTAAGCATACATTAAATTATACGTAAAATATGCTTTGTTATAGGGTTTTTGTGTATCTTAACCTTCATACTAATATGACTGGGTTCTGCCTGACCCTTGTTAGTTCAGCATATTTGAAAATAAAATATTCACCTTTGATCATGATCTCTTTTAAACAAAATTTATATTAATACATAACTCTAATATTTTTTGAGATGATAAATTATTCGAATCAGGGATTCTGAGTGTCTAACCGAAGTTGCTACATGGACGGTCGAAAGCAGCAAAATGTGCCTCTTAGCCTATTCAACCAAGACCACTTATTAGCATTTTCTAAAATGCATTATTCATAGCCCAATAGATATCAGAAAGAAATCACAACATGCTGTGGGTTCAACCATTACCATTACGTAAAGTGGGTTACCGCTCTGAATGTACCATTGCGCATTATTGGTTGTGCAAATATTACAACCGTTGTGTGATATTTTCGTGTATTGATTGCTTATCAATTCACGTTTCTTTGTTGGAAAAAAATGCATTTGTGATGACAAAAAAAGTGTAGTTCTGCCAAGTTTAAAACTGCTGTATACGTAGGATGTACAGTGTTACATCAGTGGTTATTTGTGCGTTCTAGTAATAGTGTGTTCACCTCACCTGCTTTGACTGAACAATGAATATGAGCTTTAGATTCATAATAGACCCAATCGAATCCCGCCTCCACCGCAAGCCTGGACAGCGTGCCATATTTGCTTTTGTCTCTGTCAGAGGTAGTGATGTCCACGGCCCTTCCCTCGTAGTGTAAAGACTCTTCGAAATGGTGTCCATCCTCGTCCCAGCCTTCTGTCACGCGCAGTTTAACTCCTGGCCACTGGTTCATGACGGAAATTGCCAATGAATTCAGCTTGTCCTTACATCTCTGAAAAAAGAGGATTTAATTAGACCCATCCATGAGATTAATACAGCATTTATACCATTTGCACTCATTCTTAATCTTAATCAAGTAGCCAGTGTTCTGCTTGAGCTCATATCGACAATTTCGCCTCAGATTGCGTTTCATGGCTGACTGGACAATACGGAGGAACTTGTCTGGAAACACAAAGTTCACAGTTTATTTTAAGATTACTGTATTTAATTACATTCCGTTCAGGTTATTTTAATTAGCATACAACACGTGTATATATATATATATATATATATACACAAGACCTGTATCGTGCATCAGCAATCAACAGAATTACATTTTAATTTAAAAGCAAAACAGTGCATAACATGCCCATTGGGGAAAAGTGTGTATTGTCTTGTCAAATCAAAGCTCTCAAGTGTAAGAGCAATCCATCAATATATGACTAACCATATCTGTCAAGTTAGAAACCAACACTTTTAACCCAGGGGATTTAAGGAACGTCACGTGGCAGTGAGACGTTTTTTCCCAAATGGATTTCTTGGCCCTTAGAAGCTTTAGTTTTACAAATCACTCAGTAAAGTGCTTAACGTTTTAGATATTTGCAATGAACCTACTGAGGCCTCAAGATTCCGTTCGGAATTAGCCATAGTTAAGGAAAAAGCTGAAAATCGAATTCCATTTTAAGTTCGAATCAGTTTTTTCCCTCGTTGTTAACTACCTCAACATTTATTTGCAATGGTGCATCTCTTCAGATGGGTTTGGCATAACAATTAGCACTCCTCGCGTGAAGCTCAAGTCTGGTATTAAAAACAACAAACCCAAGAAAGAGAAGTGGGCAATGAAAAATTGATAAGGCATTTTCAGCTGCTTCACTGACCTAAAACGTATAGATCTGCGGCCTGAAAATGTGCGACCAGTTATTGTTGCTTCTAAAACAACTGGAAACCGTTTCAAAGCGTAGCAAAATGTGTGATTCAATAGCTTAAATATAACTTTGAAACACACTTGCAGGCTACACAATTGAAATCAAACACATTCTATGTTACTGCCATCGGGATTTATCGGGTTTATGTTGTGCTGAGATAATTTATTGAGGTTTGAATGTAAGAAAATAGGTTTAACAACTAACAACTATAAAATCTGCGGCCAATAATTAGGGTATTGCAGTTTCTAACCTTTCCCGAGACCCTGAGCTGAGATGCTTGGCCTTCTCCAAGACAACTCTGCCTAACACTTTACCGATATGTCAAATAGAACATCACAAAGACCCTTTTCACTGCTCCCAGAAGGAGAAAGAAACTTTCTTTATTCTTGCAGTACAAGTTTGAGGGACGTGACGGGATTGCTTAACGCGACTCGTTTCGCTGGCACCTCCAAACCATTAAATAATTATTCCCATGGACTCTACCACTGAACAAAATAGATAAACGCCTATTTCCCCTTTTGAATTAGTCTTCCTGCGTTCTCTACGGGATATGTTTTCAGTTAAAGACCACATAATATAAAAGTAGCGTTTTCCGTAACCAGCCGAATGTGTACCTCAACTAGACCTGCTAAAACATTATATATTAAACATTACGATCAAACGCATACACCGATTATACTAAGCACTTGTAGCACGCGGAAGGGAAAGGGGCCATGCCAAAACTTCTTCCCTCACATTCTGAGTGGGATTGCCAGAGTCAAAAGCCGTGAAGCCCAAACTATTTATTAATTCATTGGGTCGTGTGCCGCAAATCAAGCCAAATTCTGTTCAGTCACCGTGAAGCCCAGCAGGACTCCCTCCGCTAGCGCTTTGTGTTCAGACAAAGTTGTTCAACAAGCCCTTGCTGCCAGCTCTTAATCTCTTCACAAATGAATTGGTTAAAGGAAACACTTATCAGGTACCTGTCAGTGTAAACAACCCGCTGGCCCTTCTAAAATCCGCATCATTTGCCATATTTTCAGGAATCATTTAGTGTTTTATTTTATTTTCTCACTTCTTTTTGTTTGCGGTGAACCCTACATCTGGAGTTGCGCATAAAACGTTTATTTAATGTGATCCTGCTAGTTTCATAGTGATACAAGGTGTCTTTGTAGTTGAAAGGTTGCCTGGTCCTCCGAGTTGCAGTGCACACGCGAGTTGCAGTGCACACCCTTCGGGTGTTTCGTTTTTACAGCCATAATCGCTTTAACTGGCATATGATTTACATTTGTGGAAACCACAGCAGACCCACGTTTCTTCTTTTTTAAAAGGTCCCGCAGGGTAGTTTATATCAAAATATAGGCTACCTGTCTATTCCGCAAAACACCTTTTGATCGGCTAACTTTTTGAGTGCACCTGCGTTCAGAATTGAGCAGCACTGATTTGATGACAAGGATGCAATGCATAGCGACGTGAATACAGTGATGAGAGCATGCCATGCGCGTGTACCGCAGGGTTTCATAATTCTGACTTTATGCATCAACCGTGGTTGTCCACCACCTTTCTGTTCGGACATCTTTATAAATCACAGTCTGCTGTCAATAGCTTTTGGTGCCAAGCAACGTAGCTCGATGGCAATATGCCAGCAAATATGCACATTGTCTAATACACACATATTCGTGTTCACACAAAAAGGTAGAACATTTAAGTATCTGAATTTGCTTGTGTTTCTTAAATTCCAGAGAAATTGAGAGGGTCATAAGTTCAAATGTTCCCAGCTAATGTTGCTGAGTGGCAAGCCGAGTAGAGGCAGCATATTCCCAGGGAAGTGCTTGCCTTGTACTGTAGCCTTCCTTAAAAGCAATGTAAGGAAAATGTGTCTTCGGATGAAAATAAATGTAATGCCGCTATAAGCTTTCTACAACACTGAACATTTTAACGTGGAATTGGTCTGTTCCAATTTAACGAACGAGTTTAAAGGTTAGAATGATGGCTATAAAAAGAAGCTTTCTGGAGCCGGCGCTTTCGGGTTGCCATTGGTTATATAAAATACAAACTGAAATCCTAGCCGTTCCGATCGATAAAAGAGGAGTAAGTGGAGCTGAAAATGCAAGATGTGTCTGACTTGGTCCAGATCACTGTCCTGCGGCATTCAGTAGCAACGACCGAGGGCTAAATGACTTAGCTGACCCTTTCAATGATGGAATAGAGGACAATCGCTTTTGCGGTAGCTTGTAGCCTATTTTTAAATAAATATTATGAAGACATTGATGGCGAGAGTGCGTTACAGAATCTTATCTGGACTGCACGCACTCTTATTGTACAGAGTGAATATTTAATTGGAGCTCATGTTTGATTTAGCCAGCGCGCGCCTCACCACTCTACTTCGGACCTGTGATTTTAAGGAAGCTATATTCAAATAAATTAATAAAGAACATAGATTTTATAAAGAACATGACGATCCAACACGTTTGCAGACATTTTCTCCAGGTAAAACAAATAATCCACCTAGAGTCTTTCGAAACCATAAAAGATGCGATACGTTATCTGGAATGATCATTTGTGACCCATATTTAATGTGAACTCAGCAATGCAAGCAGGTCATGCGGACGAAGTCTGTTCCAACACATGTATCACAGAATTGTTTCCCCAAAGAGGAAACCAAATTCACCGCATTTGATGTAGGTTACATTATTATTATGCAACTCCCCTAATCGTCTTGCAAAAGCAGAACAGCGGAAGAAAAAAGTTCCCGTTTAATATGGCTTTAATTGTCAGTCCCAATATTAAGCAGTAATACTGTACAGTGCAGCCTTAAAGAAATGTCAATATTTTCATGCACTGGTGAACACATCTGAGAAACGATTGCATTACAATTTGCGCACAAAGCTTAACCCAAGCCAAAGACGTATGCACGAGCCTGATAGTTTAATTTCGCTCTATATTTAGCTGTCATATGATTGACATATATTTTGATTGAAGAATAAGTGTCTTCTAAATTTAGGTTGCGTCTCTTAAATATATATGACAGGAGTATGTATAATTGATCGTAGCCTACACATACATACATACGCATGTGACGTGCGTGTAACATAACCTAACAGAGATACATACAGACATGAAGATAAATATGGAATGCAACCGATAGAACACGAAGATTTCAGGTCACCTGCCATTATAATAATAAATGCGTCCCGCCTTCCTGAATTTTCTTGGAGGCATTTATTCCCCGTTCAGTTTGATAAGTGTTGCCGTGGGGACTTAAACCTAATACACACACCAAGAAGGAATTAAACGACACCCCAGGCATATTTAAGTTTGAACAGCTAAGACTTTTAAAGGAGTTTTTTTTTTTAAATCAACTGTTCAGCTGAATGATATTACCCATAATGTTGATGCACAATTCGTTTCCGAAACGGCAGATTGCATTTGTACAGTGCCGATGACTAAAGGGGTTTGCACTCTACCTGTGTCATAAGCCTGTCAGCGCCAGTGTTTTCTTCATCCTTAAAGATAATGTCAGGATTGTAATTAGGAGTCAGTTCCTTAAATCTCTCAGAGTTCCTAGTGATCTTGCCTTCATATCTGCCACTGGCCCCAAGGGTCTTCTCGGCAACGTTGGGAATGAACTGCTTGTAAGCTAAAGGTGTCAGTTTCTTCGGGTGTCTTCTCCTTCCGTAGCCCCTGCCTGGTCCACAAGCCAACCCAGAGGACACGAAGGACAAGCAGACGAAGCCTACCAGCACAATTCTTGTTAACAGCAGCATTTCGTCCATCGAATCTAATTACTTGAAAGCTATATGTATCGCTGGTAGTCTCTGGATATCGTTCGTCTCTCGCTCGCTAGCTCTCGTTTCCCCGCTTCCAATGCCCTTGCCTCTCTTCTCGTTCTTTTACTATCCACCGATCCCTACCGTGGCAGGTGCGGAAATGACAGCTTCTGGTCGTTGATAACGGAACACATCGGAGTCTGGTCGTTGCAGCGTGAAAAAAGACAAAACGGTTCTGAATCAAATGCTAGGCAGGCTACAGACGCTTGTGAGAAGAGTCTGCCTTTACGGCTATGTATTATAGCTGCGATCTATGGCAGGGGAGGGAGCTGATTGGCTCGACTAGACAAACCCTTCTGATGTTATCCCACAAAAGACAAAAAATCTTTTAAAGATTTTTTTTTCACCTGAAGGGTGGGTTTGAGGGAAGGGGTGGCCTGCATGGGAAAACATCAATTACATCAAGTTTTTTTTTTTTCTTCTTAAAGGTTGCTTTAGCGTACATTTGTTAGTCCGGAAATAAGTGTATCTTTACTAGTGTGAAACGGATTATATCGCATAGCTTTCTGCGACTTTAACATCTATATAATGAAGTTAAATGGGAAATACGCCACGAAAATGGTGTAAAAGTAACGGTAAGAACTTCAATCACACCCTGACACTTATATTCCTCAAAGGATGAACTAGGCTATAATGTATGAGTGTGTGCATGCTCACAAGCGATATTGTTATGTTATAACCCCACGTTTGCGTGCGTGGGGCTATGACGTGAATTTACCTATATTTCCTGATAAAATGGTATTGAATAAATAGATTTTTCAATTACTTTTTACATGTCTTAAACTAAAAGTAGCTATTACAGGATAAGTTAATACCAGGGTGAAATATGAAACAAAAAATATATATATATTTGAAAATAATTTTAAAATAACACT
Source organism: Ilyophis sp. 1 JC-2022 (assembly GCA_022702515.1). NCBI lineage: Eukaryota > Metazoa > Chordata > Actinopteri > Anguilliformes > Synaphobranchidae > Ilyophis > Ilyophis sp. 1 JC-2022. Next base: position 121,065,430 of record CM040403.1, read on the forward strand.
ATTATCCGAGACAACACTGCCTTTATATTAATTAATAATTGCTCAAGCAATTAAATTAGAAGAGATTTAAGAGAAAATATATTCTTGCATTTTAAGACTTGATAGATGACAAAACGCAAGGTAGCATAAAAAAACCTCTAACAAAATGACATGTCTACTGAACAGGATACAACAGCTGCTGACTAATGAGGGGTCGTGCTTTTCATTTCAAAATATTCTTTGTACTTTATCTCAGCAGCTATTCCAAAATAACCTATTTGAGAAGTTGCTGGTAACAATCAAAAACAGTGGTCTCAGTTAATTGCTCGGCAGTAAATTTAAATATTTGAACATGTTGTACGACTGATAAATATACTGAAATATATATAAAGCAACCAAAAAACTTTACATCAGGTATGAATTTGGCCCAACTTTTGTCTTGCCAAAGGGCTGCACTTATAACGTCAGCGCACTGTCCTCACACATAGCCAATTTAACAGGTGGAAAAAAAAAGTATTATTAGAATAGGATCGTATTAAATGTAATAATGTAGCACTGGACGGTGCCTAAACAAATTTCTTACAATGCTATTCAGAACTTGTCTACCCATTTTCAAAAAGGGCCGCTTATGAGTTGCCATGGAGCTACGAAGAAATGTTAACAAATGCGTTCATTTGCTTAGAATTATCCACTATTTCAGCATCCAATGAGAGCGATGCAGAGGTGTGATCGTGTGAAATTTGATATATTAACGGATTTGGAGCTTTAGCCAAACTCTAGACTGCAAAATGACATTGAATGCGTCACGCATATCCATACTCTATCTCATTGTGGTAGTCTCTCTCTCTCTCTCTCTCTCTCTCTCTCTCTCTCTCTCTCTCTCTCTCTCTCTACGTCGTCCTCAGACTAGCCTAGTCCAATAAACGTGCATACATAATAAACACCGCGTGGATTTTGTAGCAACAATGAATCGAGGAAAGTAATACACACAACAGGGATGAGGAGTTGACGACAATCTTATGCTGATACTGGCATTTTCTTTACAGTTTAACTGTAAAACCATCAAACTCGCACGCTTTGATACTCATCCATGGACAGAAATGCTTTACCACTTTGTAAACTCGCTTTGGGTCCAGTGTGGAATTACTCAAATAAAGCAGCCCAACTGGAAATGTCCCATATCATCTAGATGACTTACCATTTAATAAATATACACGTGCCTTATTTATATCATCAAAGATAATACATGTTTTGGATGAATATTTCTTGTTCATCTACTTCAAGCCCAAGGAATACTGGGCATCTTCACCCTTAAAGGTTAATGATGTTACTTTTAGAAGTATGGTGCAGCCAGCGAAGGCCAGCACACAGATTTTCCTTGTATCAGGCTGCCTTAGGTGCATGCTGAGGCTAGTTCAGATGAACTAAAAAAAAAAAAAAGATCAAATCTTTGTTGCTTGCATGCATATGTGACATATAATAATAACAATATCTACACAAGAAAATTACAAATCATTTGTATAATGCAGATAAGACCATCCGTACAATGGAGACTCTGACGGCCAGTTGAGGGATGAGCATGTCTAAAATAGAACTTATCCCGGGCTGCTGAAATTGGAATTGGCTTGCCCAATGTACACAAGCCTACTGCCTGGATCACAGCTTTCTGTTTGGGGGAAAGATCAGACGCTAAGCTTGGCCTCCGAAGTCCACTTCATCCTCAGATTTAGCCATGGTAACCACTGTATTCCCTACCCCATAGCAGCAGGCAAGGTATGTACACAATTGTCTTACTTTCTCTTGTTTTCATACATATGCTGACTATTTTTAAACATGGTAAGTTGTTTTTCTTCTCAGACAAAGTGACACTCTGGTAGGCGTTCTTCGCCAACACCAACAGGTAGTTGTGTTTTTTAGACTTTTTATTTACTTTTTTTTTTCTTCTAAATTGACATATTTGTTTGGCTGTATTTTAGTGCATTCTTGCAAACCTATCTCTATTTTAATACAATTGTATTGAGTGAAATGAGAACATTTGAACATATCAGAGTTTACAAAGTGGAGAACTAAGTGATGGTTAATAATAATAATACTAATAATAATTTCTCACACTCGGGAGAACCTCTCCTCAACCACTACCAGTGTTTAGCACAAACCTGAGTGATGCACGGCAGCCATTTTGCACCAGAACACTCACTACCCGTCAGCTGAGGTGGACAGGGAGAGAATGATTTTAGCCAATTAAACTGGGGGATGATTAGATGGCAGGTTGAGAGAGCACCGTTTGGACTTTAGCCAGGACAGCAGGAAACCCCTACTCTTTGCGATAAGCGTCATGGGATCTTTAATGACCACAGTGAGTCAGGACCTCGATCTAAAGTCTCACCCTAAAGACGGCGTCTCCTATAGCAGTGTCCCCATCACTGTGCTGGGAAATTGGGGTTTATTTGACCAGAGAGAACATTGCCCCCTATTGGCTCACCAACACCACTTCCAGCAGAAACTTAGTTTCCCCAGGGGCTTTCCCTTCCAAGTACTAACCAAGCCCACACCTGTTTAACTTCAGCCATTTGGCAGGAGCAAGGTGCATGGTGGTATGGCTGCTGTGCCGACACACAGGCAAGTTCCATAAAGAATACCATAGAGAAGCCATATTCTAGTAAATGGTCAACTGTGTTGTATTACCATTACAAACTGATAATTTCACAAACTGCTCCTGTTCAGAAATCTTTAAGGGACACTTTATGCATGCAGATAATATATCTCTCTGCTTTCTATCGCAGGCTAAACCAAAATAAAACAAGCAATGAAACATTTATTTTGTCAAAAAACCTTAGCGGAACTTCCTTTATCTTTCTTCTGAACACTTGGCTGCTACTAAATGGTTTGCAAGTGATAAAAATGTGTTTGACCACACGCTATAATCTCAAGAAGGTGTTTCCTTTGGCTGTTATTCTCGTCCTGTTTGTGCTCAAAAGGAGCACTCTGAAAGCCGGCCTACTCAGTGCTGAATGTACCAGGAGTCACAATGAGCATGAAGTATTACTGAAATACTCAAAATCATACAGTGTAAGAGGCTACTCTTGCAATACTCACATGCTGCTGGATATGTGTCCATGTCCATCTCACGACAAAGTGGGTTTGACATTTGAGAGTAGGTTCATGTCAGAATACCACATCTATACATCAAGTAATAAGCGATTGTCCTGAAATAATTCCAGATGCTTTTTTTCTCTCAGCAGTGTCAGTTCTGAATCAACATCACTTTTCTGTCAGTTGTTGCGTTTGTGGTGCACTCTTTTAAATCAGAACGGAAGCAGCCCAGTCATCTACTCCAACATTGTGGACCCAGAATGATGACATCACAGGGCAATTCGCCAGCGAATTGATTGATCAAGACAATCCAGAAGATCTGAACCAATTAATTTCCTGAGACTGCCAAACAAAAAAATGTAACACAAGAAAACACAAATTTGTCAAAGGCACAGTATATGCCAAGTTATGAATATGACAGATGAGAGGGTTATAAGACACCAATTATGCTTACATCATGTTATGGGTGGATGAGCCTTTTTGAATTATTAAAACCTCTACATTGATATGCAAGAACAGTTAGAACTGAATTGCTGGTTTATTTTATTTTGGCTCCAATTCCTCTTTAATAGAGTCTGTTCTAAGCATAATCCATGCACTACTGCTCAATAGTGACTCCTCTGGCCAAAAAAAATGAAGCCTTGACTGACTGCATGCATTGTGGAGGACTCATGCTTGTGTGAGTCTTCCTGCAGTAATATGGCGATCAAAATGCGCAGTTCAACCCACGGCCAGTACAGGGACCAATTATAACACTAATTTTGTGATGGGTCTTAACCTATAGCCCACACTGGATTAGACTCTAGGCATACATGGTCAGCCTGATAAAATAAAAAAAATACTATAGATGATCTATCGATTGACTAATCGCGAATTCAGGCTGTTCTATCTCAGCAACCAGTCAGTTCATAAGCGCAATACTAGCACCTCTGGTATTCAAACAGCTCACCTTCTGTTTCTTGTCCAGTCTGCTAGCCTTCTACTTCTTGTCCAGTCTGCTAGCCTTCTGCTTCTTGTCCAGTCTGCTAGCCTTCCGCTTCTTGTCCAGTCTGCTAGCCTTCTGCTTCTTGTCCAGTCTGCTAGCCTTCTGCTTCTTGTCCAGTCTGCTAGCCTTCTGCTTCTTGTCCAGTCTGCTAGCCTTCCGCTTCTTGTCCAGTCTGCTAGCCTTCCGCTTCTAGTCCAGTCTGCTAGCCTTCTACTTTTTGTCCAGTCTGCTAGCCTTCTGCTTCTTGTCCAGTCTGCTAGCCTTCTGCTTCTGTTTGCTGCTAGCCTTCTACTTCTTGTCCAGTCTGCTAGCCTTCCGCTTCTTGTCCAGTCTGCTAGCCTTCTGCTTCTTGTCCAGTTTGCTAGCTTTCTGCTTCTTGTCCAGTCTGCTAGCCTTCTGCTTCTTGTCCAGTCTGCTAGCCTTCCGCTTCTTGTCCAGTCTGCTAGCCTTCCGCTTCTTGTCCAGTCTGCTAGCCTTCTACTTCTTGTCCAGTCTGCTAGCCTTCTGCTTCTTGTCCAGTCTGCTAGCCTTCTGCTTCTTGTCCAGTCTGCTAGCCTTCTGCTTCTTGTCCAGTCTGCTAGCCTTCCGCTTCTTGTCCAGTCTGCTAGCCTTCTACTTCTTGTCCAGTCTGCTAGCCTTCTGCTTCTTGTCCAGTCTGCTAGCCTTCTGCTTCTTGTCCAGTCTGCTAGCCTTCTACTTCTTGTCCAGTCTGCTAGCCTTCCGCTTCTTGTCCAGTCCGCTAGCCTTCTGCTTCTTGTCCAGTCTGCTAGCCTTCTGCTTCTTGTCCAGTCTGCTAGCCTTCTACTTCTTGTCCAGTCGGATAGCCTTCTGCTTCTTGTCCTCCTTGTCCAGTTTGCTAGCTGAGCTGCTGCAGGCAGATCGCAGAAAGTGCGGGTGTTACCTTACAGAGTGAAACCCACTCTGGGTAAAACTACGGCCATTTGCACATTGCCTTATGGGACTCCCAGCTACAGGTAGCAATGGCGTGATCCAGGTTCAGTCTGGGTCTATGGATGGCCCACTGCACCCCACACTAGTAGCTAATCCGGTTGTGTCACTTGGGAGTAGTGTTGGGTAGTATTGGCCTATCACAACTCGGTGAGAACTGGGGTCGGATTTTCAAAGGAATTGTACTGACCCACCCGAATGAACTGAACTGACTATGTTATGAACTGCGGACTATCTAGTACTGGTGACCTGGTTAAATCAATACCCGCACCGCAGTATATAATGTCAACTGAATCAGTAATCCTGTGTATAAGGGCTCCCCCCACAGCTGACTGAACACCGACATTCTGGGGAGAAAAAAATATGACTGGAATTTTTGAACAAACACTGACGAATGGTACTGAACTACGAGTCAAGTGAACTGAATGTGCTGCTGGAATATTCAAGTGCTTGCTCAACTGACCCCATCACTGAACGAATCACATAGCCAGTGACTAGAATCTTTGTACTGAACTGAACCAAACAAATTTGAATCAGCAAAGTGATTTGTAATTTCCACCACTACTTGGGAGCCAGACTCTGTGCATGTTCTATACGTATTATCTATGGTTGTTTGCTGTGGCCGATAATGGCAGCATGCATCTTTTTTTATGTTTTTCCCCCTCAGTTCTCAATTCTGACACATGAATCAGTTCTAGTAAATGCACTTGTTCAGCTTGCTGTCTCTACCCAGTTTTGCCAGAACCAACAATGCTTAGGAGACTGAATTAAGCCAGCCAGACTGGTTCCAGCTCTGCAGTGGAAAAAGGGTATTAGCAAGCTTATCAGTGGTGCTTCCTTAGGTTCACAAAGTCCCAGCCCAGCTATTAATGCTTCCACTTCTTTGTTTGAAATGGTCTGGCTGTTTTGAATACTCTCAGCAGACTATACGTAAGTGTACCTCCAGGTTCACCAGCTGCCTGTGCGATGGAATTTGGGTTACCCTCTCCCACTTTCATACTTCCTCAAAAAGCAGCGTTTTGAAATTAACCCTTTTATAGTGTTTTTTTTCTGTACAATACTTGACTCACTTAATTCAGTGCCTTATCAAGGGCACCAACCTTGATAAGGCACAGAATAGCTTCTAAGAGCTAAGGAAAAATAAAATTAAAATAGTAATACAAATTGCCAATAGCCATTCATGAAACTGCAATCACTATCACGTGTACATTACTGTATGGCAGTGGTTCCCAACCCTGTTCCTGGAGATCTACCATCCTGCAGGTTTTCACTCCACCTCTAACCAAGCACACCTCATTTAACAGCTAGAGATCTCATTGAACTGCTAATTAGTAGAATCAGGTGTGCCAAAAAAGGGTTTAAAATGAAAAACCTACAGCACGGTAGATCTCCAGGAACAGGGTTGGTGACCACTGCTGTATAGCCTCAGTTCACAGGGAGGCTAGTTGATAATTCAAACATGATGCATGACATTGATGATCTAATTGAATGGAACTAGATGTATAATAGCTGTGTACAGAAAGCAAAGTTCAACATGTAATGCAATTAACTTCAGCATTGGGGATCTTTGTTGGTTCCGGGACGAAAGCTTTGTTATTTTAATTGCATGGCAGTATACGTATATGGCTCCCAGAATTCAGTGAAATTGCATGGTTCATTTCAGAAACCAAAGCTATGCTTGCAGGTCAAATAAAACTAAAATCAAAGCACGGTCCCTGAGCCAAGAAGCATATGCATATAGTCCTATATCCAATCTCCCCGTATATGCCATTATGACATTTCATCAGCCATAAAAGAACACAAAATCAGAATTACCTCTTTTTTTACCGTTGAAAGTCATGTTAATTTCATGGTTGCGCTGAATACGTGGTTGGACTGTTTATTAAAACGTGGCTGAAAGTCTTTCTTTGATGACTGCACTGCTCCCTCAATCGAGGAAATGAACAGGCTAGAGAAATGAGAACTGTACTCGAGAGCACAGCAGAGAGCATGAAACAGTCAGGGCGATGTAGGACTACACATCACATTTACACCGTGGCTATTTCAGTTTCTGTTTGCTGTCAGACTGCCACCACTCAAAGCTGTGCGGTACGTGGTGGCCTCTACCAACATTCACATGACTGATGCGTCTGCTACACTCACTCACCCTGACAGCTCCAGTTCTTTTTATAACAAAAACTTCTTGGAGTATTACTTCAATACAGAACAAATGAGTTATGTGCATGTTATTGATATCAATTCATCTAAAGTGGCTTTAATGCGTTAGTTTCATAATATGGCAGAAAAAAATTTATGTACCCAAAAAATGAAGCTATGCTATGCATCCAATAATAAATAAATACCCCCAGCCACTCAATGTCATTAGGACATTGCATTTTATATGCAAAAATACAGAACTTACTCAACCAGATTTCTATGGCTACGGCTAATGACGGCCTATTAGCATCCATAAAGACGGTTTGGGTTTAATGAAACACAATGGCAAACCATCCGTAGCATCAGCTTAATTACGGCATTATGGTTATTTTGGCGCTAAATCATTATTCTTTCACAGACATATTCTGATATTCTGGCAATATCTGGTATTTGAAAATGTGCACAACGGCCGCTGCACTGCACAGCAACCCACTAAAAAACGAAAGAATACAACATGAAAGCATTCTCCGGTGTTATTTTACTCCCAGAGTGTGGCAGAAAGTGTAATTTGTAGTTTGGTACTCTTCCCATGAGACCAGCGGTCATACAGGGTAGAATGTAGACTGTAGCATGATTCAGCAGTGCTCAGAACTCCTGTTGCCTTGCCTCTATGTTCCCTCGCAAAGGGCCACGCAAAGGTGCAACTAACCACTGCCTTCACCCTCCTCTCCTCCCCATGTGTCATCTGTGTGCCCCTGTGTCCGGCCCACTTACTCCGCTGTTCAGGCTCTGAGTCATTGATATTAACCTGGGACCCGACAAGAGCGTCCTTTCTACACATATCCTCACATGGTCATTAATGCTTAAAAGCCTCCCTATAGCTCTGAGCTATGGCCTGCTATGGGAATCTGTTGATACTGAAGAGAAAGGGTGCTTGGACTCCACATAAAAGAAGAGATATATTGGTATGACTGCAGAACATTATCTTTTGTGATTGCTTGGCACAGTGCACAAAGAATTCAAGCAGAGGGATCCATGCCTTGTTACACATGAGAATGCATTGGGACAATTATAAAATTTGCTCAATTACATAAAAAAAAATTAAAAAATGCTAATGGCAGATATTGATCTAGTGATTAAAAAGTAAATACACTTGGATTCAACAATCTTCCTTCGTTGTCTTCCACAGTCGCACAGCTGTGCTTCATAATATACTGGAAATGAGAACATTTCAGAATGTATTACTTTTACATGAATTGTATTTATCCAGAATCTACTGAATAGGTTTGATCGTTCTAGATATTTTGTGTGGTTATACTCACTGATATCTTGGCCATTTCTGTGTGAACTACAGCTCATAGACCTGCAGGATGGCACATAATTAGCCACTGACCAGGGATGGAGGGTTTCAATTGGCAGTGTTGTCCCCATCTTATTGAACAACAGCGCCTTCTCTGGTTAATCAGGCACCTACAGTCTGCTTAGGCTAGCTGCTAATAAAGCGTGTACAATCAGCCGGTGTCCTGCAGAGTACAGTGACTTTGGTGAACACAAAAACTGACTAAACCCTCTCAGATTTACGAGAACACTGACCAGCAGCTATGATTGGGCCTCGAGAGTTTCCCCCTCATCACTTTAAAGCGCGGCGTTTGAGAAAAGCGCTATATAAATGCAAGCCATTATCATTATCATTATTATAAAAAATTGGGACAACGTAAAAACAGAGGGATGTTAAAACACAACTTCATTCCCACACCATACACAAGTCAATAAGGAGTAGAACATGTGAAGAGAACACCCTCAGAGGGTTTGGCTCCCTTTTGATGGATTAAAGCCCAGATTAATCACAGACGCGCACCTAACACTGATGCTGTGTTTCTGTTTGTTTGGATTAATCACAGACACGCACCTAATACTGATGCTGTGTTTCTGTTTGTTTGGATTAATCACAGACACACACCTAACACTGATGCTGTGTTTCTGTTTGTTTGGATTAATCACAGACACACACCTAACACTGATGCTGTGTTTCTGTTTGTTTGGATTAATCACAGACACGCACCTAACACTGATGATGTGTTTCTGTTTGTTTGGATTAATCACAGACACGCACCTAACACTGATGCTGTGTTTCTGTTTGTTTGGATTAATCACAGACACGCACCTAATACTGATGCTGTGTTTCTGTTTGTTTGGATTAATCACAGACACGCACCTAATACTGATGCTGTGTTTCTGTTTGTTTGGATTAATCACAGACACGCACCTAACACTGATGCTGTGTTTCTGTTTGTTTGGATTAATCACTGACACGCACCTAATACTGATGCTGTGTTTCTGTTTGTTTGGATTAATCACAGACACGCACCTAACACTGATGCTGTGTTTCTGTTTGTTTGGATTAATCACAGACACGCACCTAACACTGATGCTGTGTTTCTGTTTGTTTGGATTAATCACAGACACGCACCTAACACTGATGCTGTGTTTCTGTTTGTTTGGATTAATCACAGACACGCACCTAACACTGATGCTGTGTTTCTGTTTGTTTGGATTAATCACAGACACGCACCTAACACTGATGCTGTGTTTCTGTTTGTTTGGATTAATCACAGACGCGCACCTAACACTGATGCTGTGTTTCTGTTTGTTTGGAAGTGAGCTTCCTTTCTTCTGTCTGATAGAAAAGATCACTGACAAGCTTTATAATTTCAAATAGCAGGTGGGTCTACGCTCTGCCTTTAATCCAGGCCTACAACTCTGACAACCTGGGACAGGATATGTGTTTATTAAGGCGAGCATATAATGGTGTCGAGCAAGCAGAATATTGAGACTGTACCCAAGATAAAGAAGGGCATGTGTATTTACCCAAGATTGTCGTTGAGCCAATTTTTTTTTTTTTATCCTTTGAAATACTGTACACGATACCAGAGCATTTCTGTTACTAAATTATGTCCAATTGCACAACTTTCCTTTGTTTTGCCCAAGGATCTCAGATAGAATTGGAATTTCACAATACAGTCCTTTAGGTTATAGCCCTGTGTGTCACACGGTGTCTGTAAAGACGTTTTATTTGCTCTCTATGGCCGCTCCCATTATTCAAACACTCTCCAACCCTTTTAAAAAACCAGGCTAGACAGGCAAACCCTCTTTGAACCGCGGGGTGAACCAAACCTGTCAGCGTGGGGAGGAGAAGGGTACTGGGGGGGGGGGGGGCATTACCGCAGTTTACAACATTCCAACATTCGAGTGAGCCAGAGGGATTCATAAGAGGTTAGTAATCGCGAGAACCATAAACACCAATTTCCTGGTCACTACCGAGTCTGGTAAGCAGGTGAGAGGCTGTGCCTTTGTGGATTTCAGAATGGTCAGTGGCAAAGAGGGAAGTTTTTCAATAAGGCATACGCCGGTCTATAACTTGTACCCTTTAAAGACTTTGAGATGCACACCAGGAGATTTTGGAGCCCGTACAGGGGCTTCCAGATCTTCCTGCCTGCTTTCAGAAAACTGATCTACTGGTCAATGTGAGAAACAGCTACTTGACCTGGCAACAGACCTGAGATCACTCTCCCTTCAAGACCAGGAAAAACACACATATTTAATCTGCCAATCACAATCGAGACTGGAAATAGAATATGGAGAAACGAGCTTAGTGCAGATTGCTTAGCTGAAGAAGCTCAGGTTCTTTAGCTCTTCAGTAGTTGCAGTTGCAGTGCTTTATGTAAATGCTTTATGGTGCTAAACTATATGCTGGTGCTATGGTGCTATGGGTTTCATTTTGGCTTTTTTCCCCCTCCCCCTGCCTCAATCCCCCTCAATCTGCTTCTAGATTTGGCCACCCTGCCAATTTCAGTGCACTTGTTCCCAGGTTGGGGGCATCCTGAAGGACGTCAGAAATCAAGACAACATTGTAATTATGCTCAATGCTTCTGCATGAAATATTTCTTATGGCATTCTTATGCCCAGTTTACTAGGGGTGTACAGAGATTGATAGTGTTATCAGTATCTGTATTATTTCAACTGAAATGATCTGTATTTGGAAGGGTGTAGGGTCGTATGTATTAATCTTGCACTGTAAAGTAATTAACGCACTAAAGAAATATCTGTATACAGCACGTTATTGGTTCATGTCCCAATAGGGTATTCGGATACACCCCTGCTGTTTATGCTCATAACCCATATGATTGACAAATGGGATTCCTGTATATGTGATGTATGTGGTTGTCTCTTTACGCTTTATTTTTAATGTCTTGCAGATCCGATTCCGTTCATTTAGGCCAAGGTCTTAGTTTTCTGAGCTGTTATGCTCCATCGGACCTGACAACCAGCTCTATAACAGGCTTTCTTGCAAATCATGGTTATTATAGGATATTATTTATTTGTAGAAATGGTAGTGACAGGAGCTGATACATTCAGATTAAAACCATATTCATGATTTGGCGGCATGGTGGTGCACTGGATAGCACTGTCGCCTCACAGGGAGAAGGTCCTGGGTTTGAATCCTGGCCTTTCTGTGTGGAGTGTGCATGTTCTCCCTATATCGTGTGGGTTTCCTACCACAGTCCAAAGACATGCAGGTTAGGCTATTTTGAGACTGTAAATTTCCCATAGTTATGAATGTGTGAGTGAATGGTGTGTGAGTCCTGTGGTGGATTGGTGACCTGTCCAGGGTGTATTCCTGCCTCACCCAATGCATGCTGGGATAGGCTCCAGCAGCCCCTTGACCCTGACCAGAAATAAGCTGGTTAGATAATGGATGTCTGGATGGATGGATGGATAGAAGAAACAAAAAGTATCTAAAAAATGTCTCAAAATATGATCACAATGTTTCACCTGAACTGAAATGCATAGTGGTGTAGTTGGGCCCAAGAAATGTAGATGTTAGAAGGTAAAAATGAACATAACTAAGAGAGGACTCATTCAGAATTCAGGTGGCACAGCGATGCAGTCTTGATGAACTCAATGGGGTAAACAATAACACACATTGTAGGGTGAATCTACACTGGCCTAATATGCATGCGTTTGCCAAATACAAGAGTCACAAAACAGAAATCAATTCAATCAGACATTTTGTCTGAAACCTTTGAGTTGCGGTTTGAGATCATGCTCCACGCATTTGCAGTGAGCCCATACACAACAGCAAGCACATTTTGGTCATGCAGCTAATTGTTACTTTATATTTCGTCTCAGACTTGCTCAAGATAAGTCATGTGCAGGAACTTGCTTTGTACTGCAACTGTTTTTTATTTCAAACTAGTGATAAAGATATTATCACTTTAATGAACCTTTGGTGCTTTTTTATCTGCCGTTTCACCTGAGGCCATTAATGGTGGTTTGTAATTACTTCCTGGGAAAAGTCACCTAAGGACACAACAAACAAAAACAATTCTTATGTAGTAAGCTCCTGCCTTCAGTACCATAGCCACCTGTATATAATTAATATTTCCACCCACAACCTTTGCCTTAGTTCTATGACTTTGAAGTACCAACTAAATCTTTCAACTTGTCCTTATTCTTGTCACAAGAATCAACACTCTGAATATTGCTAATTTCATTACAGATTATAACAGGCACTAGGAGTGTTGCTGTTGCCTGCTACTGTGGCCCAATGGTCAACAGTTCGTTATTGATTAAAATATCGATTGATGAGCAATTAGCCATCAAGATCAGATACAGCATTTTTGTACATTCTGGGTCCCACCGCCTACCACTAATGGCTAACTGGTGGTTAGCGTCCCCTCCTGTGGTTTTGTGAGACATCCACGGCACCTTGAATTAATGCTAGTTCCTTAAAGGAAGTGAGGATTCACAGCACATCCCAGTCAATACCTGTGCAGACACTGCACATCAAATGTGCATCATTCTAATCAATGGGACATCATATATCAACCACAAAGCATCGCAGAAGAGTATTTCGGTTTCTTACGCAATGCAGCCAGAACAGCTCAACTGAACTCTCCTCCCAACACCAAAAAAACAAAACAAACAAACAAAAACACAACCACAAACCCCACAGAGAAAACTGTGGTTGCAATGAAATAGAAAGTGGAGGTGAGAGAAACCCGCTGTAAAACAATGTCCTTTTCCTGGAGTGTGAGAACCCCCTGCCACACTGTCCAGATGCTGCTGCTTGGCAGTGGGGTGAGGGAAATGAGTATCAGTCAGCCTGCTGGCAGGATGACCACCACAATCACAGGTTCACCAATCCCAACCAAGGGCCTGCCCCTTTCGCACAGCGTCAACAAGAGTTACAGAGCAGGAGCAAAGAGCATGCACGCAGACACACACACACACACAAGCGCACATACACATACAGCCACACACATGCGCATGCACACACACGTACACACACACACACACGTACAGCCACACGCATGCACACGCACACACACACACAGCCACACGCATGCACACACACATACACATACACACAGCCACACACATGTACACACACAAACACACACACACACACAAATGAGCCTTTCAACCTTTTGAAGTGACATTTAGGAAGCAAGAATCGTTGGCATTGGCTTGCATTGTTAGGTTACAAATGGTTGCGTCTGGTATGATAGTGAGTGATGCACTGAGAGATAGTGAAAGGTGAGACGCGCTGTAGACATGGCTAAGCAGCAGCCCGCTAACAAACTGTCTCATTCCCAGCTCCTGCGGAATGGCTCGGCTTTCTCTTCGATTCTAAGGCCGTTTCCTCCTGACATTGGCACACTCGCTCGTAAAAGCAGGCTGCAAAGGACTCTGCTGATATGAAGAAATGTGTGTGTGTGTGTGCGCGTGTGTGTGTGTGTGTGCGTCTTTGAAGCAGACTGGAAAACAGGAGCTAATGAAGCGAGAGACTGATTGTATACTGGGTTATGTAAATAGAATGTGGCAGGCAGCAGGCCCCAGTCCATTCAGGCTGAAAGCCGTGGGGAGTATCTGGTGTGGGGACCAGTGTTGAAGGGAGATGTCAAACGCTGCTGTGCAGGATGATCCTCTATAGCCCGGGCTGATTAGACAGGTAGGGCCGCGCCCCTGTGTCACACCTTTCCAATGACCCCCGTCACCCCAGCCCCAATCCCACAATAAAATCATCTTCCTCACAAACCAGCTTTCAAAGGGCATCCGCACGACTCTCTTTGCAATTTTGTGCGCACCTGTTTGTGTGTGTGTGTGCGCATGTCTGTGCGTGCATGTGTGTGTGTCACCAATGAGAATCATCCCATGGTCACATTTTACAGGCTTTCAACCCCTGATTTCTCTGGGAGACTTCAAAAGAGATGGTGACTTTCCAAATCCCTTTATAGTGGTTCATAAATATGTCTGTCTCCAGACAAACAATACGTCAAACCCTTTTGATAGTATTTGTTTAGAGCACAGAGACCACTCTATACATTTTTATACTATTTGTTTAGTGCAAAGCAGTGACTATAGATAATACTGGGACTTTTCCCAATGTTTTCAAAGCTATATAGTAAAGCTAAAATTGGAGAAAAATAATTAATATGACTTAATAATGCCATTAAGAATGTGTGTTATTATCACTAATTGAAATAAATTAAATAGTGCAAATATGCCTTAAAGTCAAACAGAACCAATTATTTTTTGTTTTGACCTTTTCCTTTCATAAGCACCCCCACCCCCCAAGGTCTCAATTTGGGCCCCAACTGAGACCGTCCACTCATACATTTTCGGGACCTCGCACTGCCACCCATAGCTAAGCAAGTAGCACCTGCCCTGCAACTACCTGCACTCCTTCCACTGATGACAACAGGTAGCTAGTGAGAGAGTGACGTGCATGTCATCCATAACTAATGCAGCAGACTCAAAACTACCCTACCCCAGGCATAATTAAACCAACTGTGTCCCTGCACTGTGTCAGCCACAGAGTGCTACAGAAGTGTATGTACTTCAGCTGCAGTTCTCCATTTGTGCTGAAAGACACCAACAATCTTGTCTCCACTGGGATTAAGTATACAATACTGTATACAATCATTAGCATTTTGTTTGTAAATTTTGGCAATTCATGTTGTTAACATGCGACTTCATAAGTTGCTTCCTGACATGTCCCAGGTAGCCAAATGGGTCTGGCCCAGATCTGGCATTCCAACTCAGCTCATTGTCAGCCTTGAATTAGCACGATTCTGGGCCAAGTGATGTGGCCTGAGTCATTAGGACTTAACTGTTGTTACGTATTACAAGTTATAATTTAAAAAATACATTTTTTTTTTAAACATGTTTTAAGACTATCATTTGCTTCAGGTGAATAAAATAAGCCAGTCTCGCCAGATCTGGTCCGGGTTTGGCCCAAGTCCGGTGGCTGGTGCAGTTATGGCACATACGGGACAGACTCGGCACATCCCTCTGCCCAGAATCTTGCCGTGATTCAAGGCCTACACCGAGTCGGAATGCCAGATCCGGGGCAGATCTATTTGGCTACCTGGGGCAGTTTTATGCATCTGTAGTTGATGGGCTTTAAATATAACATGAATGTAGAAAGGAGTCCTCACTGTAAACTTTCCCATGTGGCCCCGTAAGGTCTAACCTCAACAAACACCACGGAGGAAATGAGGGGCCGACTCATACTCCCCACTCAGCACCCTGTCCCGGCTCATTTACAGCACGGCTCTGTGACACAACTCTGCCTTTCAGCAGGGCTGTGCTACTATGGCACCCAAAGCGCAACTCACCATGACAACACAACATTAGGTTATTAATAAAGCATCGTGTTTTTGTCAAATCAAACGGGGGAATTTGTCAGAAAGGTGAGGTACAAGAAAAATGTGTCTACGAACATCCTTGTCCATGTCTATTGTCTATTGCTCTGCAGGGATACATATCCATTCTATGCTTCTCTCGCCATTTGAAATCGCAGCACGCATAGAGAATCCAAGCCAGACATTATAGCTGGGAGAAATTGTGGAGACAGGCGGCGAGCTGTGGAGGCTCCGATTCAGAGCGCCGATATCGATCCCGGCTGCTGCTATTGATCCAGTGTCACCTCTGTGATGTAATCATGTTCTCCTTCTTATGCGTTTCTCTGCTCATTTGGAAAGTCGGTCTTGTTCTCACAGCTTCCCAGGTTTAATGAAACTCCCCGGGGCTCACGGCCTAAAGACCCTATATCCCTGCTTTCAGGAGGGTGTCTTGTGCCATAGAATTCTATTTATCTGAGAAGAGATGGAAAACCAGGAACTGGAACTCATAAATCCTAACAGATATCTTCAGTGGATTTTCATACACTGAACTGCATCCATAAACGACCAATATTTTGCAAAGGTAGCCTGCTACAATGTTTAGTCAAACTGCTTTTATCCTTGAAAGTGAAAATGTTCAACCTATTAAAAGGAACATTTTGAGGTACAGTACTTATATTTTCTAGCTTATAGCTCTTCTCAGGCTACCATCTGATAAGGTACACATTATACTTCAACAAAAGTTATTTAGGGAGAGGGGCAGACACAGGCCTTCATACCCAATGAGGAAAATGAACATATTAGTATGATTTGTTTCATATTCTTCGGGTACATATAGATGCAGCATCTTCTATCCTCTTGACAAAAACTCAAGCCTCATCTGTTAAGTGTGAATGTGCCTTCCTGCCTTCTAAAGTAAGAAGTATCAAATGCCTCCCCGGCAGGTTCACCGGGCATCGATGCAGTGTGTCATTCCCACAAAATCTCTCATTGTTTTGACAAGCCCTTTCATCCTTCAGATTGACCACTGAGAGATGTTTTTTCTTTAGGCATTGCACACGGTCTGGGTAAAATAAAGTTAGTTTAATCACTCAGCAGTCACTGTACACCACTGACGGTTAGATTAATCAGAGGCCAATCAACATATTTCATTTCCACTGTGTTATTTTTTTCTGTAATGTATCAAGGCTTGTGGTTTATGTGTATATTTTATTATGTTTCTTTCTGGTTATTTATTTATACAGTAGAGTAAGGGCCTCAGCTCTTCTACCGATTTAACAATCGGTTTGTGAGAAGAAAAAAGAGAAAGGGGAAATGATTACGCACACAGCCAGGAAATGACAGCAAGGCTTTCTTTTAAGTGCTTTAATATGTCTGTCCGGGATATTACAGGTGATTTCATTTCTCTCGCCTTTATGATAGTGGAAAAACACCACTCTGTTATTTTTTACAGCCCTTCTAGCATGGCTGTGCTCCATCAGGTGGGTTTTTTTTCCTCCATTTTAAAGAGCTGTTTGCAACAGTACTGCAGGCTAGTTAGTCGACTCTACAAAGGCACAGATCACAGGCCGGGGATCAGAGAGGAAACAGGCAGGTGCTCTGCCTCTGAGGGCCTATGCTGGTGAAGCCAGGAACATCACACACTTTATAATGGACAACAGGAGCCTGAAGATGCTAGTTTATCACCTGAAAGGCTTTTTAGCCCGGTACCCAGTGAACATTTTTGTGGTGAAAAGTTAGTGAAATGCCGTCTAGGCGTTTAGGTGAAAACCTGGCTACATTAGGTTGAAAAGCGGAAAATCTTCTAGAAACCTGAGCTATATCAGGGTTAACCTAGTCCGTTTATGTCAAAAATGTCTCTCCACCTAGATTTCCACCCATACAGACATCTAGATTCCGGCTTTTGCTCAGTGGGTAACAACTTGAATCATTGATCTAAGACACTTCAGCAATGGAACTACTTAGTTCCACTGATCAATAATGAAGGAACGCAGCTGGCAGTGCCAAAGATCTAAAATATTGTCATGACGTAATTTCACATAGAAAATCCCAAAAGGCAAGAAGCACAAAAGCTCTGGCAAAGGCAAAGAGCAGCAGAGGTGATGGGTGAGACGAGCTGCCAGAATGGGAGGATGGTGCCCGCCCAAAGGCCCACAGGCCACACTGCAAAAACCTAATTTGAAGTATTTTAATCTTATATTTAGACTTTAGAATTTTATTTCTGTTACTTTTTTGCTAAATAAAACAAGAAGATTGCCAGTGGACAGAGATAGTTTTACTAATTTCACGATTTGTGACCCGCTATACGAAAATGAGTCTGATGTGGAAAGAAATATAATAATAATTTTCTCCATTTTTGTAGAGCGGGTCACATTTGCCAGTGGGGTGTGAATTTTACTTGTCAAGCAAAATGTAGCTGAAAAAAAGATTTTAAGTCTCATTACATTACCCTTGTTAAGATGGACATTTTGTGCCGTGAGCATTAGGGTAGACACCTGGAGGGCTGAGAAGAGGGCAGCCAAAAAAGGAGATGGAGGAGGACTGTTCAGGAAGAGATGTGAGAATGAAGCCCCACCAGGGTCACACTTCCAACAAATAGGGCAAGATTAGCAGCACTGGATATCTCTCATGGAGATGGCCTCACCTGGCCACAGGAACTGCAAGGGGTCCCGCCTTTGGTTTTAGGGTACATACAGTACAAAGGCTCAATGGCTAGTCCTTGTTTTTCAACGTTCATGTTTTATAAATTCATAGTTCAAGTTCAGACTACAGTGGAGCCCGGTCTATACATACCCTGCAACAGGTGGGTTTTAAAACAGACTTGGACATTCGTGTTTTGATGGGACAGCACATACTGTATGAAAGTGACTGGCAGGGTGTCACTGGGCCAATTGTAGGGCTCGTGCTTGTTGGCAAAAAGCTTGCGTACTGTGACCCCGAGAGGTCCACGCTCGGTTTGAGCTGGATCAGTAGGATTTTTGTTGAACGTGGTATGTGTACACAGCCTTGATCTATCCCCCTCTTCCATGCCTGGAGATGAGCCAGATTCAAACTGCAAATCTCCGGAACTCCCGTTGAATCTTATTTGTGACACTTGCCCCATCCTGGCTTGCAACGCTTCCAGAAAAATGGCAGGAGAGTGAGTAAAAACTCACCCACTCGCAACATTATAAAGTCAGACCACGGCGGGAATGGCAAGCCATATACAAAAATGCGCTGAATTTATTGACTAAAACGCCCTCTAAAAACACGCATCTACCATCGCTCCAAATATTTTATTTCAAACAGAAGTTTTGGTGCAATGTTACTGATTTCAGTTTTAATTTACTGCAATCTGCAGAAAAATGTCGACTCCTTAATTCTCAGGCCCAGAACGTAGAGACAAACTGAATGTGCATACAGCTCTGAATTAATAGGAGCTCCAAAATGTGTGCAATGGAGAGGGGGCTGGGGGGGTTCAGAAGGTCAAGGTGTGTCTCTCAGTCAATCTGACTTTCAGACATACAGTCTAGCCTTTCCCAAGTCTGGCTAAAGGCGGGGGAAAATAACCATCAAGTATTCGCTCTTGAACAAATAATAGGCAAGTAACACTGCAAACTTTATACATTCTTGTGTTAGGTAGCCAGCAAGGATGACACCCAGGCCCCAAACAAAGAGGCAATAGAGGCCCTCTTGTAGAGTCTAACTGTCTGGTGCTACGTGTCCTCTCTACTGCAGGTTCACCGGTTAGCCAGCACCTCTTCAGCTTTGTGTATGTGCCCGCAGCCTGGAGCAATCACAGGAGAATATAAAAACTCTGGACGGATGGTGCAACACCAAGCACATTGCTCCCAGTGTGTTCCCTGCCATTCTCCCTTTAAGCTGGGGTTAGCTCACTGACCTGAAAAAGAATCAGAGATACACTGTAGTAGAAATATCTGCATCAGTTTCCCTTGCTTTTCTACCTCCGCTGAGCCCCTTGGGTTTCCAGTGCAGCTCCTCGGAGGGCGTCGTCATTTTGACGGACGTTTTACGGACAGGCGGTTATTGTAACAAGGTTAATGCCTGACAAGGTGAAAATGTCCCGTTTTGTCTTTATGGCTGTAGGGTGATTGCCAGTGCAAGCCCTGTGGTGCCCGATCCCCCCTCGCGGGACGGCCTAACCTCCACGATGAACTTGGACGTTGACTGCAGAGTTCTGCGCCACCGCGCCCGGCTTCACCCCATCCCGAAGTGGAACAGGATACCTCAGGCGTCCACGTGATCAGTGAGCCAGCACTCTGCAATAGGCAGATTTCTGTGTGTCTGGAGAAGCTTGCGGAGAAAAGGTACTATAAACATACTAAAATCAACCTCAAACATGTGGGTTCAACATTAGCATGCGCTGCCTTGTGAAAAACAATTTCAATACAACATACACAAGGCTAGAAACCCAATTTAAATACAACATACACAAGGCTAGAAACCCAATTTAAATACAACATACAAATACCTGCTGATACAGTGCCTTCAGAAGGTTTTCAACTCCCATTCATTATTTATATTTTGCCATGTTGCAAACTAACTAATATCTTCTGAATTATACTAAAAATAAAAACCTGAACATGACTTAATTGACCCCTTCACCCCTGTGTATTAACAGCATAAATTTGGCAGATGCATCAGTTTTACGGAGAGATAACACTAAATATGTTAACAAGGTCCATCTATGTTGATTTCAAATCCACCTGTGTTCAACTGCATAACTAAATATCAGCAACTTTGAGAGGTCTCATAACTAAAGCAGCAGATCAGATCAGTCAGGCTGTCATGAAGACCTAGGAATGCCCCTTGGAGTTTTGGGATTATGGACCCGATTTACTAAGACCTTTAGCGTGTGCAAAACCTTTTAGCACACGCAAAAATAATAACACTACCAGTGATTGGCACAAAACAAATACCATGACCAATCATTAGTGATGTTATTGGTTTTGAATGTGTTGCAAGTATTGTACACGCTAAAGGTCTTAGTAAATCAGACCCTAAGTTGTTAGGAGATAAAAACCTGGAGAAAGATTTGGCAAAGCTTTGAATCTTCCTAGGAGCCCATTGTAGCAAAATGGAAACAATATGGCACCGCCCAGACCGTACCAAGTTCAGGCCACCCTAGCAAAACCAGACAGGAACAGGCAATTCTCAGAGAAATACACTTACAGAACTGCAGAGCTCATTGGCTGAAATGGGATCAACAATCTCCTGAGCACTTCACAGATTGTGGTTTCTTTGGGAGAGTGGCTAAGACAGAAGCCACTTACGAGGAAGGCCAACATTATGTCACACCTGGAGTTTGTCAGAAGCCATGCAACAGACACTGAGCCCTTCTGGGATATGGTGTTCTGATGAGACTAAAGTTGAGCTTTTTAGCCTCAAAGCAAAGCACTATGTTTGACCAAACAGAGCCGATCACCCAGGTAACCATAACGTCAAGCATGGTGGCAGCAGGATCATCCTATGGGGTTGCTTTTCACCATGAGGGACTGATGCCTTGTTGGCTTGTTTCCATCACGGGTAAGATGGATGGAGCCAAAACCTTACGGACCTGTTTCAGTCTGCAAGATCTGTGTTTAGGGCAAAGATTCATGTTCAAGCTGAACAAAGACTCAAAGCACATGGCTACAAAGAAACGGCTTAGAAAGGAGGTCAGTATTCTGAATGGCCCAGTCAAAGCCCAGACTTAATTCCCATTGAAAATGTGTGGTATGACCTGAAAATGGCTGTCCACTGATGCTCTCTGTCAAAGTTGGCAGAGTTGGAGCAAATATGCATGGAGAAATTTCCCAAATATAAATATGCAAAATGTATTCATGCATTCAAATTGTAGCGTGTTTGTACCAGGATAAAATGTGAAAATGTTCAAGGGGTGACTATTTTCTGAAGGCACTCTATGGCTTACTGCTAGTCATATTAGGGTATTAATGCAAATCTACGTCACAGCACACCTTGGGTAGACACATCTCTCCCTCAGAGATAAAACTCTCTCTGTATTTGAAGAACACAAGGTCATGTGTTCAGCCTCGGAGGTCAGGGTTGAAACAACGTGCGTTGTGACGCAAAACAGAGAGACTAACAGGAAACCGCTATAACAGAATGCCAATTATATCTCTTCCCAGACATCAAGCATTAATCTTTCTGTTGATTTGTTAGAAACTAATCACCTCAAAAAGGATCTGTGTACTGGTTTGAAATTATTTGCAGTATGACATGCACAGGTATTCTTTTATATGTTTCCTTGCCTTCTGACAATTTTCTATTCAGACATCAGATATTTTTACCATGAAACATCAGTCCTTAGTAAGTACCATTGGTCTCATATATTTCAATAAGTGCAAACCATTACCGCAACATATTGCACTTTAACAGCATTAGTGAATGTCTGAGTCTATGTAAAAGTCTATTTAAAGACTATTGACAGCTTAGAATGCAAGATTTTTGATATTCAATATATTTCATATTTTATGAATGCTATTAAATACAGACACTAGACTTTGTTTTATATTATAATATTTTAATGGTGTTCATAAATTCCCCCACAAATTCTCTCTCTCTCTCTCTCTCTCTCTGTCTCTCACCATTCATAACTACGATTGATCACTGCTCATGACTGTATAATTTAAAACCAAATGAGGCACGTGGGGAAAAAATGACTGCCTTGGTGTTCAGTGAACTCTGCTCTCTTCTGAAAGTAGCCTTATGCACTGCCTCCACTTTGGCTCTCAACACCATGGAAAAGCTTTTTCTTAATGGGACAGTTCTTCTAATATGTATAAACAACAGCTGAAATATGACCATTCACCGTACACAATCGCACAATGAAATACACAGAGAAAATCCGCCAACAAACAGGTTTTCCTTTTTAAAATTATACTGTTTCAAATGTCCAGAATCAGGAACTGCATTTATAATGCTAGGATTAGAATTAACATGAGGTTCCCAGTTCAGTTTAAATTCTGATCCCCAAACTATGTTAAGAGCCTTAGTTAGCATTGCAAAAGCCCTGCCAAGCAATAACTGACAATCAGGCCCTAATCTGGAATATAAAGAAAAAGAGTTTTTAAAAATGCCACAACAGCGGAGTTGCAAGATGTCGAACACCGTTTCATTTAGTTTCCGTTTAATGGCTTGCGCCACTTTCCTCTATGCAGCCGAAACGCCCATTGTGGCAGTTCAGGGCACTTTGAATGTACAGGCCTTGTAGCTGTGACTTTCCCAGTAGTTAAAGCACTTATAGAGCAAAGACTGCCAGGAGAAGAAGGTTGGGGGGGTCTTTCTAATGGAGCTGTGATCAATGTGTCAGAATCGCAGACGTGGTTATTGGCGGTGGGAGCGCGCGCGGGTGGAATTGGGTCTCTTGTGTTGAGGCGCTCGCCCGCTGTGCTTTATAATTTCTCTCTCCTGGCCCCTCATCAGCGTGCCTCTCTCCTGTACCAACCTGCATCCCCAAAGCACACAGCGGCAACAGCCTCCTTCAGTGAGACGCATCATCACACTGCTCCTCTGGAGAGGTCCACATCCAATGTTAAATTAATAGGGAATAATCATACATAATATAGCAGTGCCTCGTTGATGATTATCACTGGTGCAAGTCCGTAAGTGCACACCTTACTGACTGACACCTTGCACTGTGACTTGCAATGCATGTCATGTATAACCAATGTAACACTGCGAGAATATTCTTTACATCTATATGTATTTATTGTTCAAATTTATTAGTATGTTGTATTGTATTGTATGCATGTGTGTGCAGATAATATTTATATACATATACTTATACAAACATACATTTTCACATTGCCTTCAATATTGCATTCACATTGAAAACCAAATCAAGCTTGTATGTTAGAACAATAAATGTCATACAAAAGATAAAATATACTGATTATATATATATATATATACACACATATATATATATGTCATTTATTTGAATGTAGATAAGAACATAAGCACATTACACCACACATATACACGCCACACACGGCTCCCTCAGATTAATTTAATATTTTTTCTTCATTAACCAAAAAAGCCATGTTAACAGATTGTGACTACTCTTCTAATCAGTCGCTGCTCACCAAGAGAGGGCACTGGGGTGCTGATTCAATGCTTTGTGAATATTTAAATTTGATTGGGATCTTCATTCTTGGTCTTCAGCCAGACAGACATTGTCATCTCTGATTATTAACACAAATATCAGAATTGATATGATGACTATTTCTAAGGCTATCAATGATCATAGTGTCATGAGGGTTTCCTTGCTTAACGTATACAAGCCTGCACAGAACAGCACGCTCCTCTACTGGTCAATGGAGCCTCCTTGTTGCCATGGAATTGCGGTAACGGTCATCCTCCAGTGAATTTTACGAGTTTACTTGTGAATTTAATTTTTCATGCATGTGTTTACATCAATCTTTACATTGTAATGTGGGGGAATGACTGCAAAACCAGCAGTCCTTTTGGTTTAGATTTTATTACTATGCACACATAATTAATAATGCAACGAGCAGTTGAAGAGGCAACATAGAAATCTGTTCATGCAAGAAAAACAATATCAAATAGTATTGCATGGCAAATTTAGTATAATTCGATACAGTAGTATTAGTAGCTAATCATTCAGTCGACACCGATCAATAGCTTGCTCGTTAAGATTTTTTATTTTTTTATTGGTGACATATAGTCATACTGCTATAGGTCTTGCCTTTAAGCCAGTTAGCAAATGCTAGCTAGACATAACATAATACAAAAGCCACCCGTGTGCCTAACAAGCTACTTCATTTGAACCCATTAGACCAAGATACTCACACCCTGGACCACCATCTCAGGAATAAATCACATGGTATGTGTCATTTTCTATGCTTTGGTTGATAAGGATTTCCTCTGCACTGAATGCACTGGTGTCCATGAATGTCTAGTCCTCTGCAAAAAGAGGAAGCCAAATGCCAACATAAATACAGATTTCATAAACACACCCCCACCACCAGCCTTTGACTCCATTCAATGTGTATAACTCCTATGCAGCACAATATACTACAGTATACATCCCTTTTGCACCTTAAATTTCTGAATGTAGTGTAATTTCTCAGCGAACAATTCTAGTTATGCACGCTGTAATATTGATTGAAATTCCATTCGCCTGACTGAAATTTTTACAAAGACAGACAAAGCCACGGCGGCTCTGACCTGAATGGGCTCCGCTCTCTCTGAAGGGGGACGTGTTGGTAACTAATGGAAACAGTGTGGGCAAACATTTACCTTCCTCTTTGTATGAAATATTTCTGCTCGCATACATCTCCAGACACAATGGGTGCTCGGTGCAGAAACATGCACGCACCAGGGCCTGAATAACATACTTGTCTCTGAGGCAAGTCATGAGAAAACAGCAAAAAAAAATAAAAAAAAACGAGAGAGCCCTACCCCAACCTTTCGCTGTTGAGTCAGTGGTGACAGAGATTAATTAGGCAGAGAAAGAGCCGGGACGCCTCGACAACAGCCGACCCGCGGACACCAATTAGCAGATTGATTACACAGTCGTGAAGAGCAGACACTTGTCACTCAGCGCGGAGAGGGGGAATGGCAGGAAGGAACAGCAAAGGTATAACAGGAATGTCAAAGGAGCAAGAGAGGGACCCAGGAAGTGCTCACACTGAGACTGCCAAGGCCACGCGCCCAGCACAAACACAGTGTGTCCCAGTTACACGTGAGGCAAAGTTATTCTGATGATGAGGCTGACATTGCCACAGGTTTACGCTGAAGAAACTCTTAAGCCCTCTTTCTGTGACTCTCGGGAGGGCGTACCAGGGGTGTTATCACTGGGAATGTTCTGGATTGTTCTACGGTGGCCCGAGGTGCCGCAGTTGGGTCCATCACCGGCCGCTTGCCCGTAGAGAACCCCCCGTTCTGAATGGCAGTCTGGACTTTCCCTTCTCATTCATCAAGGACAAACTAGCAAGGGCGTCAGATAAATAAACGCTGCTTCTAATTTTAGTGCCCAATGGACAAAACACCATGAGCAGACAGATCAACGAATGAAAGTGCTTGTACATTCTCAGAAGATGGGGGAATTTCGACACTGATACTGACACCAACCTGTGGGTACTGAACATGTGAAATGGGAAATCTTATGGAATATTTGGTGAACAGCGTAATTACACAGATCCGTCTTCAATTTTACTTGTACTTCTCTCTTCTGTCTTTGTTACCACAACTATTTTCGAAAGTACAGTTTATTATTGTGCCATAGTCTGAGTTCAAAGACTGTATGATGGTATGTTACTGATATTTAAAGGGGGAAAAGTAACTGAGAAACCAATTATGACCAACCAAGAAACTGATAAGAAGTGAGGTGATGGCATTACCTTTCCAGCCTTTGGAGAAGATAATCCTGGACACAACATAAACAGACTTATTAATTTCACTCTGCTTTTCATAAATAAAACAAAGATCATCTGAAAGACACAGTCATATGCCGAGACAAAATAGCAGGTCTCTTCCCACCTCCATCTTAAGGAAGTGGTGATCACTGAAAAAAGCCTGCTTAGACACTGCTTTATTTAATAAACTTGAAAGAGAAAAAGGGCACAATTTGATTTGGCTGAAGGAAGACCATTACATTGTGATTCTAACTTCACTTTCAAAATATATGGTCAGCAGCCACTCTTAAAAGGATGAGACGATGACTTCACCTCCCTCAACATTTAGAATACTGCCTTGGAAGAAAGAATGGAAAAAAAAGAAAATTGAGAAACCAATTTGTTAGATTAAACATTTCTCATGGAAGCTCATGATTTAGAAGGCCCGATCACAGCCGAGCAGGGTTTTTTTCTACCTCCAGTGCTAGGCTCCTGTGGGACACAGTATTCTGTCAATCTACTGAGCAAGACTTTCTAATTATAGTTCACAGACACAAGAAGGTCAAAATCTTATTAAAAGTAAAGATTAAAATTCCCTGTGCTTATTAAAAACTCCCTCTCTCTCTAACTCACATTTATTTGTTGGCTTCCAATCTTACACAGCATATATTTTATATAGAAAAAATATGAAAATAAAGAAAATATGTAATTCAAGAATATATAGCGAAACGGTGTTAAATGTAAGAAATGTGCTTTCCTTTGTGGGTGTTTGTGCTGTAGCTCAGCATGACTGCCTTTAGTGTTTGTGTCTGCACGTGTCTAACAATCAATAAGCTATATAATAAAAGAATGGGACCAAGGCCTACACTGAACAAAAACATACTCATTTTAATAGCGCTTTCTTTATAAATGTGCAAACATCTAGCCAGTAAGTTTAAAAGCTTAAATTGGTCTTTTACATACTCTTAGATAATTTTACGTGATGGAAGCCTGCTCTGTTATTGTATATTCTCTCAAGCAATTCTGACAGGTTTCGTAGTGGCATCACAAAAGGCTTACCATGCAACATATTTTGTGAAAGGCTTTGTTTGATACTTTTGAAAACAAATATAATCACAAGTCATGCAACTCGATCTTATTAACTAATAAGTAGAAGGGTAGGCATAAATGGGGGTATTTTTCGGTTTGCGTAAATCATAGCAGATTATTAGAGGTGGCACTCCGATATTATTCTCCTTTGAAGTGTTGTGGGAATATCGCAGATCATACTGTGACAGAAAGTAAATCAAACTCCTTACTCAGGCCAGAGTCTGGGGGCTCTACCAGCTACCATCAACTGATCATGTTCTTCTAGTTTCTTTTTTACCAAACAAAGCCTGGGCTAGGAAGAATTCCACATTGTCTATAAACCCCATAAGCAGGCAGGAAAAATGTTAAGCCGTTTCTGTGTTGGGGGGTGTGTGTGCGTGTGTGGGGGGGCGGGGTCAGTCTTCATAATCCTGTGCTTGATGCAATTAGAAGTGTTACAGCACACAGGAATTACTTTTCACACAGAGGAAATGTGCACATTCATTTGTTCACATGTACATCTGTCGGTCTTCACCGCCTTGTTTAAAGGAGGTACCAGCTTTTTCCCATTCACTGGCATGTCAATCAAACCCAAATGGAAACTCAACTAAAAAGAGCAACTGCCGCTCACTTGGGTGTTAGCTTGCTAGCTGCTCCAAGTAAAATGGATGACCACCACATCTCAGCCCTTCACGGGAAGAGTGATGGGCATAGGTGACAGACCGGGCAGGGATGTGAACGATGCATGTCACTGAACCAGCAACGTTACTTCCTAAAATCCCTTCTCATTCTGCCTAACCAGTCCAATCAAGCCGTCTATTCAGCTTTGAAAGGCTGAGTTTTCGTACGACTCCATTGTTAAATCAGTTCAAGGAAACGGGGGATCCATTAGCGAGCACAAAAATATGTTCACAACTTGAACTTTTGAGGCAAGCCATGTCTTCGGCTGCATGAAAGCCAATCCATGGAGTAACGTGTTTTCGTAAAGTTGAAATGGCCATCGTGTCAAGCGGGGTCATAACAATAACCCCCCCCCCCTCTCTCTCTCTTTCTCCTAAGCAAGACTGCTTTAGACATCTCTTTTAAAGCAGCAAAAAGACCTGTGGACAGACAGATCACTGGACCAGCTAAGCTTCTGCTGGCAGACATGGCCTGTTATAGACCTGCCGATGTAAAGAAGCCATTTCAGTCAACAGGAAATACCTGGCTCAACAAACAAAAGAGCCTACCTTTCTTGTGCTCACAGAGACTCACCTGCACCCTCTGCCATCCCCATTCATCCTCTGCCGTGCCTGGGGATAATTACAACCAAAGGTGAAAAGCAGTTTATCAAATGAATGGCTAAACACACCACACCATTGTCATTATCAACAAAATTTACTGTGCAGTTTCCTATGAAGTTGCGGTGCACAAAGAGACCACTTAATCTCAAACTAGATAATTGCTGTGTTGGGAAAAAATTACCATATATGTTGCTGAGGTAAACTTGGTACATGTTTCTGTAGTCTTCACATGTGGTTTCTCACACTTAGGTCAGCTTGCTTCCATCTGCTCTTAAAAAAGCTTCTGCCTCGCAATAAAGTATTAATTATACCTTCTCAACTTGGTTTAAAGTAGTCTAGGGTATCAGTGTGGCTGTGCATTTTAATTTTTGCTCTTCGTAATTTTGGTACCACTTGTACTGAGGCACAGGACCAGACTTGTCCGTGAGCATTGCTATCTGGCTGTGTACAGCGTTCTGTGGTCCTAGAAACAATATTAGTAAGTGCTAGTGATATTTATCTCTGTGAATGCAAATAATAATACAAATTTAAAAAACACCTAACATAATTTCATAAAACGCAAGTTAGTGCATGGCTACGCCATTTAAAAGTATAATATTTCAAGACAAGGCAAGATTCAGCATGATGTAACTTTGCGCTCACCCCCCCACATCAGGTCATTATTATTAAGAGCATTAGTAGAAGTTCCAGTAGTAGTAAGTAATACTAATAGTAACAGTAATAGTAGTAGCACATATGCTAATGTGTAATCTAATTCATATTATGATACAGTATTATGCATAATCAATAATCAAAAGCAAAAAAAGCAATGTCCAATATGCTATAGTAAGTGACATTTTAAACCTACTCAGAACTATAACTGTGCCACACTACTATGTTCATGAGATGCCTTTACTTGCACCTCAGCGTTTCTGATCTCGTACAGTCATATTGCCTTGTACTCCCACTCAAAGAGGTATTTTATATTAGCCACAGGACATGTCCTTTAGAATATAGCTAGAAAAGTGTGATTTATGACAGAACTGAACCTTTCCTGTTGTGTTGCCACTTGAGTGGCTGCAGAGTGGACAGGGTATAAAGTCGTAATGGCAACATCTACAGTTCTTTAGACTGACTTTTCAATTTACTTTTCAACTTTTTTTCTTTTCATCTCTATTTGATGTGCTATCCAAGTGCAGCACTAATACACAGGTATCAAGTGGAATTATAGTACTTTCTTGCGCACAGTCAGATATACTTTCTTGTGGCTTTTAAAGCACAGTTGGTTGGCATGAAAGATGAAGGACAGTGTATGAAGCTATATATAGAAGACCACTTCTTGTAGCTTTTTTTCCCTGTTAGGCTCTTTGAACAGCACGACTGTTTGTAATCTTTTCTACTCCACAAATTAGCTGAGTGTTTAGCAGACCTGTGTGAATGATACAGTCCGTGTTGATGTTTACGTGCCGTTTTTGGACCCGGGTGTGGTAAACAGAAAATAAGGGGTACGTTTGCCGATTAACGAGATTATGCATTCTATTTTTCATCGAGATTGCTTGTTGGAAAAGCTCGCCCAAAGACAAAAGCATGTCCCTTTATGGAAACCGGTTATTGATGACTTGGAGATAATTTCAGTGGCTGTGGATGCCAAGGGAAGATGTTCAATGGTGGTGAGATGGCCTCGCCCTGCCAAATAGAGAAAAAACGAGTGGTGATCCAGGAGGTAAAACACTTTTTCTGTCAAATGCATATTTTAAATGTCTCTCTTGAGCTCATTACCTTGCTTTCAGAAATCCCTTAGTAAAGTGTATTAGTCAAGATAAATTACAGAAATAAAGAAAAATGTTGAGGCATTTATGTATCGAGTAGCTGGAATATAAACTTACAATACAGTGCCAGGAGAGGGTAGGAGCTGGGGCCATCTCTTTATTAAATCACAGTAATTATGTTTGACAATATTCCACCATGCAAAAATGGTTGAGTATCACTTCAATATACAAGAAGCAATGTTAATGAGAAAAGACCTACATGGGCTAAAATAAAACTACAATTTTGATAAGCCATGTGGTATGCTTATGACATTGCATGATGGTTAAAAACAGCAGCCTGTATTCAATCAAGATTTGTCCTTAGGTTTGACTTTTAAGAGTTAAATGCATGTTTCTCTGGAAAGTTAATTATGAAGATTGCAGAACTTGACAAAATGTGTTTTTTTCTTGACAAAAAAAGAAAGAAAATGTTTTCTTGTGAGTCAAATTTAAGAAAAAATGTTGACTGAATCCAGGCCAAAATGCTTGAATTCAGAATATAACTGTTGACTCCCAGCTCCTTGAGAATAAAGGCAAACAAATGAATACATACAGTATACACTGGATGATGATACGCCTGATAAGGCCCTACAGGTGCACTGCTTTTAATTACTGAGTGGAACAAATGAATACATACATACAGTATACACTGGATGATGATACGCCTGATAAGGCCCTACAGGTGCACTGCTTTTAATTACTGAGTGGAACAAATGAATACATACATACAGTATACACTGGATGATGATACGCCTGATAAGGCCCTACAGGTGCACTGCTTTTAATTACTGAGTGGAACAAATGAATACATACATACAGTATACACTGGATGATCATACGCCTGATAAGGCCCTACAGGTGCACTGCTTTTAATTACTGAGTGGAACAAATGAATACATACATACAGTATACACTGGATGATGATACGCCTGATAAGGCCCTACAGGTGCATTGCTTTTAATTACTGAGTGGAACAAATGAATACATACATACAGTATACACTGGATGATCATATGCCTGATAAGGCCCTACAGGTGCACTGCTTTTAATTACTGAGTGGAACAAATGAATACATACATACAGTATACACTGGATGATCATACGCCTGATAAGGCCCTACAGGTGCACTGCTTTTAATTACTGAGTGGAACAAATGAATACATACATACAGTATACACTGGATGATCATATGCCTGATAAGGCCCTACAGGTGCACTGCTTTTAATTACTGAGTGGAACAAATGAATACATACAGTATACACTGGATGATGATACGCCTGATAAGGCCCTACAGGTGCACTGCTTTTAATTACTGAGTGGAACAAATTAATACATACATACAGTATACACTGGATGATGATACGCCTGATAAGGCCCTACAGGTGCACTGCTTTTAATTACTGAGTGGAACAAATTAATACATACATACAGTATACACTGGATGATCATACGCCTGATAAGGCCCTACAGGTGCACTGCTTTTAATTACTGAGTGGTTGTTGTGCATCCAGCACTAGCAGTTCCCTGTTCCCCACGGTCTGTGTACCACCTATCAAAGTTCACATTTCATTTCATTATATAAAACTGCCAGGGTTGGGCTCAACTCCATTTCAGTTCAGTCAAACCAGGGAATATTGAAATTCAAGTCGTAATTAAAAATGCCCACGGAACATTAAGGACCTCTTTGAATTAATGAATTGAATTTCAATATTTCCTGGATTGACAGAATTGAAACAGAATTGACCCCAACCCAGAAAAGCACTATTCTGATGGATATCCTCAAAAGAATAAATGACTATACAGCAGAACAAAGACCTAACCCTCATTGAAACAAGAAACAACACATTTGTTTCTGGGAGGAACCATATCTATTGCCTTGTACTGGTTTTATTTCCCAGCAGACTCCCATTCCGCGAGGCTGCGAACGCTCGGTCAGTGTCGCAGTAGGTTTTCCATCCAATTCTTCTTGAGTTGGATGTGAAAAAAAAGAAAAAAGGCACACTTGACGCATTACGTTCCTTCACCCTTAAATAAGGAGAGATCGCTTCTTGTAGCCGTGCCAGGACGTCACTCGATACAGGAGTTGAAGAAACAGTTTAAAGCTCTTTGACTAACAGCTTCCTCTGTCAAACGTGTCACAAGAGTTATGACTGTTTCTTTTTTTTTATCTCTGGCCTTTGATGACAGGGCCTCTCTGGAGTGGAGGGTACCCAGCTCAGGGAGGGGTACAGGTGAGCCTGGAGTCTGGGGATCAGGAGCAGCTGCCAGAGAGCTGCGTCCAGGCGCTGAGTGATCCCTGCTCTCTCTGCAACCACGCCGATTCGCTTTGACACCACCCAGAATTTTGATTGGAGACCAGGGAATGCATTACCTGAAACATCCAAGGCTCACGTCCATGTGACAGTGTCAGTCTTCTTGACAGGGCAATCTGCTACTGCTCTTTGATATTTTCCAAGTGTATTGAATAGTCTGCTATGAAAGAAATGAAAGAAAGAAGGAAAGAGAGAGAGAGAAAGAAAGAAAAACAAACATAGCACTGCATTGATTATAGCTGTCAGTTAATGTCCCTTACTGGAAGATGTATTTGGATTCATGACAGAGAAATATAGTATTACACAATAGATTTACAGACGCAACCACCCTTCTACAAATTGTTGGCTCAAGAGTCTGTTGATATTGATACAAGCAGTGATACCATCTCAAGCTGTACCCACAAATGAAGATACTGTTTTAATCAGCTTGTGATATTACCAGGGTCCATTTAACACAGAAATTAATTTCTATTTTACAAAACAGCATTAGTTCAGTGAAGACATTAAGCAAGGCCATGTGTATGTCCCAAACAGGCACGGTATTGTTATATACGTGGATGGATTAAATGGATAGCCCTTTTTCTCCTTCCGGCTAAATCAATCGAGATCCTTTTTCATGATCTCTAGTTGAACCTCTTGTTATTCCACAACCAGCTTACATACTGTTTTTACAGAGAGCATCCTGCGGGAAGCTAATAAACAATGAAATACATGCAGCACCATGACTTTGAGTAGGGAGGGTTCAACTGACACATCCCCTGCTTAAGTAAATGGCTTCGCCTCTCTGCTAATTAAATGCATGATACGATTTACTATTTTGTGCTCAACGCAACACATAAGGAAAGAAGGACACTGACCTTCTCCACTACATCACATTAAAACCCAATCCTGCTCTGCCGTATGTGTTTATCTCCCCGGTAGATCTGAGGACCTTTACTTTACCGCCACAGATGAGTCGTCGTCGTCGTCGCGCGACTGCAAAGAGCGTACGCGGAGGCTGCCGATGTCTCGCTCCCATTGTAAACGGCAGCGGCTTTTCAGGCCCCGTGAATGCGCTTAATTTGGCTGCGGCTCCGTTTGTCAGACGGCAGATGCTGTTCATTTACGTGGAGTGCCTCCCAGAAGGCCGTGTGGGGAAAACTCGGGTTTGAGAATGCACATGAAGGAGCTGACAGGGGGGAAACATTCAATGACTCCTTACGTAAAGTAGGACTGGCATTGGCTGACTCGCAGGAAGAAGCAATTAGACCCTCTGAATAGTTGTTTGACAGTTTTACACTGCGACATCCATTTTCATTTTCTATCTACACATCTGCTTCAAAAAAGGGGTCATTAGTTCCTTCAAAGCACACGTCTCCAGAAATAATGCCCTGCTTGCTCCTATTTCTCAAACAAATCACTGAATATTGTGAGAAAAAACATTTATGGTTGCATTAAAAAAAAAAAAACTTAAAAAAAAAAAACTTTGCATACTAAGTGTTTATTTTTTATGCTCTCTGAAATTCATTTGTACTGTTCATGTTGCGTACCCCTGGCTCAAACCAAGCAAGGTAAAACACACCAGTTATTTTCTCTTTATAACTCCAAAAATAAGCATTAAAATCCTGGCTGTGAAGTGCACACTCACCACACAGGAATTTCAAATACTTGCTCCCTACTTAAGACACATACTTCAGAGAGATGATTACATACCTTTTCACACTTAGCCAATCTCATCCCCATTTAATCCAGAGAGAAAGTTTGACTGGTCATAAACGGTTTTATGAAGTCAGGGGACGGATGTGGTCTGGAATATAAAATTATTGGTCTCTATCCCTCCTGGATATGAGTATCATTATACAGGCAGGGTTATGCTTGCCATCCAGCATGAACATATTATAGTGTTTCTTCACTGTAAATGACAACCAATATTTAAACAGAAAACTGTATTTTAAATTCCTTTAAAAAAAAAAAAGATAACTTTTTCCTGTCATCTTTTGTCCGTGCCGAAAACAATTGTACATTAAACAAAGTCGGCATCTAAATTAGTGGGCATTACGCTTATGTTTGGTATGCTGCAGTCTGCTAGGGATTGTGTGTATTTCATTTCACAAGTGAATGCATGAAATAAAATCGAATAGATTTTCTGATTGATACGCAGATGCGTTTTCCACAGGATTCACCTCATTGCAGCAGGAATAAAAGCTCTCTTAGCTCTCCAGCCATTACACCAACCCGCTAGGCAGCTTTTTTTTCAATGTGACAGGGGAGAAGAAAAAAACTATCATATAAAACTATTCCATTTTATCTTCCTTGTCATCAATTGGCAAATGCAGATTTGGGTTCGATCAAGAATTCATCTACGCGCTGTTAGAGCCTGCAAAATTTTTTGGATAGAGAGGTCATTTATCAGACTGTGAGAGAGATCCATTTCTCCCTCACAACCACTGTGGATAACATATGAGCTTTGATGAATCGGTCGGAGGGAAATTCCACAGCTACATGACAGTGACGATCCTGTGCTTTTGGTGAGAAGGGGGATTCAGTAACATGTGGCACCAGGGCTGAAAGGCGGGAATATGTGCCCTGGGGATTGCGTCTTAGCAGACAATGCCGCACACCAATCGCTTGCAATGACCATGGCTTTTGTATAAATTTGCGAGCTCAGAATTACATTTTCTTTAATAACATTCGCATGCTTTTTTTAACCAACAAAAACAAGTCAGTATTTATTTTTATTATTATTTTTTATTTGGTCATATCCGATCCTGACAACAACAAACTACGCAGCAAAAATGGTGGTGTACATTTAACACCCTAGGGTGTTAAATGTACACCAGCAGTGTTAGGTTTACACTGGCATTATTGATGTGTACGTATACCTGTTCTCACAAACTGAAGGTTTCCAAATTCTGTAGACCCCCGTGTTTTTCAGGTAGGCCTTGTTAGTGCTAGCTAATGGCTTCACCCACCAAAAACAAAAAAATATAACAACCCAATGCTCATTTTGGAACATAAACTTCCTGTACAATTGGGCATTCACAGTTTACCTGGAAACAAGTTTACTATACAATTTCAGCTTGTGCCATTTGTATAAAATAGCAATAGCCATATGTTCAAATTTAAAAAGTTGCATATTCTGCCAGACTTTAGCTATATTTAGCTATATTTAAATTATTACTATCAAGGAAAATGACCAGTTTAGATTTTCCCCTTGACTAAAATATGTGAATGAAGCGGTCTTATTTTACATGTTTCCACGTACCACTTGGAGCACAACTACAAGCTGAGGCACCGTAACCAGACAGGTTTAAAACTTTAATAACAATTTTGCAAGTCACTGAATTGTAAAACTTTGCCTACACTTTGGTATGTAATTTAAAAGGAGATGATAGATTGTAGCTTATTCAACTGCAAGAATATCAGTAATCACTTGCAATTATGTTTAAGTATTGTGATTCTTTGGCTGGATACCCTTTATTATTTTTTAGGACGGATTAGGGCATCTGGAAATTAAAGGATATAGGATTTTACTTAAAACCGTTTCACGATATAATAGCTTGTAAATTCTAGTATTGATGGAGCAGTAATTGTAGCCCTCCGTCTCAGTGTAAATAACCTTTTAAGTGATATCTTTTCAGCCATCGCGAGGAGCGTCAGGTGAAGTACTGCAGCAGAGGCAGGATGGGGAATGGCGGAGGACTTCAGTGTGTCTGTGGGCCACACCCTGCTTTCGCCGTCATCTCATAGAAGGTTGCCCAGACGTTCGATATCCCTGGCTGGTTTTTGGCCACCAATACTTTTTAACATTGGTTCCAGCTGAGATGAAGTGGGTCTAGGACTAGACTAAACGAAAATGTGAACAGGGCCTCATCTGTGGGACTTCTGCTTTGCACTAATTAGTGCTCCAACTGGGCCAATGAATAAGATGAATCAATGGGGACTTCTTTAATAACTGATAAATAATATCTATGAGTAACTTTTGTGAATATCCTTTTTGTTAGCAACTTAAGATAAGACAATACCATAGGACTGGTTCCCTTCATCTGAGTATTTCAAATTAAAGATAAAAAACGTAAATCCCAGCGATGACAGCGTCCACATTTAGAGAGAACTTAATGTCGAGTACTCAATCCATCAGGTCATGCTGGATCAGTATGGTCAGCATCAAGCACTGATAGAGTATTTCCTGGGTATAAATTTGTGTGATATTAAAAACTTACAAATAATAAAAAACCTGCCTTTGATTGTCAAATCACCCTATGCTGTCAAATGGTATCATGCGTGTTTCTTAATAAAGTGCACTTTAGACAGATTATGCTCTGCGTAACCTCATGTATCTCTCAAAAATGATTGATTTGTTTTAAAAAAACTGGTCAATTTTGTGCATCCCTCCTTTCTCCTCTTAGCTACTTGCTGTGAGATTTGTCATACTTTGTGCTTCCTTGGATATTTCTCATTTACAAAACGTTGCCAAATACTTGAAAGTCTTTATTTCCTTTCTTTTTTGCTGAACCCTGAACTTGGTTTTGAAACAAACACTGCACGTGCGTTCATCCGATTCAATTTATTGGGCCCCGCTGCCAAGCTGAAATTTCAGCATCAGTATTTGGTATTTGAGAATGTGGAATGACATTTCCATACAGTTATAATAAATGTGACTGCCAGCCTTTTCTGTTCGCGCTAAAGGAGGTGTTAAATTGTTTTGGCTAATTTAAATTGAGAAGCCCTTGTTACGCGAGACTTCCAAACGCCTCTCTTGACATCTCCGCTCAGGGTTAAGGCACGGCACTCTGTGGGGCGGCCGCGCGCGCAGCAAACAGCTTTCTCTGGATGCTGTGCCTATCTTTCAATCAGAGCTCCTCAGCGCAATCACTGTGGCATTGTTCCTGTCATGTTGTGGAAAAACGCTTTTGACACAGTGCGTGATGAATCACCTGGACTCCTCGGGCTCAGATCCCATCGGCTTTTTCATCGGGAAAAAACAACATTCAATTCATTTGTCCGGCTCTTTCATGTCTGCTGCGTTTCAGTGGAACACAGCGTTTCACAAGTTATTCACAGCGCTCTCTTTTCTTTCCGCGAGGCTCGCAAAGCAAATATCTCGCGGGGAGTTCATAAAGGAACGGCTTTTACTCGCTCAAGGTGCTGATGGCAGAGCGCACATTGTTATGCTGGGAGCTTAGAAAAACAAAAACTTAACAGGACTGGACGCTGGCTAAATTAAGTGGCAAAAAGCTTCTAATTGTCCCAGGTTCATCTCGTCTTAGAGAAATACTGATATACTTTGTGTTCTAAGCCACAGATTCAGGAAAGATTCATGGTTCTTTTTTTTTTTTTTTTTTACTGTGTCATTTTTTTCATTTTCCCTTCTGAGAGAGAAAGAGAACAAATAAAAACATGTAGGGACAACATGTGAGCACATGATCTGAGGTCTAAGGTGAAAGTTTTCAAAAGGTTGAATACATCATAGAGGAGCGCATCGAGGGAGCACGGCACATTCTGATTCTTTCAAACAAGGAAACGAGAGTGATTTAGTGTCCCTTTGATTCTCTCAGAACACAAAGAGAGAATAGCGATTCAAAGCCTGTTTAACATCAGTGTTAACAATCGACCGACTATGTTTTTACACTATTACGGGCGTAAAACGCACGCATTGTTATCGTTTCAACGCACAATAAATTCAGCTCATTGGTGAGGATCCACAGAGGGTTGAACTGCACTCTTCCCTGTAACTGTGAGTGGTCAATCAGATATTTTAAGAGTGAGAGATGTTCATCCAGATAACTTTTCCCAGCAGCTTCAAAAACACAAATGCCACAAATACTTTTAAAGACATTACAAAGCAACTGCACTTCATACAAACAAGGAACAAAAAATCTATAAACAAAAAAAGCAGCCAAGTGAAAGTGGACATACGTTCTAACCGATATTGTAGCAGAGATGGTTTGAACTGTTGGCACCGTAATGATTTTGCATTTAACAGCAGTCATTAAGCCATTCCCCCTTTAAAAGTCTTGACATGCGGAATTGATGAAAACCCTCACAGTAAAGAGGCTGCAGACTGACTCTGGGCCTCTCGGCTCAGTGCTGTGTGAAGTGATTTGTACATTTAGTCAGACTGTATCTGCCAGCTGTACTCTGATTGTCCCGCCCCCTTCCCTGCAAACCCAGACAAAACAAACTGTTTGAGTGACAGGTCCCAACCGAGTTGTCCTTCCCCACCTGAGAGCCAAAGATTTATTCTGTTAATTATCCAGCTATTAAAACAAATTTCATTAATGCACTGATTTAAAGGCAAACGAAGGGTTTAACATGCTGTCATTGGATTGGATAATTCTATATTTTGCAAAGCCTTGAACATACAGCGGTATTGCCAAATGCCTTTGGCAATAACCTTATTATACATCTGTGCAATTATACACTTTATTTTGAGGCCATAAAATTTTAACCCATTGTGCAGAGTAAAATGTGCATTTGATGATCATTTCACGATGTTTGAAGGGAACTGAAGGAATGAACCTGTAAAAGCGTGTGCACTATAAATAAACAGGATGTGACGTCAAGTCTGCATTTTCTGCTGTGAGAAAGGGTATGTCTTAATATTTGTTTTAATGCAGTTTTACTAGGCTGAACAGGGTTTTGTTGAAAAGCCTATATACAATACACATTAAAGGAGAATAAATGCTACAAGCTCTCTAAGCCATCTGAACTACAATGCACACAAAGCAGACAAAATACCATTTT
The DNA here is from genome assembly GCA_022702515.1 of Ilyophis sp. 1 JC-2022. NCBI lineage: Eukaryota > Metazoa > Chordata > Actinopteri > Anguilliformes > Synaphobranchidae > Ilyophis > Ilyophis sp. 1 JC-2022. Next base: position 121,104,798 of record CM040403.1, read on the forward strand.
CAAATCTGTAGTCATCTTTTATTTCTGCCTCTTTGTGATGTGAGCCATACCTGTATAATGCAAAGATATACAGACGTGAGGGCTAAATGCTTTGACACACCCTCTACTATGTTAGTTTATAGGCTTTACACCTGGATAAATATTTGTGCATAATAACCTGTCATCTGCAAAGGAAATGAGTACACACTTTGTCTGCATGAAGAACATCGATTTATATATTTATTGTTACTATGTTTGCACACACACATGTTTGAATACTTTCAATTCAGCAATAACACTGCCTTCAGGATGTTGTTTGAATGCTGGTTTGTGTAAAGCACTTCAGTAAAGTACATAATAGAATAGAATAGAATAACTTTTATTTTCCCGCTAGGGAACTTCAGTTGTAGCCACCAGCAACAACAAAAAAGACAGACAGTGGGGCAGACCCACAACACACAAACAAACATATTAAACAAAGACATTCAATAGAATCATTGCATTAATCAAACTAATTAAGTGAATTAAAGTGTAATAGCCTACAGCCAAACGTCATGATTAAAAATAGCCCCCGCTGTCCCGTGTTATCAAGCAGTCCAACACACAAACTCCGCCTCTACAACTTTCCTCCATACACGCAGTGTTGCGGTCTCTGTCCACTGTCAACACGGAGCACCGAACTGCGTCAGCCTTCCCACTCGTCGCCTCACTCCTCCCCCGCATTATCTTCTCCTTCCCCTTCCCTGGTGGCCTTTTGAAGATTGCCTGCGTGAGATGATCTCGTCTAAGCGTGAGAGTGAGGTGTATTCCCGGTATGTGAGTCTCACGCTCGGTGTGTGAGACTTGTGTTCTTAGGGGTCTGTAATCTTTTCTCTCATAAGTCAACATAAAACAATAACTCAATACATATCCAAACTTAGTGAGACTTAGACAACTTAATGTAAAGATCAGACTGATGGTTAGACCAAAGGCCCTCCTGAAGTCTGTCACTAACCAGATTTCACTTCCTGTCTACTATTCTTCTTCCTTTACAGGACAGGTTGTACTGGCAAGCTAAGAACCAATACAAATGCACAGATAAGAGCCACATACAACAACCTTAACCAAAATATCACGTTTCTCCAACTAACTAATAAGTTAGCTACTGCTGCCATGGCTATTGATCATTTTGGATTTTAATGACTAATTTGTGGTAATTAGCTGTGACAATCTACCATTAAAGAACAGATGTAAGACTGTTAGTAGATGAAAGAAGTAGCTAGATCATAGAAACTAATTTTTATTTAAAAAATGAATTCAATGGACCTGCAATATACAGTAGCTACAGATATAAATTACTAACTTTCAAAAGGTCATTATGAGACCACTCTCATCCAAGTTTGGTATTAAACATTATTATTTTTATTTCATTTTAACCTTCCCAAAATAATAATCACCTTGGTGTCTCCAGACTGAGTGAGAACAATGTCATCATATGGTATTTTTAAATCAATTAATAAATAAATAAATTTTTAAAAATTCTATCTTATTGACTAATCATACTAATGCTGCAGCAAGCAATGTGAGCAATGTATCTGTATCTGTATGTCTTGCGAAAACATCCGTAACATGAAGCTGTATCTCTGTATCCCTTATCTAGCTGTTTGCTGGTCTTCAGGCCCGAGTTTCCAAACACCAGAACAGTGGAAAAACGCACTTACTTTCAATATTGCCACTACTTTGAAATTTAGGTGGTCACAGCGACATCCTTCTCTGGTGTATGTATATTTTCAGCTACTGTCTATGTGACACGATCACTTAGAGCAAGTGAGGACACTTGTGTAGCTTTGTCAGCGGAATGTAAACAAGCAATGTTGAGATGCCATTTGTCTGCAGAGCAGTTGAGTTTTACATGTTAAAGGTTAAGCGGAAGGATACCACCCGTTTCCAGGTCCAGACCCTCTCCTTTGTCCTGACTTGCCTTTCTCACACTCATCTACTGTATGAAAGGAAGAATGATATAAACACATCAACACGGACGTCAGGTTAAATAGCTCCCAATAGCATAGATGATATGCGCATCATTCAGAGAAACACAGTAAGTCATGGGAGCCCATTTCATCACCTGAAAATGCTAACCTACTATTCCAAGCTTAGGTGACATCTCTCCATTCTATTAGGGTTGGATGACTGAAATTCCACATCATGGTACATAACTCATACTTTATTATTATTATCCTTCTTTTGTCAAGTCAAGTTTTAAACACACCTACAGTGGTTCTTGTGAGAAAAGACAGAGAAAAAGCTTTGTTTGACAGGCCCCAAGCAGCATTGACTTTCCCAGTGGATTACGCTGCAGATTTCAAGTGCCCATCTCTCTCTCTCTGATCCAGTATGGTGAACATTAAGCCAAGTGCCCATCTCTCTCTCTCTCTCTCTGATCCAGTATGGTGAGCATTAAGCCAAGTGCCCATCTCTCTCTCTCTGATCCAGTATGGTGAACATTAAGCCAAGTGCCCATCTCTCTCTCTCTCTCTCTCAGTGGGTGACATTTAAGCCAAGTGCCCATCTCTCTCTCTCTCTGATCCAGTATGGTGAGCACTAAGCCAAGTGCCCATCTCTCTCTCTCTGATCCAGTATGGTGAGCACTAAGCCAAGTGCCCATCTCTCTCTCTCTGATCCAGTATGGTGAACATTAAGCCAAGTGCCCATCTCTCTCTCTCTTATCCAGTATGGTGAGCATTAAGCCAAGTGCCCATCTCTCTCTCTCTCTGATCCAGTATGGTGAACATTAAGCCAAGTGCCCATCTCTCTCTCTCTCTGATCCAGTATGGTGAGCACTAAGCCAAGTGCCCATCTCTCTCTCTCTGATCCAGTATGGTGAACATTAAGCCAAGTGCCCATCTCTCTCTCTGATCCAGCATGGTGAGCATTAAGCTAAGTGCCCATCTCTCTCTCTCTCTCTGATCCAGTATGGTGAGCACTAAGCCAAGTGCCCATCTCTCTCTCTCTGATCCAGTATGGTGAACATTAAGCCAAGTGCCCATCTCTCTCTCTCTCTCTCTGATCCAGTATGGTGAACATTAAGCCAAGTGCCCATCTCTCTCTCTCTTATCCAGTATGGTGAACATTAAGCCAAGTGCCCATCTCTCTCTCTCTCTCTGATCCAGTATGGTGAGCACTAAGCCAAGTGCCCATCTCTCTCTCTCTCTGATCCAGTATGGTGAACATTAAGCCAAGTGCCCATCTCTCTCTCTCTTATCCAGTATGGTGAGCATTAAGCCAAGTGCCCATCTCTCTCTCTCTCTCTCTGATCCAGTATGGTGAACATTAAGCCAAGTGCCCATCTCTCTCTCTCTCTCTGATCCAGTATGGTGAGCACCAAGCCAAGTGCCCATCTCTCTCTCTCTCTCTCTGATCCAGTATGGTGAACATTAAGCCAAGTGCCCATCTCTCTCTCTCTCTCTCTCTCTCTGATCCAGTATGGTGAACATTAAGCCAAGTGCCCATCTCTCTCTCTCTCTCTCTCTCTGATCCAGTATGGTGAACATTAAGCCAAGTGCCCATCTCTCTCTCTCTCTCTCTCTCTCTCTCTCTCTGATCCAGTATTGTGAACATTAAGCCAAGTGCCCATCTCTCTCTCTCTGATCCAGTATGGTGAACATTAAGCCAAGTGCCCATCTCTCTCTCTCTGATACAGTATGGTTAGCATTAAGCCAAGTGCCCATCTCTCGCTCTCTTTGATCCAGTATGGTGAACATTAAGCCAAGTGCCCATCTCGCTCGCTCTGATCCATTATTGTGAGCACTAAGCCAAGTGCCCCTCTCTCTCTCTCTGATCCAGTATTGTGAACATTAAGCCAAGTGCCCATCTCTCTCTCTCTGATCCAGTATGGTGAACATTAAGCCAAGTGCCCATCTCTCTCTCTCTCTCTCTCTGATCCAGTATGGTGAACATTAAGCCAAGTGCCCATCTCTCTCTCTCTTATCCAGTATGGTGAACATTAAGCCAAGTGCCCATCTCTCTCTCTCTCTCTCTGATCCAGTATGGTGAGCATTAAGCCAAGTGCCCATCTCTCTCTCTCTCTGATCCAGTATGGTGAACATTAAGCCAAGTGCCCATCTCTCTCTCTCTCTCTCTGATCCAGTATGGTGAACATTAAGCCAAGTGCCCATCTCTCTCTCTCTCTCTCTGATCCAGTATGGTGAACATTAAGCCAAGTGCCCATCTCTCTCTCTCTCTCTGATCCAGTATGGTGAACATTAAGCCAAGTGCCCATCTCTCTCTCTCTGATCCAGTATGGTGAGCATTAAGCCAAGTGCCCATCTCTCTCTCTCTCTGATCCAGTATGGTGAACATTAAGCCAAGTGCCCATCTCTCTCTCTCTCTGATCCAGTATGGTGAGCATTAAGCCAAGTGCCCATCTCTCTCTCTCTCTCTGATCCAGTATGGTGAGCACTAAGCCAAGTGCCCATCTCTCTCTCTCTCTGATCCAGTATGGTGAGCACTAAGCCAAGTGCCCATCGCTCTCTCTCTCTGATCCAGTATGGTGAACATTAAGCCAAGTGCCCATCTCTCTCTCTCTGATCCAGTATGGTGAGCACTAAGCCAAGTGCCCATCTCTCTCTCTCTGATCCAGTATGGTGAACATTAAGCTAAGTGCCCATCTCTCTCTCTCTCTCTGTTCCGGAATGGTGAACATTAAGCCAAGTGCCCATCTCTCTCTCTCTTTGATCCAGTATGGTGAACATTAAGCCAAGTGCACAACTGCTATAAGTTATTTTCAACAGGAAATGTGCAAATTAGGCTACCTCTTAGAAGAGTACCAAATTAGGTCTGAGAAATAGTCAAAAATCTTTAAGTAAAAATCTTTTTCAAATGAAGTTTGCCATCTGAGAATCATAAGATTTTGGGTTGATATTTAGAACTAGATAATAGTGCAAGTGCACTGGAGTAAAGACCAACCTGAATGCAAAATCACTGTAATACATTTCAGAATGCAGTCTAGCCTAAGCTTTGTCATATGGCCAAATTCACAAACTATATTATACCATTAGCTTGACAAGCAAAGTGAAGGCCTGCACTTTCTAACATTTAAGAACAAACAGGGCAACGTTTCTAGTCTGGATTCGTATACCAAATATCCATGTGTAGTGTCAGCAAACTCATTTCCTGTGTTTATTGATGATTTCAATAACCTGTAGTTTCATTGTTAAAGTCATTTGAAATGTATTTTCAGTGTTAATGTGTTCAAGCTTTACTATTATAGATGCAGCATATCATTCGCAAAAGGCTACAATAGCAAGTTTCTAAAACTCAAGACTTTCAGTTTATTAGCTGAATGTACATTTTAGGCAGTAGTGATAAAAGGCGGGAACTAGAAAATGATGACGTAAGGTGCTCTTGAAAATCAAAGATGGCTCTGTGTTTACATTAAACACTGCAGTGATAGCTTATGACACCTAGAGCATTACTTCTATCCGTCAACATTGGGCTGCTAGAAAAATTCAAGGGAGCCTTACAACAAAAGCGAAATACAAAGATGACTTCAGGAGATCACTCAAGACGCTGACAAAGAAAAGGTTAGTGAAATATTTCCATGGTAACGTGTACTGGGCTCACTCAATCAGAGTAAGCTATGGTGGTGAGCTATGCACATATTACGTGCATAGAACACCTTCATAGAAAGCACGGACGGCAGGGGTACAAGGTCTACTCTATAACACAATCTATTATGTGACATAATGCGGCTGTTCAGAGATAGACATGCCAATAAGAGCTCATTTTAATCCCCCATACTAGGTAATCCATCTATGTGTTCAAAGTGACTAGAATATTTGTGAGAAAGGAGATGGTTCTTTTCTTTCAATCTATAATTTTATGTAATTTTGCTGTTCTGTTAACATTTTTACTTGGAAAAAAAAAAAAAAAAAAATCTTATCTGATGGATATACAGTAATGTCCATGATTACATTGATTAATTGTGACAATGTTATTATTAAATTGTATGCACAGAACTGTAAAAACAGTAGTTCTAGCAAAAATAAGAGTTCAGCTAATGTGTCACAACCACATACATGATAAGCAAATCACAGTAATACTCATAAACAGTTACACTATTAATCAGACTAATTATGTGTTTAAGTATGATTTATCATA